>CM077196.1:32982826-33582826 GCA_039654625.1 Rhinogobio ventralis | reverse complement strand
TAACCCCATATGTGTATTCTCCACGGTACCAGCTACCCTACTCGGCTAGCCCCGTGTCTTTCCCTTGACAGAGCTCGTTCTGTCGTCCCGTCGCCAGGTGCTGTGCTTCAGCTGAAGGCCCGAGTCACTTGTCTCGGCTCCTCAGTTGAAAAGCAATGATGCGGTATTCCACTTCCATATTTATACCGGCGCTGCGGGGCGGTGCGTGGAATGCGTGAACCGCATGCCAATGTCCATTGGCTCCTTTTTAATCACTCTAAGTAAATTGGTCTCTGAAAACCGATCCCGATTCGTCGGTCAGTTTCGACGTACGTCTCCGTTCCCTCCTTCAGGGAACGAGGGTTACATACGTAACCGAGACGTTCTTCAGACATTCCTCTTTAAACACAATAAGTATCAGCTGTATGAAAAGATAGCCACATTTGGTTTTTGATCATTGAACAATTTGAACATCCAGTTACATTAGGATCTATTGAACCATATAAGGCCTTGAAAATGAAGATTCCACAAGAAAAGTTTATTAAGAATGTGTTGATAGAAAAAAACGAGATACATTATTTGTTGTTCAGATATTCCTCTTTAAAATAAAGTATCAGCTGTATGCAAAGTGGTTTGGTTTTTGGCTACTTAAAATATGTACAACTGACAAATTTAAGAGCTTCATATCTCTGGCATTGTATCATATTGGGCCTTTAAAATGAAGATACCAAAATAAACGTTTGCTAAGAACCAGAATCTAAAAGGATATTAAGATATATGTAATACTACTTGAGTTACAGGCATGCAAACTTGGTGTAACATGTAACATCTGTAACATGACTTGAAGGGGTTACATTTTTTAGAATTACACTAAAGGGCCTTTTACTTGCTAAAAAAAAAAAAGTATAAAGCTATTAATCTGACAACAGAAAGCATGCGTTAGACTGTATACAACAGGTTTTTCAGCAAAGTTTTGATCATGTTGATATTCAAATATGACAGAAGGCTTTATAGGGTTAATGTACAGTAGGAAGTATGTTATTAACAATAAGTCCCAAATGTTTGTTTATATGCGTCTAGTTTCGTGCTGAGCTGATTAACGGTTGTGAAACAGTTTAAATTCTTTATTATAACTGCTTGCATCCTTTTACAATAAATCTGTGGGTTAATGTACATACAGGGTTGTGGTTGTGTCCTGTGGTTGACAGCATATGCCTCAAAGCTACGTCTGACTTCTGTCAACCTGTTAAGTGCAGCCGCAACCTTATCTGTGTCTGTTAAAATGTCCATGATTGCATATAAATGGCAAGATATGCATGTCAGTGGGAATTTTGGCAGTCTGGAATGCTATAGGCCAACTGATGTGGTTGTATATGTTGTTGATGTGTGTTAAAAAGCAATGGTTTCTGTGTTATCAGTGTGTGCTATGAACTGGTAAGCTGGAATCACACACCAGTAACTAAATCTAGAGCAGCCTGCTTGTACACTGAGCCTGCCAATGAGACATGCCACAATTTTATGGGCCTTCACAGACCATGAGGATCTCCCAGGGTCCTAGAGTCTGAAGCTATCTACTGTTTGTTGCTCTGGAAAAAGACATTCTTGCTGTGCTTATGATGTAAGTGCCATTAAGAACTTGATACAATACATTTGGATAAACTCAGTTTCATTAAGTCTCACACTTTCTAGTCCACACTATAGCTCTTTTTCTGTTTTAACATTTTAGGAGTATTTCTCAACCATCGGCTTCTTTAAAAAAATAATTTGACTCTTATTCTGGATGCCTTTCAATGACCTTTACTAAGCCAATTGTTGCGTTGACTGCATGGTCATGATCTGATATCCTCATCGTTTAAGGATTCTTGTTTTGTTGACTAGTGATACAGTGAAGAAATTAGACAAAAACAAAAATCAAGTCTTACAAACCAGAAATCAGATCAAATAGTGTGACACCTGTGGCAAGAACACCAGCAAAAGAACAAACATTCAATAACATTTCAATGAAATTATGGTGTGTAACCATAAGAAAACTATAACGATGAAAGCACTAATGTCCCCTTGATCATTCAGATCAAACTCACATTTTGGTATATAGAAACATGAGATAATCATGGACTTAAAATAACCTAAACATAAATGACAAGCAAATGCAATATTACGTTAACATGCTATATCATTATTTTAATGATACCATACAATAATATCATTAACATTTGTCATTTTATTTATATATAAATATAATTTTGTAAATTTGCTTTAAACAAACACAACCAAAAGCTACAGCAATGCTTAGTTTATCTAACCAAAAAAGGGATATAAACATTAAAAATGTATATTGTACAATTCAAAGGACAAGGCTTTTAACTAACACTAAAAATACAAAATAATGTAACATTATAATGACAAAATAAATTTTCTAGGCCTATCTAACATTCAATCTGGTTGGTTAATATTAGGGGGGAAACGACCATACAATAAATAAATAAAAAATACTGACTATAAATATGATACACTGATGCTCGTCAGGCACATGACGCTTCTAAAAAGGTCAAGTTGATTGTCAACGGTGAATTCTATTGAAAGTGAGTAAACTGAATAGAACAGGGAACTATAGTGACAACATTCAAATATTACAATTCTGTAAATAATTCTGTTTTAGGTTTTAAGAAAATACTGTTTCAGGCTTTCCACTTCAGAATTTCACGTTTAATTCAGTTTGAGAAATTGACAGCCAACTTCTGGGTGTTTTTTTTTTAGTGTAGGTTGCTCTACGAATACATAGGCTACGGTACTGTCAGTTTGTTTCGAATCGGACAGGTATACCTTATTTACATATTTGCATAACAACATATGTGCTTATGTCTTCGCATGGGGCTTTGGTAAAACAAACACATAGGGATTCCTGTTAACTTTAAATCTCACCATATCAAATAAAGTGTTCTGTTGCTTACTTTCTTTTGACCGGATAGTTTTCACCTTGTCGCAGCGCCACTAAAAGGCGCAAAAATGCCGGTTTGGAACATGCAGTGAAAGCATAGGCTACGTAGATTAATTCGCAATGCTTTATGGGATAAAAATATTCCTAACAGTAGCCTATCATTTTCAGATATTTTCAATTTAATCT
Source organism: Rhinogobio ventralis (assembly GCA_039654625.1). Taxonomy (NCBI): domain Eukaryota; kingdom Metazoa; phylum Chordata; class Actinopteri; order Cypriniformes; family Gobionidae; genus Rhinogobio; species Rhinogobio ventralis. Next base: position 33,579,723 of record CM077196.1, on the reverse strand, counting down.
TGGAGTTGGTTAGTTCAAGACCTTGAACACTTTATTGAAGAATTTTCAGAAATATCTGGAGAAAATTAATGGGATAATTAAAATACTTCCGGAAGCCAGGTAGGGCGATCACGATTGTTGCAGCGATTCCTTTTTCTATTATAGGGTATAACCGATATTTCTGCAATTTTCATTAGGGATTCGATAATAACACTTTTTCTTCATTACGCTGAAATTACTCTGATTTATGACTTCTAAAGAGGCATAGGCCTGATCATTTAATGACCTATGTCTTAAAAGGTTTATGTTTTCGGTTAAATTAATTAGCTTAGGTTTTTAAATATTCTGTTCAACGGGAAAAATATATGCACTAGTGATCTTGCCTACAAGAGAGAATTAAATTTGTAAAGCAGATTTGAAACATTTGATCACATATTTAAATAAAAAAAAATATATAAAATATAAAAAAAAAAAATATATATATATATATATATATATATATATATATATATATATATATATATATATATATATATATATATATATATATATATATAATATTAGTTACATGTGTATTAATGTATACAATTAAATATAATATCGTTTGGCAGGTCCATTATAAAAACTCCTATTTTTACATAGTGGCCATAACTGGCATTTTTGTTAAGCCTTTACCAATTTCAATTTCAAATGTACTTTATTGACATGAATGTTTTGCATACAATATTTCCAGAGAATGATGACACAAAAAAGGTTGCAAAGAAAATGTTAAAAATGGTTGCCAATACTGTCAAATTATATAATACAATAAAATAGAATAGACTGAATAAAATAGACTTTCAGCAAGGACATAAAGACAATAAATATTAAATTGCTGTGACAAATGCATGACTGTCCTCCATTGGAGAGTAGACACCTGCATTTGATTTCAGACTGTTTAGGAAACTGTGGAAAGAGGTTTGAGACTTTTTTTTTGTGAGATATTTGTCTTCTGTTTATTATAGTGAAGGAGAAAGTTCACGGATATAACGGTTACCACAGACTCACAGACTATTTTGCCTGCATCTCTTTTTCTAGACATGGACTGTTAAGAAGTTGTCTCTGGTTTGCATCTCATACAGTGAAGATATATTCACTGAAGATAAGAAATTAATAAATACACTTACGTAGATTTTTACTTTCATTTTTCAAATAGTCCAAAATATGCTGATTTGGTTGCTTCTGGTTTGTTTATTCAGCAGTGCTGGCTATGTGTTAATGGAATCTGCCTGTTTTAGCCCTGCATTTTTTTTGTTGATGATGTTCTTTGAACTTTTAGCAACAGTTATAATGGCACTATTAAATAATAATACTATACAATGTGATGGAAATGTGACAGGAATTCCTAATATCATAGAAAGCTCTTAGAGCTTTTTCTTTTAGTGCATTTACTACCATATTAAAGCTTCCTGAACTGCTGATTTTTAAACAGTTTTTTAAACAATATAACTCATTTGATGTACACTCAAATGATGTAAATCACTGAATTCTCTGCTGTATATCATGCTGCTTTAAAAAACAGCAAACCCAGAAGCCCTGTCCATGCACGCTGTCTGTCTCTCATGCCATCTACTGGTCAACAACACACATGGAATCAGATTCTGCCTTGCAAGCATATTTAAATGATTGACACCATTATCAAAATATATCATTGTCATTATTATCATACAGTATGTTTTCTGAGACTGGAACACTGTACCATATCTTTGGTTTCATTTGGTACATTTGGTTTCTTTTGGTATCTTTAAAATTGTAACAATCAGTACAGCACAATCAATGCCTATAGGGCTGGAAATTGAGACCTGTTTCTAAATATGAACTCCATAAAAAAATACGAAAAAAAAGACACATTCAGTTCCATTAACGGTTCTTGCGCATCAACATTCTTTCACCAACGGAAATAGTAAATACTGTTGCTCCTATGACATCAGACTATAAAAACCTTTTGGTTCTAAATGGAACTTTTACTTTAAAAGTGTTACACTTATGTTTTAAATAGATAGTTCACGACTTTCTTCTGAGGAATATAAAAGCAGATCATTTGAGAATTTTTTTTTTTTTTTTTTTTTTTTACATATAATGAAAGTCAATTGTAACTGTTTGGTTGCCAATGTTCTTCAAAATATCATCTTTTGTGTTCCACAGATGAAAGAAAGTCATACAGGTATGGAAAGACATGAGGGTGAGTATAATTACAGAATTTTTGGGTAAACTATCCTTCTAATGTTTATGTCTCTATTTTATAATTTCTTTATTCTTCAATTCACTTCTGTTTTTGATTGTGTACCAATAGCTTGTACTTGGGACTTGTTTTGTGTGCTGCAAATATTGTTGGCTTCAATGACAAATTGTGATGTTCCTGAATAGTACAAAGATAATAAATATGCAACATATAAATGTGTTGTCCTTACTGGTGAAGATCTTACAGAATAAATTAATAAATTCAAAACACCAATGAACTAAGTAAATAAACAAATAATCCTGCTATGCTTTCCTAAAACTGTCAAAATAAAATAGGCAGGATTAAATTGAATTGTGATTGGCCTGCCCATAAAAATCATACACCCTGATAGTAATTAAGCAAGAGGGCGATCTGACTTTTTGCGGTTGAGGAAGAGTCTTAAAAAAGGCTCAGCTCTTGTAAACAGCATCAGAGGGGGCTCATTCAGACCAACCTGCATCATTCACATGCCACTTATTACTCGTTCCCCAACCGTTAAGCCTTCTCTCTGCGTTGTAAAAAAAGGTGTGCACCAGCATGCAGTAAAGAAATCTGCAATAAACCGCCTTCACTGGAACTACACAAGAGCCCGATCTTTAACTCCACTGGCTCTGAGTCCTTCAGCAGCCTCTTGAATGTCATGGGGAATGTGAGATATTTTAACAGGGCTTGAGCTGGTGCACTGGGTACAAAGGGATGATCTTAACCCTTAGGAGACAAACATGCATCTGTGATTACATTGCACATTACCCTGTAGCTTCTGTTAAAGAACTGCTTATACTATAATTGATGGCTGTATGACATTTAGACATCATTTCTGAAAGGAAGATTATATCCATATAATTCACTTCTAATAACTGAACTACTGACCAGGCCTTGAACATCAAATAGATAAATACAGAAAAACAGTGCTATAGTAATGGTGAGTGATATGTTTAAAGGGCCCTCCTGTGAGTTAAAGTATCTCTGTGCAAATTTCCATGCACCACCCAGGCGCAACTCACCCGTATTTGGGTGCGAGCACCCCTTGACCAGGCGCAGACATCAAACGAGGGCTCATAAACAGGCCGGGTTTGTAGAGGCTGCAACCCAAGACATGGCTTTCATCGTTGGTACTATTCGGGGGGAACCCTGGGGGGTCTGGAAGGAGAGGGATGCTGGACACGGGAGTGGTTTTTATAGACAGGTACTGTAACCGGAGAGCACTGCTCCTGCCTGCCTCAGCGTCACCCGTTTTCTTTACAGACAGGCAGCTGGCCATAACCAGTGCCTGCCTCTGGGCATCACATCCCACCACCCTCTGCTCACAACCTCCCTCGTTCATGCACTCACTCTCCCTCGGCTAGGTAAAAGCAGGAATAGATGGTGATTTTGACCATCAGACTGATGCAATGTAAATCTGCATAAGCTTTCATCAAATTTTAGGTAATCAGTTACATCAAAAAAATGTTAATCAAATCAAAAGTTTAAATAAGCAGAACTGTCAGATTTTTTATTTTGTATTCATACATATTAATTGCACTTAACTTGAAATATTTGAGTAAGCTAAAGGCACCCACACACTACATGATAATGGGCTGATTTTGGGCCCAATTCTCCCCTTCCGGCAATCCTATGTAAAGTCTCAACTATCTTGATGGTTATGCAGATTATCTTAGATTTTCTTGTGGTGTGAGGTGTATTAAGAGCGACTGAATCTACTCCGAAGAAAGTCGGGGCTGCACCGATCCCACATAAAACATAAATATCCAACATGTTAAATATTTTACGGAAAATCAGAAATCCTGTTGTGTGGGGGGAACCCCGAGGACAAACGTGTATACACTCTATAGATTGTAACATGGAACGAAACGATACCCAGTCAAAAAGTGAGCTGATGTAAAACGAAAGTATAACACTTTATCCAAACTCTTTTCTTTCCTGTGAATTATCTGTAAAAAGCAGTCCAAACACTATTATCGCCATTTCTTCTTGCCTCTCGTCTGCCATGTTTACTCTAAAGTCTCTTTTGACCACGAGATATATTACGAGATGTCCCTTGTTCACAGTTGGGACTGTGGATGTTCGTGAATTGTTCATGTATTGGTCACATCGCAGCACTCTACACACTATAGGAACAAAAATGGCAAGTTCTGTCATGAAACTATGGCACAGGCTGATGGGTCCTTAACGTGAATTGATGACATTCACAGCGTTAACTACTTGGCACAAGCTGATTGATTCATGTCGCATCTGCAGCCAATGAGCTTTCTGCTCAACATTTAAATGGCTGGTTAGCATTCACTAGCAGTCTGCAGCGTGCTTTAAGATTTCCTCTGAAACCCACCTTCCCCAGCTCCACTTGGATAGATCTGCAATGGGTAAATGGGTAAATATATATGCTATTCGTGCAGCAGTCTTACATAGCAGAATAGCAGTGTATCGCCATATGTATTGGCAGTAGCATGTTCCTGCAGCAGCAGCAATAATAAAACAACAGCAATCATCAACAGCAGCAGCAGCATAGCAGATCTATTCTGCCAAGACCAAATTAACATTATCAGATCCATTACCATTTTGTCTCATAAGATTGTAAAAATATTTTAGTGTGGGCCAGCCTCATATGTTTAACTTAAAATTATCATGTAATCTCAAGTTCTCAACTCTAATATTTTTAGTTGATACATAAAATACTTACTTAACTAGCTGTAACTAGCTAATTCAGTATAAATGCTAACTAGCTAATTGTCAACACAATATTTTGATTACCATAGCAATTGCTGAATGAGTAAAGCAATATAGATTGCTTAACATATACATGTTCTCAAGCTGTAAGCTCATACTCCAGTTGTCACCATTGTTTTTTTTTTTCTCACTTTATGCTCACCAATGCTGCATTTATTTGATCAAATATTTTATTATTATCACTGTTGAAAATGGTTGTGCTGCTTAATACTTTTGTGGAAACCATGATACCCTTTTCAGGATTTATTTGAAATTTAAAAAAATATAAGGTAACATTAATTTTACAGTCATTGTTACACATTATATGTAGTTAGTTACTGTAGTAATAACTATAAATTATGCATAATTACATACAACTAACCCTTAACCAATCCAAACCATAATCCTAACCCTATAGTAAGTAAATATAGTTAATTAATATTACCCAGTACTTAAATGTATAATTACAGTGTAACAAAGACACCTTAAAATAGTGTAACCCAATACAATTGTAAAATTATAAATGTCTGTATAGAAATTTTCAATCAATTGAATGCATCCTTGATGAATAAAAAGTATACATTTTCTTTCAAGAAAAAAAAACTTTTGAACGGTAGTTATTTTCTTTTCTTTTTTTAAGCCTTTCTAGGGACCTTAGATGAAAATGAACGGTGCTATAACAGCTATGTGTAGTCTTTTCTTAGTGTTTGTACTGTCTCTACAAAAATAATTTCACAATAATAATAATAAATATAATAAAACATACAAAATTTCACATTTGTACATTCTTTATTTCAAAAACCGGTCACACCTTTTGCATGGTTATGAATTGTGATGAACCTAAAAAGAGGGTTTGTTGTTGGTTTATTTAGCAGGCAATGCTGCCCCCATCAAAAGGTCTCTCATTTTAGAAACTGAGAAATGGAAAGAAGCAAAGCCTTAAACATACTTACAATAACATATTTATAACATCTACTGTACATCTATAAAAAAAGGTTCTGTTTGATGTTTGTTGATTTTCAGGACCTAAATGGAACATTCTTATCTCTAAAAAAAACAGGATGAATAGGCAGATCCTACTTTGCAATCACTGTAAAATGTAAAAACATTAGACCTGTCTAATAACAAAAGCTGGTGCCATTGTAGTTTATTCTTTAACTTGCCTCATCACATTGTCTGTAAGCAGACAGCTAGAGATGGCAATATAGATTCACTCATATTCGCTGTAAAAACATAAAGTAAATAGATGTAAATGTTATCAGCAGAACAAATCCTCTATTTGTCGGCAAGAATTTTTTTTTTTTTGCAGTTGTGTTTTTTCAGATGAACATTAACAAAACAATTTGGTTTTTTTTATAGCCTATTGTCATTCAACTGAAACTATTGGGAAAATGTAGTGGCCAACATATGAGACTCGTAGTAACACATAGACACCACAGGGGGCGTATTGAGTAACTAACAAAAAAAATTCAAAACAGCTCTCTTGTGTTTTCAAATGGTACATCTGGTCAGCATTGGCCTCGGTGTGCAAATGTGACTGCAAATGGCGGGAGCTGTAAAGGGAGGAAGATAATAAGAATAAAGAGCAAATTATGTTTTATGAGCAGTATTTGAGTGGACCATCCCTATAGTGATTTTTTTTCCTAACAGTATGTTTTTAGTTGAAATACTGCCTTTGAATCTACATCCTGTGGCGCTGGATGAGTTTACTAACAATACTAGACCAATGATTGTTGAGTGTCAGCCAACCTGATACCACCTCATCATTTCTCCAAGAGCAAGGTGGCCATTTTCTCTTCCTCTTCTTCTTCTGAGTGAGACCTATAAATCAATACACACCCGCACCTTCCCTCCTCCCTCCCAGTGCTTTCAATTAATCCAAATGATTTCTACAGGAAATCCGAAGGGCCAATCAATTCACCTGCACATTTCAATACTCTGCCCAATCCGTCCGTGGCTAGCACACGCCTCCATTGCTCTTGTAAAAACATTATTAATTGCTGCTCCAGCGAGCCATCCATCTAACGCGACCTCAGCAAGGGGGCCAAGCAGGCAGTGCGCAGCCCAGGAGTGTAATAATACTTTGAATGACTGCTCAGGCTCTTCACATCCCTCTCAGCCCATTAAAAAAACAGCAGCAGCTCCTCGGGAAAGCACTTGCTCACTGCGCTGACACAGATGAAGCTGTGAGGAAAGGTTTGTGGGGGATGGTTGTGAAAAGAATAGGAGGCATTAGTTCTATTGATTATGTGGCTTTTCTGTATTATTATTGTGCTATCATGGAGTGGCTAAATACTTCCTGAACACAGCAGTTGGGAGGTTTTAAGCTGTTGGATCCCAACAAACCTGTCACATGAGTCCAACATTAGATATGTGTTCATGTAAGTGAGTGTAACTGTTAAGATGTGTGTGTGTGTGTGTGTGTGAATGTGTAACATCAAAAGGACGGGATGAGCCTTATTTACAAGAAGCTGTAACCTAGTGTTTCCCTCCCCCATCTGTCTCTTTTTTTGCTCTCCCTCTTGAGCCAAAAATGAGCAGCTGGTCTGTGGACTCAAAAGGTTTTCTTTTTCTAAAGCCAAAAAACAAAACAGACATACACACGCACACACGTCTTTGTGGGGACTCTCCGTAGACGTAATGGTTTTTATACTGCACAAACTGTATATTATATCCCCTTACATTAACCCTATCCCTAAACCTACCCATCACACAAAACTTTCTGCATTTTTACATTTTCAAAAAAACGAATTCTGTATGATTTATAAGCTTGTTTCCTCATGGGACCTCAATTTAGGTCCCCACGGTGACATGAGTCCCCATGAGTCTGTGTGCATTCAGGTTGAAGTCCCCACTGGGATAGAAAAACATGAACACACACACTTAGAGCTAGTCACTAGTCACTGTTATCCATAAGGAGAGGTACAACAACAGGACAATCATAAATCTGATCAAATCAAACCTGTGTACAAATAAATTAAGATCTAATGTATCCCACATCTGTATGGAAGTACAACACTTGCATTGTTTCCCCAATGATATAAAGCCCTCTTCATTTATAATCTGGGAAACTTTAAGTGCTTATTTTGATATCACAAAATGCAGATGGGTAGTTGACAGGTAGGCAGTAAAAATGCTTATTTTTTTGTAAAACACCATTTTTGAAGAAAAATACACTTATGTGGTGTGAAGTCTGATGTTTGAGAAAATATAAGGGGTCACTAACTTTATCAATTCTTTCACTGTTTTTTTTATTTTTTATTTTACTGAACTGTACTGTAAATGTGTCCTATGGTGACAGCAAAAATTAAGAAAAGAAAAAAAACTCTTAATAGTTTACAAATAGCATGAGAGAGATTTATCTTCATTGTTAGACACTTATTTTCATATAGTACCATTTATTTAATATGAAATTATGAATGACATTATTTCCCCCCTGGACTTGTTGGACACTTTCAATAAATATGAGAGAAACTTTGCTGTCACCTCCCCTACAGCAATACTCAGCTGTTCTTTTAAGATAAGATTTTAAGGCATAATTTCGATTCTATTTACTTTGTGTCGTACTCTTAGAATCTCCTCCCTTCTGCGTGGACCCATTAATATTCTCTCTCTCTCTCTATACTTCCATGTCCTCTCCCTCCCACTCATTTCTCTCTCAAAAAAAAGAATATCACATTTATACTTATTTTCATGACACTTTATAACAGTAATAATTTTCTGCAAAACATCAGAACATTTTTTATTCAATGCAATTATTGCATTTAAAAATACTGAATATGTTTTTAAAAAAAGACTAAAAATGAGTTGAACAAATCTTATTTAATTATTTAAAATTACCTCTTGTGAGACATCTTTGTCCTACAGTGGACATTATCTATCACACCATAGGATGTTTCAGCCTTTTGAGTCAGTTAATGAACTTGCTATTTGTAGCTAACCTGTCATTAGCAGTTAGCAAGACACATTTTCATAATTTCCTGTGATTTATGTAGTTTAACATACATTTTTTAATAAACAAATATAATTTAGGGGTCACACCAAAGAACAACAAAACTTAACACTTTTATAGTGGTTCCAAAAAAGTTAAATATTTGAACAATTTTGAGACAAAAAATAACCATGCTCACATGTCATGGGTCTCAGGGGGCTTTAGTAACATGACCCTGAATGGGGTCCTTTAACTAATTAAAGTTGTCTGTGGAATTGCCAGATTTAATATCAGGATATGGTGTCACACCGGAGGACATGGTTTTCAGTGACAAAATGTATCAAGTTCCTACGCTTTTAGAAATAAATGGATGGAAACAATTATTGCCATTTACTAAAATAGACATTTGTAAAATTATGCCTGAGATATTTATTAACATTTAAAATGTTTTTCTTAATTTTATAAAAGTTGTAATTTATTGAACCATGCTTGAGACAGTCACACCATAGGACAATTTTGAGATTTGGCTCAATTTTAAAAATCTAAAGACAAAGCAGTTTTTATATCAACAGGTCCATGTAAGACAAATAAATGTTTAACCATTTACTGCATTTTAAATGATGACAATACTAATTATATTAATTTTTATCTTGTGTGAAAGTGAAAATGCCATGTCACACAACCCAGATACAATGACACTCAGTGTACACTATTCTTAATTTAATTAAGAATGCCTTTTAAATTCTAATGTTTGTGTAGATATTTGTTGCCATTGATGCAAGATGCAGAATTGAAATTTGAATGCATAAGGAAGTAGAAATTCATGTTTCTTTTTTTTTTTTAGAACAGCACAGAAAGAATCCAATTCAACTTCCTGTGGAGATTCAAATTCACACTCACAAAATAAAAGGTGACCACTTCTAAATGTTGCACAACCCTGCTATTTGCTAACATTATATGGATAGTGATTCAAGTGAAATCTGCTCACTTTCATTTACTTTTGATATAATTTATGAATATAAGTTATATATTGCACAATATGCAGGTAAATTAAGTCAGGAAACTCAAATGACTGGTGTTTTTTTCATGAAACCGTAGCAGACTACATAGACCCTATCCACTCACAATTCCTTTGTCATGCAACATGTTCGTGTTACAGTAAAAGATTCACGTGACTAGCTGAGACTGGTGCTAAAATTAGCCTGTGCATCTCTCTGTCACCAACTACTCTGTCATAATGATCTGCCTCCCATATACTATCTTCAGTATCGACAGTTTGTCCCATGAAGATGATTCATGGATATGATTTTATGTGCTAAGAGCAGGCTCAGTGCAGTAGATATAGTGATCAACCCTACATACTCACAGGCCATGTTAAAGGATGGTTTGCACATAGTATCACGCAGAGAACATTGTGAAGGCTGTGCCAATCAATTAGCACACTGTCTCGTTTGTCAAGGTTGAGGCCCGGGAAATAAGCCTAGCTGGCCTGTTAAGAGTCTATTGATTTTACACTGCCTATACAGTCAGAGGATACTGGGAATAGTGCAAGAGCATGTAAGAGCAGAACGTACAGTGTTGAACGAAGTAGCATTTGCGACCAGTTTTATGATTTATGTGACAAACAATTGAGTGTAAAAGTACTAAGTAGTGCTGGTCATAGATGCACAAAATTAAAACTTGTGAAAAGTCCCAAAACTGTCAATGATAATTAAAAAAAAAAAATATATGTATATATATATGATTTTATATATACTGTATATATGAGATGAAAGTACATGTATCTTACTTTAAGGTCTTTTGAAAATTGTAAACAAGACAAAATACTTAGAATATATATTGTATAAATTATAGCACTTTGTCTTGTTTTCCAGTTTTCAAAAGACCTTAAAGTAAGATAAATGTACTTAAGAAGCAACACTGCATGACACATTAAGTAAGGCTTGTTTTGATCCTTTACATCTTGAATGCAAGTGTAAAATCTGTACTGTACATTTCTTTTCACTTGCTTTTACCTTGTATTTAAAAAAATAATAATAATAATAATTTGCCTGGGCAGTGAAACAAAACAATTGTATTAAAGACACATTCTAACAATAATTAATATCTTATGCAGTTTCATTTTTGTAGTGAAACAGGCTACATTTTGTAAATATTCTAATCTATATAAATATATTTAAATGTGTATATATACAATATAGATCTTTTCTATGGAAATATTTGTTTTTATATGAGCCATGCTGTATTTGTTTTGCTCATTTGTAAATAATTCTCAGACGTGTGATTCAGTCTTGCTATTCAGCATGGGAGAAGTTTTATAATTATGTGACAAAGTTAAGTACTCAATAAAATAAGAATATCCTTTGTATGGTATGTATTTCAAAAAGTGTTCAGCAAGAGCCACTTTAGTTCCATATGAATTACTGTCAGGGTGGACTGAAGGGAACCTAACACCTGTTGACCAAGCTGGTACACCTTTTGGTGTACCGGAATGTCCTGTTTGTGTCAGCTGTCAGTCATTCACAAACAGATCCACAAGAATGTAGTCGTATACAAACTCATTAACATGCTGTGTGCATATTATAGTTAATTAGTGAAGCTTTTTGATATAGGTTGATAAAGTGATTTAGTTTAATGCAGGAACTGCAAACAGGGATTGAGTACCTTACCCAAGGAAAAAAATGCAGATAGATAGGGTCTCTGATCTCATTAACTCGCCCTTCAGACATAATTTCAGCAATGTTTGTGTTCAGCGCCTATTCAAATTCAAGCTTTTTATACCCACATTGTTTTAGAAATCTACATGTGTGGAAAACAGCCTATGAAATACCATCTGAAAATGTTTAGGCCTCCAAGCTGCTGCCCTTTAATTGCTAGGACACATTTCTCAATATTTAGGTCACTTTTTTAAAAACTCTTCACACAGTTCTCTTAACCAGCTTTCAACTTGGCACAGCAGTTCATTTCACATTCAAAATGCACTACAAAACTAACAAAACACTTCATACATGTCTCAAATCTGACACCAAGATTAGCATTATACATTTATTTTGCAAAATTTCTTTACAAAATAATTATAATTCACTGCAGTATATGCTACGTCAATGTTTGCTAAATATTTTTCCCCCTTGATGGTAATGAAATTGAAAGACCAACCACTTGTGTGGGTGTTCAGTTCCATCTAATTGCTTTGATAGTATATGATTTTTAAGATTCAGAATATATTTCAATATGGCATTACTGTACAAATGGTGCAATGGTGTCTTATTCAGTTTTGCATTGTGCTAGGTTTTGAAATTAAGTTTAACAGTTTTGAAAAGAGCATGTAAATGAAAGATGTCATTGAATGCAATGATAAACAATCCACAGTTTAGCCCACATAGACTGATGTTGTAATCACTGTGTGAAGAGTTTTGAAAAAGTGACGCAAGTAGTCAACAATCATATGGTATTACAGAGGCGCCACTTACTGGCAGAAGTAGGGAACTGATCCAGATCAAGGATTCTAGTGCCACTGTTTGTTTCCATGTGTGTGTGTGTGTGTGTGTGGCCTGGTGAACCCTACAAAATGTCCCCAAAGATGGCAATATCTGACATTTTTGGGCCCCATTAGAAAAACGGCTTATAAATCAGACTAAGAGATGTTTTGTTTGTTTTTTATTAAAAAAATCCAGAAAGTTTTGTGTGATGGGTAGGTTTAGGGGTAGGGTTAGTGTAAAATGTCCCCACAAGGATAGTAAAACCTGAAATCACAGCCAGCGGTCCCCACGAGTGAAGTGGATTAATAAACATACTAAATTATGTTTTTGGTATTTTTTTAATGTAAAAATGCAGAAAGTTTTCTGTGATGGGTAGGTTTAGGGGTAGCGTTAGTGTAAGGGGATAGAATATACAGTTTGTACAGTATAAAAACCATTACGCCTATGGAAAGTCCCAAAAAAGATAGCGAGAGAGAGAGAGGGGAAATTGAAAATGTGAAAAATTTGAAAATACTTTAGATGTGCATTCCCTGAAGAAGAAAAAAAAACGTACACCTTAGAACTATTGAAACCAATTAGAATCAAGCATATAACAGCCTGCATAAATGAGCAATATCACATGAGTAGGAGTGCCATGTGGCTCCCTCAGCTAGACTTAGAGCTCACATCTCCGAACATGTCTAAACAAATTTTCAAATAGGCACTGTGTTTATAAACAATCTAAATAAAGATGGTTATTTAGAGGTTCTTTACACTTAGTAACAGTTCTATTTAGGACCGTGTTGTCCTGAAGAACCCTTTATATGCTAAAATGGTTCTTTCTTTGTGTTAGAGTTTTATCTGTAACTGTCAAAGCCAACTCATAACTGATTTTCTGGAGCTCAACCATTCAATTACACAGACTGTCAACACACTCTCAACAGGTAAATAATTTATTTCTTAAAATATCTATACATTTTAAATTTCCAATTGTAACTGGTTTCTTACCAATCATGTCTTTTTCTCTTTTTAGTTTAACCGAACATGTAAGCGTGACCAGCTCTGTTTTTTAATTATCACTTTATGCATAAACATACCCAGTCACAAAAAAAAATTAAAGCTATCCTATGGCTTCATATTTGTCATGTAGAGGCTACATGATATTATAAGACCAGTCAGATAGAGAGGTAAAAAACAATATTAATTAATAATATAAAAATAATATTAATAATACTAATATTATATAATATAAACTATTATTAAAAAGGCTATTCTGCTCTCTAAAAACTGGTCAAAAATCATGAGATTAATCACAAGAGCCTGGGTTGTTTCAACCCATGTTTGGTCAAATATGAATAAATCCAATCGTTGTTTTAATTTTTTTTTTTTTTTTTTTTTTTTTTTTTTTTAACCAAACAGTTGGGTTTGTCCATATTTGACCCAAACATGAGTTGAAACATCCCAGCATTTTTAGAGTGTAGTGTTTACCAGTACAAAATATTTTTGTTTTTTGGTCAATATAACATAATCAGTTACAATAATTTGCCTATAGGAAAATTAGTATACAGCACAGTCCTGGTGAGACTTTTTTCATTTTTAAAATGTGCCAAATGTATATGTATTGTTTGTTGATAATGCACTTGACATATGTGAAGTGTGTAATTACAATCACTATGGATATCATTCTGAATGTGCCCAGTGGCAGATCTCGAACATAACTCTGTGCCTGTGCCTCATGTAGTTGCGGCTCTTTGTGGAAAACCTCGCCGGCTTTAGCTTGTAAAGTTCTGTAATTTATTCCCCCTGTCATCTGTAAAACTTATCAAATCTACCTCCTGCTGAGAGAGAGCGGCTAATCTCTTAGAAAGGGTCTGTTTGGAATATTCTATTAGAGTTTTTCTTTCATGAAGAACGTTTCTATTTTTTTGCAACAAATAAATATATATATATACAATAGTATAGGCTCATATATATATATATATATATATATATATATATATATATATATATATATATATATATATAGTCAATTCATATTCAAATTCCAACAGAAAAAAATGAATTAGGTCTACTCATTTACAACATTAAAGGAGTTTCAGTGCAAATTCTATGTGCACATAAGATTGAGGCTTTTTATGAAATAACCCTTTCTGTCAGAGTTTTATCTCAAGCTGTACACCTTTGGTGATTTGCGAAGTGTATCTAATGTCTTCAAAGTATGCTAAAAATCTGTGGAAGCTTTTGATAAATTATTGTGCAGTGAAACACATATACTTGAGGGATGTGTTCTGCTTCATTTTCTGTTTAATCAATGACACAAGGGCTACTTTGTGACTAGGCTATTTTGGTTATTAACATGGGCGCATAATGGAAATCAGAGAAATGTAATATAATTTGTCAGCTATAACTAAACCTGAAATGAATGACAGCAGTAAAGCAAAAATTAAATTTTTATATGCATGAACATCTATGCATTAAAGATTTAGATATCAAATAGGCTAATAAAACGCATATTCATTTTCATCGGCCATTCATTCATCATCATAAATCAGTTCTAAATCATGTTATTGTGTTCCATAAACATGTTTCTGAAGGCAGGTTTCCAAGAAATTCACAATTCAGCCTTTAGAGTTTCATACAGTGGTTTCATACGTAGATACAGAGACCAGATGAAAAATGTTAGGAGAATATTTTTTGTTTTCTTTTCCAACTTTGAGATGGGGTTTAGGGGTAGAGAGGAAAGATTTTGATTTATCATGCCCATAATCCATAAAAGGTCTTGTTCAGACAGGCAGTTAAAATGATATAGACGCACAGGTAGAGTATAAAGGAAAGTTATATAGAGAAAGGTGAAGTTCACACCAGACAAAGGTATGCAAGTCTCAACCACTAAAAGAAGCTGTCAGATATCACATGAATGGAGAAAGACTCAAGCATGGGGCATGGCCAGGTTATATCTTCTCCAGTGAATTGTACCATAATAGAATACATTCTTGTAACAGGCGTAAATTTGGCAATATAAATTTCATTATTTTTTTTTTTTATTATTTCATTTATAATTTGAGTCTTATTAAGTTATTAAGTAGATTTTGACTGTATATTGCTAAATACAAATATTTTTGTTATTTTTAAATGTCTTACAATCGTCACAAGATTAAATACATAATTTTAAGCAGTTATCTCTCTTTCAAAACTATGATTTTTGGGCACAATGTAGTACCGATATTACACCAACAAACACAAATGTAACGGCTACATTTAGGCCAGTGACAATGTGGATCCTGTGCATGCTCTAGCAGAAACCGCAGAAAACACAGACCATAAATTAGCCAATCTAATCAACTTATAATTAATATTTACCTTGACTGACACATTTACATTTATGGATACTAGCTAAAAGGAAAAGCTAATTAAATAGATAATGTTCCTTATTATAAGACATGTCAGGAGACATACCCAAATAAACATATTCAAAACACAGTTATTGATAAAGGAACAGAAATCTGACCAAAAACAAGCTGAATTATTAAATATTTATGAGGACATTTCCTCATAAAAAAAGTTCACATTTTACTCCACACAGCAGGACTGGAGACTAATATCACTTTGAAACAAAGTTTGAACACAACGATTATTATTCCTAATGGGGGAAAGAGAGAAACCGTATCAGCAGGATCCAGAGAGAGCTGAGGACAGGGATTTTTAAGAAGCATTTTTACACCAGAGGGGGCAGCATTCATAACTACAGCCACAGTAGGAGTGACTGGAATATTATTTTTTAGAGAGAAATTCAGAATAAGTCAACATAAGTCCTGCATGGTTAAAAAGATGGCTTACCAAAAAATATATCATAACGAAACCATTTCTCAAGAAATAAAAACGTATGCTTGTTATTCCAGATATAAAAAACTGTTTGTTAGTTGTGTTTGTAGATTAAATTCCAAGAAGAAGCATCTGTTTGTAAAAAGTAGATTGTTAAAAGGAAGTTTGGTAATGCTGTAGTCACAGACCAAAAGGAACTGAAGACCAACCTGTGAAAAGATAAAGTGAGGTATAATATTTCAGATAGATGTTGTTTTTTAAGAAAATGCTTTATCCAGTTAACTTTGAAGGTGTGATTATGGGTGGTAAAATCTAAGAAGTTCAGGCCTCCATTTTCAGTTGAGTTTCTTTATGTAATGGGCAAAGTTATCCCTGCTCTGCCCTGCTACTAAATCACATATCACTCAGGAAAGAAAGTACAGGTCGCCCTCTAGAGATATTCAACAGCTATTGAAATTCAATTCTTCTCCTTCTTCTTCCAGGGTTTATTGGCTGTTGGCAAACAACGAACTGGTGCATTACCGCCACCAACTGGTATGGAGTGTGAACCAGAACGTCAACCATTGTATTAAAAAATCGGTGTCCTCTCATTTAAATTAGTTTCTCTAAGATATTGAAATAATAAATTATAACACTTATCTTTTGACAATTTTCGCAGAAGAATTATTAAATCAAAACGTATTTTCATTTTTGGATCAAATGTCTTATTTCTCTTTCATATTTCTGACAATACATCATAACATCTACCGTCTCTTCCTGCCTACATATTTCCCTGTGTAATGTTTACCTGTTTTGAACAGTGTTGCATTTAGTTGAAATTCAATTGCAGTCACCCCGTCCTCTAAAATCTAAAAGGCGGGATTTCCACCCAAAGCATCCAATAGAAACAGGGGACACGGGATGCGATTCCTGACTTTCCCGGCGCTCTTCCTTAAATCGTTTAAGCCAATCAAAGAGAGGCCGCCTTCTTGGCAGCGCACATCATTGGATATGTTTGATGTACTGACATACCTCATAGCCAATCAGAGGACGAAAGCGTGATCCTCTGTCCAATCACAAACGAGGACGTAGTTCCGAAGATTATAAATGACAAGGTGACAGTTTCCACGGCGTACTCATTGCCTTTAGCTGCAAGCTTGTCCCTGTAACCCCGGGTCCTTGTGTGCTGGATCTTATAGGTGAGTCACGTTCTCTCTGCGTTAATCCAAAGACACATAGTGAGGAGCTTCGCTTTTTAAAGCTATAAAAATGTGTGGAAGTTTCTGATCAGGCTAACATAATTGCGGTTTTTCGGCTGCTGTTCAGAGAAGCGCGTTGCTAATGCTCCGCTAGCATCTTGTGAAAGTCATTTCAAATGAATGAATGGAGTCAGTCTGTAATCACGTCTCAAGGCCTTAACCCGAAGAGCAACTGGTAAATGACACCAAAGTTCATTAGCTTCGTTTGTTGCATTTTAAATGCAACTGACGTTTTATTCTCATATTGCTCGTGACACTTGCCAAATGTCTGACTCGCGCTGGGCCCGTATCATCCTGAAAGCTCGTGCTGCGCCTATGCCTTTAAAGTGCAAGTGTTTTAATACTATTATGGCGTTCAATTACAGTTTGTCTGTTGTCATGTTATAAGGCAGTTTATATACGCTTGTTTCAAGTAAGCACCATTCAAAGCTGTTGGTGACCTTCACTCGCCAGCCCGTCCGCGAGAGAGCTTTTTACGGTTAAGTTAAACCCCTCCAAGCCTAGGACTCAAATTAACCTTAGAACCGATTATTAGTCATGTTGTGCTTGATGTGTTTTGAGGCAAATGGCATGGGCTTGGGCTGTTTCAAAAGGTGACCTGAAATGAGTGAAGTCAAAGTGATCAACCAAAGGAACTATGAATATTTATAATTAAGCAAACGTGCATAAACTTTAACTTGGCCGACATTCAGTGCATTTTTTTATTTTGATGCACTTAGTTGCTGTTGTCGCAATGTGGACCGTTTTGATAGGCTCTAGTAACCTCAGATTTAATGGCTGACTCTATCCCTTAAGTCTCTATCTTATTGAGTAAAAGTGTGTGTTGAGTGTTTTAAGTAAAGTACATGACCTTTATGCTGCCATATGTTTGACCACTGACCTTAAGTTAAGGGTATGTGCTCTCGGCCTAAGGAAGTTTTGCATCCTGTGTCCTGTCCCTTATGTATACAGACCATCTGTCACTTGGTTTGGATCCTACAGAAATGATGCAACTTTTTTTTTTTTTTTATGTTTTATGTTTGTTTTCTCTGAACTTTGTGGATTGTTGGAAATGTACTGATGGCTTGACTCAATTGAATCAGAAGTCCCTTCAGTTGCAAGTTATTTGTAATTTTTGATCACTCAAGTATCTTGCATGTTTTTGTTGCCTATGGCTTATGGGCTTTAATTTTAGGGAATGTGATGCATGGCATGAAATCCTATGTTGATGACACTGGTGCTCTCTTTTCACCTGTTTAACATCTTTCTTCTCCACAGGCTTCAAACATGTACGCATGTGCTAAGTTTGTCACCTCACCTGCTGTGGTATGTATTCAAGCTCAAATACTGTCACATTCCATTGACTGCTTCAGAAAAGGACCTAAATGCCGTTCTCTTCTTTTTTTTTGAGTCTTCTATTTTCTTCTATAGAAATGATTGTCTATTTATTAGTTCTAACCATGTTTATAATCATGCATTTAAATGCTTGTTAAATTTACACTTATGCTTTTAGCAGACTTTTATCCAAAATAACTTCGAACAGAGGACCATAAGCAATTCCTCACAAAGTGCCAACAATATTTATAGTATGTGATGCCAGGTTTATTTGAAAGCTAGAGCAGAGGAAGATTGGTTTAAGATTAATTTGAATTAATAAAATTAATGTACACTGTGTCCTTGCACTCTCATAAAATCTTTGAATCAGAAACATGGTTTAAGGTTTGGTAATAGAAAGCATATGCACCATATAGATGTTCATTTAGTTCTCATTCTAAAATTCTTTTTCTTCAGGTCCGTGGAGGATCCAGGGTTTTGGCCCGACCTGTTTCATTCGTGTTCAACAGACCTGAAGCAAGAACTGAACAGGTAAAAAATAGTGACTTCTACGTGAATGCTCTGAAGTACTTCTGGCATTTCTCTTGCATATGCTTACATTTCTTGGCCTTCCTTTCAGGCAGCTCTGTTGCCAGTCAGCGACGCGACCCTCCTTAATGTAACCCGGGGCTTCCAGACCAGCACTGTATCCAGAGATATCGACACAGCGGCCAAGTTCATTGGTGCTGGTGCTGCCACAGTGGGTGTGGCCGGATCCGGAGCTGGAATTGGGACAGTGTTTGGCAGCCTTATTATTGGCTATGCCAGGTAATCAAGCTTTGAAATTAGGTTCTTAAACTTTGTTTATTTGTTATACATTTAGCTTGTGCCTAATCTCTTTCTTAATTTGCAGGAATCCCTCCCTGAAACAGCAGCTCTTTTCCTATGCCATTTTGGGCTTCGCTTTGTCTGAGGCCATGGGTCTGTTCTGTCTGATGGTGGCGTTCCTCATCCTGTTCGCCATGTAACTTGGATGTCTTTTCTTTTGAAGCAGTTTGACTCCCTTGATCTGGAGATTGGAACTGACACGCAGCTTAGGCCGTGGCATCGCCATTCCAACACAACTACAAGAAACTCTCCCCTTTTTATGTTCCCCTGTACCGTTTTTCTCTATCTGAATGTTTTATGTAAGAACTCACTTCACATAAGACCATCTAAATAAATGGTTGAAATCTGTTTGCTTGCTTTTTTTTTTTCTCTCTCTCTGCTGTGAGTAGAGTCTGTTGAAGGAAGACTAGTCACTAGAAAACCATATTGGATTTGGCCTGGCTAATTTATTCAAAATATTCAAACTCTGATAGGCTGCCTAAAAGGCACTCAATCTGTATGTTCTATGACTCTTGTAGAGCTTTGCGTTGCACTCTATCATCTATTTAAATATACCCCATTTAAATGTTTTCCCTTTATTCCCCTATCATTTGCTAGCTTGCTATGAACCTACTGATTGTATGCAGTATTAGACACATGGGTAAGTATCTAACAATGTGGTGAAATGGGACTTTCTATTGGTGTGCACATTATTGGTAACCGGTTCTTAGTTTGTGGTGCATGTAAAACAAGTTAATATCAATATCCTCATGTAGTTTAAAAAATGGTTTTCTGACTTTGCAGTTGTAATACAATTACATGACTGAAACATTGTTTATAGACATCTTGGTTTTTCAAAGAAAATTTAAGGTAGTACCAAAGTTCACAGGTGTATTCATTTTTCATCTTTCAGAACACCATAACAATTACACATTTTCTTTCCCTCTGCTCCACTGACTGCTGGGGGGGGGGAAATAATGTCTTAAAGCAGCCTCTTGGGTTTTGAACATTTTCAGAACCACTTACTGACTGGCCAAGCTGGTGCACTGGTGGTTTAACTGGGAGGCCAGTGGTTGAGAGGCTGTTCACTGCAGAGCAATGGGTGAAGTCCAGCTCCCCCTCTCTGGATAAAATTAGGGTTAGGCCACACCCTAACCCTACCCATAACTCTTTTCCTCCACCCTTTACCCTTCTGAAAATTAATCATGGTTATATTATAGTAAAAGTGTAGTAACCATGTTTTATTACAAATACTATGGTTAAACTATGGTTAGTATAGCAAAACCATGGTTAAGTTGTGGTTACCATGGTTTAAATACCATAATAACCATGTGTTTAGTTGTTTGTAGTAAAACCAATGTATATTTTCGTAATGGTAAATCTACAGAGGTGGAGATGGATTAGGTCAAGCTCAATCCATGACGTCCAGAGGGGGTGCTTGACGGTATTTGGCGCTGCAGTGAGCACCACTTTGAGAAGTCTGACCGCATATGGACTCTTATGAGTCGGTTGTTTTTTCTTCTTTTTTTGTGAATCAAAAACATGCAGCGTGAACAATGAGTTCGACTCCCTAACGAATGACTCTTATGAACCGATTCGTTTTAGTGAATCAAAAACAAACAAGTGCGACCAAAATGTCAGATTTCCAGTTCTACGACTCGCTAACTGCTAACTGATAATGTAATAGGAAATGCAATAAATGTACTAAAATAATCTTTAATTGAACCAGAATCTTTTAAATTCCTCCCAACTGCCATTTAGCTTGAATCTCCTCCAGGAGTGCACCGCTAGATGGCACTATTTTCCTTCTAATGAGGAGGAAGTGGCGAGAAATGAAACAACATTGATAAACAGGCCAGGCCGGACGAGGACATACTACGTTTACGTGCGTTTAGACCTTAAACTCAGTTACTCGTTGATGTGAATGTTAAATGCTCAGCTAATTCGGAAAATAAATTAAAATACATACGCTGCTCTCGACATAAGGCGTTATAGTTGAGGTCGGAAGAGGGGAAAGGGAGAATATGTAGGAGTCATTTCTCTCTTCCTGTCCTCTTCCACTTGCCTCCGAGCGAGGAGAAACAGAAACTACAGAAGAAACTGATTGATCTGACAGCTGGTCAAACAGTTTGCGGCTTCTTCGGTCTCGTCGACGATGGCGGATAGCGTTGGGGAGGAGGCCAATGGTTCGGTGGCGACGGCGCAGGGCCACGGAGCACAGTTCTCAGCTAGTTTGGGTAATTCTATACCGGGGCATTCATCAGCCTCACCGCCTCCGTCACAGACCGGCCTGTCTGTGGTCGCTCCCGGGATCGCGCATGCCATCTCTCCGGCCGTGGAGAGCGGACTCGGTGTGCTGACCCATGCGCTCGACTCCACGCTCCCCGTGGCCCTTCCTCCATCCCTGCCGCCCGGTATCGGATCAGGAGTCCCGGCCGGAGCGGGCCTCCTGTCCCAAATTCACGCCACCTCCTGGGATCCCACGTTAAGTACCGACTGGGACAACGAGAAGGCGTCTCAGCAGTGTATTCTTCGGATAAAAAGGTAATATCATATAGGGTCTGTATTTGTTTTGGACTTTTTAAGAAGTTAGCCTGCCCTGCGTGTTATTTGCATATTTTCTTTCCAATCCAAACATATGGTGAAAGAAAGTATGTCAGAATACAGATTAATATTTAACTGGTAATTGTTATTTTTTTATACAATAATAAATATCAACTAGACTACAACAGTATAATTGTTTTTAAATGAATTGTTCATTACATTAATGCAAAGTTGTTTTTTTTATTTTCATCTTATGTATGCATTTTTTGCTTGAGAATTAAAGAGACAGTTCACCCAAAAATGACAATTCTGTCATCATTTACTCACCCTCAAGTTGTTCTAACCCTGTTATGAGTTTATTTGTTCTGCTGAACACAAAATAAGATATATTTAGAAGAATTTTGCTGGTTGCTGGTCCCCATTGACTTCCATAATGTTTCCCACCTACTATGGAAGTCAATGGGGACCAGCAACTGTTTGGTTACCCATAGTCTTCAAAATACCTTTTTTTGTGTGTGTTCATCAGATGTGTGTTCATATAGGGTTAGAACTTTAGGGTGAGCCAATTATGACACACAATTTCTTTTGGGTGAACTACCCCTTTAAGCATACAAAGTTGTGCAATTTATAATAACAATATGCTTTACTCACCTGTGAGCATTATTATTTTCTGATGAATGCACAGTGCTGTGATTGTGTAGTTGGGTATCATTCTTTAGACATCCACCAAATTATGGCATTTATCAGTAGAACTGAGAACTTTTCAAGTAGTTATTAAATATCTGGAAAAATATATTGCTCAAACCAATGACCAGGTAATCTCTACTAGCCTGGCATTCTGACACATTTTCCAGCCAAATGTTACAAGTGTGCATTTATAAGGCACAATGTTGCCACTCTAGGGAATTATCACTTGGCCCTGCAGTGACTTTGGCCTTGGCATAAGTTGATCAGACGTCCCCGGAGGACTAATAATGGAAATGTGGACACAAAAATGAAAGCGCTCGGTTACAATGAGCCAGTTATGTTTGTGTAGTTTGGCTCAGGCATTTAGTGATCTGATGGTTTTCTTGGCAGAGTGTGTATGCGGCTTCTGCTTCCTACTCGTGCTTCGACAAAAATGGTGCACACTGCCACTGATATTTCTTTATGTGAGTGATGCGTCTTTGTTTTTAAAAATTCTGTGCATATGTTTCTTCCATTCAGAGACATTATGTCCATCTACAAAGAGCCTCCTCCGGGTATGTTTGTGGTTCCTGATCCTCACGACATGACCAAGGTAAGCATCAGCAGACTTTTCCCTCAATTATGGTGATATTTCAGCATATCACTCTCTCTTCTGTAATCTCTCCCTCCATCCTTCCTTCTATTGTTATATTCTTACTAAACAAAGAAGGCTTTGATTGCACGTGCACATTAAATGCATTAGGTTTCATGAACTAACAATGAACAATACTTTTACAGCATCTAGGTTATTGTTCATTTTTACGTATATACACTAGTGTTCAAAGGTTTGTTTGTTTTTTAATACTTTTATTCAGCAAGGATGCATTAAATTGGCAGTAAATACTTTAACATTTTTACAAAAAAGTATATATTTCAAATAAATGCTGTTCTTTTGAACTTTATATTCATCGAAGAATCTTGGAAAAAAATGCATGACCATTTCCGCAAAAACATTAAGCAACTGTTTTTAACAGTGATAATAATAATAATAATAAGGAATGTCTCTTGAGCATCAAATGTTAGAATATTTTCTGAAGGATCGTGTGACACTGAAGTAATGATGCTGAAAATTCAGTTTTGCATCACATGAGTAAATTACATTTTAAAATATTCAAATAGAATTTTTTTTTTTATAAATATTGCTGTATTTTGATCAAATCAAAAATGCAGCTTTGATGAGAATAAGAGAGATTTCTTTTAAAAAGACATATGTACTAATATATGTATAGGCATTGTTAAAGTATTATGTACAAGCATGAATTAACAATGAACAATCGTATATTTAGAAATTATCCTAAATTAATAAATGCTGAAAAAGTATTAGAAATTGCTGTATTGAATGTATGTGCCTGGTTATTCTCCCAAATAAAACCCTGTTATTCCTCATCCTCCTCCTCCTGTCTCCACAGATTCACGCCCTCATCACCGGCCCCTTTGACACACCATATGAGGGTGGCTTCTTCCTTTTCCTGTTTCGCTGTCCACCTGACTATCCCATCCACCCTCCACGTGTCAAACTAATCACTACAGGGCAGAACACTGTTCGTTTCAACCCCAACTTCTACCGCAACGGCAAAGTTTGCCTAAGCATCCTCGGGTAAGAGTCATTTCTTGTTTAGGCTTTGATTAGATTCTCACAGATATTTTACTTGGCCACTTTTAGTTCCAGAGTCCCATTCACACCAAGGATTATAACTATAACAATAACTAAAGTTTTAATAATCATTCTAATTCTTTGAGAATAGGAAAGTCCACACCACAAACTAATCACTGGAATCACTTTCAGAGTTATTTTTTTCACCTGATAAATGATCAAAACATTAACAGCCAATCAGAATCCACCCACCCACCTTGATTAGAGTTGAAGCATTTAAAGCGGTAGACCGCAGTGTGGTGTAGATGCTAAATATAGTTATCGTTGGAAACAATTTCAGAGGAATATCTTTCCAGCTGATAAAAATTATATATAATATAAATCTGACATTTCGTCAAAATATGATCTGATATCGATTCTCTTTGCGCACGTTGCGTTCCCGGATGAACGTTATAAGCAAACCCAAATAAATAGCACATGCTGAGTTTGTGTTGAGCAGCATTTAATGTGAACAGGGCCACTGTGTAATCAAGGAATCATGATAGAACTAAATGCTGTTAGCTTAATTTTATTTAAGACTGGGTTTTTTTCTGCTGCTATTAGTATGTTTTTAATATGGCAAGAAAAAGTATGTGAACTTCTTGCAGAATCTGTGAAAACATGAATAATTTTAACAAAATAAGAGGGATCATACAAAATACATGTTGTTTTTTTATTTGATACTGTCCTAAATAAGATATTCCACAAGCCAAAAAAAATTGCTGAATTGATAAAAATGACCCTGTTCAAAAGTTTATTTACCCTTGCTATTTATCTCTTAATACTGTGTGTTGTGACCTGGATGATCCACGGCTGTTTTTTTTGTTTTGGGATGGTTGTTCTTGAGTCCCTTGTTTGTCCTGAGCAGTGAAACTGCCCAACGTTCTTCAGAAAAATTCTCCAGGTCCTTCAAATGATTGAGTTTTCTAGCATCTTTTGCATATTTGAACCCTCTCCAGCAGTGACCGTGTGAAAAAATGGATCTCAAAATCATACAGAGGACAATTAAGGAACTATTAAAAAAGGTTCAAACATTCACTGATGGTCCAGAAGGAGAAACGATGCATCGATTCATATCAATGTGTTGTTACCCTTAGTAGACTGTAATATAGTTAGCTTTATAGTTAGTGTTTTTGGTAGGAACGGGCTTTTACTCAGATCCTAGCTGTTTCTTTCTACAGCACTTGGACTGGTCCAGCATGGAGTCCCGCCCAGAGCATCTCCTCTGTTCTCATATCTATACAGTCCCTAATGACAGAGAACCCTTACCACAATGAGCCAGGCTTTGAGCAGGTACTACTACTCCCACATTCTTGGTTTAGAAGGTCCCTGTGGGGTCTTCCTGTAATTTGAGTTTTATTTGGTTCACAGTGATGCTATAGTTTATTCGTCTGTTTACTAGGAAAGACACCCAGGTGACAGCAAAAACTACAACGAGTGTATCCGCCACGAGACCATGCGAGTTGCTGTGTGCGATATGCTAGAGGGTAAAGTGCCGTGTCCCGAGGCCTTGTGGTGAGTGATGATCCCTCAGCCATTTCCATAATCATGGTCTTTTTTAAAAGGCTTGTAGGTCGTAGTGAACTATTAGTATTGCCATTTTATTAAATGGTTCAAGTTTTCTTAGGAAATTATATTACTCATCAAATACAAAAATGTTTTAATAGGCAACCCTGAGTCCATTTTACAGTTATCTAAAACAAAAACATTTTAAACTTGTATTATTTGCCATGAAAATAGCCAAGGAAGCTTGCATGGTGCAAAACACAGACCAATCAACTATTTATTTTATGATTATTTTAATTTCTTTAAACCATTTTGAATTACCATTGTGCATGAAATGTGCTATAGATATAAACTTTCCTTGCCTTTTAAACACCCTTTTAAGAGCATTGTTTTTCTGTTCCTAGGAGCGTGATGGAGAAATCCTTCTTGGAATACTATGATTTCTATGAGGGGGTCTGCAAAGAACGTCTACATCTCCAAGGGCAGAACATGCAGGTAATAACTGTTTGCAAATGTGCTTTGCTACATATTCACGTTATGCTTTGTGATTTTTGTCATTTCGATTGTCATCATAACATTAGAAATACAACCTTGTGCAAATGTTCAGCATTATGATATTACAAATGTTCCTGTTAGCTGTGAGTCATTCATGTCACCATTTACAGAAGACCAGCAAGAACAAAGAATCTGACGTACTACCATACCTTCTAGTAAAGCGTACTAGAGTTTAGCTGAATCACTGAGTACAGCTTCCATTCGCTTGAGTTTCCAGAGTTGTTATTGTCCTCAAGTCCCGCTATGAATCAGTATTCAGGCATTTTGTAGTCGTGTCATGCATGGTTAGTGTTATGATTTTGTGTATATATGTGTGTGTGTGTGTGTGTGTGTGTATGTATATGTATATGTATATATATATATATATATATATATATATATATATATATATATATATATATATATATATATATATATATATATATATAGTTCGTAATAAATGTAATTTATACATTTGTAACCCCAAACCTTTGAATATATAGTTTTACATAACAAATTATTTGGTTGAAAATTGTCACTGTTTTGTCTTAGCAAAAACTTTTTTTTGCTGTTTTACAACTTTACAGTTTGTACCTTAATGTAGATTAATATCCTAAACATTTTGTTCCTTCCTTTTTGTTCCCCATCAAATGTATGTATTTCTTGCAGGATCCTTTTGGGGAGAAAAGAGGCCGTTTTGACTACCAGGGTCTATTGACTCGTCTCAGAGCCATCCAGAGGCGATTGCGGGAAAAGTGCCCGCCAGAGGACAACGGCGGTGACTCAGACTCAGACACCAGCTCATCCGGCACCGATCCAGACAGTCAGGGTAGCTCACAGCCTTAGAGTGCCCTCTAGGGGTGTGAAGCGAGCAAAGGTTAGATAATTTCCCTTTACCTGCAGCTCCGGACTCCTCAAGCGAGCACAGATGCAAGAAGAGCCGAAAAACCCCCCCCAGGAAAATCTGCTCTCGGGGAACAGAGTTTCTGTCTCTTCCGAGTGGTTCATATTTTTGCTCTTGCTCTTTGTGTGCTGGCCAATGACTGCCTTTTGTTTTGCTGTTTATTTTTTTCCCTGATGGAGAAGAGGTTCAGGCAGGAGGGGGAATGAGGGCCTTGCATATAGATATATGTGTGCGTGTGTACATTTGTAAGTGACCGAGATGTATACGCCGGCTCCTCAGCAGGTCAACACAGCCTCTACCTTTTGAGTCCATATTTCTCTGTCTCTTGCTGCATCCATTTGTAGAGCTAAACCGGAAAAAAAGAAGTCATATGAAGTCAAATAATTCATTATGATAATAAAATCACTCTTAAAACAAACCGGTTTACTTGCAAATGCACACATTTCTCTTTGTTCCACTGTTTCCTTAGTCTAATCAAATGTTTGTTTTTCACTATTGAAATCATTTAAAAAATGAATAAGGTCATAAATTGAGATACAAATTCATAATGAATTGAAAACAATACTATAAGAGCAAGAGAAACGGATGCAACTTTAAAGAAATGTACATATAATTATATAGAGAAGTTTTATTTTAATGTTCAATGTTCTTAAAATGCTATTGAACTGGTAAAAGTATTGGCAGCCTGCCAAGCACTAGTGGGAAAGGTTGCCTTTTGAGTTTTTGTTTGGTGAACTTAAGTCTGTCTCTAATTGTGAAGCTGTTGAGTGTCAAAACAGACATCTGTAATTGTTCTGGGAATAATCCTGAATTTTCAACAAGACAGAAACATACTTTTTGTTGTAATTTCACTCATAATGCTTAGACAGCAGTTCCACACCAGCCTCTGCTCAGTGTCCCTCGATACTGTTACAAATGTCCTTCTCTTTACCGGGGATACTGTGGTCACTGGTGTTCTCATATGCAACAGGATGAAGCTGCCTAGTACAGATTTGGAGAAGAGGAATGGGATAATATTCAACCTTTTTTGATACCATGGTTCTATCTATGCTCAGATTAGTTTTCACGAGAGTGCAACAATCTATTGAAATCCATCCCTTTAAATATATATGTAGTTTCCCACAGCATGCTAAACACAACTGGCAGCCTTTACTATTCTGTATACATGTACATTTATAATGCATTTTATCCATGGAAAAGCAGACTACACTTAGACCTCTCCTGAGTGATTAACCCCCCAAACAATAACTCTTTTAGCAAAGTTTTACTTTCTCAGATGGGCCCAAGTACAGTTCTAAGGTTTTTGCATGTGCTATAATTTTGATGCAGTTGATTTCTCTTAAGTGAGAGAGAATATCTGGTCTAGGACATCATATTTTTGATAAGACAGCACTGTTAGGTTGCTTGATTAGGTTGTTTGACTTTTAAGTCTATGTGTTTCTTCTAGAACGCCCTGCAACAAGAAAACCGTTCCTTAACTGTGAGTTTGACTTTGTGATGTACTAATGCTTTTTTCCCTTGTTAGCGAAATGAATGAATTATGTAAATAATTAATGTATCAATTGCAACTATAAGGAAAAAATATATATAAAACTGATTCTGATTACGTGCCTCTCTTTGATTGCATTTGTTTCTTTGATGTACTATTTTAATCATTCAAAATTGACACGTGTTACATGGCAGAGGGAGTGTATATTATCATATTTCACACATATTTCATTTTTAATTCTCTTAATTTCACATGTTGAGATTCTCAGAGGTTCCTTAGTTAATTTTGTAACGGCTACTTCAGTTTTTTTTTAAATAAATGCATTCTATGTTTAAACTGAACCACTGGGACTGTAGTAATTTTAAAAATGCCCAGTTTGTAATTATAGTACATTTAAACAGTTATGAATTTAACATTAAATAGAATTAGATTCACTACCATTCAAAAGTTTGGGGTTACTTAAAAAAAATAATGCATCACAGGTTCCACAAAATCCTCATATCAGAATGATTTTTGAAGGATCATGTGACACTGAAGACTGGAGTAATGATGCTGAAAATGTAGCTTTACCATCACAATAATAAAATATATTTCAAAATATATTAAAATAGTAATAATATTTAATATTAATATGTTTTAATGTATTTCTGGTTAAATAAATGCAGCCTTGGTGAACATAAGAGAATTCTTTTTCTTTTCTTTTTTTTTTTTAAATAATCTTAATGGCCCAAACTTTTAAAAGGTAGTGTATAAAAGTGATGCTTAGCATATCATGCTGTGTTTCATTTTAGTACTTTAGTGCATGTTTCAATATTTCATCAGGTTTCAGTGTTTTTAGGTCACAAATAGGACACATTGAAATATACCTTGCTATT
The DNA here is from genome assembly GCA_039654625.1 of Rhinogobio ventralis. Lineage (NCBI taxonomy): Eukaryota > Metazoa > Chordata > Actinopteri > Cypriniformes > Gobionidae > Rhinogobio > Rhinogobio ventralis. The sequence goes on along the minus strand of CM077196.1, from coordinate 33,549,961 downwards.
AACTTTCAATCAGTTTTATGCAGAGTTTGTGAAAAAATTCACGTTCATATATTTCTAAAACATTTTTGGACTGACTCAATTGGACGATTGGATCTTGAGTTGATCTGTTTAGTGCACATCAGATCAACACAAAAAAAACTTACATTTTAGTTTCAGGGCACAAAAACATTCCTCATGTTGTTTTAAAATCTCACTGATACGAAATTAATTTAAAAAATAAATGTAACCCTTAATTGTGCACTTTTGATAATGTTAGTACAATCGCTGTGTGTGTAATTGCTTGTCTTATGTCCACTGCTAAAGAATTGTTGTCATTAGGAGGCAGTGGTGAGTAGTTTAATCACCACAGAGCAGGAGCCAACTGTCTCCTTTTGAAAAACCTGTTGATGATGTGTGAAAGAATGGGATTAAACTGCCAAAATTCTGAACTCACGTTGATGTTTGGCTAAATTGTTAGATCTGCTTTTATAGAGGCAACTTTATATGAATCCTGAAGTTGTATCAAAAAGTTTTGTAAACCTTGAATATATAAATGCAATGTAATGTAGTGCAGTAAAATATTGTTTCAAAAATAATTAAGAAAGACTATGTCTCTGCTGTGGTTTTAAATGCTGTTTAAAACCCTCTATACCAGAGGAGACATTAAACACTTGACTATAAGAGCAGCCTCAGATTAGATTAGCTGTTTGACAAAGATTGAAATTGTCTTGGTGGAAATGTTCAGCTCTTAAACATCTTAATGTAACATCTGTGTAATTAGGCATACTTAGAAACTCTTAAAAATAACAGTGATCACACAATTACTAACAAATTCACTGGTAAGCGCCACAGAAAATGGTATGAAATTTGTCACAGAGATTACACTTTTTGATTTACTTAGCCTATCCTTTTTTATTAATTTCCTGTGCCCACCTTGGTTAAATCTCTTCTAGTCTGAAAAACTGTGAAAGCGCATGAATTTCCTCAAGCATGAATCTTGAAAGTTACATAACTGAACACATAAACCTTTTTTGTGTAGCAAATGTGATATAGAAAATAATTAAAGAATTGTAGCTCTTCTTTTGAGGAACTACCATATTTTTTTTCAGTTACTACTCAGGTAGCATATCTCTTGCTAAACATTTGATATTATTTGTTCTCAAGAGATTTTTTGGTAAACAGAAACTGTCTTTACAAGATTCGCTTGTCAGACAACATGGACCTTCAGCCCTTAATCGAATTTCTTCGGGTTTAAATTCGTTTCCCTTCAAAAGTAGAGCCACATATATGTTTTCGTAATGACGTCACTCATATTAATTCTATATGATATCTTTGACTTATACATCATAAATGTAGCTATATGTATCATCTGTGTTTTTGATTTTGCCACATTACTGCCTCAAGAATAGTGACTCATGAACGTCCCCCCACGTCAACAACCATGACAACATTCGAACTCCAGGGGTGGGGCAATGGAAGTTAACGTTTCGTGACGTCACTTTCTCGGTCCTGCGTAGTTTTTTAAGCAATCAGAAATTCGAATCAAACTAACCAATAGGCTAAAACAACAACAAAACCATGCAATGCACCAGCACAAAAGTTAAACATGACAACAAAAACCCTCGCGATGGGCGGAAAACCACGCTTTTATGACACAATAACAAACACCAGCTTCGTTAAAAAGGAAGTTATCAGAGGAAGTCATGAGGTTAGGCATTGGGAGTGTCTTTATGGTTTTTATGCTTCGTACATTAAAAGAATTATGGCATTTAATTGTTTGTGCGATAAGATGGCGTTATCTAAACCAAACTTTTTTGTATTGCTCTCAAAACGCCCTGTTTGAGTTTCACACTTTATTCATTCATTTATGAAAACGATTTAAGAACAATTAGCTATCCACTTTAGAACATTAGATTCTATTTATCTTTAGTCTTTCGTTATAGAAAACTGTTTATTAAATTCGTAAAATTGTTATAAAGAGGTAACGTCTTGATTGTTGTAACAGATCCTCCAAAACATTTGGATAACTCGTTAAATACGCAGAACACAATTAAACACTTTAATTGGTCTTGTTTAGGATCTTGGTTAAGATAATCCAGTGTAACGTTTATTTAACTCACAAAGTATGTAATTAAGTGTGCCATAGGCCTATTAATCTCTCTTTTTTTTGTCTTATATTTGTTTTCTTTAAACATGTGCTTCGAGTAGGAATAACAAATTTAGCAATGGTGGAACGATTCAGAATCTAATGCGTAGCATTGCTGGGAAATTATATAAGAATTAATCACACAACAGTAACACAATATTTCGTTTTACTTCGTTAGTGCAGTTATTTTTCTGTTTTCTCGCGTTGAACATCTCTATACAGAACATTTTTAAATCGCAATGTCTGTTGTCAATTAGCGTTTGTACACATGACCAAATAAATAAAATCAATATAGCCTACACGAACTTTGAGCATCGGTTATGTGTAACTCTGGTGCAACACAACTGTCGTATCCAAATAACATATTATGAATGAAATGTCTGGTAAACAACACCGTTTTTATATCGCACGTGACATCAGTCTGGCAAAAGTTTCAAGTTAACGAAATTCATTATGATTCGTAACCAAAGATGTATAGCCTACAGTATTTATCAGCCGTTTGGGATTTGCTCCCATAATGTAGCTGAAGAAAATGTCCCTGTTGTTCGCTGGAATTCTGATGACATTAGGTTAATTGTCTCATGATAAATTAATTCAGTTAATGGAGCTGCATGTGGTACATCTAAACAACTGCGAGGAATAAATGATAATGTGCGCTTTAAATGAACTTACAATGAGCCAACAATTCTCTGCGAGTCTCTGTGAGATTGCATTATCTCAAAATGCCCACTTGGTGGAAGCAGCCACGTTCAAGTCTTGCTCTAGTGGGCATGATATAGGTTACTTCAAACACCAACATCATATAGATATCGGTCTCTTCACAGTTTTGAGTGTTTAACAAAGCCTACTTCGTTTTTTGAAGAATTGAATCTGAATACATCAGCTATTGTATGACACGTACGAGAGCCAACCAAAGCTTGTTTTGCACCGATCGCTCGCTTTCTCCTCTCTCTCGCGCGCGCGCTACGCGTAAACCAGTCTCATTTGACATGCATTCAATGCACAAAATTGCTCATTGTGTTCATATGCTCAGTACGGTATCATTTCTTCAGATTTGTGGAATAAAACATACTTTGATAAACGTGAACTGAAACATATGCTAAGTTATACGGACGAGGGAAATACAACAACTGGTGTTGAGGAGCCTACTATAATTGTTCATAGTATTGTAGGCTACGCGCAGGGGTGTGTTATGCACGTCACCAGTTTAGAGACGAAACACTTTTCTGATTGGACACACCCTCCCCCTCTCCATTTTGTGGGAAATCGCATATTAGCTTCAAGTTGCTGATCATTAAAACTGCTTTGTTTTTTTGTCGTTACAAAACGGATATCGAATATTTAATGTAGCCTATTATCTTCGAGAAGTCATACACAATAGAGGAACTGATGATATGAATCAGTCAGGTAGCCTACTTCAACAGCAGCGTGATTCCCTTTCTTTCTTTCTTTCTTTCTTTCTTTCCTTCTTTCCTTCCTTCCTTCCTTCTTTCTTTCTTATTGTATGATTGTAAGTCAAGTCAAATTCACTCTGCTTTTAAATCTGTTAACCAAACTGTATTTTTCAAAAAAGCTTGCATGATTAAATCTTGCAGTGATATTTTTAATTGTGCTAATTATTTATTTTAAAAGTGCTTGTATTGTGCGTTAAATGCATATTTATGCTTGTATGTTGTGCTATAAACTACTTTGTTTTTGTTCTTCCTATAGGCTTCAAATATGTTGTTGCATTTTTAACTTGTACACTATGTATTTGTAAGAGAAAGATATATCTTATTTGATCAATCTTTAGTGACTTCTTTTATTGTGAGATTAGATTATACTTTAATTTATATTAGATTAAAATAAACTAGACACTTTATTGGGAGGGGCTGATTATAGGCTATCAAAGATACTTAGTTTTTTTAACATTGCAATTGCATGTAAAATGAAACTGCTTGTAATATAATGTAAATACATTTTATTTATTTATTTATTTGCACACAGCTTTTTCAGTCAGACTTTTAAGTCACTTTTTGGGTTTGATAGCCTATGTTTTGCTTTGCTGACATCTCTTTTTAAAAAGACATCTAGTTTAGAGGGGCTAGAACTGGGAACATTTTTAGATATGTATTTTTACATATTTTAGAAATAAAAGTGAAGACCGTTTTAAACAATTAATTCTAAATTCACAGTGTATAGACATGCAACAAAACTGTTTCAGGAAACAACACCTAAACGTACTGCCGGGGATTTCTTCATTGTGGCTTAGATTAATAAAACTGGATTTACAGGGTTTTTACAAATCCAGATTATATTGTGTTATTGCCAAGACAGCAGAGAGGGTCTCACATCATTTGAGTGGCATCATGGGAAATGACAGAGAACTGCCAAGAGGGCAGAAATACATCACTCTTATCAAGTGTTTAAATAGTCCAATCTGCTTTCTAACAAGTTCTTAAAATATAAAACATTATTTGTATTATTCCAAGGTGTTCAGAGAGAAAACCAAAATTCAGACTTTGTATCAAACTTTGAATCAGATTTGATGCTGTTTTTTTATTTTTGTGCTGTCATGACTGCTTAAACTAAGACTGATATCAACATATCAGTATGATTACTTTTTGTAAAAAAAAAAAAGTTCATATTTGTACAGCATGCATGAATTTTAATTAAAATTTCAGATATTTAAAAGGAATAAAGTTCTCTCATTTTAAATGCTTAGTTTAAGTATTAATTAAATATCCCACATTGAAAACGTTATTATCTACTTGTGTTTTTTAAGTTTAATTATTCATTTAGGCTACAATTGACAAATGTCATGATAACTATAAAAGTTAAGCAACTATAGCTATATTTTCTTCCGCCAATTTATTATTACATTTAATCTATTTCATAATTGATAAAAAGTCTGAAAAGTTAATTAAGATCTATTAGCGTTTTCTTCCATGAGGAGAACTGCATAGATGCAAGCATGGATTACAAAAGAAGCAAGCAAGTAGTTTTCAGGGAAACCATGCATGAAGCAATGAAGTCTTGACTTCTTACACTAAGACCTTCTGCAAAAGTCTTCAGGTGATCATGTGAGTTGGACAAAAATTACAAATCTGCCCTTCATGTGATAGAAAAAAAGGTACTTTGGGTTGTATAAAAACCGTTAAGACTAAAAATAATGAGTCATTTACATTTTTTTATTTCTGTCCCTAAACTGCATTTTCACAATGACACAAGGTTTTGCATTGGTTATACCTTTTTTTCATAGTTATTATAAAACATTTCTTACTTTTTTCTTTCTACATTTCCACTGATAACATAAATCATAATGAACGGTCTATGATTTTCAGCTACAGTCTTTATTTCCATGTTTAAGACTGACTTTGCCTCTGGTCTCTATGTAAATGATGCTTTCCAAATATTAACTGTTTGAAAATGTCCTAACTTGCCTTACCAAGACATGTAAGCCAACCAAATCAGACAACAATGGAGTATATGTAGCCAGACAAATAGCTTTATTTATCTGTATATATAATTTCTGAAATAAATGTGTTACACCACTCATTACTTTCTCCTAAAAGTAACTAAAGTTACTGAAATCGGTTAAATTACATGTAAATTGTAAATAAACATATTCATACTATTCTTATAGTCATTCTTGCTTCTTTTCAGAACTTCCATCCCACCATGCTTTATTGTTCCTCAGAGTAAGAACCACAGCCTTTTTATGAGCAACATGGTGCAAGTGAAAACAAAGTACTTGATCATACCATATCGCTGTTATAAATAAAATTATTATTTTGTATATTAAACAGCATTGTGTAAAGAATATCTAGGGATAGTTTTCATGGATGCACCATCAAACTCTAAAGTCCTTGTTATCCAGGATGAGCTCCATGCCTGTGGTCCCCCTCACCCAGAAAAGAGATGCCCTACCCCCACACCAGCCATTCCTCATCCCCCTCACAGTGTGTGGTCAGGTCACAATCTCAAATCTCAGAGTCCCTTTTAAACTCACAGGGGGTTGTATTGACATGCCAATTCCTTCACATGACCACAAAATGCCCCCTTTGCAACAATTTCTTCACAGAGTGTAACAGGACTGTGAAAAGAAATTAATATGCAATGCAATATATGACAACTCTCTGTCTGCAGTATTGCTTAGCTATTGTTGCAATTAATAAAATATGAATTTGACTCTGTATAACCACAAAAATACAGCTTCTAGCTGAGTTTAGACAGAGGCCATCAATACAGTGACCCCTTTAGTTAGTAGTTCTACCTTGCATGTCAGATGATGTTGCAACAGAGACATCAGCATGTCGGCGATGTGCAGCTGAATGCATAGTCTGATAAAATGCACATACGTCTGATAGACTGAAATATGGCCCCGAGGCACGACAAAGCGTGTACGTTTATGAATTGTTGTGAATGCACGACGCAGCCATATACATTGCAGGAAACCTTGCGCGTGAGAACCTCGAGATGCGTGCGTGCATCAGAGCATATAGGCTACTTTATATTTATCCAGACAATAAAAAACGGTGATTAATCACAACAGACGTGTTACACAGTTCAGATATGCGTACAACTGCACCCTTTTTTGTCAACTCATCGTAATCATCCTTGCGTCCAAGTTACTGAATGACCACGCCATTAATGATTTAAACATGTGCAAAGCTTGGGGAGCCGAAGAAATTGTTTTTTTTACGGAATCTGCTCGTATCAGTTGGCATGTAGGTCAAAATACTCTTCATTGTGCAGCAGTTCTGGACCATTGTAGAGTGCCTGCGATACGTGAATCATCCCTCATTCTTAATGGACGGGAAGCCATTTTCTCACAGTGAGCCGGTACTGCCGCCACGTGTACAATTTTAGAGACACGTAACAAAAGTAACTGCTTGAAATTCCCATCTGATTTGCGTTTAACTCATTTGAATTGGGATTTGAGGTCGGGGTTTTCAGACCTGAGCATATAGCTGAAAAAAGCCTCGCGATGAAACATCATACACAGGGTGTACATACAATAGGCAATGCAACAGTTGCTCACTTCCTGTTGGTAGGCGGTATCCTCGACACTAGGCCCTGCTGTTTCAACAACCCCCATTTTGAATGAGTTGTTGGACCTTCTCATGTCTCGGTTTGGCGCAACATGGAGGTGAGCACGAGAACTTTTGAGATCTCCGTGGAAATGTCTCTCTCTAGTTTCGGAGCTGACCTGTTTAAGTAAAACAGGATTCTGCGTTACCCGCACGTCCAAGATCCCAAGAGCCGAATTAAAAAGGATACAGTGTTTCAATAAAACCATGCATTGAATATGTGTGTTAGCTACTGCTTAGTAGGCTGTTTACCCCACCTCAAAAATGTTTGCCATAAACTTTGGTTGTAAAACTACTCTAAGTAAATATTTTACTTCACCGCCCTGGTCGTGACCCACAGCTAACAATGTCATGTACATAAAGACTATTGGTTTTAGTATTAGAAATACGTGTTTCATGATTAACTGTCACTTGCGTAAGACTGCAGACTAACGAGTATGAAAAAAGGCAGCCGAGCAATATCACATAGGGGTTTTATTTGCATATAAACTCTCACAAAATGTAAAATTACACTAAGTGGCATTTTGTCCTGTAAATTGTGTCTCAGTGGAATCCGAAAAAAAAAACATGTGAATGTTGAAACAAAACGTTAAAATAACGTAAAGCACATGAGTGCAACTGGAGCATGTGTGGGCTAGTATGAATGTATGCAATGCATGCAAAGGATATACGGTGCAATGTACAGAGAATGTGCCTGTCTTTCCAAGCACAGCCAGCCTGAGAGAGGGAGCGCGCACGCACGAGAGAGCGGAGGACCGGCCCCTTCTCTAGCTACTCTGAGACCACGTGGTTTCTTCTTTGCAAACAAAAAAAAAAATTAGTAAATTCGACTCGGTTTTAGAGGCGGTGCCATCGCCAAGCGGTAGGATCTGTGTGACAGTGCAGGGTACAGCTTTAGGTTGAGGGGCAGCGAGAGGAAAGAATTTCTCCCGATCCCGCTATATACTCGTACCACTATTCCATCGTAACAAACATCAGCTTAATTCAAACTGTTATCATTTCTACAACGTGCTGGGAATTCGCGAAGGTTGCTACAGTGAAGAATATTTACCACTCGCCTGCAGGACTTAATCAGACTACAACGTTACTGTTAGTCGAACTTTCCCCTTTTTATTTTGGATTGTCTTGCAGTTTGATATTTTTTTTCCTCCACGTTTTTAATTCCAACCGGTTGACCTTTACATGTTTTCCTAATCTGCGGGTGTCTTAGTCCTTTTTCAAAATTAAGAGCGTTTTGACGGAAAGTTTTATTTTCATTTCTATTTTTGGGGGGGAGCGTTACAGTTTTTCACGATGAACAAGCTATACATTGGAAATCTCAATGAAAACGTGACCGCAGAAGACTTGGTTAAAACCTTTGAAGATTACAAGATCCCATACTCTGGACAGTTTCTCATGAAAACTGGCTATGCGTTTGTTGATTGCCCGGACGATCAATGGGCAATGAAAGCGATTGAAACATTTTCTGGTGAGTAGGCTAAATTGATTTTAATGGGCCTTTCACCGGTTTGCTCTTTCGCCGGTTTTCTTTAATGACTTAAGCGTTTTGGTTGTTTATCATTCAAATTCTACTGTTTTACTAAAGATTTCGAGATTATTGTGAAAGTGAATCAATGCTTTTACCCTTTTTGCCATTTAAGTCAGGGCAAGGTAAGGCTCTATAATGCAAAGGTGCCTGAGATAGTGAACTTTTTAAGTGCAGAGACACTGAAAGCATTCATGCACACATCAACCACGACTTACTTTCTTTGCTCTGAAAGAATCAAAACGTGCTTTGTATTCTACTTTGATAAATAACTGTACATTTAGCGTCGTTGTGATTGCAAGCTGTAGGACGTAGTTCTCCTAAACTCAGTCTTTAGGTTTAGTCCAACCTACCCGGCACAGCTATAGAATCAGGTTTTACCCCTCCCCCTTTTGGCTAATAGGCCAGTGGAGCTAAAATGAAACATGTTTTGTGAAGCCCCTATTGAGTTAATAGGCACAATACTGAGGGTTACCTTCGAGTCTTTAATATATCCGACCATGTAGCATTCTTATATGCTGCCTTCAACAATGCAAATTCCCTGCATCTGTCCTACTGACCACAAAATATGTCTCTCCACATATGTAGCATGTGACGTGTGCTCTATATAGCACGAAGGTCGCCATGCTGATAAGGATCCAGTTAAAACTATCAACCACATGAAGTCACGGTCAAGATTAATTCATCTTCAGCTGTTCTTTTCATAGCTATATACCCCTTAGGTCTCAACTAGACAAATAATACACTACACATATGGATTGTGGCATACAGTTAACGCAAATAGTTAGTGTAGCCTGAGCAGTGAACCTTGAAAGCGTCCTAAGAATTCTGTCATTTAACCAATGCCAACTAAAAATATATTAAAAAATATTTGTTAAATTACTTTTTAATAAAACACAGGCCTACCCTTTGCAACCCCCACACCTCGAAAGCTCGTTTAGGCCCTTCGCAAAGCAAGTTATACAGTAAAAAAGCATAGTTTCTCTTCACACAGGAAAGTATATCAAATGTTGGGCACATTTAATCTGTTAATGAAATGTAATTCCTAAAGGTGACGTTGATCGAAGGCAATTTAAGTAAGATGGTGGCATCATTTGTTGTTAAAAAACAGCAAAAAAAATAATAATTTGTTTCCCTTTTCCAGGTAAAGTGGAACTTCACGGCAAACGAATTGAGGTCGAACATTCTGTCCCTAAAAAGCAGAGGTATTTGCTTTCTCGTGAATCATTCAACAATTGTTTGCGTACTGTATGTAAGCTGAATGTATGTCGTGGCGGTGGTACAACTATGTGTACTACTATGTCACCAGGATCTCGCTGTGTGCTTAATTTGTGGATCTGTTTGGTTGAAACGGTTAAGTTGTTACTTTTTAGAAGTCTAGCTCTCTAGAATATTATTTGTTTCTCTTCACGTGGTGGATGTTATAGTGCTTGGATGTTTAAGACTTAGCTTTACACCACGTGCTGTTGCATTCATAGTTACTACAGCGCTATATAACACTCGTCTCATACGTTAGGTATGCGTGTATATTCGTCAAACATGTAACAACGCTGGTCTCCGTGTCATTTCAATCACTTGTTCCCTGTTGATTAGGCTTTGGCCTACTGCAAGGCCTAGGCCTCGGTGCTTGATTCGTTTAAACGGTTCATGCTACACATATTTTAGTTTAGTAGCCCGCTGTGGTTTAAAAGCTGCTATGACTTTGCAACACCATCGTTGTTAGTACTTTTGTACGGATATTTAAAGGATAGACTTCGTAGGGAAGCCGCTTCAGGTCAGTGCAGGAGAAACAAAGCGTAGCCTATGTTTCGTAAATTGCACAGTTTTAAAGAATTGTTGCGTAAATGATCACTTGTCCGCGTTCCTACCAATGGTTATGAGTAGAGTAGAACTTCTGGTATTTTAAATTAAAATTATCTTCAGAAATGTATTTATTTGTGCTCTGGGAGCTTGCATGGGGCGCAAAGTCTGTTTATGTGGAACAAAAAGGTCTCCCTCTTCGTCCCCACCCAACTCAGCTTTTTTCTTAATCGTCCAAACTACACCTGTTATAACCTAGCTGGCGTATAATTCGCAGAAATAGTGTTTTAAAATCACGTGAAGACCATCATTTGTGCTAAATAATATACATAAACAATATGCGGTTAATGTTTAATTTGCTGTCTCATATAGGCTATGTTTGGGTAATTTTGTGGTAGGTAGGCCTACAGTTTATAAATGTACGTTGTTTTGAGGGGCCGCTTTCTGATCAGTTGAACCAGCGCTTTGTTTGTGTTGTCCTGGTTTAGCCTACGCACTTTAGCTATAAATCAGACGTGTTGTGAGAGAACGTATGCTTTGCGTATTACACTATGTGTAATATAGTTATTTTTATTTTGTATTTGTGATGCAGACGCATAATGTGTCTCCAAACGTATATGCTGATAAAATATCATTAATGATTGTGCAACGTATATAATGTTTTAAATATACCTTAATGGTGTACGTTGTGATTAGTGTTGGGAGGCCAACGTTACGCTGATAGTATGACACGTGGTCGCCATTAGAGTAACCAACGTCAGCAATTGAGAAAATGGCGTACAATGTAGCCCTCTGTCGAAGGCTCCGTTTGAAAGCACTGGGGTATTCATATGAATGGGTGTAAACACACATATACGTATTCATGTGATGGCACCATGTAAAACATTTTACTAATCCGTGAGCTGATCGTCAATATAATTGCTAGGTGATATTTTAGTTAAAACACGTTTTGCTCGTAAACTCGCATATTTGGCCATTTACGTTTATACTTAAGGGACTTTTTTTTTCTCCCTGTGTGCGTGTGATAATTTTAGAATTTGTGTAGTCTGCTCTGATGACACGCTGTGTGGTTCTTTTGATTTTGAAAATTCCAAGTAACCAGAACACACGCACACAAAACAACCAGAGTTGTGGAAAATGAATTAGAAATGTTAATTAGAGTGGAACTGTTACTCGTCGCCATTTTGATAAAGGTCTTTGTGGGACTGGCCTCTGAGGTACGGACTTAAAAAAAAAATCAATGCACACCCCCAATTCAGTATATATGTCTCTTTGACCCTTTGTTATGGTGTATGCTTGCGTGCTGGTGAAATTGTTACTCAGCCAAATCGTTTTTCTTCTTTTTTGCTTACACATTTGTGCATTCACACGTTTTCAACTGCTATACGTTTTATTTGTTGGTTTGGAGAAGTGTGAATGCATAAGTAACAAGATTTTGGGGAGGGGTGGAGGGTCAGAGCAGCTCCTTTCCTATTGTGCACACCCCTTGCATTTGGTAACGTGGGGTCTGTCTTATGTAAGTGCTCATACATAAAATTAGAAATGTATTTTGTTGTAGACCTCTTATTGTTGCAAATAAACAAATAATACTTGTCAAAACATCAAGGCCACCAATAGCTGGTATTAAGAGCATTTTTATCTGGTTGTTTAAAGTAAGATGCAGGAAAGGTAGTTGTTGGTAAAACTGAAGTTAAATGTGAGCAAAGAATACAGTGAAGAAAACCATAGAGGGTGTAGTGAGTAAGCCATAATGTTTTGTGCATAGAGCTGTGTGGGCGGCTCCATGTCTCACGCCTTGAGTTTCTCCCTGCTTTATGTAATGTTGCATTGGTGTGATGGGGCCATTTGCATTGGTTTGATGGGCCACTTTTGAAGTTCTTAGGCAGGAGAGATTTAGAGACGAGGGGAAGAGCCACACCTTTATGACAATGCCGACCTGGTGTTAAAAGTGTAACAATTGCCCTTCCCCCCTTCTTCCAAATGCAACTCTGCACGCTCCCTTTTCCTTGTAAGCACCTATATATCAAGATCCAGAAAGCAATGTGTGTTTTGCTGCCTTTAAAAAAAAAAGTGACAAATTTTGGCAATGGCAAATTCTTTGTGTGCTAAACAATGCAGAGAAGTAGTGCAAGAGGCAAATATGGTGTCGTTTCATAAATCGTTGACGTAGAACTACAACAGAAATGTGTTTTTTAAATATACTAATTAAACTAAAATAACTGCCATTTCCAAAATGGCAGTCTGAAACAATGTAGCTGCTTTTCTGATTTTATGTGTGCATGCATGTATGCGTTTTCACTGACGTGAAGCTTGTAGAACTGTAACTTTCTTTAGGTTTATTGATAAACAGTGACGGGCAAGACCTGTTGAAATGTATGTGTAGCATTGGTAGGTTCTCCCTTTTGGGAGGTTTAGTCTCATTATATTCCGTATTTTAATCGTTCAGCAAAACAGATTTTTCTTTTCAGTGCCTAATTTTGGAGAAAGCTAGAGAATCATGTTTACCATGTTTGCTGTCACACCTACTTTGATTAAATTAGTACAAAATATCTTTTAAAAGAACAAAAAATGGATTGTTTGCTGTCTTGCAATGTTGTTATTTCTTTAAATGCAAAGTAATGCTCCCAGTATCTAGCAAATGCTTTGGTTGATTTAACTAGAGGAAAAAAACTACAGGCTTACAGCAGGGTATCTTCTCTTTGAAATAATAGCAGTTTTGTAAAAGAAACTCCCAACTAAAGATTTGTGTATTTAAAGAAGCCACGTCTCACCAGACCTTTGCAAAATGGATTCAGCGAGAAAGGGGAAAAAAGAAAGCTTCGGATTAGAATCGAATCACAGCGTTTCGCCGGGTAAATAAACGAGCGTGTTGTGATTGCATGCTCAGGCAGTCTGAAGCCACACTTGCCTGCTCTGTCTTCTCTTTTCCTCACTCGTTCTCTCACTGGCTCCCTCCCTCCTTTTCTCTCTGTCCTTTTCTCTCCATCTCCGCTTGTGATCGTAGTACTACAGAAGGCAGGGGGAGGGGTTTTTACGGAGAAGGAGGTGCGACCAATCGGGGGCCAGGAACACCTGTGTGCAGTTTCTCAGAAGCCGTTGACGGTGCTGCACGCGAGGCAACCTCGTTCTCATTCTTCCTCGCTCTCTCTCTCCCAGCAGCGTGCTTGCTTGCGTGCTGTTTTTTCCCTTTTCTTTTCCTGGCTTGCACTTATGCTCTGTCTGCCTCTTTCTTTTGCTCTTTCCCTCCCTTTGTCCCTCTGTATTGGATATGCTGTCTTTCTTTATGTTGCAAGACATGCATTTTTGATTGATTTCCCACATTTGCAGGGTTGCAGAACGTACAGGCAAACAGTCATGTCAGTTTGGTCATATGACATCCTATTCGCAGGGCTTGCCTGAGCAGGAAGAGGGAGGAGAGGAGGAAAGAAGAGGAGATAAGAGGAGAAGAGGGGGTGGGGATTGAGGAGGGAATGCACAGCAGCACTTCCTTGTGGGCTTCCCTTTTTCTGTCGTTACAGAGAGCGATTCTTCTCTCAAAACGGCTGATGTTTTGAACAGAGAAAAGAAAGATGTGAGAGAGAATGAGGGACAAAGGGAAAAATGCTCATGGCACGTAGACATACTAAAAATGTGAAGGTTAAGTGTGTGTTGTGCCTTTAAGAGCACCCCTCCCATTTTAACCCCTTACCAATGTGTCCACTTCTCTCCCCCTTTCTCAGTTTTGAACCATCTGTGCTGTGTTATTTGAAAAGGATCGAAGTCCCTTTACCTCAGCTTTGGACTATTCATTTAGTAGCACAAGCACACCCAAGGGCTTTCAGTCAGAAATTATATAATTTTGTGTAAAGGGGTTAAAATAGGCAATTAAATTCAGTGTTTGTATTGAGAGATTTCTCCCAATAAGCATTTTTTGATGTGAGTAGTGCCTGTGTTGAGGAAGGATTTGGATAAATAGAGTTAGTAAGAGCTGTTTCTTGTTCACTTGAAGGTCAAGGAACTAGTAATGGAGCATAAGAACATTTTCTTCCTTACTGTCCATTTGACATTTGTGACTAGGACGTCAGAAACCCTGTCTCAAAAATGCATGTATTAACCGCAGAGTCTTGCTGTCACGAGGCAGCGTGAACAGGTGGATGGAACTTGGCTTGAAGTTCAAATCATTGGTTGGCGCCATTTTGCAGCATGGCTGCCCAAGTTGCTGTGGGACCGGTTTCAGGATCTTGCCTGATTCATATTATTTAGTTTTTTACAGAATTAAAAAAATTTAATTAATTATTTTATATTTGGAACAGAATTTGAGCATTTACATATTTATTTAAATGGTAAACATTGAATAAATTTGACTTCAGTAGGAGCAAACAAAAGAAGTTCACTTTGTGTTTGAACTGTTGACATTTCTCCAAAAATGGTACTATTTGTGCTTCTTGGATGGGCTTGATGTTCTGGTTAAGAATTACTTGCAAATTACTTGTAAAACCTAAAATTTTTTTGTTTGTCTTGTTTTACATTTTTAGTTGGCATTGTGGGTATTTCTACAAAACGGTGCAATGTGGCATTAAAGAGCAGTCTAGATATGCATGTGGCTCTGTATTTTTGTTTTTGGTGCGTGTGTGGGAGAGATGTGAGACTAGGGGTGTTTCCCAAAGGAAAAAAAACTTCATGGTGGTTTAGCCCTCTGAAGTATGGGCCCCCTGTTTGACTGCCTCAACCCCCCCAAATGACTCTTTATTTCTCTGTTGAACTGGCTGTTCCGAAGGCGTCGCCATCATAAACACTGGTGAAGAGGAGGGGGGGGTGCCCCTTGAACCTAAAATTCTTTACATTTTTCCTCCCACCCCCCAAAAAATGGACCAATGAATGTGCATTGAGTGCCTGGGTTTATAGTACATATGATGTTGACAGAATGTTGACACAAGCGACATGAACTTATTAATATTCATTCAAGTTCTCATTGCATATTTAAATATATGCTCTGCTTTCTTTAAGAGCAAAATAAATGAAATGTGTTCCAAATTGGTTTTGTTGCACTGTAAACAATGAAGCTATTTTGCACATTGTTCTTCTGCAGGATGTGTGTTAAAATGCTGCTGGCTTAAATTCCTGTGCTATTTGTGCTTCTGATCCTGCTTGGGTGAAACAAACGCATGCACAGCAATTAAAATTTATCGTTAATCTATTATTACGACAATATTTTTATATTTAACCTGTCTATATGTTTAAATGATTAGTGTGAAAACTTAAATAAAATTAAGATACTGGCTAGCTTGTTGTTGGTTTTCCACGCACGTTCAAGAAATGTCTTCATCTCTCTTTAAAATTGCATCTCTCCTTATTGACTCATTCATGTGCTTTTTTTTTCCTGTTACCGAAACTGTCATGCATCTATAGTAGCATTTAATATAAGTAAACTTTCTATCATGCATGCTCCTAATAATAGCTTTACTGTTTTAGTGAACTGACCAAGCAAATAATTGTTCCTTGTATCTGTAAATAATTATAAACTAGATTAATAGCTAATTGCAAACCAATTGTTTTTGTACATTGCAATGTAATGGCAACATAAAATTATTTAAAAGCCCTTTCTCTCCGTTTCATTAATAATTCAAAATGAGAAAAATCCCAGAAAATTTAAAAATGAGGATATGAGTCAAGTCCTACAGAATCACATTACTTCTGTATTAATCATCACAAGAGAGCACATATTAGAACAGGGAAAATGTAGCTTATTTTCTCTTTAGTGACCATATTCCTTCTATCTGTGCACATATAAATAATGTATGTGTTTACATAATGGATGTATACCATGTATATAATGTATGTTCTAAAGAGCTGTGTGCTAGTAAATATTAATTTGATGCTGACCTGCCATTGCTAGCTGTTCACACCTGATAAACAGGACATTCTGTAATCTGAATTCTACTCTTGAAGTCAGCATGAAATGAAAATTTGCTATTTTGTAAATGCATGTTATTAATATTATTGTGAATGAGTCATCCATGCTTGTTTCATCTTTTCATAATTTTAACAACTGGATTTTCCAGTGAAATTACACTTCTCTCTGGTGTCGGATGCTGAACTTCTCCAATCATTTGGTATGCTTGAACCCCGTAGTTTGGAGTGCAACGTGCAATCTATCGCTAATTTAATGTTTGTTTGCTTTGAAATGGAATTAGCCTAAACTCTAGGTTTTGATGTTAATAGTTATTTTCACAGTTATTAGTGAGGTCCGTGTGTGTGTGTGTGTTTTTTTTTAAGTGCTATTATCAGTATTAGAGCTGGCAGTCAAATGTTAATCTAAATGAACAGAAGTTTGCATTTGTGTAAGTCTAAGTCTTGGTTACCCTTTCCCCCTCCGTGATGCAATCTCTCTATATCCCTCTTCCTCCCCCTCCCTTTCTTCCTCCACATTGCAATTCCCTCCTTAGTCCAAATCACTTAAAATGGAGCCTCTAGTCTAGATCACATGGCCTCATAACAGGCATGTGCTGGTATGGTCATGCTATCCCCCCCTTTACACACTCGCACACACATGCATTTTAAAAGCGTAGAGAAGGGGAAGGACTGCCAATACCCCCTCAGACCTACATGGAGTCATACCTTCCCCTTAATACAGAAACATGTAGTGAAGAGCGTATTATTCTCAGGTGGAGAATATAATATTTGTGTGTATGTGTTACTAATGTTTTCAGATAAGCTGGCTGGTAGTGCTTCTCATTTGGGCATTGATTTGATAGTATTCAGAGCAACGTTTCAGTGGACTTTATGAAAATTGATAACTCAATGCAGTCAACTGATAATTTTAGTGCAATCAAGCTATCCATTTAGATATAACTAAATACAGAGGGTGTTGTGAAATAGAGCTGACCAGGAATTGATTTAAAATTTAAAGAAAATCTCTTGCAAAAAATGGTGTTAGCTTTGTCGTGTTTTGTAGATTTGATGATCTGCCATGCTATTTTCTTTGTACAGATAGTTAAAAAAAAATGCTGTTCTTTTTTTTTCTAGATTATCTAATACTGTTTAATATATTAGTATAGTGTTTAGGAAAGGAATTGTGTTCACATGTTACTACTTGTTAGTTTATAGTTTGGGCTTGTTTTCTTATAAAAACTTTTGATTTCCCCAGTATTTTTTTAACCCTTTTGGAGAAGAACCCTTTTGTTTTTCCCTACAAACCCCCCCCCCCCAAAAAAACAAGTCTTAAACAAACAGTAATTTCTAATCATTAATGATTTAGTAAATGGAAGAAGGGAGAGAGGAAAGCTATGAAGACGCAGGTAAGAGGATAATGTTGTCAGTTGCAGGAGAGTTAGACTTTCAGAGTTAGGTGAATTTAAAAAAAGCCAGAGGCTGATGTCATGCTTTGCTTTTTTTTAAAATATATATATTATATTATATTATATTATATTACTAGTGTGTGTATATATACTAGTAGTTATATGCAACTAATGTCTGTGTAAATGTCCTGAAAAAAATAAGTGTCAGAGAAAATGGGATTTTTAGCTCTCAGATTTGTATTTGAACTGCATTAATAAAATAAACTTTAAGACAACATTTCAGAGTCCTTCATTTCTTTTTTTATTAAAATTGGTTTATTGATATTTTTCTATTGGTTTATTGCTATTTAATTTTACTTTAATGTTTAATTATTTTTTTTATTTAACAAATCTGTTGCTACAATGCATTGCATTACAAAGTTTGAAGTGCATTCTTGTATTTTAAAGTATTGTTTCTAACTGCAACAAATGAAATAGTTATGAGCAATACATATTTTGTGAATTAAAATACTTAATTTGTTGGATAATGTTAGATTTATTATAAATTAAAACATTTTGATAATGCTAAGTTTAAACTGCATTTATAGGAAGATTAAGAAAAGCAGCCATTTGATAGTCAAATAACTTTATTAAAAGAAACACCTTGTCTGTCTAGTTCCTTAAATATTTCCTTTTTTCTTTAAATTCAAATGTTTATCATTTAGAGACTTTAAAATTAACTTACATTTGCAAACAGTATCACTGTAATAATGAAGGGTTTGTTTGTTCTGTTTATAAAGATGAAGTGGGAAACGTTTTTTTTAGTCTGCATGCGAAGATTCAGTTTTAGCCCCCAAAAAACAAGAAAGTTATAGTTTTACATATGATGACGTTGGCCTCGAATAGCCTACGTTTATGTATAAAAAAAACTTTGCAAATTTCCGTTCATTTTTTTTATTTTTATTATAGCCTATTAAATGTGGGATCAAGAAAAACTTCTAGAAATGTGATAACACATGTTGATGCGTGTTTGAATACGAAATAAATGACTAAATATGTAAACGATGCTTTATGCGGGTCGAAAATGAGTAAGGCCTTGGGAAATATATAGAATGTATATAAAATAATAGGCTATCAGACTTTTCCAAAAAACAGGGCATGTTCATTCACATTTGCAATCTTTTAAATATGTAGACCCGTTACTCCAGTGATTAAAATTATGTGACTTTTCCAAAGAATGTGTAATATATGACAGGTATACTCTATATAGCCTACTTCGATTATGAAAGAATAAATTGTTTACAGTCGTAGCCTAGATAAAAAAAAAAAATCATGATAATTTCGTATTAAAACGAAATGAGTTATTTAAAATTATTGCCACGCATTATATTGCGCGTTTTATGACCAGAACACTATTCATTTGCGAATCTTTATAGTAGAGCACGGTAAATCCATAGGCTCATTTAATAACAAGCTGTGTTCTTAAAGAGGACAGCACTGGAAGCAATGCCAATCGTGACAAAATCGTTATTAAACTGTGCTGAGTCGGGTGCACTGCATTGTGGCACTTATAGCGTGGATGCTCGGTTCAGTAAGAGACAGTTTCTGTTCCGTTACACACCCCCCATTTCCTCGTCAACGTGAAGCTCTGCTCTCCTCTTCTCGACCAACCCCCTCCGTTCCTCCGGGGTGGGCGGTACAGTGACTGTGCGCACCGCCTCTTTCACGACGCTGTAGTACTCTCGAGTAGCCCGGTGACTTTATGAATGAAGGCAGGTCTCCCCCTCACTGCCTGCGCGAAGCTGAAGCCACAGCTCGGCGTGCGTGCGTAAAGGGGAGTGATCCAGAAACGCGAGCGTTTGCTTCTGCTGCACTGCAGGCAGGCAAACCCTCACATTCGACATCATTATTTTGACTTGGCCCCAATAAATGCGCTGGTTAATGCCGTTTAACGCAGAATACACTACTTTATTGTTGCATGAGCAATTAGCTATAATGTAATTCATATGCACGTTGATCTCGCACTGCATTTACATAACAGCGCGCACTACAACGGTACATTTATAATGTAGTTTCAAATGGGAGGATTTCATCATATACAATAGCTAGGCTTTTTTTGTTTTTTTAGGTCATTCGTAGAACTATCATATAGAACACACACTTATTTGTTTTATGCTTTTTTGCAACATGCTTGCGACACACCACAGTTCGCTCTGTGCTGACATGGATGCGTATCCGGCTCCTATATGTTAGCTATAGTTTTCTAGCACACTCTGCGCCTGCCCATATGTGACAGACTTATTGTGGTAATTGGGCGTTGTCAGTGGAAAGATGGCTGAACGTACACATGGTCGAGACATATCCAGGCCCACGTTATTCTCAACTAGACTTTCCGGCTGGTTTTGTAGCCTGGTGTGATAAGAGAATCACATTAGCCTATATGTGTTGCTTCATTTCAACCTGTGCGCATTTGGGTGTATACGTATTAGAAATAGAGTCGTTAAATCTGCTTAACCTAACAACAAAAGACCATGTCTAGTTGAAAGGCGGGTACGTTTTAGTGTAGGCTATTATTGTACGTGCTTTGTGATTTGTGTTCATTCTAGAGATAAAGATTTTGTCACGACTTGTAATTTTTGTCTTGATTGAGCAGTTTTTTTTTCTTTCATTGAAGCCGTCTGGTTAATTTTTGAATGATTAAAAAAAAAAAACACACTCTCTTCTGATGCAAAATGCGTGACCAATAGCCTATCAACTAAAATAAACCTGTGTACCCTTGATAGTGTTGTTTTCGTTAAGTCGTAGTTGTCTTGGCCTAAAATATTTTAAGAATTATGTAGCCTACACTTATTTTTTTTGGTGAGATTTTTACCACTTTAGAATGTAAACCACATAGTGTATAATTAAATATGAGCCATTTAAATATAGACTGAGAGAACTGCTTTATTAACTTTAGAACTGCTTTTTAAAGTTTATTTTCCGCTACTGCGCGCGAGTGCCGGTAAATGAAACAGCATGATACAGAGAAACTTAGACAATCAATTAACACGTGATTGTTTGATTTTAAATTGAGCATGTGTATTTTCTAAGAGCACCTCGAATGTGACTTTTGAGGCTGAACAAGCGTGTTTTGAAGTGCATCCTGCCATTTCATTTCTTCCTGTCTACACTTGGCTCTCATGAAATGGCGAACATGCGAGACGAGGAGAGGGAGGCATCATTTTATATAGATTTTTAGGTAAACAATATTCAGCACTGTAGCTAATGCCAGCCAGGGTAATTTATTTCTTTAATTCGCTTACAGCTTCGTTTAACGCACAGAAGTCCCCCGGACATTTATTTGCAGCCTGTTGTGACGTTTGCCTCGTTAGTTGAGCGTCATCTTAATTTATTCTTATATCGTATGATTCTTTGTAAAATCACTTTGTGTGTGAATATAATAATACAGATGTAGTTGGTCATAATGAGCTCAATGTATGTCTTTTCATTCAGTTTAGTCAGTCGTGCTGTCCCGTGTTCTACTCCTGAATCACAAAATGGAGGCACAAACGCTTCCATCTTCTCCACGCTGAGTAGGGCACAGCAGAGCAAAGCGTGAACTTTGACCCAACTAAGGGCATATTGCCTTTGTAAACTAAATGGATCCCGGAGTTGTTACTCTCTACAATTGTTTCTCACATACCACCTGACCCACCGAACCAACCTCAACATGGGGGAAAATGCCTATACAATTGGCATTTTTAGAAAGAGGCGAACACGCTTGCTTGAGCGGATTTTGAATGGCTTAGATATGCTACGCACTGTTTACGTAAATATCGTAAATTGATTAACGGATTAGTTGCTACAGTTGTGTTAGTGTGTTCAACTAATAAAACATTTAGACAATGCTTTGTGTTATTGCTGATGATTTATGATTCAGACAACGCCCTCTTTTTAACCAGCCTCTTTACTTGCCTGAGGGCCTTTTCTGTGGTATATATATATATATATATATATATATATATATATATATATATATATATATATATTTAAATTTCCAAGTTTTCCAAGTAAAATTTAATATTTGCTGTTTTATGTCTTATAATCCCTTTCCCCCTTTTAAAAGAGCTGCCATATCTCAGCATAATCTGCAGCCTGAAAAAAAATTCAATTGTTTGCTAGTAACCCCAGTCCCCTGCCCTGTCCTATGGCTCTTTTTAAAGTCCTGGGCCAAAGCTTTCCCCATCCACATTGGGGTCAAAGGTTGAGATGCAAGGTTGAGAACTACTTGCAGACAAAACTCTTTGTCGATGAGATGAAATATCTCTCTCTCTCGCTCTCCATTCCCCATGGCTCTCGTCTCACTCAAATAGCTAGAGAGCGAGAGAGAGAGAGAGAAAGGATGACTGATGAGAGGGAGGGGTGTTTTACTTGATAATGTGCAGGAAAGGACCTCAGGTTCTCTTTGCTTCACCCCCACCGGCTGCCGTTTCAGAGGCATTGCATTCCTCAGCTGAGCATGTCGCTCCCTGCATACTTGCTTAAAAATGTGCAGTAGATAGCAGAGTGGTTTCCCTATACTAACATCTATCTTGTTAGACCCATGCAAGTAAGAAATAATTTTAGTTTTACATTCTAAATACAATTTCAAATCATTTGGAATTACTTTCATCGATTTAGTTGCCTAATCATTCGGAACTTTGTATATTTTTTAAATCATTGTTCAACAGTTTGGTATATCAAGATAATATGCACAAAAATAATGTGAAGATGGTGTTGTAATTCATTTATTTTTAGCAGATTTGAATTGTTTTCCACTAGCATTCTAATGATTTCTAATGAAATATATGAATATATCATACAGAATATGTAAGAACTTAGAACATGTCCCATAAACTATGAATCTTCTGCTTGATTTCATTAGAGAAGCCTATAAGCTTCAGACTAAACTTTGCTATACTGTTTGTCTCTCTCTCTCTCTCTCTCTCTCTCTCTCTCTCTCTCTCTCTCTCTCTCTCTCTCTCTCTCTCTCTCTCTCTCTCTCTCTCTCTCTCTCTCTCTCTCTCTCTCTCTCTCTCTCTCTTTTTTAATCAATGTGTGACTTTAGAGTAATACAGTCTGGTATATGTGGATAATGACAATCTTGTGATGTAATGAAAGCAGTTCCTTTTTGTTGTCTTGCTTTGATATATCTAATAGCAAAACATTTGGCTGCTCTCTTACATCCTTGCAACTGTTTAGATGTCTGTGTGTCCATGAAAGTTTGAACTTAACATATCTTGTTTCTCAATTTTTTTTGTTTGTCAAAAATACACTTTTTGCACTTTTGCATGGACTATGAACTATTTATATCAGTGCTCCAGACTAACATTTTAGAGCAGTGGTACCAACGCAACTAAGTTCTACAGATGGTGGCTACAGCACCTGATTTGGTGGCGCTGGAGGAAACTGTATCATAAAGTTAATTTAATCATAAAATTACTATTGTTTTGTTAAAAAGTGCAGTTACTAATAATAGTACGTTTGTTTATTGGAAATTTAACAGTGAAGCGCTGGGCTTGAATTGATATGCAGAAAAAAAAAATACTTTTATTAACAACAGTAATGTGCAAAAACCTAATTTTTATAAGGAAAATGTTTATATTCCACTCTTATTAAATGTACTATTGTTCTTCTATAGTATCATACTCAACTAAAAGGAGCACTCTTTACTTGTTTTCTGTGTAATCCAGTCACAATTTGAAGAAAAGTTTTTGTTGTTCATGAGACACTGTGACTTCCTACTTTTTTCTATATACTAAGGAGTGGGAATGTCTAATAAGTCAAATAAGTGCTCCTATGCCACCACCTACTGGTTATAGTGGTAATTTCATGTCTTTTTTTTTTAAAAAAAGTGCTTTTTTGCCATAAAGTGGCCTACACCTTTAGTTTTGTAAATCATCACACTAAAAATAATATTAACATTGGATAATATTTAGAGCTTTGGAGTGCTGGGAAAAGTGTGAAACACTTGAAAAGTGCTTGAATTTCACTTTCAAAAGGTTGTACGAACCCTGAGATGAATAATGTAAAAAAAGAAAAGAAAAAAAACATTAGAATATTTCTTCCACAATAAGTGTTACTACATTAAATCCATGGTGAATGTTTATGATTTGTGGACTGAAACCCCTGAATGTTCAATGGTTTCCACGTCATCGCTGTTTGATCTGATATCTGTGGTTTATTACAGAGAATTCTGCGTCGAACACTTCCACTACATTTTGCAGTAGCGATGTTATTAATACTGTTGTGAGTTCAAGCGCTTTCTCACTGGATCTCCCAGCGCTGTTTAGTAACAGTGTCGCTGTGCTGTCTATTATTGCTCCGAGCTGATAAACGGTCCCTGCAGCACAGCTCAAACGAGTAGCGCGGTTCCGTTCCGCCTTCGTTTAGTTTGCCATTCGATGTTTCTCATATGTAACAGAAATGGCAACTCTTATCAGTTGGGCACCGTGGTCCATTTGGTCGTAGTCTGGAGCCCTGATATATATATATGTTGTATATATGTATGTGTGTGTGTGTATATATATACTGCTCAGTTGCAGTTTAAAATTTGTCTTATCAATTTAATACAATGCCAACATCCTCTTCTCTCCTGTTAAATTTGAATACTTTTCAAAGCAACCGATACTTTTCTGTTCTAAGTAAATTTATCACCAAGTTGTAGTGTTGCCATTGTTTTCAGAGTGTGTCTATTTGCATTTATTTATGAATGTATCTGTTTATAATGTGATGCATTTGTAGTTGAATACATTAATACACTTTCCCCTGCAGTTGTTCATGATGTTCAGTTGCTTTTACTGGCTTCATATTCTGAATGTGATTTCCTGATTTTAAAAACAAAAACTTTTTGAGGACATTTATTCTTTTTGAGCAGTTATTTAAGGTGAGGAAAAAATTTAAATACATTTTCACAAAAACGCTCAAGTCTCAAGTTTTGATGGCTTAAGACAGACAGTGTGTCCACCACTGCCTTGCTATTGGCCATCACCATTGTTCAATGGCAAGAGGCACCTTTTAGAGGCGGGAGATTTATTTTTATTGCTTTCATTGTTATACAACTGTATTGCTGGGGCCGGCAGTAAGCAATATATCGCCCCCCTCACTCTCTTTTTCTGGTATGTTACGAGTTGCATCAGCATGTGTTGATTGCTAAGCTTGGGGAGTGACCTTTCACCTCTCAGAGGAATAGGGCAAGGGGAAAAAAAAGCATTGCGGCGAGGGGGTGGGAAGGCCTATCAGGTAATGCAGAGCAGAAAGCTCCACTGGGAGGAGTGTAGAAAGGGGGAATGAGAAACAGCAGTGAGAAGAAAGCAGGAAAAAGGGGGATGGGATGTCTGTTATTTCTGGTAAAGTTGTCTCACCATTGCTGCTACACTCTACACCACTTTGATTTATGGCTTAACCCTTGCTGTTCCATTCAGCCCCTCGAACCACTGCATCTGGTCCCCCCGGGCAAGAGGGTATCTCCAATGGCGTCTCGCACCTATAGCTCTGCAGCCAACAAACTGAACTCTGATCCTTGTCCTTAACTTTGTTAGGAGGATGTTTTCATTGACTTGAGGAACCTCCTCGTCCATCTAGACCTTAAGCAGCTTACAACGTCCCTTCGTGGACTTGTTGTTACGCAAAGAGCGGGAAAGGGAGGTGTGTGGAACTTAGGATCCGCCCCTTCCCCTCCTACACTTACCCGCCATTTTCAGTGTTGGCTGCAGAGGCCTTGCTATACGAGGGTCCTCTGGCAGGTTACTGACTGAAATTCTGTCGTATCTCTGTAAAACCACAGTGTGCCATGTTGAAAAGAAGGTTTAGCATTGTATAATTTCAGTTATGGCTATATATATATTTTTTTTTACATGCAATTTCATCATCTTAATGGCTGACTTCAGTGCTATACAATATTATTTTGTACTTTCAGGAGAATGCAGGTTAGATTTTTAAAATGTAATGTTAGTACAATACAGTAATTATGTAATGTAAAATAAGATTATTGAAAGAAAAAAAAGATTTGTTTTAGCTGAAAAAATGTTAGCTACTTTTGCACCATTTTAATTAACCTATAGCAAAAATAACACTTCTCTCTGATTATTTTTACAATTAGTATGTGCTATGTGTAGCGTATTAAAACTATATAAACATTGTTGTGCTAAGTATAATCCCTGCTGCTTCTCTTTTTCTTAGATGATTTATATTGAAGAAATATATATTATATTTTTATTGTTATTTGAATATAGAAAGAGTACATTAAAAAAAAAAATCTTAGACATAGATATTTTATAATTTTTGTTTGAAAATGATTAAAACATTTGACTCAATAATGGGCCCCTTCCTTCTAAAATGCTTTTACCCTATTAAAATGTACGAATGTATGCATGTATGTATGTATGTATGTATATATGCAATTCAGTGTAGCGAGACCTTGTTTTCAGACAGCCTTTTAAGCCTAAATTAGAGGTTTTATTAGTCTTTCAGTTTTTTGTTTTTATATTTAATAAAGTTCTTGCCAATTTTTAGAAAGAATGCCATTTAATTTCAGATCCCCCTTATGCCAAAATGCAGATGAATTGCTATGCAATATTGACCCATCCCCCCCCCCCCCCCCCCCCCCCTCTCTCTCTCTATGTGTGCTTATCTTCCCCTGTTTTTTTTCATCAACTTCACCTCTGATTGGCTGAGGTAGAAATGGCTGAAAGCAAGACAGGAAGTTGCTCAATGAGGGTTTTGACTTCAATGAGTTATTTTTGACTTCCTGTGTGCTGGGTTTCCTGTTGGACCTCTCACACTGTGGGCATCGAATTGGTTAATTAATTACTGTTAGATTACTACATTTTAGCTTTAAGTGCCATAATTAAATGACAATTATGACTTTGTTTCTTGCACTTTAAAATGGAGACATTGACTTAAATTTACACCTTTGTAATCTACAAATCACATTAATCTTATGTTTTTGTCTCTATTGTTAACAACGAAATTGTTTAAAAAAAAATTGTAGTTTGAATTGTATTTAGTTAAAATCCCCTTGCATGTCTTCAATGATTTCTTAATTTCTCCCAACTCCTTCCTCCAACTAGTGTTTAAAAAATATTCCCACACACAGTTGACAGAAAAGGATTCCCAGTGTCTAAAGCTTTTAAGAAGATTGCACGGTAAAGCTTGTAGAGCAGACACAATTCAGTTTTTTAATACAATGTATCCGTTGAGACTGAATGGAGTACGACGTTTTGGAAGGCACGTTTATTTTTCTCGACAACTTACATTTGTCTTCCAGATTTGTGCCTTTTCTTCTTTTTTGCCAGGCCTATGCTCATCAAAAGTGGTTTGGTGGATTTTAGCTCTTTTATACAGACCTAGGTTTGCGTTGCACCTGTGTAGTGCTGACGGTGTAGGAGTGTTTAATGTCAGTGTGACACATTTGTTCTCTGCACTGTGGGGTTGATTGTTTTAAATGTTGACGATTGTGATTGTGAGTGTGTTTTGTATTTGTATTTGTGCAGAGGAGGAGCAGATCATCACTTGATAATTTTTATAATTCTTAAAAAAAAACGTTTAGATGCCATGGTAAAATATATTATATATTTAGTTGTAGTGATTGAATCCTATAAGATAAACTAACCTTAAGGCGCATGTAAAAGGTGTAGTCAGGTGCGTGTGAGGGTGAGTGAGTGAGATTCCAGGGATTCGGAGTGTGTTTGTGAATATAATATATATAATGCGTCTCCATCTGATGAAGAGAGCCCTGCTGATTTCCTCCAAGCCAGCTGAGACTGGCCTATCATGCATCTGGATATGCTGGAAGTCTTGTTAATGTTTAGTGGAGGTGCACCTGCTTTATATGTGTTTGTGGGTTTACTTGGCTATAGTTATCGAAACAAAACAAAAAATCTGCATCTAGGCAAAAGTTAAAAAGAAAATAGCACTAAAATTTTATATATTTAAATTACTAATGATGAAATCACATTTATTAAATGTAAGTTATTAAATTATAAATTATGTAGCCTATATTTAACAAAATATACAGCTGTAATATTTAAAATTAAACTTTTTTTTAAAAAAATTATTATTTCCATAAATATAATCAAATCTAAATTGTTTTAATATTATTTGCTTAATATTTTTATGAAACAAATTCTTTAAATAGAAAGTTCAAAAGAATAGCTTTTATTTTAAATAAATCTTTTGTAACGTACATTCTTTTTACTATCACTTTTGATCAATTGAATGCATCCTTGGTGTATTAATTTCTTAAAATAATAAAATATCTTACTTATAGTATTCTTACTTACTTATAGTATGATATGGCCTCATTTAGATAGTGAAGTAAGCGTGTTTGTGTGTTTAAGCATTTAATTGATTAAATGCACTGTTATACATCATTGCAAACTCCTGCTATAGTTTCTGGTGAATCTTATCTTAAGAAAAGCCAGGAACTCCCCTCACCTTAAAAATTGTCCAAATGAGGTGCATAGTAGACCAAAAACTCCAATTAAGAAAACACTTCAAAAAGGCTGCACACTAACAATAAAGGGAAACATCCAATTGCAAGATAAAACCACTTCTTTAATGAAAATTTGGTAACGTTTTGGTCACATCACTGAAATGTTTGGCACTTTTTTTTTTCTTCAATTTAAATCTTATCTCAAGCCATATAGTCATATCTATACCTTTTCTTTCAAGTTTATAAGTTCAAGATATTAATAAACTTCAGTAATGCGCTGCTATAGGACAATACCACATACCAACCCTCACCCGTCCCTAACACACCCACCCTCCCTTAATGCTATTCGCTTGCCTATTGGGCCCTCACCTTTGACCTTTGTAGGGGGTGAATCTCTCTCTCTTCTTTTTCTTTTCTGTTCTTGTTATTTGATCTTTTTATTCACATTTCTATCATCTTTGTAGAGCTGTGTGATGACTTTCTAAGTTTCAATGTGTGTTGAGATTCCCATTTTAACAAGCCAAATCTAAACATAGATTTTATTTGCCACGCCATAAAATGGAGAGATCCCATGCAACTCTTTCTGGAGAATTTGAGCATGTTAACAGATTTGTGGCTGGTATCCCATCATCCACTGCTCCATGGCTGGACGTAAGGCCTGCTGCACTACAGGTCAATTCAGAAATGCAAAGTTTCGTCTCTAAACAATAGAAAAAGAGACCGAAGGGGGTGTCAGTCCTCTTCGCCTGTTTCATGTGGCTGTGATTTCCATGCCATTGACCAATCAGAGTGGTCAGAGACTTGGTGGGTTTAAATGGATTCAAAGGTGCCAAACAAGAGGGATGTTTTTCAGCGGTGGGGGTGGGGATGAAAAACTCTGTTGCGGGTGTGTGGTGAGTGTGGGTGGGATGCGGAAGCGTCAGGTTGGGGGATGGGTTTGGGAACGATGTGATTGATCAGTGGGTGAGCGAACAGATTCGTGGTGTTTGTGTGGCCTTTGCCTTTTGTTAACATTTGGTGTACCTTTGTGTGCTTTCTGCTCTTAATTTACTTGAAACTCACTGGAAGACATGTTGCTTTAATCCGGAACAGTGAATGATCTTGAAAGCCAACAAAAGAAGAAAGTACATACTCTTATATCTTAAGCAAGTGCTTCAAGGCCTCCAAAATCTGCATGGCCATTTTCACAATTGGACAATACATTATTTAATGTGGTTTAGTTTGGCCTGGCCACGCTCGCATTGCTGATCTGTGTGGCGTGAAACGCCCTTGCAGATTCTTTTCCCCCTGATTGGCTGTTTTGCCCGCCATTTGCATGAAGGGAGGTAGAAAGTGAGCAAACAGCGCCATTTTCTCTGCTGGTCAATCGGTGGGCGTCAACCTTGCAGAGTTCAGAGGTCTTTAGGGTTTCTGGTCTCAGTCACCAGAGCAGAGTTTCAGGCCCCTCCCAAATGACCCCTGGCACCCATTTCCCTCCGTCATCCTAAACACATGCATTGCGTCAGAGTTTTGCTGCTACGCCTCCTAGAGGTTCCAGAGTGCTGCAGCTATGTGTAGGTTATCTGGATGACCGTCTCCTCTTAACCGTGCCATTGTTATGGTGATGGAGCAATGCCATGCTGCAGTTCTCAATAGGACTTTAGTTGATTCACTTTTTTTTTCTTTTTTAATTTTTTTTATAAATCTCTGCATCTTTTTATTTATTGCATTGCTTTGACATTGCTTTAGTTACTTGCACTTCTTTCTTTTTCTCTCTCTCTTTCTCAACCAATGATTTTGGAAGCTTCCGGGGCAGCTGGCATTAAAATACATCAGTGTCTAGTTTCAATATACCCATTCAGTCTCTTCTCTCTCTCTCGTTCTCTCGGTTCTCCTCTGCCCATTCCGCCTCATTTCCACAAATGTCGAGCAGGACAGATGCTCCCAAGCATCTTCACAATGTTTAAATATAAATAATATGAGATTCTAGATCACTTTGAGATATTTTAATTGACCTCACATGTTCTGTCCTGGATTTTGAGATACACGGTGTAAAATCAGGAAAAGAAATTGCCATTCTAGAAATATGAAAATGTATAAACACAATTAACTTGTATGTGTTACACACCATGTCACAGTTTCAAACTGATCCACAACAAATATTTATATTTTCAGATTTATAGTGCCCTAAAGTGACTTACAGCGCTGCTTGGTTTCATTTAAAAATGTATGTATGTAATGTATTTTACATATTAAGTATGTGTGTGTGTTTTTATATATATATATATATGCACGCACGCACGCACATACCTACATACGCACATACCTACATACGCACATACCTACATACGTACATACATACATACATACATACATACATACAGTTTTGTAGTTCTTTAGTTGATTTAGAATTGTTGTTGTTATCTGGTGCAACTTTCCAAAAACGTAATGTTTATGAATGAATAATTCATGCCATTATTAAGATGTGTACTCTCATGTTAAAGGTGTAAGGAAATTGATATTACTTTTTACATCGCAAGAGTTGATAAATTGAAATTTTCCTTTTAAATTGCTTTAAATGTTTTTAAAATTCATATGAATCCAATAAGAGTGTTTTAAACTAGATTTTTCTCCGGTTGATGCATCTAAAGTTGATCTATACCTTGAAATGAAAAATCTGATTTTTAAACGCATAATTTGCAGTGTTAAAAAATATAACTTGATTTATAACTTCTCACTCTTATGGCATGTGAAAGGATGAAAGTATTAATGTCAGAGCTAAAACACCTTTCCATGCTTCTCTTGCCACATCATGTAGATGTAGACAAGACCGGGAGCTTTCTAAACACAAGCTGCCAGCTTAAATCAGAATTTGGATGATGTTGAATCACCACATGTCATTGGTGTAATTAGTTTTTATCTGATTGTGGGTGTAAACTTGAGAGCAGTTTTTGTTAAAAAATGTCTGTGGCTGCGACCACTCATGTCAATTTATATTGGATATATTGACAGCACTTAATACATCAAGCAAAGTTTGTGAGGGGAACCTTTTCTAAACCTCATTTCTCTTTATTTCTCCTTCTACAGGACCAGAAAACTCCAGATCAGAAACATTCCACCACACCTACAGTGGGAGGTGAGTCTGGGTGTGTCCATGTCTGTTCTGACAGTAAGACCTTTTCAGTTTTTCTTAATCGACACAATGATGCTCTTCACCCAAGTGTTCTGCCGAAGTGCCAGGGTGTCTCTTAAGGATGTTTTTCCAGACATAGATTAAAGCCTAATCCTAGAATAAATTATTGTGTGCTTCCTTGATAATTCTTCTCCATTTGTAGTTTCAGACTGTATCTTAAGTTTGACATAAAAACAGCATGCACAAAGTAAATGTCAAGTCGTTTCTGCAACACTCACATCACTAATTAGAAATTGCAAAATTGTATTTTGCATTGGTCAGACAAACAGATAATCTCACTGCAAGCCAATGCTGCTGCTGTTTTGTGCTGGTTGGGATGCTCAAAACAAATCTATGAAAACCAATCTGATGCCAACAGGATTTAAACGGTGAAAAATATCCATTTGACAGAGGTTTTTACAGAGTAACTAAAAAGTGTGGACAATTAAGCTTCAAATGGCTTGTACCTGTCTCTGCACATTCCATTGGAATACGAGAAAAGTATTTCAAGATTTTTTTTTTTTTAACATTTACTCAAGAAGGTAACTTGAGATGTTCAGTTTTGTTTAAAAATGTCAAATTAAGTGAGTTTATGCTTAAAACAATAAAATCGCTGTCTCTGCACATTCTGTTGGTATACAAGAAAGTATTTCAATATCTCAAAATTTTTCCAAAAAGAAAAACAGCCTTTTCTAAAATGCAAATGTTCTAATAAGTACATGGACAGAACTGCATCTTATAATCAGTTCTGTGCAATTCTGTCACTTTGGCACACATTTCTGCAACACGTTGATTTAATCGGACTCTGAATAGCAAAGTTTGAACTTTCCCTACATGTTCTGGCAAGGGCAGTGCCCTGTGTTGGTTTAAACCCAAGTTGTATCCATGTCATTCAGGTTAGGTGATCTGTGTGTGATTATGAGATTACACCATCAACATATAGTGTATGTGTATGTGTGTGGGTGTGGCACAGTGCGTGCTTTCTCCAATGGTTATGTACTGTCTGACTGTTGTTCTTGCGGGGCGGGGTCTTTCTTGGCACATCTCCAGCAGGCCCCACTTCTGCCAGCCCTTTGTGCCAATGTCAGCCACTAGAAGGCGAAACCCCAGTGGCGATCTGATGCCAACTGGTTTGGTGTAGTCCAGTTTGACAGATGTAAAGTTATGTTATTATCATGCACAAAATCACATATCTGATCATTTTAAATATCTGATCATTTTAAATATAAAGATAGCTTGTCCTTTTGGCTACACTCTTAAAAATAAAGGCTACAAAAGGGGGTTTTCACAGAGATACCATAGAACCAATTTTGGTTCCCCAAAGAAACTGTCAATGAACAGTTCTTAAAAGAAGAATTTTTTTCTTATTGTGAATAACATTTTAATAATCTAAAGAACTTTTTCCACTGAATCAATCACAAAATCATTCTTTGCAATGCATAAGCTTTTCCTTTCCTTGCGTTCATTTTTTTATTTTTTATCCATTGTAGGTTCTTGATGGTCTGCTTGCCCAGTATGGAACTGTTGAGAACTGTGAACAAGGTAAATTAATACCTTGAGTGTTATTTGTTTTGAATTATGGACATTGAAGGGAATACTAATGAAATAATACAACAATTTGTGTTACTGTGACATCACACTTGGACATGTTGCTCATTGTTTTTATAGTATCAGTAAGTAATTTACACTGTTTCTCTCTCTGTTCTTATTTTTTCCCCATAGTGAACACAGAAAGTGAGACTGCAGTTGTAAACGTCACATATGGGACACGGGAGCAGGCTAGACAGTGAGTGTACTTTGCCCTGTGACCTTAATTTAAAGCTGAAGTGTGTAGTTTTTCCACCAGTGTCACCAAATGGAATGGAGTTTTGTCAAATAGATTTCCCCGTCTGCCTTTGGTCGGACAAACAGATAGCCCCTCCCCAAACTCACGGCATTGGTTGAGATAATGTTGGTCGGTCTACATTTTGAAAAGCTTTGTTTTGAAAGCACCACTGTTAATAAAAAAGCTCCTCTTTATAAAAAAATATGACTGTCTGTGCATTTTAGGATGGGATAAAGTTTTTTAACACAAAAAATACACATTTCAGCTTTATAAATGACTTTTCTTTGTGTAATATCAAAATAAACCACTACAAGGCACACGCCTTCTCATTGTGTTATTTTTTTCTTGTTTGAGGCTGACACCTACTGGTGATTCAGCTGCTTTGCAAGTTTTATTCTGCTTGATGTGTCAGCCTGGATTCTTTATTGGATTAAATCGTAATTTTCTTAATAACCTTTTAGGCAAATCACTTCTGTTGAACTGTGAAATTATCCATATGATTTCATCTTTGTGCATTTAATCCGTTAGCATTCATCCACAACACAGTGACATTCTCTCCCAAGAGACTGTCAGTTACTATAAACCCTGCATTCATGCATATTATTCATGCATTTCGTCCCAAAGAGCTATTCAGAAGCTCAACGGTTACCAGTTTGAGAACAACGCCCTGCGTGTGTCATACATCCCCGACGAGAACTCTGAGGTCGACTCTCAACGAGGCCCAGATAACGGCCGTCGTCCCGGATACGGTCAGCGAGGAAACTCCCGCCAGATGTCGCCTGGTTCGGGAATCCCCTCCAAACATCAGCATGCTGACATCCCTCTCAGGCTGCTGGTGCCCACGCAATATGTGGGTGCCATCATTGGCAAGGAGGGAGCCACTATCCGTAACATCACCAAGCAAACTCAGAGCAAGTGAGTGATTGAGTGTGATTTTATGGTAAACATTATAGAATGGAACAGACTGTAATTTAATTTATAGTTTACCCTCATGCCGCTCCAAACCTGCATGATTTTTAAGATGTTTTTTGATTTTGCTTGTGCCTTTTGTACATTTTATTCACTGTTCATTGCATAATATTTACGACACCTTCCTCCCTTCTCCTCTGATCTCTTAGGATTGATGTGCATCGTAAAGAAAACGCAGGTGCCGCCGAAAAGCCCATAAGTATCCATTCTACCCCAGAGGGCTGTTCAGCTGCCTGCCGCATGATCCTTGAAATCATGAACCAGGAGGCCAAGGACACCAAAACGTGAGTGATAATGACAAGTTTACACACTCCAGAACAATGATCTTTTCTCTTTAACATATTTTTTGATCCGTTGATTAAAACTGATAGTAAAGATTTATATTTATTTTGAACTTCCTATTCATCAAAGAACCCTGAAAAAAAGTGTCACAGATTCCACATAAGTATTAAGCAGAACAACTGTTTTCAACATTTGATAATAATAAATCTTTCTTGAGCATCAAATCAGCATATTAAAATGATTTCTGCAGGATCATGTGACACTGGCTACATTTTCAGCATCAGTACTCCAGTCTTCATTGACATTACAGGAATAAATTACACTTTTAAAATGTAATATTTTACCTTATTACTGTTTTTTTTTTTTATCTGAATATTTTTATGGAATAAATTCAGCCTGGGTGAACATAAGAGACTTTCAAAAACATTTAAAAAATCATACAGACTCCAATGCAATTAAATTTTCCTTTAAACCTACAGTTCTTTGTATTGTCAGTGCTCGTTCATATCTGCTCTCAGATCTTTATTAACAGTCTTTATTCATTTCCGGTAGTGCTGATGAAGTGCCTCTGAAGGTTCTTGCTCACAACAACTTTGTTGGCCGTTTGATTGGCAAAGAGGGACGCAACCTGAAGAAAGTGGAACAAGACACTGATACCAAGATCACAATTTCACCGTAAGCAGTGACCCACCAGTGGCCTAATTTTATACTGAGCCGCCTTAACACGATTGGTATCGTTTATATTCTGAATGTCTCTCACTGCAGACTGCAGGATCTGACCCTTTATAACCCAGAGAGGACTATTACAGTGAAGGGCTCGATCGAAGCATGCTGCCTGGCGGAACAGGAGATCATGAAAAAAGTGCGAGAGGCATATGACAATGACATCGCTGCCATGAATGTGAGTTTGAGTAAGAGCAAAAAATGTGTATTTCCTTGTAAGTGTAACTTACTTTGCCAATAAACGTGAATTTTTAAGCCTAATCTGAATCTACATTCCCTTTTCATCCAGCAACAGACTCACCTGATCCCTGGACTAAACCTGGGAGCCATTGGCCTCTTCCCGCCATCCTCTGCCATGCCACCTCCTGCCCTTGGAAACTCTGTGCCTGGTCCTCCCTATGGCCCTATTGGGGTATGACCAATTTTCTCACTATTCATTACTTTAAAAAATCATAGATACTGGTGTCACATAACTAGGCTTCTGTGGCATCTTTATCTTATTATGGTCTGTTAACACAATTTTTTCAGGGTGTTTACCATATGTTGCGGTGTGATAGTAATTTGTTTTGTGTCTCCCTACAGGCCTCTGAACAGGAGACAGTCCACGTGTACATCCCAGCCCAAGCCGTGGGAGCCCTTATTGGCAAGAAGGGACAGCATATCAAGCAGCTAAGCCGTTTCGCCGGAGCATCTATTAAGGTAACCTTTATGAAAATGCACAGTGGTTAAACACTTCGGGTTCCCATGCTTCCAGAAAAATAGTGTTTACTTGATCCCTCCTAATGCATTAAAAAACTATAAATACACCTTTTGAATTCCAGGGTCTATTTGGGCCCGGTGGAACGTAAGCTTATAAAACAGCCATAACTCCATATTTTTCAACTAATATTTCTTCTCATTGATGAATGTACAAAAGTCACTTGCCCCTTTTTTATTAAATTTTTTTTAAATAAATTTTTTTTTTTTTTTTTATATGTGTCTTTATGAGAAATGTTATTAGAATATATAATTAGATGAAATTTACAAGAACAAAATTATTGGAACATGATTTGTTTTTTTGGTCTATTTTAGTGTATGCATTTTTGCACTACAAACACATTAAGACAATAATTTGTTTTTGTCATTTTATTTTAATTTCAAAATTATTGTGTGTGCATGAGCGAGCATGTTTATAAACAAAATACAGCCACAGTGGGAAATAAATAAATTATGTGTGAGTGTAGGAAAGGCAAAATGTATTTTACTGAAGTAATTAGAGTTTTAGAGTAGAGATCTAACTAATTGATGAAAAAATAATCTGCATAATTTCATGTGTAAAGCCACAGTTCCCAAAAGCAAAAGGTGTAACTATTTAGATTGTTACCAAATTTGTTAAGACTCTTTATAATAAGGTTCATTAGTTAACATTAGTTAACTACATTAGTTAACATGAACTAATAATGAACTGCACTTAAAAAAGCGTTTATTTATCTTTGTTTGTTAATTTCAACATTTACTAATACTTTATTAAAATCTTGTTAACATTAGTTAATGCACTGTGAACTAACATGAACAAACCATGAACAGCTGTATTTTTATTAACTAATGTTAACAAAGATTAAAATATATAGTAACAAATGTTTTGCTCATGGTTAGTTCATGTTAGTTAATACATTAATTAATGTTAACTAATGAAACCTTATTGTAAAGTGTTGCCACAAACTTGAAAATTTTCATCTTCGTACTAAAAACTATGGATTTTTTTATATATATATATATATATATATATATATATATATATATATATATATATATATATATATATATATATATATATATATATATATATATATATATATATATATATATATATATATATATATATATATATATATATATAAGGGGTCATCGGATGCCCATTTTCCACAAGTTGGTATGATTCTTTAGGGTCTTCATGTAAAGTCTGTAACATACTTTGGTTAAAATTCCTCAATGTTTGTGTAAAACAACACTCAAAAAATAAAGCTCTGTTCACCCTTTTCGGTTTCTCTTTAAATGATAATGAGCTACTGCTCACCCCAACCCTCTCTTCCGGGTGCTGCCTTGCTGGACAGTGTACAACTGGCTTAGGGCAGAAATATGCTAATATAGGACAGTCTGTCAGTGGTCAGTGGTTTTATCATTGTACGGTGGTTGTGTCCACACACTGCAAAGACACATTTATATGTAAACACCATATAAAAGTGAATTTTGCATCCGATGACCCCTTAAAGATGTACCACTTCTGGGTCAAAACGGACCTGAATGCAATAGGAGAATGAGATTGTTCACCCAAATATGAAAATGCATCTATTAATACTCACCCTCATGTCATTTCAAACCTGTTGCAATGTTTTCTGTTTTTGTGAATGAATGTCTTTTTTATTTGAATGAATCATTCTTTTTACTTGGAGATATTCAATCAA
The DNA here is from genome assembly GCA_039654625.1 of Rhinogobio ventralis. Classification (NCBI taxonomy): domain Eukaryota; kingdom Metazoa; phylum Chordata; class Actinopteri; order Cypriniformes; family Gobionidae; genus Rhinogobio; species Rhinogobio ventralis. The sequence continues at coordinate 33,512,336 of CM077196.1, read as the reverse complement.
CTCAACACTCTGAACTATTTTATGGCTTTAGAACTTGAAATTAAGTTGTAAGGACTACTTCTGTGGTATTTCATGATACTTTTATGATACCTTTGCATACATTTTAAGCTTAAAAGCTGCCATTCATTGTAATTGCATGGAAAAGAGTACCATACACATTCAAATGTTTGGGGTCTGTAAGATTTTTAGATGTTTTATAGTATTATAGATGTTTTTTTTTTTTTTTTAGATGTTTTTGAAAGAAGTATCTTATGCTCACCAAGGTTGTATTTATTTGATCAAAAATACGTTAAAAACAGTAATATTGTGAAATATTTTTATAGTTTAAAATAACTGTTTTCCATTTGAATATATTTTAAAATGTAATTTACTCCTGTGATATCAAAGCTGAATTTTCAGCAGGATTTGCTGCTCAAGAAACATTTATTATTATTATCAATGTTGAAAACAGTTGTGTGGCTTAATATTTTTGTGGCGACGTATTGTTTTTTCATGATTCTTTGAATAGAAATTTCAAAAAGAACACCATTTATTTGAAACAAATTTTTTGTAACATAAATATCTCTACAGTTTCTTTGATCATTGATTATTCGTCCTTGCTGATTATTATGAAAGTATTACTTTTTAAGTATCCTTATGTGTTACACGGATTACTAAATCTAACTAAATCTTACAGTTTAAAACATTAAGGTGAGTAAGTGATGGTTAATTTTCATTTTTGGGTGACATTGCACCCACAGGTCATCTCAGATCAAATATTGTGTTTAATATGACATTTAAAATATTGAGGTTTATGTTCCCTTTTCCTGAAGGACATTGCTGTGTCAAGCTAACTTGAACATCTCAAATGCATTTTTCCTTAGATTGCACCAGCAGAGGCTCCAGACTCGAAAATGCGAATGGTCATTGTGACAGGGCCTCCTGAGGCCCAATTCAAGGTTTGCATGAATGCATGGTTTGCAAAGTAATTTCAGAAAATATTTGAATGGAATTTGTTGTCAGGAAGACCCTCAGTAGATACACAAGCCATTTAACAAGCCCTATGTGTTTAGGCTCAAGGCAGAATATATGGTAAGCTGAAGGAGGAGAACTTCTTTGGCCCTAAAGAGGAGGTGAAGTTGGAGACACACATCAAAGTAGCAGCTGCAGCAGCAGGAAGGGTCATCGGAAAGGGTGGGAAAACCGTAAGTCATGCTTTATTAACATATTGCTGATAGATGCCAGATGGCTATATTCCTGTGATTGTCAAAGCTGGATTTTCAGCATCGCAAAAACATTTATTATTATCAATGTTGAAACCAGTTTTGTTGCTTAATATTTTTTGTGGAAATCTTAGGAAGAATATAATAGAAAAGAAAGTTAAATATATATACACTCACCTAAAGGATTATTAGGAACACCATACTAATACTGTGTTTGACCCCCTTTCGCCTTCAGAACTGCCTTAATTCTACGTGGCATTGATTCAACAAGGTGCTGAAAGCATTCTTTAGAAATGTTGGCCCATATTGATAGGATAGCATCTTGCAGTTGATGGAGATTTGTGGGATGCACATCCAGGGCACGAAGCTCCCGTTCCACCACATCCCAAAGATGCTCTATTGGGTTGAGATCTGGTGACTGTGGGGGCCATTTTAGTACAGTGAACTTATTGTCATGTTCAAGAAACCAATTTGAAATGATTCGAGCTTTGTGACATGGTGCATTATCCTGCTCGAAGTAGCCATCAGAGGATGGGTACATGGTGGTCATAAAGGGATGGACATGGTCAGAAACAATGCTCAGGTAGGCCGTGGCATTTAAACGATGCCCAATTGGCACTAAGGGGCCTAAAGTGTGCCAAGAAAACATCCCCCACACCATTACACCACCACCACCAGCCTGCACAGTGGTAACAAGGCATGATGGATCCATGTTCTCATTCTGTTTACGCCAAATTCTGACTCTACCATCTGAATGTCTCAACAGAAATCGAGACTCATCAGACCAGGCAACATTTTTCCAGTCTTCAACTGTCCAATTTTGGTGAGCTCATGCAAATTGTAGCCTCTTTTTCCTATTTGTAGTGGAGATGAGTGGTACCCGGTGGGGTCTTCTGCCCCATCCGCCTCAAGGTTGTGCGTGTTGTGGCTTCACAAATGCTTTGCTGCATACCTCGGTTGTAACGAGTGGTTATTTCAGTCAAAGTTGCTCTTCTATCAGCTTGAATCAGTCGGCCCATTCTCCTCTGACCTCTAGCATCAACAAGGCATTTTCGCCCACAGGACTGCTGCATACTGGACGTTTTTCCCTTTTCACACCATTCTTTGTAAACTCTAGAAATGGTTGTGCGTGAAAATCCCAATAACTGAGCAGATTGTGAAATACTTAGACCGGCCCGTCTGGCACCAACAACCATGCCACGCTCAATTGCTTAAATCACCTTTCTTTCCCATTCTGACATTCAGTTTATGAGAAATTGAACAGGTATTCCTAATAATCCTTTAGGTGAGTGTGTGTATGTATGTATGTGTGTGTGTGTGTATGTGTATATATATACAGGGAGTGCAGAATTATTAGGCAAGTTGTATTTTTGAGGATTAATTTTATTATTGAACAACAACCATGTTCTCAATGAACACAAAAAACTCATTAATATCAAAGCTGAATATTTTTGTATCAATATTTTAAGTAGTTTTTAGTTTTAGCTATTTTAGGGGGATATCTGTGTGTGCAGGTGACTATTACTGTGCATAATTATTAGGCAACTTAACAAAAAACAAATTTATACCCATTTCAATTATTTATTTTTACCAGTGAAACCAATATAACATCTCAACATTCACAAATATACATTTCTGACATTCAAAAACCAAACAAAAACAAATCAGTGACCAATATAGCCACCTTTCTTTGCAAGGACACTCAAAAGCCTGCCATCCATGGATTCTGTCAGTGTTTTGATCTGTTCACCATCAACATTGCGTGCAGCAGCAACCACAGCCTCCCAGACACTGTTCAGAGAGGTGTACTGTTTTCCCTCCTTGTAAATCGCACATTTGATGATGGACCACAGGTTCTCAATGGGGTTCAGATCAGGTGAACAAGGAGGCCATATCATTAGATTTTCTTCTTTTATACCCTTTCTTGCCAGCCACGCTGTGGAGTACTTGGACGCGTGTGATGGAGCATTGTCCTGCATGAAAATCATGTTTTTCTTGAAGGATGCAGACTTCTTCCTGTACCACTGCCTGAAGAAGGTGTCTTCCAGAAACTGGCAGTAGGACTGGGAGTTGAGCTTGACTCCATCCTCAACCCGAAAAGGCCCCACAAGCTCATCTTTGATGATACCAGCCCAAACCAGTACTCCACCTCCACCTTGCTGGCGTCTGAGTCGGACTGGAGCTCTCTGCCCTTTACCAATCCAGCCACGGGCCCATCCATCTGGCCCATCAAGACTCACTCTCATTTCATCAGTCCATAAAACCTTAGAAAAATCAGTCTTGAGATATTTCTTGGCCCAGTCTTGACGTTTCAGCTTGTGTGTCTTGTTCAGTGGTGGTCGACTTTCTGCCTTTCTTACCTTGGCCATGTCTCTGAGTATTGCACACCTTGTGCTTTTGGGCACTCCAGTGATGTTGCAGCTCTGAAATATGGCCAAACTGGTGGCAAGTGGCATCTTGGCAGCTGCACGCTTGACTTTTCTCAGTTCACGGGCAGTTATTTTGCACCTTGGTTTTTCCACACGCTTCTTGCGACCCTGTTGACTATTTTGAATGAAACGCTTGATTGTTCGATGATCACGCTTCAGAAGCTTGGCTATTTTAAGACTGCTGCATCCCTCTGCAATATATCTCACTATTTTTGACTTTTCTGAGCCTGTCAGGTCCTTCTTTTGACCCATTTTGCCAAAGGAAAAGAAGTTGCCTAATAATTATGCACACCTGATATAGGGTGTTGATGTCATTAGACCACACCCCTTCTCATTACAGAGATGCACATCACCTAATATGCTTAATTGGTAGTAGGCTTTCCAGCCTATACAGCTTGGAGTAAGACAACATGCATAACGAGGATGATGTGGTCAAAATACTCATTTGCCTAATAATTCTGCACTCCCTGTATATATACACTCACCTAAAGGATTATTAGGAACACCGGTTCAATTTCTCATTAATGCAATTATCTAATCAACCAGTCACATGGCAGTTGCTTCAATGCATTTAGGGGTGTGGTCCTGGTCAAGACAATCTCCTGAACTCCAAACTGAATGTCAGAATGGGAAAGAAAGGTGATTTTAAGCAATTTTGAGCGTGGCATGGTTGTTGGTGCCAGACGGGCCGGTCTAAGTATTTCACAATCTGCTCAGTTATTGGGATTTTCACGCACAACCATTTCTAGAGTTTACAAAGAATGGTGTGAAAAGGGAAAAACATCCAGTATGCAGCAGTCCTGTGGGCGAAAATGCCTTGTTGATGCTAGAGGTCAGAGGAGAATGGGCCGACTGATTCAAGCTGATAGAAGAGCAACTTTGACTGAAATAACCACTCGTTACAACTGAGGTATGCAGCAAAGCATTTGTGAAGCCACAACACGCACAACCTTGAGGCGGATGGGGCAGAAGACCCCACCGGGTACCACTCATCTCCACTACAAATAGGAAAAAGAGGCTACAATTTGCATGAGCTCACCAAAATTGGACAGTTGAAGACTGGAAAAATGTTGCCTGGTCTGATGAGTCTCGATTTCTGTTGAGACATTCAGATGGTAGAGTCAGAATTTGGCGTAAACAGAATGAGAACATGGATCCATCATGCCTTGTTACCACTGTGCAGGCTGGTGATGGTGGTGTAATGGTGTGGGGGATGTTTTCTTGGCACACTTTAGGCCCCTTAGTGCCAATTGGGCATCGTTTAAATGCCACGGCCTACCTGAGCATTGTTTCTGACCATGTCCATCCCTTTATGACCACCATGTACCCATCCTCTGATGGCTACTTCCAGCAGGATAATGCACCATGTCACAAAGCTCGAATCATTTCAAATTGGTTTCTTGAACATGACAATAAGTTCACTGTACAAAAATGGCCCCCACAGACACCAGATCTCAACCCAATAGAGCATCTTTGGGATGTGGTGGAACGGGAGCTTCGTGCCCTGGATGTGCATCCCACAAATCTCCATCAACTGCAAGATGCTATCCTATCAATATGGGCCAACATTTCTAAAGAATGCTTTCAGCACCTTGTTGAATCAATGGCACGTAGAACTAAGGCAGTTCTGAAGGCGAAAGGGGGTCAAACACAGTATTAGTATGGTGTTCCTAATAATCCTTTAGGTGAGTGTGTGTGTGTGTGTGTGTGTGTGTATATATATGTGTATATGTGTGTGTGTGTGTGTATATATATATATATAATGTATATATAATGTGTATATATATATATATATATGTATATATATATATATATGGGTGTATATATATATGTGTATATATATATGTGTGTATATATGTGTATATATATATATGTGTGTATATATGTGTGTATATATATGTGTGTGTATATATGTGTGTGTATATATGTGTGTGTATATATATATGTGTGTGTATATATATGTGTGTGTATATATATGTGTGTGTGTATATATATGTGTGTGTATATATATGTGTGTGTATATATGTGTGTGTGTATATATATGTGTGTGTGTATATATATGTGTGTGTATATATATATGTGTGTGTATATATATGTGTGTGTATATATATGTGTGTATATATATATATATATATATATATATATATATATATATATATATATATATACTGAACAAAATTATAAACGCAACATTTTTGTTTTTGCCCCCATTTTTCATTTTCATCTATGTACACAAAAGGCCTATTTCTCTCAAATATTGTTCACAAATCTGTCTAAATCGGTGTTAGTGAGCACTTCTCCTTTGCCGAGATAATCCATCCACCTCACAGGTGTGGCATATCAAGATGCTGATTAGACAGCATGATTATTACACAGGTGTGCCTTAGGCTGGCCACAATAAAAGGCCACTCTAAAATGTGCAGTTTTATCACACAGCACAATGCCACAGATGTTGCAAGTTTTGAGGGAGCGTGCAATTGGCATGCTGACTGCAGAAATGTCCACCAGAGCTGTTGCCCGTGAATTTAATGTTAATTTCTCTACCATAAGCCGTCTCCAAAGGCGTTTCAGAGAATTTGGCAGTGCATCCAACCGGCCTCACAACCACATACCACATGTAACCACACCAGCCCAGGACCTTCACCTCCAAGATCATCTGAGACCAGCCACCTGGACAGCTGCTGCATAACCAAAGAATTTCTGCAGAAACTGTCAGAAACCGTCTCAGGGAAGCTTATCTGCATGCTCGTTGTCCTCATCGGGGTCTCGACCTAACTGCAGTTCGTCGTCGTAACCGACTTGAGTGGGAAAATGCTCACATTCGATGGGGACTGGCACTTTAGAGAGGTGTTCTCTTTACGGATTAATCCCGGTTTTCACTGTACAGGGCAGATGGCAGACAGCATGTATAGCGTTGTGTGGATGAGCGGTTTGCTGATGTCAACGTTGTGGATAGGCGTATGTTATGGACAACGAACACAGGTGCATTTTATTGTTGGCATTTTGAATGCACAGAGATACCGTGATGAGATCCTAAGGCCCATTGTTGTGCCATTTCATCCACAACCATCACCAGTTCTTGCATGGCCAGCATACTCACCGGCCATGTCAGCCATTGAGCATGGAATTTTGGGATGCTCTGGATCGCCGTATACGACAGCGTGTTCCAGTTCCTGCCCATATTCAGCAACTTCGCACAGCCATTGAAGAGGAGTGGACCAACATTCCACTGGCCACAATCAACAACCTGATCAACTCTATGCGAAGGAGATGTGTTGCACTGCGTGAGGTGGTGGTCACACCAGATACTGACTGGTTTTGTTCAGTGTGTGTGTGTGTGAGAACATTTAATTAAAAAAAAATTATGGAATGTGCTGATCAAACCTATCCCACAGATTTCATTGATCCTCTGTGATTAAATTACCCATTGTAGGTGAATGAGCTGCAGAACCTCACCGCTGCTGAAGTAGTGGTTCCCCGAGAGCAAACCCCTGATGAACAAGACCAGGTCATCGTCAAAATCATCGGCCACTTTTACGCAAGTCAGGTGAGTTGCTTATCTTTCTGTATTCCCTGCACAAATGTACTTCACTTCAGTGTCCTGCACGTGGGCGGGTACCCGCTAATATTTTATGTAACGGGTGGAATAATATTTACGTGTCTGGTGCGGTGCGGGTCGGACGTGCAGTAGGTACAGGTGGGCTGCTGGTCCAATAGCCAAGATTATTTCGACTCAATCCGGTACACAGTGATAGGCAGATGCTTCCAAATGGTGCAGACCGTTAAAGGCTTCTGTGCGACTTGCCCCTTTAAGCACTGCCAGTCGCGCTGCATCTGATTGACCGCTATAGTGATTATATTAAAGAGAGCGTGCTTTGCTTGCTTTCTGTATTTAATCTATTCACAATATGAAAAAAAGTTTTAGCCTATTTTTCATGCTGGTAAAAAGAGGACCAATGGTCACGTATACACGGCAGAGTTTCAGAAGAGCGGCATTTAAATGCAGAGTGAAAATATATCTGCTAAAATATTTAGTATAAGCATACAGTTATATAGGCCTACTAAAACACTGTTCTGTTAGCTTTAGGCTACTTTTAATGCGTTTAATGCAATCAATGTTTAATACATTGGGGAAAAAATTTGGAGTAATTACCGATAGTGAAAATAACATTGTAGTGGGCTTTGCTGCATGTAAAATTTGTCTTAAAGTCTTAGCTTATGAAAGCCACAAGACTGGGACATCGTCACTGAGGAAGCACATCGACAGCTGTTGCATTTCAAAAACTAGTGGTACAGTTGATCATTACCTTATCAGGAAAACTGAGCTAAATGTGGCGCAACGGGAAGAAAAGGATGCTGTAACCCAATTAGCTGTTAACTTTGTGTGCAGTGACATCAGATCTTTTGAAACTGTGCATGCTTGCGTTACATGGAGAAAAAAAAAAAAAAAAGGTTTTTGTCTACTTCGTGTAGGAAATTTAATGCGGGTGCGGGTCGGGTCGCGGTTTTCATGTTAAGCGGGTCGGGTACCGGAATTAAATTAGTGTTACTGTTGGATATCGGGTTGGTGTGCTGTTAATAAAGAGGGTGCAGGGCAGGTGCAGGTTTATCAAACCAAACCCGTGCAGAACTCTGCTTCACTTAGTTAGAAGTGGACACCCAAAGAGCTTGGTTGACGTTTCATTTGGCTATAATGTAATTGGTAATGTTAAACATATATGTAAACATGGCACAGCAGACAATGCTAAAATGCTGTTTTTTTTGTTTCCTCTCTAGTTGGCACAGAGGAAGATCAGGGACATTTTGACACAAGTCAAGCAGCAGCAGAAAGGAGGTATGGGAAGCCAGCAGGGGCCCCATCCACAGGGCATGACTGAGCTGGGGCCCTCGCCAGGACTGGCACAAGAACCCAGGAGGAAGTGAGAGGCCGGGGCCGCTACCCAGTCAGACGGACAGACAAATGGGAGGACAAACAAGCTGACTGACTGAGAGAGAGAGAGAGTGACACACAGACCCAGTGGTAGACAGGGAGAAATGAGCAGCAAACTGAGAGGGAATTAAAAAGAGAACAAAAAAGACAAAAAAAAAGACATGCCTGAGAGAGAAAGAGGACACAAGTTTAGTGAAAATGAACAAGAAAAAAAAAAAAAAAAAAAGAGTGATTTTTCTAAAGAAGAGAGATAACTAGAAAACAGAGACCAGATGCCAGGCCAGGTGGAGTGACTGAGGATGGCGAGGAGGTCCGTCAGAGCGGAGCGCCCTCTGGTGAGAGCTTTTATACATAGCCGCTTATTAGGAATAGGGCATAATGAAGGTCCCGCAAAAGTGTGTATTCCTAAAGGATTTCAGCTACATTGGACCCTCAGCCATCAGCAGTCACTTCAAAATTTTAACTGTTTTTTTTTTTTTTTAAAGATAGAGATATATGTATAGAAATGTTTATTCAGAGGTATTATTAATGAAATGCAGTGAGGTAGAGATTGGAAAGAGAGAGAGCAGAGAATCAGTCTCCGTTTATTAGTGGGAGTGGTCACCAATCAGGTGACTTCTCCCTACCGATCAGAGATGAGGGGAGGGGCCAAAGTTGTTAACACTGCTCTTGAAGTCCCCCACTCTAAACTGTGGGCGTGACGAGATGAAAAAAAGATTTTAAAAATGAGGTTGTAAATATAATCTTCATGACTTTGAGTTGAGATGCTGCACGTTTAACTGTCTGCAATCGCGTACCTGGTTTGAGAGGGTTGTGCCATTTTTTTATTTTTTTTTTCAGAGGCTTCCCTTTCAGGCTACGTGCAGTTTGGCCAGCAGGACGTGCGGCGAGAGTTCAGTAAGCGTGTGGGCTAAAGGTGACCTCTGCAGTTGTATTGCAGTGGCTCAGCTTTGACATGCGGATGCCCAACAATCCCGCCCTAAATCACGCCGGCGATGATCGCTGCGGCGCCGCTCACACCCAAACGGCATATTTTATATATATTATATATATATGATATGTGAGTTAACCTGGCCCCTCATTGCATTAGAGCAGGCAGACGATGAAATGGAGCGTACCGTAATAGAGCATCTTTTAAAAGCTTGTTCGCTTTTAGCATTTTTAAAAAGCAGTCGTCATCTGTAAACCTGGCAGTCAGACATATTGTTCTGTTTTTTCTGAGAATAAATATACTGTAAAAATATGCAGAGACCGAATCAAGTGAGGACAGTCGTCCTGAATGCCAGGTTTAATTGACGGGGTAAAGCCTCCACAAATCTGCCTTTAGGTCAAAGGTCAAGAACAGGTGACAGTAATACGGTTTCTGTGCTCTCTCTCTCGCCCTCTTTGTTCGACATTTGCCGATGAGGTTGCCAGGGTCCTGGCCTTTCTCACTGAACCTAGAACAGATTAGATAAAATGAATTAAGAAAAAACAAAAAAACTACCTCAGGGTATTGTTACCTCAGTATTCCTAATTTCGTTCTTTTTGATTCCCCCCTCCCCCCCTTTTTTTTGCTTGCTGGTGTTTTATATAAAAGCTGATAGTCTTGAATATTTTATTTTTTTAAGGAAGAAATATTTTTAATTTTTTCCCATTATTTTCTTTTTTGGTATGCGTGTATGCGAGAGTGTAATTGAGGTTTTTTGAGCTCAGAAGGACTCCCAGGAAAAATGATGAATTGTTTTGTGAGTCTCGCAGCCTTTAGGCCAGCCTGGGGGTCCTTGAAGAGTCACACTTGAAATCACTGGCCAATGGGACGTAGGACAGATCTTACCATCTCTTATTGGTGCATAATGAATGTTGCCATACCACAGGAATTACATTTTGACGCTAATGCGTATGTTTGTTGTACAAGCTGACTGTAGAAAACAAAAAATGGCCTTTTTTCCTAACTTGTGCCATTTTTATTTTTGCACCTGTGGCGTGATGTTGATCATTCTGCACTGAAGGACTTTGACATCATTGGTTGACTTGCTTGAAAGGGCTTGACTTACTCGCCATGCTTGATTAAAAAGCATGTCGACCATCATCTGCCTAAGACACCGAATGTGAACCATCTAACATCTTTCTATTTTTTTCTTGTGGATGGAGTCTCGTCCTTCTCCATTGTCCTGTGCAAGTGTGCGTGAGTGTTTTCTAATTGAGTTTAAGTATTAAATTTTTTTTTTTTGTTGGGGAAGTGGTTTGGGTGTTTTAAAAAGGCAGAAAAATAGAAAAACACTATGGCCTCGGTCACACTCATTTTTTTAAACTGACTGAGAACAAAAGGTACCTTTTGAAAAACGGGAGCCAAAAAATATAAAAGTACATCAATAAAATGAAAGCATTCACATCTCTCAAATTTAAACCTGTAAATAATTTGTTCAATGGAACAATCTGGGGGAAAAATTGTTTGTATTTTTTTACAATAAAATGCTAATTGGATAAAGGATGGAAAGACTTTTAACCGTTAAAGATGGATGGACACTGCCAGACCGCGTCCTTTTCAGGTTCCATTCAGACATCTGCTAAGGGTTTGCCAGCATGTTCATGTGCTTTAACCGGTCAAGGTCTTTTATTTTGTTTTTTAAAAAAGCTTCCCTTTTTCACACTAGATGGCAGTCTTCTGTTTTCTGCTTGAGGATTGAACTTTTCAATGACCTGTCTTGATGGAGACAAAATACATACTGCTCTTCAGGCAGGAAAGAAGTGTCTGTCCTGTTCTAGCCCATAGATATCTGTCAGACACCAAGGCACACTCACACACTTCTGCTCTGTTCAGACTGCAGCAGCTTTTATTTTTTTATTTTTTTTTGACAGCAAGCTTTATTTGGACATGACATCTGGTTGCGAACTGTTTCATCAATAAAAGACAAAAAAAAAATATGTGAGCGAGAATTATTAACATAACCGCAGATCTCCAAGAACTAACATAGTTGTGACAAAAAAAAAAACCAAAATAGTAGATATGTTATTGTAATTGCATTTTTATTATTTTGTCTTTTTTTATTTTTAGCTACTTTTTGGGTGAAAGGTATAAGCAATGAGAGGGAGATGCCCTGGACAGTTTCAATGGACAGGTGGACATTTTGTAAAGGTTTTAGATGTCACATTTGTCCCCTTCTTCTTTTCCCCTCCGTGTCCTTACCTTTCATCCCTTTACACCACTCGCTACCTTCATCCGCTCGTTTTAGTTTTGCGTTAGTAGGATCCGATTCAAAAGAGACATTGGCATTGGCGAGCGACGTGTCGTTTCAGTTCTAGAATAGAACGCCCTCTCTCACGCTGGCCTCGTCTGTGACCGTTTTCTCTGTTCAGTTCAGTCGTTTGATGTTGAATTTCTTTGCAATTTATTATTTTTCTCAAATTGTCTCCATTTATTTCGTTTGGATTAGCTAGGTTTCTCCTCGATCAGAGTTCTTTATGCACAGACACCTCTTACACTGCTACTAGTTCATTTGAAATACTAACAAATTATTCATTCTTCATGTAATACCTGTGCCAAACTGGGGTTCTCTTTGTGTTTTGTAGTTGTACTCCAGAAAAAAGGAACTAATTAAGACAGGAACGGATGCAGTGCTAAATATTTGATACACGGTTCCCAGAGTACCGCGAGTCGACTTCCCGTTTGGCACTCGGAAATGTTTACTTCTATCCTTTTTATTTCGAGGTCCTCCACACGTTGTTGGTGGCGAGGGCTTGAACAAGCAGTAGAACCGTTTCGTTAGCATACTTGAGCTTGGAAAAAAAAAAAGATAGTATGTTGTTTACTTATGCAATTCTGTGACGAGTCAAACGAATGGCTGTCGTTTGTCACACGGACTGTTAAGTGTCCACTGGGAAAAGTTGCATTGCAGTGCATAGATTTACACGTAGACCACAGGTTGAAGCGCAGCTTAGTTGGGTGTGATTATCATATCGACGTTGCATGCCACTGTTGTATCTTACCGTGCTAGTTTCTGGTCTCTCTTTAAGGAAAACATTTGGGTGCTACAAATGACGACTCAAACCTCACATAACTAGGAACGCTACCTCAAGACTTAGCCATAAGATTGTTTTATCAAGCAGACGAGAGCGAAAGTGCATGTTACGTTTTACTTTGAGTTTTAATTTATTTTTAGCTTTTCATTTCTGTAAATGTTCGGATAGAATAGCCTACAGCTTAGAGTTGGGACTCTTTTCGAGGGCGAGGTGCAGGACAGGAAACGGATGTGTGGTGTGATGGTTTGCACAGGAGGAGGAACCTGTGAAATTCGGCTAGAGCACAATTAAGCTCAATTAGAATTCTCCCCACATCATGGCACAGATGTAACTATAGGCCAGCATTCGTAGAGTGACTGATGATACCTCTGTAGATGAAACACACAATTGTGCCTGTTGCGCTATCTTCTCTGTGTCCTTTCCCAACCTCGATGGCACCACACTACCTCCACGCCATGCAGCCTTGACCCTAAGTACAATCCTTTCTGTTTAGAAGCCCTTTTTTGCTGGTCTTAAAAACAGCGTCACTTTCTTTTTTCGCTGAAACTAGATTTAAATCGGCAATAAAATGGCACATTCTGCCCGGAGCTTCTACTAACATTCTGTCCTCCACCTGTTGTCCCATTTTATGATTTCACGGCCTGCAACAAAAGGTCTGTAACCATGTGTTGTTAATTTTCTTTTCTTTTTTTTTGTTGATCTACCTCTTAGAATAAAGACAAACAGATAGGAAATGTCATAAATCAAAAAAAAAAAAAAAAAAAAAAAGACAAGTTAATTTTAAAAATGTTAAGCTTAATGAATCAATAATAATAATAATAATAATAATAAATGACTTAAGCAACTGGGTAGCAGCATCTCCATATACTGATAGGAGTCTTTTACTTCCAAAGATGATTTTTCATTCTTCAGTTGTTTTTGAAATTGTTCAGGATGAATTTGGAAATGAAATAAATATGTGGGAGGGGAGATAACATAAATGTCAATTTCACTATCCAGTGTCTTTTTTTCCCCTCATTATTATTAAACTGACATTATTTTTTAACTTACAAATTCTTCATCTTTCTATTTGATTTATTTCTGATGGCTTTTTAAAAAAAAATGACATAGGATTGTATCTCTTATGTTTGCAATAGAATCCGCTCTCTTTCTCTGTGAACCGCAACATAATAGTATCTTTTCAGGCCACACAGAGCAGCATGATGTTGAAATCGTTTTCATTTTTGTTTCATTTCACCTGTAATGATGCAACGGGAGAGTGAAGGTCTGTTGAATTAAATAGGGCACATTTTAGGAGGATGAGAGAGGAAGGAGACTATCTTTATCAGACTACCCTTTATCCCTTCACCCTTCTTACAGCAGGTGCCACAGACATTATCGGGACTTTCAGCCTCTGCCTGCCTGATTTTTTTTTTTTTATTCTTATCCACAATTGTTTTGAACTCCTTGTAAAGAATACAGAGCATAGATATGAATGTGACAATAAAAGATGAGTAAACCGGTGTCCTCTTGTGTCTGGACTGTATTTGTGTGTGTTTGTATTTACTTGGGATACAAAGTATGTTATAAAGCTGAACGGACTGTAGAGAGAGACAGTTTTTTCCATTTAAAGATTTAAATGACAGAATTACCCTTAAGTTCATAGATACAAAAAAGCTGATATTTTACAATTAATGTTAATGCTAAGGTTGGGGTATAGAATTGACATAAATGCAGCTTATTTAGTCAGAAATTGGGTCATCCCTAAAGTATTTAGACCAGGATTTGTTGCAACTAATCTATAGGAGTCAAAGGTGCAATTGCACAAATCTTCTGATAGATTTTAGTTTCAAAAACCTCTTAAAGATAAATGTGACTGAATTCTGTCATCCAAACTATCATTTTTTTTAATCTTAACATAATAGAGACTGAAGACAGATTTATATGTGTTCTCAGAATGCTGTTTTTTTTTTTTTAATCAGGGAAAATTGGGATATTTAAAAAAATTTTTTTTAATGCATTACCAAAAGCATTAAATTATTTTTTTTAAATAATTGTTATATTGTATAAATATGGCTGAAAAGCCTAGAAAAGGTTACCACTATTAGGAGTCTAGCCACGGTCAACTATTAATCTGAAGTATGAGAATGCATTGACGTTAGAAAATATATAGGCTAATATTCTTCACAATAATAATAATAACTTCTGAAAGTTATTATAATCCAGGAATCACCTAAAATCTGCTCTTCCCCAGTTTATTCGAGGAGTATAATTATAAGTATTTAAAGAGTTAATTAATACATACATTTTTGCCCAGCATCTATACACTTTACTAATTTTTCAAGTTTATTCAGCTAAGAAATTGCAATGAACGACTGAAATAGAATTGTTTGACTTTATTCGAAATGACAACGACTTCAATGTACACATTGATATACGCATTAAAATTATATTCCTTTAAAAGTCTATTTAAATAATGTAAAATACGTAGGCTAACTCACAACAATTAGAAATATGAACTAAATTAAGTAGGCTATAATGTGCAAATATATATATTTAATGTTATGAATCTAATTAAATTAAATGCAGTATTTTATTGTTATTTGGCTGTAAATTCAAGTCATATTCAAGTACGTCTAAAGGTTTCATTCATGGACAAATGATTGGTTGACGTTTGTGACGAAGGCCTCACAGTTCTGACCAATCAGCGCTAGGCGGGTAAGTTTCAAAACACAAATGGCGACGGAGAGAGTCGAAGCGTGAGTATTAGCTAACAAACTAAAAGGAAAAACGACATTTATTAGAACTATTGTTATAGTGTTTTATACTTTTTATGTATCCTACGCTGGTGCTGGTAAAAATCGAGGGTTCTCTGGTAAAATTGTGTATGTGTGTGGTGAAAGCCCTGAAAATGTGTCTTCCTTACATAGTCACCGTTGTAATTGTAGTTTTCAGGTGTTTTTGTTACAATGAAACGATGGCCACTTAGTGTTAGCCATTGCCGTCATTACATTTAACCTCTAAAGCTTATTTAAATTATTTTTTTAAGTATTCAGGGTTTGGTGTTACTGTTACATCCAAACCACCCGTTACGATAGCTCTGTATCTTTGTTTGTGACCGCGTAAATGTTTCTATTTAAAATACACTGAGTAAATTTCACAAGGTCATTTGGATAAAATCATTTTCTTTATTATGTAAGACAATAGACGTGCGCGTGTGACAACCCTAATTGCACGTCCACTTCAGTTAACAGATTAATGTATATACAGGGGTTGTTTTTATTTTGTTTTAAAGTAAGTTCCTTTGTGACCGAAAGATCATTAGCTTAGAATTTAAATGTGCTTAAACTGATGTTTTTTGTGACCGTTTTTATTGACAGAAATTATGAATAAATACAATAAAAAAACACGAAATAATCTGATTTCAGGCTTCTGGAAAGGATTGACCTTTTCTCCTTGAAATCATGCAACACCACCGAACTGCAGGAAACAGGGGAGGGAGAAATTATGGCTCCTTATCTGATGGTAAATTTAGAGTTTTGTTATATATAACTGCAGTTTATGACAAAAACGTATTGTATTTATTATAAATGATGTATCCATGCACATCATTATTTTGTTAAAGGATTAGTTGATTTTAAAATGAAAATTACCCCATGATTTACTCACCCTCAAGCCATCCTATATAGGTGTATATGACTTTCCTTTTTCTGATGAACACAATCAGTTATATTAAAAGCGTAAGCGTTTTGAACTGTGAGAGGTGTTACACTTTCAAGTTAAATACGGAAGACGGTCGATATTTTACTTTTAAGTTTTAAATATGGATATTTAAAAAGTGGATGCACTTTTTTTTGAGCTTCAAACTCAAATGGACCCCATCATTGCCATTATAAAGCCTGGAAGCGTCAGGATATTTATCAATATAACTCTGATTGTGTTCATCAGAAAGAAAAAATTCATATACTTCTAGGATGGCTTGAGGGTGAGTAAATCATGGGGTAATTTTCATTTTAAAGTGAACTAAGTTAGTGAACTTTTAATTCATGTCCCCCTGTAATTTTTAATCAAATAACTTCCCCTCCCTCTTGCAAAGACATCTTCTCTGACAATGTGTTTACTGGTGTGAGGGCGGGGCAACCTGTCACTCACGTGAGATCCACCAATAGCAAACCACAACCATCCAATCAATTCCAGATGGACAAAATCAAGTCTCACCCTAAATTTTTCTTGTTCGAGAAGCCATTTCACTCACATGTACGTCACAACAGGGAAGAAAAGACTCACAACTGCATTTGTTTGTTTGCGTAGGACTGCAGGCGAAAACAGAAGCATATATTCAGGCAGCTGTGTGTGGTGGACGACATGATCCAGCTGCTGGCAGGTCTGGAGTCAGTGGATCAGCTGCTGAATGAGCCATGTCCCCAAAACCCAGGTAACACACACATCATGGATTATAGTACATGACTGTTCATTGCTGCTATGTTTGCAAAGCAGTGAAATTATGCCCTGATTTGGGTGCACAGGTAATGAAGCTCGTTCTGCATGGAAGACTTTAAAAGCGGAATATCAGGAGAGCGTTCAGGAGGTGGAAGGGCTGATCAGTACTTTCCAGGTCCGCATGGAAGAGCTTCAGGGTAAACGGCAGAAACTGCAGACTCTACTGTCCACTCTGCAGATAAAGGTAGTCAGACTTTTCTTTTTTCTTTCTTTCTTTTATCAGTACATGAAGAAAAAGGCTTTTTATCTGATTTATCAAACTAATCTAATTTTATGTTTTAGATTAATCTGATAACAAGATTGTTGTTTTGCCTTTAAACTCCGAAATTGATAGAATGAGAGGCCACTTTCATGATGCTGTTTTATGCAGCTATACATGGAGGAATATTGTACATAATCTCTTTCTCGTTCAGAAGGAGGAGTGCAAAGAGAAGGAGAAAATCGCAGCTAAACAAAATAAGAGAGCTGAGGTAAGACGTCCACTCAAGTTAGACTTCCTGGTTTGGCTAATTAGCTCCAATAATTTCAACTTTTCTTCACCAAAAAGTTTGAAACAAATAGCTTTTATTCTTTTCTCTCACACACAGAACCAAATCAGCTTTCAGTTGGAAGATTCCCTCCATGCAGCCCAGAACGCCTTGAATGTGTGTGATTTGCATCTGTCTAAGCTCAAGGATGAGGTTGAAAAACAGCAGGCTCAAATTAGTGACTGGACAATATTAAGAGACAGGTGAGTCTGTATATACACTACTGTTGAAAAGGTTGGGGTCAGTAAGATGTTCTATCTTATTTTTTTTTAAAGAGTAGCATTATTCAGAAAGAATGCATTAAATGGATCAAAAAAGACAAGGACATTTTATAATGATACAAAATATTTCTTTCAAATAATGTTTTTTAAATTCAGAATTTATCAAAGATTCTAAAGATTGTTAGATTACTGTGATTATTTTGCAAAAATATAAAAACAAAAATACTGCCCTTTTTTTTTTTTGTCTCTCAGGCTGCAAACCTTGGTCACAGTGACTCACAGAAATATGCAGTACAGGCTGCTCTCAGTCACTCCCTCTGAGCTGTGCCTTGAGCTCTTGCCTCGTGCTGCTGAAAAATCACTCGAACCACTGCGTGTCTCTATCACCATGACAGCCAGTGACGAATTCCATCTTCAGGTACTGTGTCTCAGCATATATTTCCCTAAAGTGATGCTGAGAGCTGTGATCCATGAAATAAGTAATGAGCTGCCAGATTTTTAAGAGAGGAACATGCTTCTAAAAACATATATACATTGTACATGCACCCATCCGTAGTGCTAATTAAAGGCTTAGTTCACCCCAAAAATGAGAATTGTCATCATTTACTCGTGTTGTTCCAAACCTCATCTTCAGAACACAAATGAAGATCTTTTTGATGAAATCTGAGAGCTTTCTGTCCCTCCATATACAGCTAAGCAACTGAAACTTTGACGCTTCAAAAAGTTCATAAAGAGATTGTAAAACGACTCTATGAATCAAGCGGCTTAGTCCAAAATTTCTGAATAGACTCGATCACTTTATATATATTTAGATTTAATTTAGGCTTTTATATATACATAAACATTCGTCAACTTGCACATCCGTTTTGGTAAACGGAAGCTCAAGCATTTTCACTTGACGTGCAAGAACCAATGAGGTTTGTTCTCGTGCGTCAAGCAGGTTAGGTTGAGCTTCTGTTTATGTTCTCTGATCAATGTTTATATGTGAATAAAAGCATAAATTCAATCTGTTCATCATAAAAATGTATAGTCTCTTCAGAAAATTTGGACTAAACCACTCGATTCATATGGAGTATTTTTACAATGTCAAAGTGGTAGTTGCGTAGACTGTCAATAGATGGTCAGAAAGCTCTCAGATTTCATCAAAAAGATCCTTATTTGTGTAGATGAACGTAAGTCTTACGGGTTTGGAATGACATGAAGGTGAGTGATGGAATTTTCATTTTTGGATCCCATTAAAAGTGCACTATAAATTATATATATCAATATATATAATTTCATAATATATCTCATTTGAGGTTCAATCCAAACTTTTTTTGCTCGCATTATGAATATACTATCATTTGTAATGCTGTAAAAAAAATTGCATCCTAATCTTATGTACAGTACCCTACTAAAACTTAAAAAGAGTGTGTAAACGCTAGGACAATTTAACAATTGACAATTTTATTTACCAAGACTGTATTTAATTATTGAAAAAATAAATTGAACAATAATCAAGAAAGATGTTAACAATTATTGATACTGTTTTAAATAACTAATGGAAATGTTTAACTTTTGAATGGTAGTGATCATATGGTAATAGAAAATGATCCTAAATCAAAATTTTCAGTGCTTGGAGCTAATATTCTACTAGAATTACATTTTTCTTTTTCATTTTGTTTCATTACATTATTGTGAATGTACCACTTTCCTGTCTGTAGGTGTTTCAGGGAACCGCTGGCCTGGTAGAGAAGGCGGTGAACGGACCCCATAGGCAAGTGAGTGCCGCCCTTGTGGAGGTGATGGAGCGGTATATAAGTCAAGGAGAGATGCTGTCTGAGATTCAGGCTCTTCACTCCAGGTGTGCTTTCTTAAAGTATAATCACAATTTTTTTTGTAGAATTGTCTGTTTAAAATGTACTTACTGTATATATTTTGTAAAGGTCCAATGATATCAGATGCTGATAAAGAAAAAGGTTAATAAAAATCCAGACACCATACAACCTGTCTCAATACTGACGAACAGGCACATTTTGACAGACAGGGTCGTAAAAATTTGGTCATAATTTATTACCGGTGATTTAATTTAAAGACGTTAAATAGCTTTTGTTTTTGTTCATATTTTACTTTTTTTTTTAATCATGAATAAGACGAGCATATAGGCTAGATTATACATTTATTTATTAAGAGACTCTGCGTCACTTCATGTTCAACACCACAGGAAGCAGATGAATGTTTGCCTCCCCCTGCAGTGACAGCAGAGGCCACTTAAACACAAGCTTTTGTGCATGCTAATATGAGCAGTGCAATATTACAAAATACAATTACGATTAAAATATAAACAAAACCTATAAAAATTAAACTGAACTAAGTCGACCTTCTGTATCTGCCTGACCTCAAATCTTCCTCCTGGTCTAAATCGACTTAAAGTGTATGCTCTTCTGTGAGTAATCAAACGCATTAAGGGAAACTGATGCAGAGGCAAATTGACCATATGCTCAGAACATTCTTAAGAACTTCCACAATGATATAAGCCTGCTGGAAAACTTCCAGTGAAATGTCACTTGTTGGTATGTCGTTATCGTCAATGTCCTGAGGTATCTTTAACAGCATCAATAGTGTAATACTTAGTTTATAAACAAAATATAGTGACCTAGCATTAATTTAGTTATTCAAACGTAAAACGACATAAAAAAGATGCGTCCTTCAATGTTCCGCCTCAACAAAATCCAATTCGCCCATCAGTTTTCACACTTTTGTGTGAGAAAAAGCATCAACACACTGTAAATTAAATATTTATTGTCCCCTGAACCCACTCTCTGCTGCCACACTGGAGCACATTCGCCACCAACTGGACAGAATGACTGACGGCCTTCACTGATAGAAAAATTAAATCAATGACTGAATATATTCATATTTTGTTTAACACGACCTTTGCTCAGATTTATGATTTAGTGGCTTAATATACCATTTAAAGTAACCAGAAAGACTTTCAACATCATCTTTTATGGTTTTATTGGATCTCAGTTGCTGAGGAATGTTCTAATTTAAGTTAACAACATTGGATGTTAGCATTACTACTTTACAGCAAAAAAGGGGAAACTCGCATTATACAAAGAATGATTTTGTTTGTTTAATCAGGTTTGCAATTGATTGGTGTCCTGCTGAAAAGCTTCTGATCTTTCTCAAAACTGCAACCACTGTATGTCACCTGAGGGTTGAGGAGGGTTACCCATCACATGGCCGAGCTACTCTCCTGTCTGTGAGAAAAGACGGCAATCTGTTTGATATCACCAATCTACAGGTAAGGAAGAGGGAAACGGTTTGGGTTCAATTTGCTGATCCATGCCTTTTATTTTTAAAAAGGTTTTCAAGTGAATTTTTTTTCTAAAATATCATTAATTAGTAATTAATAGATATCATGGGGAATCGCACCACATGACATTTTACAACCTGAACTAACCATGCTTTGTTAAAAGAAACGCCTTTCTCAAATTATTCTATTCAAATATATTTAATGTTGTTTTTATGAATTTCATTAATTTAATAATGTTGTACAATTGTATTGTTTTTTTTATTATTTGCCCCCAAAAAATATCAAAATAAATTAATATATAGATGCATTGAAGCCATTGTATGTATGAATTGCATTTTCATTAGTAAATCCCCCATTATTGATGTTAAGATGATGATCTTGTCAAGATGTTACTAGGGGCCTGTACCATGATGGTACCTGGCCTGAGTTTAACAAACTCAGGGTTACAGGATTAGTTTTGAGTTGACACAACCAATCCAATCCGGCTTTGTTGGTACCATGATGCTTAACATCAGCTTTCTCTGTCAACTCAGGCTTTGATCCTGAGTTCGTGGAGCGCGAGCACATGAAAGTGTGACATCAGCAGTGAACAGCCAATCACATGCCTTTCAACACAGAGAACGTGTGATTCACTTCTCGTGAGAGAGCCAACGTGATTCAAAACTCTTTTGCCGAAGATTAAGAGATTGAAGTATATAAAGAATTTAAAAGCATTTAGAAGTTAAAAATAAAGATAATATAAAAATAAAGGGATAATAAAAATAGAAGATAATCAAAATAAAGAAAATATCTTGCTATCAGTGCAAGTTGTGAAATCAGTTTATATATATAACTCAGAGACTCGAACATGTAAGGTCAAATTTTTAAAGCTTTATCTATTTATTCTACAGATTATTACATATTATCAGTATATATTAATCATTTAAACTAAATGCTTAATTTATCAACTAAAATTGCTTGTGTGTAATGGATTAAGTGTATATTAATTTTATATATCATTATATAAATCATATAAAATTATTATATTAAGTAATTATCATTAAAGCCAGACAATATTTTTTTTTATCATATAGGGACCTTTAATTTGGAGCAAGCGAAACTGCAGGAGTGACTTTATTGCATGTCACTTTGCTCTCAGCTGATTGGTCCAATTTCAGTTTGAGATCTCTTATCTGGAACGTAACCTGCTCCGGAGCAAGTTAGCCGTGGAGCATAAGTTACTATGACGATGAACACAGCTAAAAGCCAAGCCACTTTCATGGTACCTAAAACCCAGGATTGGCACAATCTAAACTAGCCAGCGAAACCAGCTTCATGATACAGGCCCCAGGTCAGATCCTTGTAACATGTTTTCGTAAGTCATTTCTGAGTTCAGTTTATTCAATTCCTAAGTGACTATTTTCAGCCCCCAGAGCAACATCCTGTCCTGACAGAGTGGCTTGAGTTTCTCTCCTCCAATCCGAACATCTGATGTCACAAAATTTACTCCAGAGTTAGAAAGGAAGGTCTCCATCATGTATGTTATGTCCTGAGTCAGAGTCTATTATATTACACATTCACCATTTGCATTGTACAGTTCTAGTTGTATTGTTGGTATATAAATGAATGTTTGTATTGTCTGTATATGTATTATGAGTTATAAAGTGCTTTCAGTCTTTATCTAACCAACCCAGACTGTCGTTATTTTTATAATTATTATTTGCATAAAATTGTTCTTCACCCATATCAAAGGATTGGGCAAGCATTTAAGTCTGAGGCTCATTGCATGTTTTCTAGAAGAAAAGAGCTATGTGTTGTTCAGTCAGTAATTGCAAGAGACTCTTAGCAGTTTAAATGTTATGTTTGTGTAAATAAAATGTATTAAATGGCATCTAGTTTTCACTTCCCACTTTTATTTTTACACTAAAGTACACTTCTACACTTGTTTTTGAACACTAGAGGGAAGCACTATGTAAGTAGCACCACATGCACATTCCATCCGCCATCATCTAACATAACAGGTTAGGTAACAGTTTAGACTCAAGCTTGTTCTTCTGCCGCCTGGATAGTTATTCCTCCTTTTTTTTTTTTTTTAACTACACAACAGAGTTGTATAGAATCATTTTTCACTTTTGAAGTGTCATACATTTACACCTTTGACACTAACAGCTCCCATCATGTTGGCTTCTGGCCACACCTGAGTTTATGAAACGAGATGCAATTCAGTCATTTTTCCCCGCATGGTTATTCTAATATACTCTACTTGGAACTTTGAGCATGACTCAACTTTCTGTACCAGTTATCCGCCCTCTGGTGCTGCACAACAGGAGCTGCTCTCATTGGCCGAATAAAATATGAGGTTTGTTCTGGATTTGGCCAATAGGGAGCTGTGAAACTGATTATGAGGGCACAATGACCCAGTTCTTGGTCCGTGTGTGTGTGGAGAGCACTCTCCATATTCTCTGCTCATTCTGGTATCTTAAATGAGATGGCCTAGACTCTATGCTGTGCTTTGACAATTGCCTTTGTGGATCAGATTTCAGGTCTAACAGTGGAAACTATAACAGGCCGTGGCAAAAAATGACTTTTGGCTTTCTGAGTTCTTCGTAATCACCTTGGTAAACCCAAAATTGTTTGTATATAGCCTAAAAGATCTTATGCAGAATGTGCAGGATCTTGTCATGTAGTATTTGCTTGCGTAGCTAATTGAACCATACCCCCCCCCCCCCCCCCCCATTCTTTTCATATCGCTTTGTCATATGTTAAAAATTGTTATTTATTGTTAAAATTAATTTATATTACTTTACCAAGTTGATTTATAATTACAGTGAATGAGGTAGGTATTGTTTTCTTTCTCTCCACTTGCTTATTTTCTGCTTGCGTTTATTTACTGCAATTAAACATTTTAATAATATAAAAATAACTATTTGCACAAGCTTCTGGTTGCTTTTAGCTATTTTGATTTAGTTTAAGTTGCAGTTTTATTAAATGGCCCATTCATTGTTGTAAAATTCCAGTATTTAATATTTAAAATGTTCATCCATTTTATATAATTGCTGTTCCAAAGTATGGGGTCTGTACATTTTGTTTTGTTTTTGATAGAAGACTTGTATGCTCACCAAGGATACATTTAATTAAAAATACAGTAAAAAATTTTTTTGAAATAATATTACATTAAAAGCTAGTTTCTATTTTAATTTTATTTATTCCTCTGATGGTAAAGCTGAAATTTCAGCAGCCTCCAGTCTTGTCACATGATCCTTCAGAAATCATTTGGTGTTCAATAAACTATTATTATCATCAATGTTGAAAACGGTTGTGCTGCTTAATATATTTGTGGAAACCATGATACTTTTTTCAGGATTCTTTGATGAATGGGAAGTTTAAAAAGCATGTATATGAAATGGAAATCTTTTGTAACATTATAAATGTATAATTTATTTTTTTTTAATCGAACTTACCCCAAACTTTTAAACGGTATGTATTGATTTAATTATCTATTGTCAGAGCACTCTACTGTCCTATTCAATGGCAGCACTTATGGAAGACACGATATAATTTCCTGTCTTCTCTCAGCTCCCGCTAGAGGACACAGCCTTAGCTGTACTATTGAGGACAGAATTATATATTTTGCTTATTACTCTTGATACTGAAAAGCAACTTAGTATAAAATTATAATTTAATGTTTTTAGACATGTTTTTATTTTCAACGTGTTCAGTACACAGATAAACCAAGATATATTCAACACAAAAGTAAAAAAATATATATTCTTAAAAAAAGACAACACACTGCACTCGTTTCATAAAATGGCTTTATGAAGTAAAAGACCTGAAATACATGTCTGAATGTGGTTCTATAATATGCATACACTCTACTTATATGTCTGTGCTTGTATATTTATATATCTGCATTGAGCATGTGAACTTTACAAAAAATATATATATTATACATTTTAAAACATTTAAAGTATGTATATCTTGCATATATTTACAAATATTTTACAAAGTCACAGGGGTGTAAATATGCGTGAAGGTTCATACCATGTACAGCTTGTCATTTGCATCATCGCTAAAATGGTTATTTAATCTCTGAGTGGGGGTGTAGCAGGAACCCAGGCCTGAGTATGAGGAGACGATTGGTGTTCTACTGCTGTTGTCTCGTCTCTGGAAGGGGCCTGGAGATCCTTCTGGCCTGGCTGTGACTCCTTGCAAGAGACATTTTGCACTTGTTCCCTATTTAAAAATGTGAGTTTCTGTCTGCTTCATTATTACCACCCATTTCAAGTAAGCAATGAAATGTGGCTCAAAGACCCTTTTAACTGCCCTATATGGTTAGCTAGCCATAAAGGCTACTAACCGAGCATTAGACACCAAAGCATCCCTTCTAAATGTCTCAAGTGCTTTTAAGTGCTAAAGGCATTATTTTGTTTTCTGGTTGGTTCTCTTGGAAAGGGTTCTAATGTTTGTACCCTTTTTTTGTCTTTCAGTCAACCAGCAGTGACCCACTTTAACTGGCTTCTCATGGCAGTGGTTTGCAACCTCAGGCATCAATGCGGAAAGAGAGCAGTTTCTCCGAGTGCATGTTATTCAGCGTGCGCAGGTCAGGAAGTTTGAGCAGCAGCTTGGTGAATCGGGAGGTGTCGCAAGGGGCGCTCTTGCTGATGAGGCTTCGGAGAGCCCGGATTAGACTTTCCTGAAGCATCTCCACTGAATTCACATTTTCAATGCCAGAACGGTCTGTACAACAGAAACAAATGATAAGGGACCGAATTAATTAGTGGATCAAACTTAAGGTATTTACTATATGATATATATGTAGTGTCAAGCCATTAAAGAGATGGTTGACCCAAACATGAAAATTCTGTCATTATTTATGCATTTTTTCTGTGTAAGATATATAAGTGAAGTCTTTTGGGTTTGCAACAACGTAAGGTTGGGTAAATGATGACAGAATTTTAGTTCTCCCTTTAACACTAATTTGCAACCTACCTGCAGAAACCAGCACCACTGCAGTGAAGAGTCCCAGTTCTTCTGCTGAGAGCTCTAATGCATTGAGTTTTTCACTGAAGTCAAACATGGTTCCCAGCAAATCACCCATGCCCATGCTTTTCAGGGCCTCCAATCTGTAGGTGGCACCTGAGATGAACGTTACAGTCTTCTCTTTTACATTAAACAGCGAGGAGAAGCGTACCATGAGGACCTGCAGGAGGGATTCAAAAATAAAACATACTTAGTAAAACCTAATTGGCATTGTGGCCTTTTATATTTGACGAAAGTCTGATGTTTTAAATGAAATGCCATTGACTTACCTCAAATGTTCCAGCCTTCAGCAAAGTGACCTGGTCGTTTTGGGATAGAGTGCTAAACCCAGGGATGTGTTTGGCGAACTCCACCACCTCTCGCACCGCTGGGGTGAAGCTAAGAGAGAAGTCTTCCCAAATTTCCTGGGGTGTTTTGTTGGGGTCTGAGTAAGGATGCATGTTCATTGGACAAGCCTGGAAAAAAGAAATCAGTTCAAAATCAAAAATTTCACTTCTAGGACTTCTAGAATACATCGTTAGAATAACAAAGGTCTTACCAGCAGAATCTCCTTGCGTTTTTTCCATGGGCAGTTCTGACCCTGGGAGCTGCTGTTTAATTCTTGACTGTGGTAGCCATAGAGGTTACTGTTTGGAGATCGCTGGCCGTTGTTATTGTGCTGCTGATGTTGCCCAGGTGCTTGGGAGGCTTGAAAATGGAGGCCGTTTTCTGGTGGCACCTCAAAGTTGTTACAATGATGAGTGACATTATTATCATGGTGGTAGATGGTGTTGTGGCCATTGAGGTGGTATCCAGCCATGCAGCGGTTGCTGCTTCGGTTGTCCAGCTCGCCGTTGTGAGGCAGCAGCGCTGGTCCTAACTTATCATGGGCGTAGACAAAAGTCTCACGGTGTGCACGGGTTATGGCAGCGATAGTTTTGTCTACACCTGGGCTAGAGCACAGTGGTGGAGAAGAGGTAAGAGGCGGGGGGCTCTGAGCCAGTTGCACCAATGGGGTGGTTAGGGCTGATGGGGATGGTGCTACGGGCACTGCAGGGGACTGGGGTTGCAGCCCAACTGTAAGGCCTGGGCAAGGAGATGGGGAAGATGTGGATGGGGACAAGGAAGACGAGCACTGGGTGTTTGATGTAATGCTCGCCAGCTGGAATTCATTCTGAAGCTGGTTGTTCACCATGTTGTTCATGGCGTTCTGCATCTCGGCCAGCATACGCTGCTTCTCACGTTTTGGGATACGGCCGAAACGGACAGCTGGGGGTTAGGAAAGTACAGAAAATGTTCTATTTAGAATTTTTTTGAGGGATGTGTAAAATATTGGTACTATATCTGATATTAATTATTTAAGGCTTTTTTTTTTCTTTTAATTTTCCCCCTTTTTTACATCTTTTAAAAACACTAATTTAATAACAGTCAGAATTGTAATATCAGTGCATCCCTAAACTTTTCTTGGTTGTATGGATACTCACCATCTCGGGACATTCCCACAGACAGACACTTCTTGAAACGGCACTGCTGGCACCGGTTCCGATTGATCCTCATAATGGTACAAGTTTCATTCTTCAGGCACTTTTTGTACTGGATGTTCTGCTGGATGCTGCGTCGAAAGAAACCCTGTGGACAATGCAGATAATGTAAATGTAATTTTTTTTTAATTTTTAAAAAAAAATTGTATTATAAAACAAAAGCTTTAATTAAAAATACAATGTTTATTAAACTTTTGTAAATTTCTATTTTCTTACTTTGCAGCCCTCACAGGCATGGACACCGTAGTGAAAACCGGAAGCCACATCACCACACACTTTGCACAGCAACACCATTCCATTCAGCTCTAGACGGAAAGTCAGATATTATAATCGTTCTCCTGTACACTGTACTGTACATTAATCAGGTAAAGTATGGTTCTTATCACTTACTAGTAAGGGTGGCAACTGATTTGTTGGGTGAATTGCGTGCACTTCCACCATCATCACGGCCTCTTGGGGATCCACCAGAGCATGATGAGCTTCCCTCCTCTCCTGAACCAGAACTTGAGCTGCTGCTACTGCTGCTGGTGTACATGCGTGAGGAATCATGAGATCCATTGGGGGATGGTGGGAATGAAGAACCAAAGCAGGGCTGCGTAAAGGACTGCAGGCTGCTGTTGGAATTCTCACTGTACATGGACACAGGACTGGTCCGGTTGGGAGAGCCTCCACATGATCCGATGTATGATATCACCCCACCTAACGGTGAAAAAAAAAAGCACACTTACTAGATTGCTCCCTGTTTGGTGCACTGTGCAAAAACAAAAAGTGAGAGAGGCCCACCGAGAGGAAGTTGAAAATGTTCTTATTTTTTTCTCCAGTCTAAAACAGTCTTGTGGTTACATCCTCATTCAAATGTTCCCATAAATACTTCTCTCCGTTACACAAGGAGTTTCACTGAAACAGGTGGCATTGTGGAAACGAGGAAGCGGAGAGAATCTGTCCTAGTGAAAAATAGGGATACTTTCTAGGAACTGTATGTAACTGTATAAACTGGATGGGGACATTAAAAAAAAGTTACAGCGACCACTCCTTTTTTTCCAGAATTTGTGTCTCAGAGGGCTTTTTTTGGTGGTTTACAGTTTCACTGGCACCGGTAAGCCATGTGAGCAAGCCACATTGGACTCATGGTATTTCTGTGTATCAAATACACAGAATGATGTGTTGGTAACACATGCCTAGACATGTGCATTGATAAACATTTACAACTTTGTTTTCGTTCGACTTATATCCCGCTCATAGTGTACTTCAGCTCAAATCAGATAAGACTAGTCAACTTTGCTCTTGAGGAACTGTGCAGTGTGTTAGAGTTTACACCCTGGCATTGACTCTAGCATGTATACTATTCCCTAATGTCTGATAATTCCTGCTGCCTTTCCTAACCTTTTGTCCCCTTAAGTTAAACTCCGTTTCCTTCGCTCTTGTTTTACCGTTTCCTTCTGCACACCTAATCACTGCGCTTGATGGAAACATTTTTGTGTACGTTGTGCCTTTTGTTTTTCTCTTAAATGATACAGCTTTATTCGAGTGTGTTCGTTTGTGTATATATATCAATATTAAGTTCTTGTATTGACAATGCAAGAGTCAAGCACTCAGTAAAGTGCTCTTATTTCAGTTGTGGATATCAAAGTGTTTTGCAAGTATAATCTTTACAGCATTTTACATGTCAAAGGCAAACCAGTTAGAGGTTACATAAGTGTGCACTAGCACAAAAGGTCAACAAGTCACTGTGTCAGGTGGAGCCAAAACATGGAAACGCTCCTGTCACGTATTAGATTTATTAATGCATGTCCACTAGACTGTTTTAGACTAGACTATAACTGAGTTCGTTGTGGGTGTTTCTGTTATAGGCTAGTTACATGGCAACAGTGGTTTTGGATCTTCACCCATCTTATGTTCAAAAACTGGCTCCTAATTGTTTTGTCTTAGACTTTCCTAAACATTCTGTCAAAGGAAATAGGCCTGCTTGTGTAAGCACAACAGGGGCGCGTGTGAGCTGTTCAGGCATATCATTGGGGAAGCACGCCTCCCTTCCACGTGCGCCACACAAGGCCAGCCTTTCAACGAGACTCAGTTCATTAGGCACGCCTCTCTCAAAACACCCCCGCTTTTTAAAACGCTTCCCCATTCATTCACGCCTAGATGCAACGAGCAAGCCTCAACACTCTACATTAATACTGCTGTTAGTGTTTACATTGGGTTCGATATATTTGTCCCTTAGCCCACTCGAGACTGGACTTGTAGCAAATTTACGACAGGTAAAGGGTGAGAGTTATGTGAACCCGAACCCCCACCGATTCCAACACAGCTATGAATTCATATAAATGTTTGCGTTAATGGCCTATAAACAATTGTCACTGTGGAGTGATACGAGAAACAAAGCGAGCACAGCTATGTAGGATGAGCGTATAAAAAAAATTTACTTCTGAATGAACGACTGACCAATCACAATCGAGCATTCCAGAGAGCCGTAATAAGTCAGAATTTGCAGTCAGACGTTTTAGAACGTCTTCGAATCATGGATTCCATGAATCGGGATTTAAACACAAAAACTTCCGAGTTATAACGACATAAAATCACATTTTTTTAAAAAATACACATTTTCCTCTTTATTGTATCGTAAACTAAAGTTAGCCATCATATTATCTTCATAATCAAAGATAAATCTATTAAATATGTTTAAACACTAGGCTAGTTCCAAGAAATAGCCAAGCACGGGGATATTTTGTGACGCTGTATTGATGTCAGAGGGAGAGAAAAAAAACTCTTATGTTGAACTGGATCAATTTCATGTCCCAGTTTTGAAGTGAACACGGGTTAACGTTATGTCCAGCCCCGCGTCTCACTGTACGGTCCAATCGCAGCGCGCACATGGCTCACACTGCAGCGTCACACACGGGTGCGCGCTAGGAGGGCAGACACATCGCAAGGCGGAATTATGCAATGAGTGCCTGCGCTTACCAATGGCTGTAGGCGGAGAGGGAAGAATGAAAACAAAAAGCACATGGCTAGGCACGGCGGTCCATGTGAATCGAGTGAGGATCTTCGACGCTCGCCTGCATCACAGGGATGTCCGTACACCTGACTTTTCAGTTATGACCTAGTTCCCCGAAATTCATGAAAACACCGTGTCTTAACCCGCCTTCGTCTGGCTTTTACATTCTATCTATATCGCGAATATTTCTCACGCCAGATACGATATAAACATGCAAATTATGCGTACTTGAACAGTCGTTTCACACATATAGATCTATGAAGGCACTTTTATCAAGGCATAATGAAGTATCTCGAAATGATTTGAAGGCTACGTCTTTAAACATACCTTCGCGATTATTTATTTCAGAACCATACGTCGTTAGGCTAAACATTAAAAAAAACATTAAAATATCATTTAGATAGCTGTGACATTTCACCGCACTAATGATTATACATTTAGTTTGTGGACTGTTTGCCCAACAGTCAGTGGTGCGTATGGAACGCATTTACTAACATGCAATTTGATGATGGTTATAAGCAGACAAAAACATACGCTTAAGCCAGAGCATCCAGAGAGTCTTACCTGTGTTTGTATCTACTGCTGTCGTCATGTTGAGCCCCAGTAAAGTCATGCAGGTTTTTGACAATCTCCAACGCAAACACCCAGAGAGGAGATGCACTCTCTCTAGATGCACTTCTGTTTTTCTTATTACTCTTTACGATAAAGTCATAACTGCCATGTAATGGCTCTCATGAAATCGCATAAAATATGTGCGCGTCTGCTAGATGCTTATAAAAGATATTAAAATGCTGCGCAAAGACGTCAGTGAAATGTAGTTCATTCAGTAAAAACGGTATCATACGCCAGTGCGCCTGTCCTGTCACTCGCTCAAACTGTGTCGCTCTGAACTGTTCTGTCAAGTCGTCCCGGTTTTGCTTAAACTGCCTCGTTCCAAGGAGCATGCTTGGATGAGACGAGCGCAGGCGCACCTACTTCCCCGCCGCTGCACGAGGCTCGAAATGTGTCCATGTGACCTCGACGAAAACCTCGTGGCCCAGTGACACAGTTTCTCCAGAACACATTTCGGTGCGAATTTTAAAAATCCCCGCGCACGTGCCTGCCTCAGAATTGGGAAATGTCTTTAAGTTAAAAGAGTTTGAAATTGCCTGATGTCAAAGAGGAATTGATTGTATTACTGTATCTAGTGCTTGCGTTTTACGCGTGAAAAGTGGTTTTGTAAGAAAGGAGAAGATCTTTGATCTCAAACAATACAATAATTCATGATAAGATGTCAGTGTTGGACAAAATACACACATCAATTAGGCCTACTTGAGTAAAAGTAGTCTACTGATCGATTAACCATGTTTATGATGTATTTAGCCAGCACTATATTAGTGCAGATATGCACAATGCAAGAAAGTATTTTGAGTGATCAGTATATTGATTGCTGAAAATATTTTGATTAAAAAAAGTCTCAGATGAGGAGGGCCAACTTTTCACAGCCTGAATATAGAAATATCTGAAAATGGACCTAATGGCAAATGTATTTATTTACATAATTGTAAAAACATGAAATCTTTAGATGTTTGTTGGTGACATCCTTTCTGTGCGCAAAAGATGCTTGTACTCACTTGTGTTTCTGTTCAAAGTTTTGACGGTGACGCTGGGACTAACATGGAGGCCAATTAAATGCGGACATGTACGCACAATTATGTGTTTTACATCAGGTAAGTAAGGTAAACTATAGCCTATTGCTATATACTGTAGCCTAATTATTAACTAAACCAGGATGTATTGCGCTCACCACTTTTGCAATGCACGATCATAATGTCTGACGTCGTGTTTAGAAGAGTTATTTTGGCACTTCCTGTGCTTTTCAGTTTTTGAGGCTATTTTAAGTTTATTTTCAAAAACAGCATTCACCCTAAAATACATTTTCATTGTGTCCCAGATAGAGCTTCTGCTATAGAGAAAGACTGACCAGCTTTTAGAAGACCATTATCCTCTTGCCGGGGCTCCGGCAAGCACGTGCCTGACAATAAAACCGTGCTGCTTTAGAAATAGACTCTCTCGCAGCAATGAGCAAAGTCACATCCGTAACATCACTTTAGTGACCATGGCACAGCACGAGCCACTTGTTGCATTCACGTGAATCTCTCGGGCACTTTATTGCAGGTATGATTAAACATTCTCACCTGTATAACAACACGGTGTGACACTGCACGTGACAAGAAACGCAGCGGGTGGAAAACATCAACAAGATGATTCATCGGCGTGGCAAAGAGCTGTTTGCGCCAAGTGTTGTCTAATGATGTGAACTGGCCGCGCCTGTTGCTTCTATTTTTGGACCAAATCTTTACGGCACTTTTCTGAATATGTGTGCTGGTTGTTTAGTCTATCACGGGGATGGGATAATAACAGTGCCTCTGCAAAAGTGAGATTAAGTTTTCGTCACGTTTGCACATCACGTTACCTGCACCAAACACCATGAGACCGGGGGCGCACACACCACGTAATAGCAAGAGTGGACTTAAAGCTGCGCACTCATAGACTCCCGCGTCGCAGCAAAGGCATGCCTGTGTTTGACACATCGCTGAGTTCACATGCAAAACCACTCCGTCCGCGCACCGTGCCCGTTCGCGCGCGCACACACACATACACAACTCACATGGAACGTACCGCTGTACCATAATCTGACCAGCAGGTCTGTTGTATCTTGGTGAGTGCTAGAATTAAAATGCAAAATAAACTGACCTGATACCAACTAAAACTGTTATATCAATAATAACTTTTGGGTGAGAACTTATGTTAATGTTAGTAATCCTAATGTTTTATCCTTATTTTGGCTTTCATTAAGTCATGAACATGGTATAATGATGGTATCATATGATCTGTACCATTTATAGGTTAGGCCTTATTTACGAACCACACCTCTTAATCACATTCCCTTGCATTGTATATAACATCCCTGTACATTATAGCCTAAATTGTCCATTTGTTATATTGTGTATTTATTTATTATTTTCACTCATGTTACTTTTATTATCTGTATCTTGTCGCTGTCATC
The DNA here is from genome assembly GCA_039654625.1 of Rhinogobio ventralis. NCBI lineage: Eukaryota > Metazoa > Chordata > Actinopteri > Cypriniformes > Gobionidae > Rhinogobio > Rhinogobio ventralis. The sequence continues at coordinate 33,478,665 of CM077196.1, read as the reverse complement.
CTGTATGTGCACTGGAAACTTCTTTCATCAAGACAAATTCCTTGTATGTGTAAGTATACTTAATATGGTACTAAAAGATAAACGCATTAAGAACTAAATAACGTACCAAGCTTTTAGATAATAAATTTAAGTATGGCCTGTATTATTATTTTCCAAAGCCGTGGGTGGTAGGCTATTGAATGGTGTAGCTATACCTCGGCAAAATTATTCCAGTAACTTTGGGGATACATTTTATTTTAAAGTGTCATTGTTACAGTGTAAATATATAGGCTATTTAAGTACTGCGTAATATTAATTAACAACATGTAAGTAGCCTACTATAGGGTTAGGGTAGGATTTGGATTTGGTTGAGGTTAGTTGCAAGTAATTATGCATAATTTTATGTTATTATTATGGTAAGTAGCTACATGTGACATTTACTACTAAATTATATCATTATTTATTGTGTTGTTGTTCGTTTTAAAATGACGGTGACCCATCAAAACATTACAAGTTATTTATACTCTCCAGAAAGCACCACACCTTGTCAGCCGTGCATATTTTTAGCAATGAGGATTTACAACGTGCAGCGTGATAGCCTAATCATCATTGGACTCACGGCTGTATATCTGTACTATTCAGCTTTTACTACTGTGTTTTTGTCTTCTTTGTGTTGTCTGGCCCGTGCTCGACAACGTGAGGAAGTCTTTGCTTGGCGAACACTCATTAGCTTCTCATCATTGCGGTTTCCCTCCCTCTGGGAACACCAAAGGCGGCAGGAGAGCCAAGACTATCTAAATGTGTTAGTAAAACATTGATGCATGCCTTTAGAGTGAGCAAAGCCCGAGAATACAAACACGGCATTTCAAATCAGACACACAACGAATTCATTCAGAGCTCTAGGGATTCTTGACACAGGACAGTTTCATATTCTTAAAATAATATAGTGTTTTACAAATAACATGTTTTAAACGTTTCAATAGCCACAAACGTTAGCAAAGTAGCCCATATTTCACCTATAGTGGTAAACAGACACTCACAAAAGGGTTTGTATGAGGAGGTAAGGTAACCATAGCAACAGTGAGCTGCTTGTGCGCTTCTCTCAGGGTCTGACTGAAATTGAACGAATAGCCTGTATGCATACACTCCTGGACAGATCACAAATCACAAATAACTGGTTAGGAAATTAGCAAGAATTGCACAAATACTATAGCTTAGAATAGCCTTACCCGTTGTATATATTTACTCATGAGTAACTGAAAAATGTCAGTTCGTTTGAGTTTAATGTGAGTCCAAGTAGCTATTGACAGGGTTGAAATCTGGACCCAAAACATGAGCCTTTTGGACCTCAAGACACTTCATGGTTGTCTTTGAAATTTGAGCAGGAGCATTGTCTTGTTGAAAAATGATTTTTCACATTTTAAATGACTTTTCACAGTAGCAGCAGCTAAAAAGCCTCCCCGCTCTTCCTCCATGCTATATGCATTTGTTATTATAGGCTATTTCTCACCAGATTTTCAAAGGCAGGAGCATTACCATGCAACTCATGTTTCATTGCGATTCATCACTCCACACACAACTATATTCTGCCAAAAAATGTTTTTCCTGATGGTTTAATGTCTTAAATTTGCTAATTTCCTGATCGATCATTTATGGTTAAGACAATTAAAGGCTTAGCCATTTTGGGCTTGTCTTTCTTTTTTTTTTTTTGCTTGAGCAAGATGAATATTAACAGATCGTGCCCTGAAATTTTCTTTTATAAATTCCCTTAAACATTTTTTTCAAGAATCAGTTGAAACAAACACTTTATAGTTATATATACCTATAACATGGCTATATCATAATTCAAATAAAGTTTTAAAATGCGAAGAGTAAACTGCAGCATTATGAATGTAGGTCACTTTAAGCCGCCTCCTAACCTACTGTCCGCGTGACTCAATAAGTCTCAGCGACTGCAGTGAGCGAGGGCGCTTTCTTTCTCACAGTTGCTCCTTTATTTCACAAATGCCTAAATAATGACTTCACTTGGAGTGATCCGGTGGTCGAGTTAATCCCTTTCTCACGAGGCTCATTTTTAGGCTAACGTTCTTTGCTTCTGCAGAAAGGGGATTTCGTATAGCCTAGCATAACACCGCCATTTCATGACGAAACATATGTTCAATATAGCCTACTTTAAACGACTTTTAGTACAGTTGAATAACCACAGGAACGTCTTCAAACATCAACTTTATCACGAGGCTTGTTATATGATTCGCCACGCTCTTCTCTGGCGTGTGACTGGGCTTTACGATGGAAACGCTCGCGCTGGACCAATCCTCAAGCAAATATAATAAACGATATTCGAAACCTCTTCCATGCATCGATGCGGCACAGAGAGGCATGCTTGATGCTTCCCTGTTTTCCTGTTCGCTGCAGTCGCAGGGTCCCCGTGCGCCATGTGAGTTGTCCCGCACCCAGGACAGTGCTGCACGCACAGGAGCGTGATAAGGGTGTGTCGTCACCGAGTGTGCTGCTGCGGATGCGGGCGGTCACCAGGCTGCTCCACGTGCGGTGGTGCTGTTACGACTTAAGCTCTTAAGTGGAACAGTAAAGTGGGCGTCGACCCGGCACTCTATTTTCGTGGAAAGCGGGTAGTCTCGTTCATCCATTAACGTAAACATCTCAGCGGTCTGAGGGAAACAGAACCCGTGTAGCCTAATTGGTAGTCGGTCTATTTAAACGTGGATTCATACTGACACACGATAGTAGGCTACTGTATTAACGTTATAGACATGATGTGTCAATATCAACATGTCATTGTCAACAAGAAGCCTATTGATGCACGTGACAGTAAAACTTTGACCTGCTATGAATTTAGCCTACCTGTTGCCTTTCTTTACAACTAATATGGAATAATTCGCTCATCAACTTTTTTTTTCTTCTTTTGTTCTTTTTGTTCTTCCCATTCAAGTGGCTATATTTAACTATTAGCTGTATTTACTGATTATACCAAAAAGGAGGGTATAAGAAGTTTAGGTAAAAACAAAAACAAATTCCAGTCCATGGTAGCTCTGGTTTTGATAAGGGTTCTCAGTGCTGTAAAGCTGGGAAAAAGGGGAGAGTGAGGACATATAAGAGATGCAAACAACATTTAGAAATCAAATTCTGAATAGTATTCTATAATATTATTATTATAATATATATATACTTTGTAGTTCACAGAGGTCATTTATATCACATGGGCCTAACTGAACTCACACTGGCTTTGACCTTGCATGTTTTGCATTTAGGATTATGATATTGATAATTCTTATCATAATATATAGGCTACTATATAGCTGCTATTCTTGGGATCTCTTATCCACAACTTAATTACCATGTGAGAAGTTACAAATTAACATAGTCAAAAACACCTTGTTTTTTTGTACATTTTTACAAATCTGTACCTACATTTTACCCTACATATAATGAATCATAATCTTACTGTTTACACAATATTAAAGAGTCCTACTTAAGTACATGGCTGAGGTTCAGTGTTAAACTTGGCAAAGAGTGCAATCTAGTGGAGAAGAATGATAATTGCAGTTCTATTTTTTTTGTCCTCAAGATTTCAAACTACCAGTTCACATTCTAAGTATTTATATACAGTACTGTAAATTATTCCCCCAGTTTATAATTCCTCGTTCACCCTCTCATCACTGGGCATCACAAGAACTTGCTGGTTTGAATTTTACCTCACAGGTAAGTCTTTCAAGGTTGGGAAGTATCCAAAGCACATCAACTGGTCTCTGGTTCCTCGGGGATCCGTTCTTATACCTCTCCTCTTCTACATATACACTACATCACTGGGGGCACATGGTTTGTACTACCATTTCTATGCTGATGACACATAACTCTACTTTTCATTTCAACCAGATGACCTAATGGTAGCTGCATCTCAGACTGTCTGGCAGACATCTCAGCATGGATACATCAGCTACAGCTCAAGCTAGCAAAGACAGATCTTCTTGTCTTCCCTGCCACTCCGTCTAAATAGCACAATTGTACCAGCCAGCTATAGGTTTATCAACAATCCCATCAAGTTCGGTCAGCAACTTTGGGGGTAACCTTTGATGACCAGCTCACCTTCAAATACCACATTGCAAGGACAGCACAGTCATGCAGGTTTGTACTGCACAACTTCTTGTCCAGACCCTTGTCATTTCTAGGCTGGACTATTGCAGTGGTCTTCTTGGCTGGACGTCCATCATGTGCAATCAAACCTCTCCAAATGATTCATAACACAGCAGCACGACTGGTCATCAGTGAGGCCAAGAGAGCCCACATCACACGTCCGTTTATCTCTATTGATTGTTGCTTGCATATATAACAGCCATGGGCTCTGCTCTCGTACGAGTCTACATCCCCTCCAGAAGCCTGAGGTCAGTAAGTGAGCGGCACAAAATCACTTCCAAAACATTTTCGTTCACTGTTCCTTGCTGGCGGAGTGATCTTCCCAACCCTATCCGGGTGGCAGAATCAATGACAATATTTAAGAAACAGCTGAAAAGTCATCTCTTCCGTCAGCACTTGACTGCATCGTGCTGAGAAAATGTTTCCCCATATTCTTTCACTTTCCTTAATCTGTCCCTGTTCTAGTGTTCTAAATGATGTCTGAAACTTTGTATTACGTGCACTTATCATGTTTATTGCCTTTTTATGATGAATCGCTTGTTGTATTCCTCATAAGTCACTTTGGATAAAATCATCTGCTAAATTAATACATTTTAATAATAATAAAATAAAATATAAAAACGATCAACCAACCCAGCCTAAAATGGCCTGCCTTGGCTGGTTTAAGATTGTCTCCCAAGTTAGCCTGAGTAAACAGCAACCTTGCTTTTCATCCTAACCAGCTGAAAGTGCTCTAAGCTCCAAACATGTAAAACCAACAATAAATTCAAGATTTCTAATTTGACTGCCCAATCGAGAAGCAGTCTCTCCAAAAAAAAAAAAAGAACGCTTACAACTGTAAAACACAACACAGCAATCCTAGACAGTTAATGCACTGTTAAAAGGATAGTTCTCCGAATGAAAATGTGAGTGAAAGCCTACATTAAATCTGTTCATAAAGCGATCGAGTCTCTTCAGAAAATTTGGACTAAACCGCTCAATTCGAAATGTTTTACGATCTCTTTATGAACTTTTTGAAGCGTCAGTATCAGTTGCATAGACTGTCAATGGAGCTTCAGAAATCTCTCAGATTTTGTCATTTGTGTTCTGAAGATGAACTAAAGTATTTTGGTTTGGAACGGCATGAGGGTAATTCATTAGTGACCTAACACTTAAACTGTCGACCACTGCCAATATTTTAAATATACCTTCCAAGGTTCCACATTCAGAGATTAAAATGTGCATAGATGTGATGGCAAAATCAAAAAATCGATTTGAGTTGTTTTCTTTCATTTTCTCCTTAACTCTTCTCTTTGTTTTGTAATTTATGTTGTATTGTGAAACGTGATATGTTCTTCTGATGTAATATGGACGTTACTCTTGTACATGCTATTTGTTGATAATAAAGCATAAAAAAGTTTCACATTCAGTTTAGACGCATTTGATTTGCGTCCCCTAGTGGTGATAGCTACGCGTGTTGAAACCACACCTCCAATGAATGAATTAACCTCGTCTACAGCAATGAGGAAGTATTGCTACGGGACGGTGCTGAATTATAGCAAAGATTTACCCGAATATTGCCTTTAGAATCATGCTGAAACTTAGATAATATCTAATTCGTCTCATTTTGTAATATGGAAATCTTTAACCTTTTTTAACGCCTTGTAAAAGGCATGTTTTATTTAATCTTTGCAGTGTGTATACTGTCAGCCCCTGTGTTTTCTGAATCAGGTAAGCAAGATAATTTGTACAGTTTTACAGCACTAAACTTGAAGCACATATTTTGATATTCTACTTCATTATATAGTCTACCAATTATCATCATCTGAAGACTTGCTTGCTTTTAATTTGCATGCTCTGCATTCTCACCTTTTTATGAGGTTTATAAAAACATACACTCACCTAAAGGATTATTAGGAACACCATACTAATACTGTGTTTGACCCCCTTTCGCCTTCAGAACTGCCTTAATTCTACGTGGCATTGATTCAACAAGGTGCTGAAAGCATTCTTTAGAAATGTTGGCCCATATTGATAGGATAGCATCTTGCAGTTGATGGAGATTTGTGGGATGCACATCCAGGGCACGAAGCTCCCGTTCCACCACATCCCAAAGATGCTCTATTGGGTTGAGATCTGGTGACTGTGGGGGCCATTTTAGTACAGTGAACTCATTGTCATGTTCAAGAAACCAATTTGAAATGATTCGAGCTTTGTGACATGGTGCATTATCCTGCTGGAAGTAGCCATCAGAGGATGGGTACATGGTGGTCATAAAGGGATGGACATGGTCAGAAACAATGCTCAGGTAGGCCGTGGCATTTAAACGATGCCCAATTGGCACTAAGGGGCCTAAAGTTTGCCAAGAAAACATCCCCCACACCAATACACCACCACCACCAGCCTGCACAGTGGTGACAAGGCATGATGGATCCATGTTCTCATTCTGTTTACGCCAAATTCTGACTCTACCATCTGAATGTCTCAACAGACATCGAGACTCATCAGACCAGGCAACATTTTTCCAGTCTTCAACTGTCCAATTTTGGTGAGCTTGTGCAAATTGTAGCCTCTTTTTCCTATTTGTAGTGGAGATGAGTGGTACCCGGTGGGGTCTTCTGCTGTTGTAGCCCATCCGCCTCAAGGTTGTGTGTGTTGTGGCTTCACAAATGCTTTGCTGCATACCTCGGTTGTAACGAGGGGTTATTTCAGTCAAAGTTGCTCTTCTATCAGCTTGAATCAGTCGGCCCATTCTCCTCTGACCTCTAGCATCAACAAGGCATTTTCGCCCACAGGACTGCCGCATACGGCATGTTTTTCCCTTTTCACACCATTCTTTGTAAACTCTAGAAATGGTTGTGCGTGAAAATCCCAGTAACTGAGCAGATTGTGAAATACTCAGACCGGCCTGTCTGGCACCAACAACCATGCCACGCTCAAAATTGCTTAAATCACCTTTCTTTCCCATTCTGACATTCAGTTTGGAGTTCAGGAGATTGTCTTGACCAGGACCACACACCTAAATGCATTGAAGCAACTGCCATGTGATTGGTTGATTAGATAATTGCATTAATGAGAAATTGAACAGGTGTTCCTAATAATCCTTTAGGTGAGTGTATATTCCTTGTTACACGTTACATGTAGTTACTACATTAATAATTATAAATTATGCATAATTACATGCAACTAACCCTAAACCAAACTCTAATCCTAACCCTAGTACGTGTAGTTAATTAATATTACTCAGTAGCCTACTTAAATGTATAATTACACTGTAACAAGGAAACCCCAAAATACAGTGTAACCAAAATCTCTGATCTAAAATGTAGCCTAACTCTACTCTCTCACAGGGTCACTTTCGCTATGGGTCTTTGCTACATTTTTGACTGGAGACAGTTCATTCCCAGAGTTCACTGCAGTCATTAAGCTGGATCATATTGTCATCGGTCACTATAACACAGATGGGAGAAGTTTTGTCCCTGCGACAGCGCAAGAATCTGTTAATGTCACTGAGCAAATGACTATATCAACAGTCTGTAAAGGCATTCACGAGGGCATTGAAAACCAAAGCATACTACTTAATTGATTACTTAAATTATATAAGAGGTAATTATTCACTAATGGTCTTGTGCTATTCTCTTGAGAGTGCCTGGAAAAAAGTTTTTTCATTTAGATATGTCCATTATGTGCATGGAGTATCTATCAAAAGTTTGAAGTCAGTAGGATTTTTCTTTAAAGAAAGAATTAGCCTAACAGGCCTACTTTTATTCATACTTGTATTAAACAGACTAAAAGTGGAAGTGGTCAAATAAATACTGTTCTTTTTAACTTTCTATTCTTCAAAGAATCCTGACAAACTGTATCACAGTTTCCACAAACATATTAAGCAGTTCAACTGTTTTCAACATTGATAATGATCAGCAAATCATCATATTGGAATGATTTCTGAAGGATCATGTGACACTAAAGACTGGAGTAATGTTCCTGAAAATTCAGCTTTGCATCACAGAAATAAATTACATTTTAAAACATATTAAAATAGAAAACTTATAATAATAATGTATAAATAATTGTAACAATTTCTCACAATATTACTGTTTTACTGTATTTTTGGTAATATCAATGCAGCCTTGGTGAGCATAAGAGACTTCTTTTTTAAAAACGTTAAAAAATCTTTCTCACCCCAAATTTTTGATTGGTAGATAACCTTATTGTTTTAGTGCACAACAGCATCAGTAATTATAATGTGTTGTCAGCTAAATTAAGTTCTGCTTTTTTGCACTCTGTGAACTTTGTGTTAATGTCATAACAAGGGCTGCCAGAATTCTGAATTCAATCCTTCCTTATGTGCATCTGAGACTCAATTTCTTCCCAAGGCCTTCATGTGCAGCAGAGGCTGGTTGGATGTGAACTTGTCCATGATGAGCCCGGCTGAATGATGATGCTGGAGGCCTTTAACAGCGAGATTGGCTTTGAACGACGCTATACCGTTCATCGAGAACAAAACACTCACTGGAAATGGCCTGTCATAAAGAGTAGAACACAGCTGGAGTATGATGCATGGCTGTATGCCCACTTTTACCGCCCTTTGTGCATTAGCCAGCTAAGGAAATATCTAAAAAAAGGAGAAGAAGCGTGTGATGGCAAGAGGGAGCTGTCAGTTAATATAACATCCACAAGTGCACTCTTTAATTTATTTAGATCAGAAAACATTGATGATATGTTTCCTGCTTAATGTGTTTCACTCTTTCCTTGACAGTAAAGCCTATGATTAAACGCTTTTGTAGTGAGACAGGTGTAGTTCAGATGACCTGTCTGGCAACAGGTTTTTACCCACGTCACATTAATCTGACCCTACTTCAAGACGGCCAGCCAGTTAATAAGGAGAGGGTCATGGGAGGAGAACTGCTGCCCAATGCTGATGGAACGTACCAGATGAGGAACAGTGGTTTGATTTATTGATTTATTGCAGAACCTGATCCTGTTATTGTGGTTCCCTCTGTACTACTGTTGCTGTTGCTGTGTGTGTTTGGAGCTCTGGCTGCCTTTAAAATATGGAGGAAGAGATATACACAGCCTGAGCAGGTTCAGAATTACTTACACTGTTTTATTAATACATAACATTATATTTATAAGGCCTAAGTTCTGCTAGCCAGGCTTCATAATTGTATTTCTGTCTATATTGCAGGTCATCTACATACCTGCTTCAGGTTTGTGTTGTGACCAGCTCAAGTAAACATGTAAATATGTACATTTATTAATGTGTGATTTCTTTTTCCCTCTCCAGCAGCTGACCAAACAAAAGAACAAACACAGATGTGACGTCTGAAGAGGCACTAAATTATTTGTTCACATTTACAGAATGGACACATTTCGTATTTACTGACTGACTGACCTGAAAGGAAAAAAGATTTCATCAGTATTTTTAAAAAAAAACTAACAAAAAAAAAAACCCAACCTAGCATTCTGGAAAAAAAAAAAAAACCATTGATTAAATATTATAAGAAAATAAGACTATTTTAAGAGAATATGTTTTAATTACGTTTCTTTTTCTTACAAGTTTTAAGAAAAAATATTTAAGTCTTCTTATCACAACCAAATTGTGTCTGTTATAGTAGGCTAATGAATATTTCAGTATTGTTACAATATTTGTAAGTTTTACAAAAGTATCTGTGTGATTTATATTAATAATGACATATAAGTGAGAACCCAACAGTGTATATTTGCATGACTGTTTGCCAGAATGCATCGTCAGCTAATCAGAACTCAATATTTATTTAATCACTAATCAGGTAGTACTGTATATTTGTTTTTTTTTAACTGTTCGAACTATTAATATTGAGGTTATAAACAAACATTTGTTATATCTTGTCTGTGGATTCTTTATAAGCTCTCGGTTCATACTTTCACTGATATTTGCAATGCTTTTAAAAAACGGGCATGTAAATCTGCAGTACATCTCTGCATGATGTCATATAATGCAAACCTCTCAAACCCAACCCTAAGCGCGCGCCACGAAATGTTGTTCTGCACCCGTCCAATCAGATTCCAAACGCACCGCGCATGCGCTGCGTGCGCATATTCAAACTAAATCGAAACGTGAGCCAAAGGAAGCCGATAGGTGAGTTCGGGCGGGGTCATGACAATTTAAATAACATGCAAAATGATAAGGAACGATTTGATCGGTGATAGCGATATGCTCCCTATAATATGTAAATATGCAGCATGATTGCATGATTTAAAATGGCGCCATCGTCCCTCAATAGCAAACGAAGCGAACTGCTGAAAATTATTGTCATTGTTTTGGCTGTAGATCTAAAATGGTGGGCACTGCCTGTGCCCAGATAATTGCTCGTGAATGACTCTGGTGTTCCGTTGTAGATCAAAAAACTCCCAGTCGGTCGATGTGGCTGGACGATGTCCTCCCCGAAACAGTAAACATAATGCATGGAATGCATTTATAGGTACCAATGCACATTCAAGAGATGGTGCAGAAGGATAGCTTATCCTAGCCACATGTATTAAAAAAAATATATGATCAGTCCTGGACTCCTGGATATCAAGCAGAACTCCATTACAATACAATACATCATCCCCATATTAGTCATTGTATGCCTGTTTACATTTTGCTTTGCAACTTATGTCAACTTAACCAATTTACGATTTCTTACCTTGCTGAGAAAAATGCATGGTCAAATTCTGCAATAAACTCTATTATTTTGTTATTTTCCACTAGAATGGCTATAGAAATGGGGGCTCAAAGAAACATCTAGCCTGTCACAAATCCTCCTCATCTGTATAGGTGGGTGTTGGTAAAATATCGCAAGTCGCAATGACTATGCGATCCACTGTGTTCATGAGTGAAGGACACAGACTGGACACAAGCCTTAGCAAGAAACCAGCAGGAGCCCATGAATCCCTGGCCAGCCTGAAGAAGGAAAGCCTCAACATCGCCACCAACGTGCTGAGCACAATCCACAACAGTGTTAATCAAAAGCATCACTTACACAGCCAAGCAAAGATCAGCCAACAGAGCGTGTTGAGCTGCCCTGACCAATCTCCAGCAGGGAACCTCGGGCAGGAGGAGAACTGGGAGAAGCCGAGGGCCTTGACACTCCCGTCAACCAAGCAGATGGGGGCTGAAGGTTCCCCGGTCAAGAGCGAATCACTGTTTTGTCAGGCCAAACACAACCACGTGGGGAAGATGGATCCTATGGTGTCAAATGGCAGTAATCTGCGGAGAGGTGGAGGGCAAGTGGGGGCGGTCGAGGGGATCCCCTCACCAGAGAACAGTCCCGATGGGAAGCGTCGGAATGTGAGGAAAGGTTCAGGCCTTGTGGACACGCAGACCAGCTGCATCCGACAGATCCTGCTGCTGCAACTGGAATTGATTGAACAGCAGCAGAAGCAACTGCACAACAAAAGCAAAGAGATTGATGACCTCAAAGCTGAAAAAGAGATGGTACACTAATAATATTGCCTTTTTTTTTCTTTCTATGAAATATATATAATATTTAAATGTTAATGTGGCGTGCTCATAGTTCCCACTTTTCTTATTTTGTAACACTTGTTTCACTTGTTCACCTGAACCCAATGCTTAATACACAGCCTAACACAGGTGTGTGTTTGTAGCTAATGGCACGAATCGAACGCATGGAGCGGCGACTGCAGATGGTGAAAAAAGATGGATCTCATTCTTCTCAGACTCCTCGCCATAGGGTACCTGAGGCCGAGACCGCCACCTCAGATGACGTCGAGCATTCTGAGGGGCGGATCCAAACCCCAAAACAAATGCACTTTCGAAGAGGAAAAAGCCTCAAAAGGTATAATCATCAATTTTCTTTTTTTTAAATATTTTAATAAGTTCCAAACCTGTATGACTTTCTTTCTTCTGCAGAACACAAAAGAAGATATTTTGAGGAATATTGGAAACCAAACAGTTTTGGTTACCATTGACTTCAATTGTATGGACAAAAAAACACTGAGATATTTCTCAAAATATCTTATTTTACATGAGGGTGAGTAAATGATGACAGAATTTTCATTTTTGGGTGAACTATTCCTTTAACATTTCTTCAAACCAATGTGCTGTGACTAATGAAGTTCTTAGCATTTAATTGATAAAACTAAATACATTCTAATATTTCCCCTCTTGAAGGAGGTTTCTTTTCCAAGATTCTCGGATGGGTAGGTCACAACGTGGGCAGTCCAGGTCACCACCACCACCGCCACCACAGGAGGTCCCAGATCTTAAGGAGGAACCCCAAGAAGAAATGGAAATTGAATTGTCTCATTCAGAGGAACTGCCCTACCTGGCTACCACAGAGATGTATCTTTGCTGCTGGCATCAGCCACCACCATTGCCGTGGCGAGAATCCTCACCTGTACATGAAGACACAGTTGCAGGTGGGAAAAAATTTATGTAATCTTTCTGTTATTGACTTTAATTATATATTGAATATAAAGTATATTTCCTATATATCAAAATATTAAAATGCTCAAATTAATAATTATTCTCTATATGTAGTTCCATCCTGGCGGGAGAGTATCTTGGAGCCTTTGGGGCAGAAAGAGGCGTCAGACATCCCTGAGGTTAGTAAGAACTGTGAGAACCCTCAAAATGCAATGCTTCATTCAGTGATGCATAGGACTGCAAAAAAAAAAAAAGATTCCTGATAAAAATTGCGATTGCAATTTAAAATGTTTCATGTTTGTTCCAGGTTTACTGTACTTGTTTGTAGGGCTGCATAATTTATAGCCACACACTCACACACTCCGACTCATCGTCTCTTTTGGTGGCGACGCGCTCCGCTGGCGTTTCGACCGGCTCGGGATCTCTTGCGCGAGGCTTCCGGCTGGCCGAGGAAGATCTCCCGCTCTCGGAGCCCGAAGCGGATTCGTCCTCCTCCTCGCTGTCCTGAGAGGCGCCACCAAAAGAGACGATTTTTATAATTTGGCCAGAAAATTAAATATCAATATAACTATAAAATAATAAAATGTATTATTATTATCATCACTTCTACTCAATACAAATAAAATAATAATAATTATATATTAAAAGAAAACAAAAAAAGTAATACTATTGCAATAATGCTATTTCAATGCAAAATAAAAAATTGAGTATTTAAGAAAAGTAATATATTTATTTTACAGCACAACTGTAAAATTACAATACTTATATGTATGGCTGTCCCAGTTTCTTCATATTCAAATGGTAAACCCTTAAGCTTTTACAGTGCATCCATAAAGTATTCACAGCGCTTTTTCCACATTTTATGTTACAGCCTTATTCCAAAATTGATTAAATTCATTATTTTCCTCAAAATTCTTCAAACAATACCCCATAATGAAAACGTGAAAGAAGTTTGTTTGAAATCTTATCTAAAATCGAATAATTTATTAAAATTAAAAAACTAGAAAATCACATGTACATAAGTATTCACAGCCTTTGCCATGACACTCAAAATTGAGCTCGGGTGCATCCTGTTTCCACTGATTGTCCTTGAGATGTTTCTACAACTTGATTGGAGACCACCTGTGATAAAATCAGTTGATTGGACATGATTTGGAAAGGCACACACCTGCCTATATAAGGTCCCACAGTTAACCGTGCATGTCAAAGCACAAACCATGAAGTCCAAGGAATTGTCCGTAGACCTCCGAGACAGGATTGTGTCGCACATTATAAGCAACCCAAGAGCTCAGAGCAGATGAAAATGGAATTTGTGTAGAGCTGCATATACTGTAAACCCAATCTGCTATGAGATGCTGAAAACACCAGATCATGAACTGCTTGTGCTGCACATAATATATTTAATTACATTGTAGCCTTTGCGAATTGATAATAGCACTAAGCCACATTGTGATTTCAGTTTTATTTAAATGAATAATTCAGCCCTAATAATGCATCTTAATACTTTCTTCTGTGCAGTGTCTGGATGATAACGTCTTTCTGAAGAGACATGCAAAGCTCGAACTGGATGAGAAGAGGAGGAAGAGGTGTGCTTTTTTGTACTTCTGTGTAGTGTCCAGTAGATGAGAGCATTGTGAATCTGTTTATCCTTTAATCTCATTTCTCTTTTTCAGGTGGGATATCCAGCGTATTCGGGAGCAGAGGATGTTTCAACGCCTGCAGCAAAGGATGAACAGGAGGAAGGTCATTCAGGAAAGCGAACCAGAGCTGCTCTCCTTCTATCCAGACCCTGAAGATGGTATGTCAGATGGATTTTTCCCCCATGTGCCTTGAAAGTATTTGGTCCACTCTTTTAATGTGCTTATTTCTGTGTATTTTCTCAGTGGAGTCCATTATGGTGACACCCTTTTTGCCAGTGGTGACTTTTGGAAGACCTCTTCCCAACCTGAAACCGCAGTAAGTAAAATTTTAATTTTTTTGCATAATGCCAATGATGTGTATTTTGACGTGGATGGATTTAATTGCAATATATACAAGTTATTCTATCACTGTATTTCAACAGAAACTTTGACTTGCCCTGGTTGGATGAGCGTAGTCGATGTCGAGCAGAGGTGACCAAGAAACGGACACCTCATCGGACATGTCGCAAATGATATAACCATAAAAAGGAAGCAGTTTCATTTGTACCATCCTGTGCGCTGAAGCAAAATCTCGTCCTTGTGGTCTTATGTCTCATACTCATCTAGATTGCACTTTGGATCTTCTGAAGCAGATTGAAGGGTGATTTGTTTTTGAATCTCCCTTAATTCCCCTGCTTGGTATCCATGAGAAAATGTGTTTTGCTCTGTAATGTTTGAGAAACAAGCTCTCCCAACCACACAACATGATCATGATGCTGAATGTAACACTTCAGTGTTCACGACCAAAGCTTACTCTAACACATCAAGAGCTGCCGTAAAATATCAAAACTGTACATGCTGCATTTGTATGCGACTTCTCTCAGTCATAAAGGAAAAGAGGGACAAATTGTGAAAACCGGTTACAGAAGCATTTGTTGTAATATAAGGCTTTGTTCAAAGAAAATGTGTAAGATACTTGTAGCTAAAGAAATTATTTCAAATATTAAAATGTCATATTATGGATGTGCTGTGTCTTCATGTCTTTTGTTTTTAATGAGTAATAGTTCTGAATGCTAAATTAAAGAATTCTAATTGACGTTTGTTGAAATCAGAAGGGTTTTTAGAGACGTAGTTTAAGAACCACTGAATTTATTTTTTAAACGATTGCTGTTCTTTAGGCAATACATTATGTAGAAGAATATGATCTTTTTTTCAGTCATCAGTTTTAAAAGTATTAACCTATACTGTGTGTGAGTATTGAAATAAGAGGTAAGTCTTTACTTACAAAAAGAACTGGCAAGTTTTGTAAAGAAACAAACAAACACGGTACCTATTATAATTATACATTTAAAATATAGTACTAAATGGTAACCATATTTGTGTACTGTGGTGCGCCTTTCCAGAATAGTATTTTTATGAACTTTCCTCAAAAAAAAGCTACAATGGTACTTAAAAAGTACTACTTGCTGTACTGTATGTCCATAGTCCAAATCAAGGCAGTGCCGTGGTACATTTTGTTAGTGTTTTTTTTAATTATCTTGGAAAAGGTACTGAATTATCAAAATTGTTGTGTACCTTGATACGTAATATACTCAAAAAAAAATTGTATTTTACTAGTATCATGTACTTACCTCAAAAAAGCGGAATAAATATTTCACAATGAATGAACAGTGATGTAACATGGTTTAGACTTAGACAGGCGCGTTGTGTTTGTTATTGTCAGGTTATTACAGCCCGTGGGTTCACAAAAACGAAACCGCGCAGAATGAATTTCTCATTTGTCACTGAACTACCCACTCGCACGCGTCTCCTCTGACGCACAAAAGGATATGACGAACTTACGAGCCCCCACAATTCCCCGCGCAGATCCGCTTTCCCTTCCTTGAGAGTTAAGATGGCGGACCGGCGGCGACGGAGACGGCGCGCCTCTCAGGACAGCGAGGAGGAGGACGAATCCGCTTCGGGCTCCGAGAGCGGGAGATCTTCCTCGGCCAGCCGGAAGCCTCGCGCAAGAGATCCCGAGCCGGTCGAAACGCCAGTGGAGCGCGTCGCCACCAAAAGAGACGATGAGTCGGAGTGTGTGAGTGTGTGGCTATAAATCTGCTTTTATAATCAGGGCCGATCTGAGTGTGTGCGGGTTATAGCGTTTCAAACGGTCTAAACACTTTTAAATATGATTTAAGGCGTGATATAAATGTAGACGTTTGATGTGGTGTGGGTTTTTTGTCTCCAACGCTTTGATATAGATATTTTGTAACATGTGCCTATTCCTAGTTATTTTATAGGGATCCTGTACAATCCCTGATCTGTCTGTGATTCTGTTAATGTGATTTTTTTTTTTTTTTTTTTTTGTGTTGACCTTAAAATGACTAGCTTTCCATCATTTAACCCAGTGGTTCTCCATCCTGGAGGTTGCCTTGCCCTGCACATTTTGGATGTCTCCTCTATCTTACACCCCCAACTGCTCACTAAACAGGCTCCCTAAACTGAATTGTGTGTGTCACAGGTTAAGGAGACCCCTGAGATGTCTAGTACATTGGGGGACCTCCACGAATAGGGCTAAGAAACACTGATCTAACCTGATGCTTGGACAAAGGTGAATTAGTTATTGCGTGTAATGGCAGATACATCTGGTTGGCTTGAATATGTTGCATAAGACATTTAGGGTTTTGATAAGCAAACTGGATTACATTTGAGGTTCCTAGATGCTTAACATCTGATCTGTCACTCTGTGCTGTTCTGCAATGAGAGAAGAGAAAGATCTGCTGACCACAAAGAGGAAGTTCAGCATTGTTTTTGTCATGAATTATCAAGTTTGCCTTTCTTGATTGTTGGTTGCAGATCATTAATTCTTGGGTTGGACATGTAGACAAGGCTTTTGTTTTAAGTGTGCTTTGATTGACTGGAATATTTGATTCTGATCTCTTTCTTTTTAGGAAAGTGAAGATGGCGTTGGTGAAGGTGAGTGTCTTTTTGCTGCTGTATTTTTTTTTGTGATTTCAGTTTTGACGACAAGCTCACAAGTATCTACTTTGGAATTATGCCTGTAGTCCAGTAGGTTCATGAATATGTGATTTCATGTTAAATGGTTATGATCTGTAACTCTTGATGACTAGTTCTGTAGTCGTATGTTATATGAACCGACTTGCTGAAATGGCTGACTTCTTTTCTTCAGCAGTGCTATCAGACTATGACAGTGCTGATCTGGAGGAGAATGGATCTCACACGGAGGTAAGTCTCTATGGCAACACAGTTTAGGTGACTTTTCGGGAAATCAATCAGTTCTGTAAAAGACAATGCCATGATGAATCAGTACTAATCAGACTGCTTGCTGGTGTGTGTGTACAAAATGTCTCCATTGCAGGCAATCTGTCGTTGTGTGAGAGCACTACCCTTTCTTTGTGGAGAATTTGGATTTGAGAGTGTGATTATGGTTTAATTTAGTCGTTTTAAATGTGAAGCTTGTAATTGACCTGCCTAATTTATGATTTAGAACAAACTGATTTAGAAGAGACTCTGCTGGGGAGATTGTTGTAAGCATTATGTGTGGTTTGCTCATCTCTCATGGCATTGAGTACTGCCAATGCCAGAGCCCCATGCTGTTAGTGCATCTGTAGTCCTTATCTAATTTTAGTAGACCTGGCTGGTATGATCCACCATCCACACTTTTTGCTACTCTTCCTCCTTATGCAAGTAGCATTTCGATGATTGCAGGATCTATCATTAGGTAATTTAGGCTTATTAGAGAGCGCTCAGGTTCATTAGTTGTGAGGTTGTGGCACCTGCGGAGTGGAATTGGATGGCGTTGTAGATCTCCGCTCATCGGGTTCAGTCTGAGCTGCCTTGGATGCTGATGTTCGTGTCACTTTGTTTGGTGTCCTAGCAACCCTTTCCTATCGTTCAGACCTACATAAAGCTGGCTTTTATTCACTGCAGGCAAACACATTCTGCTCAGTTTCAAAATGCTATGTTTAGGAGAGTTTTCTGAAGTGGAACAACCATGAATTTTTTTTTTTTTTTTTTTTTTTACATTTGGCCATGTTTTTTGTTTTGTAATAACATACAGTATACCATGTCTTGTGCGGATAATATATAAATAGTGAAAATAAAAACGTATGAGATCAAGAGCGCTTTGTTTGTGAAGTATTTAATTTATTGAATTATAATTTATTTTCCTGAAAAATAATATAAAAATATATATATTAAAAAAACCCTGTTCTTGATTTAGTGAAATCAATTGATGCTGATGGATAGATAAGATAGATAGATAGGATAGGATATAGATAGATAGATAGATAGATAGATAGATAGATAGATAGATAGATAGATAGATAGATAGATAGATAGATAGATAGATAGATAAGATAGAGATTTTTATTCCAGTTTTAGAAATTTTTGTACTTAAACATATTTCAGGCAAGGCAACGTTTTCTAATTGAGTTTTTCATTTGATATTTATATTTCTTTTCGCCTTGTTCAGTTAACGAAAACCGTTTTTAATAGGTTTTTGCTATGCCAATGGACAACATTTTTTTAGTCACACTTTAGATTAGGGTCCAATTCTCACTATTAACTAACTTTTAACTACAACTTGATAAACTCCTAAGTACTGCTTATTAATAGTTAAGTTAGTTAAGTTTAGGTATTGGGTAGGATTAAGGATGCAGAATAAGGCATTATGTGCTTTATAAGTACTAATAAACCGCCAATATACTAGTAATATGCATACTAATGAGCACATAATTAATAGTGAGAATTGGTCCCTAAACTAAAGTGTTACCAAATGTTTTTTATTTATTCTGGTTCAAGTATGCTGATATTTATTTGTTTCCGTTATACTTTATTTTAAGGTGTGCTTGTTAAAGTGTAAGTATGGAGTAATGTTAATTGACAATGTGTACTTTAGATTTAGTAGCTTGTAATTATTATGCATAATTTACTGCAAGTACGTATTACATAAGTAATCATTTCTCTTGCACGTTCATGTAACGTGTAACAAGCACACTTTGAAATGGTGTTACCATTTGTTCTTGCAGTTTTATAGCTTTGTGTTTCTAAAAAATTGTGTGAATGTACCTTAAGGAGATTGTGCAGTGTGAGCATTTTGGTTTGTGTTTCCTGACCTGAGAACTTTGTTATTTGACATTTGTCTTCCTCTCAGGGAGGAGAGGATGAGGAGGAAGGAGAGCATTTCAGTGACGACGAAGCCTCACGTCCTGCTGCAGAACCGAAGCCTGCTGCAGATGCCCCGACAGAAGAGCTTGTTGAAGCGGAGGGGAGAGATGAAGGGGTCAAGGAAGTTAAAACCGATGAGAAGGGGAATCTAGCTGGGGAGCGACAGAGTGGGGACGGACAGGTATGGACGAACAGAACATCTTTTCCTAGGGCTGGGTGGTATATCAAATTCAAAGCTAAATCTACTGTATAACAGCAGCATAATATATTTATATAATATGTTAAACCAATCTTTTATTTTGACGAGTTGCTGTGAGACCTTTAAGTTTCTGTGGGTGTATGATGTGAGATGACAATAGTTTTTTCTCAAATGAAACGGTAAAATGCTCAAGTGACTCAGAGCGGCTCTGAGATGAAGATCATTCATTCATGTCATCATACAGTGAGATGGCAGAGGCTGGAAACGTGAGTAGCATCTGCCTGCAAACCCTGAGGCTAAAATTTCAGGACCACAGTTCTAGGACCCTAGCAATGATTAAGTTGAATTGATATATTGTTTTGACCAACCCCTACCCTAAACCTACCCATTGGTAACCCTGTTGAAATATTTAAACTAATTTAAGTAATTAAGTTTAAAAATGGCTGTGCCTGTTATGTTACAAATAAGGTGGAAAAAGTTTGAATCATGTGTCCTCTGTTGGAGTACAGTTGGCTAGATGGCGTTTTCACAAACTAGGGTCCTAGAAATGCAGTCCTAAAACTGGTGGTCCTAAAAGTGAAACCTCCGGTATTGCAGGCAGATAATATTGGAAAAATGCATGCATTATTGAAATGCATTATTTTTGTTTTTAGATTGTAATGTTACAACTGAATGTAGTGTGTTTTTTTTTTTTTTTGTATTTATTTATTTTTTTAAATGTAGCAGAGGTAGTTGTAGTACAACATTAGGCAGGATGTTTTTTCAAATGGTTAAAAAAAAAAATCCAAATGGGGTCCAGTTTCAGTTTGTGTGGTAGGAATGACATTTAAACTTTGTATTAGCAAGAATATTTCGTTTTGAAACAAATAATTAAAACAGTGCTTGCACACAATGCCACAGGCTGGACTAAACGATGCTAAATCTCACTGCCACACTGATGTTCTTAATTGTAAATAATTTTTAAGCCAAAACTTAAGTTAAGACTCCTAAATGATTACAGGAAAGCACAGAGGACCCTGAGAATAAATCAGGAAGTAAAGGCCAGAAGCTGGATGATGATGAGGACAGGAAGAATCCAGCCTACATCCCCCGAAAAGGCCTTTTCTTTGAGCATGATGTGAGAGGCCAGGCTACAGAGGAGGAGAGGTGAGAGCCTACTTTACTACCCTTTACTACTATAAAATCATATTTTAATGAATGGACTTAGTTAAACATGAGTTTCAAGTGTTGAATCTGACACAAACTATGTGGTTCATAATTCTCACGTAATTTGCTTTTTTTCTATGCACCCATCTGTCACCAGGCCTAAAGGCAGACACAGGAAGTTGTGGAGGGACGAGGGCCGATGGGAACACGACAAGTTCCGTGAAGAGGAGCAGGCGCCAAAATCCCGTGAAGAGCTTATTGCTCTTTACGGTTATGACATCCGCAACGGCACAGGGCCAAGCGATGGACGATCGTACCGCTCCCGAAAACCCAGGTGAGGTCATGTTTATTTGCCATTTGGTGGTATTGGTAAAATATCCGTTTAGTTGTAGTACTTTTGGGAATGTATGTATATGTACTAGTGATAGAAAAATGTAAAATAAGATGAAGGGACAAACTCTCCACTCAACCATCAAAAATAAATAAAAAAATCATCACACAGTAACTTAAGAGAAAACGGTAACATTTATTTATTGTCAAAGAGAAAGCATGAAATGAAGCTTCAGGTTGACCCCTGGGCTTGTCTGGCTATCACCAGACTAAGCTCAATTTAAGATTGAACATTGGTCTGGGGAGTCTGTGTTTTCTACTGCACAAGCGTTGTGATAAACAAGCATAATTCAAATGACTCTGTATGCAACTGGATAGTCCTTCAACCAATCAGACCACAAGAAGTGTGATCAACGGGCAACGACCCATCACTTCTCTATCCGTCATGTTAAACCCGCCAATAACGCGCCAGGTGGATAAGCCAGTCTGTGATTGGTTCTTGCAAAAGTGTAACAGAAGCAGTAGAAATTAATGTACAGGTTTCCAGACTGAGTTGCAGGGTGAAATCAAATCGCCGGCAGATCAGGCTGGGTTTACCCAGTCTACCCCTGGGCCAAAACAACAGTCCATTCAGTTAAACTGATTGATTAAACAAATAGAAAATAATATATAAGTGATTAAAAAAATATATACATTTTAGATGTATACTAGATTAGTTTTTATAACTTTATTTATT
This sequence comes from Rhinogobio ventralis, assembly GCA_039654625.1. Classification (NCBI taxonomy): domain Eukaryota; kingdom Metazoa; phylum Chordata; class Actinopteri; order Cypriniformes; family Gobionidae; genus Rhinogobio; species Rhinogobio ventralis. The sequence goes on along the minus strand of CM077196.1, from coordinate 33,456,937 downwards.
CATCATTTATTTAACTTGTATACTGTTATTTCAATTTCATAGACATTATTTGTGCGTACACTACCATTCAAAATTTGGGGTCAGATTTTTTTTTTTTTTTTTAAAGAACTTGATACTTTTATTTATTAAGGATGCATTAAATTTGTCAAGTAAAGTGACTGTAAAGACATTTATGTTAAAAAAAGATTTTTATTTGAAATTTTAAAGGTGTTCTTTTTAGGGATGGGCAAGTGTACTCGAGTACTCGAACGTGAAGGTGACGATCAATCATGAAAACGATGATCGCCCTGACTTTAAACATTTATTTTTCAAAATCATTGATATTAATAATGCAGCAGTGTTATTTTGTTCTCATGTTTAACAGTAGACCTACACTCTACAATGCATTTAGGGGTGTGGTCCTGGTCAAGACAATCTCCTGAACTCCAAACTGAATGTCAGAATGGGAAAGAAAGGTGATTTAAGCAATTTTGAGCGTGGCATGGTTGTTGGTGCCAGATGGGCCGGTCTGAGTATTTCACAATCTGCTCAGTTACTGGGATTTTCACGCACAACCATTTCTAGAGTTTACAAAGAATGGTGTGAAAAGGGAAAAACATCCAGTATGCAGCAGTCCTATGGGCGAAAATGCCTTGTTGATGCTAGAGGTCAGAGGAGAATGGGCCGACTGATTCAAGCTGATAGAAGAGCAACTTTGACTGAAATAACCACTCGTTACAACCGAGGTATGCAGCAAAGCATTTGTAAAGCCACAACACGCACAACCTTGAGGCGGATGGGCTACAACAGCAGAAGACCCCACCGGGTACCACTCATCTCCACTACAAATAGAAAAAAGAGGCTACAATTTGCACGAGCTCACCAAAATTGGACAGTTGAAGACTGAAAAAATGTTGCCTGGTCTGATGAGTCTCGATTTCTGTTGAGACATTTAGATGGTAGAGTCAGAATTTGGCGTAAACAGAATGAGAACATGGATCCATCATGCCTTGTTACCACTGTGCAGGCTGGTGGTGGTGGTATAATGGTGTGGGGGATGTTTTCTTGGCACACTTTAGGCCCCTTAGTGCCAATTGGGCATCGTTTAAATGCCACAGCCTACCTGAGCGTTGTTTCTGACCATGTCCATCCCTTTATGACCACCATGTACCCATCCTCTGATGGCTACTTCCAGCAGGATAATGCACCATGTCACAAAGCTCGAATCATTTTCTAAAGAATGCTTTCAGCACCTTGTTGAATCAATGCCACGTAGAATTAAGGCAGTTCTGAAGGTGAAAGGGGGTCAAACACAGTATTAGTATGGTGTTCCTAATAATCCTTTAGGTGAGTGTATGTTTTATTTAAAGTTATTTCTCATTATGGCTTCAAAAACGTGCTGTGATCACTTTGATAATGAAATAAAATTAAGTGCAAGATGAACAGTGCCAATCTGTCATATACATAGTATTATGAGAACAAGATTGTAATAGAATTTTGTAAATTATCTGTGCTTTAGTTTGTTTTTATATTTATTAGTGCTTATCCCCTGCATCAGCATTGTTAAGGGAAGAGAGCGTTCAAAATGTGACTTTCCCTTTCAAACCATAGTCAAGTTCACGTGCGCATTCGGGTCCTTGTGCAGATGTAAATTGTAATGTGTATATATCAGATTTATCTAATATAGGATGCATTTGGTTGAGTTTATTAACTCTCTAGCAAAGCTCCACCACAAAAATGCCCGTCCACCTATTCTGTCCTGAAAAGAATTATCACGGTTTCCAAAAAAATATAAAAAATATGAACTGTTTTTAACATTGATTATAAAAAGAAATGTTTCTTGAGCATCAAGTCATCATATTAGAATGAATTCTGAAGGATCATGTGACACTGCAGACTGGAGTAATGATGCTGAAAATTCAGTTTTGTCATCACAGGTATAAATTACATTTTAAAAATATATTAAAATAGAAAACCGTTGTTTTAAATTGTATTAATTTCATTAATTTCATTTTAAATCATGCATATTTGTTGTACAAGTTGCCCCCTAATATCTCCTTGTTTCATTGTAGACATGCTGGTTCACCCAGTCGGGAGCCTAGGCGCCACCGTGACGGAGAGAAGTCTGTGCGTACAACATGGCAGGGGCCTCCACCTGGCCACCGCAATACCCCTCAGTCTGTTACCCTACAGTCAGGTCCTCCTCCTGCTCCCCCTGCAGCACCCAAAATCTCCGGGCGACCCTTGACTCAACCTCCCCAGCGCAGCTTCCAGGGCAGTCGAGCCTCGTCTGCCCCCCACAGGACAGAAGGTAGAGGACACCTGAAGCCCATTCTAGACGGTCCGCCACCTCGAGGTGTGCGGCCACAACCTGGGGAGGGTGAAAGGGGCCCGAGGCTCAGGGGCCGTGGCTCCTATGCTGTTCACGCTGACCGTAGCCCAGGTGTGGTGGTGGAGGACATCCGCAGTGAGGAAGAGGAGGAAGAGGGTGAGATTCCAACAGCCACGACTACATACACCGCTCACCACTACAAGACGGAAAGGGAAAGGGTTCCGTCACCACGAAAGCAAGATCCAGGCCCATTGATGGAAGGGGGCAGTGCAGCTGGTCAGGTGCGAGAATCGTCTCCGCCTCAGGAGAGGCCGGTGGAGAAGAAATCGTACTCGCTTGGGCGGAGGGCCACACGAACGCGGCCATCTGATCTCGGTAAGCAGGCGTCATTAGATGACTCTTCGCCCACAGTCCAGCAAACCCCAGCGGCAGCAAAGAGCGAGCCGTGGCAAGAGCAAAGTGATGCAGGGACACAAGGTGGACTAACAGGTCTCGACCAGGACCTGGCCCGCCTCAGCCTGGCAGGGCAGAACTGGGCCCAGAGCCCACCCTCCTACCTGCAGGCTGAGATGAGAGGTAATAATTACTTTGTGTAATTGTTTTACAACCATTTTTAAGAAGAGTGGTTTTACATTTCCAGCATTTTTGTCCCTAACAGGCATCCGTGGTTCCATGCACATGGCGGGAGGTCCTCCGCAGTACGGAAACATGGAGGATATAGTGAGTCAGCTGGTCCATCAATAATTACCTTCATAGACTCTTTAAAAATTGAAAAAAATAAATTAGAATTTTCACACATATTTGCAAGATTTACAATTCCATTTTGTTTTCTAAATGCATATTATAGGTCTTATTGTGAACAATTTATCCATGTACCATATTTTCTGCAATATAAGTTATATAATGCCATTAACGTCAAGTAGGCAAAATGTATGCAAAGCGCACATTTTTCACTGCAAATAAATTTGTTTAGGCTTGGTGTTTAAATGCCACTATAGTTAGTTCAGTTCTGAATACCGTTACATTTAAAGGATTTGTTGTGGAGTCAGGGGAATGTTTTTAAGTCTATAGGGATTCATTAAAATCTAATATTTATAATTGTTTAAATATAAAAACGGATGCTGATTAGAGAGATAAATTAGTCTTGAATTTCACCAGTTATTTCTTATCAGGGTGTTGGTGGTGGCCGGGCTAAGCGGTATTCATCCCAGCGCCAGAGGCCAGTTCCTGAGCCTGCACCCATGCACATAGGAGTCATGGAGGGCCATTATTATGAACCCAGTGAGTGCAGTACTTATTTTGTTTTTAGGTTAAATGGATCCCACTGAATATAGTAATATTTATTTCTTTATTTTTATGGTGATCATGCATGCAAGATATTGACTATAATTTCTTCATGCAGTGTCTTTCCAAGGACCAATCTACACGCATGGGGATAGTCCAGCAGCCCTGCCGCCTCAAGGCATGCTTGTTCAACCTGAGATGCACCTGCCACACCCCACCCACCCCGGACACCCAGGTGAGAGATGTGAACATCTGCTTAAAGTCGACTCTTTGCTAAATGCATGTTATTTGTCATATTGGGTACAAATAGTCCATGCATGTTATTTCTTGATTTATTGCTATTTTGACTTAACTTTTATTCAAAAAGTCAGCTCGATCTTGAAATGGCTTATCTCTGGTGACGTATGAAGGACTTCTGCAATCATTTTGTCTCCTTAAACCCTGGCCCTTTCTTACAATTGACAGCAAGCTCGCATTCATCTAAACAACCAATGGATGGAAGCAAGCCTAGAAATTTAGATTTTACTGTCATTAAGTATGATTCCTCATTTGTGTTGATTTTAAAGTATTATGCTATTTTAAAGTTTCCTAATTTAGTTTTGGATGTCTCCAACAACATGTTTACATGCATCTAAGGTAAAAAAAACTCTTCTCATAATGTACATTGCACATCACCACAATGTTCAATGATTCTCAAATGGATGAATCAGTCTCTCTAAAGATGGCCCAGTCTGTTGTGATTGGTCTATCGCGTACAGTGCATATTTCGGAAACAAACGGCCATAACTGAACTCCAGGTCCTTCTGGATGCTTGCTAAAGCTCAGCGACTGTACACTGTAAAGACCGTAACGATGACATTGATTTTACATCAATCCCAGAGCGAGTCTGAATCGATGATGAAACAATGGAAGAACTAGTTATTCAACCCGAGCCTTGGGCAGAACGTGTTGAGGTACATTGAGATGTTTCAACTGTAATTCCTCACCATCAGCATTAGCAAGTGTGCGTCCATCAACAAACCTGTGTGTTTCTAATGTATTGCGCTGCACATGTGGGAACTGTATCAATAACGGCACATATGTTAGCCGAGCACTAATGTGAATGACTGATGGAACATTAAAGTTTGCAAAACAAATCTTGCTCCATCCTTTCTTTACTCAAAGTAGCAAGAATGACAGACAGTCTGCATTAATAGACACCGTTTTAGGTAATACTGCAGCCCACAGCTGATTTACAGTAGTATTTCAGTAAGTCCGTAATAACGGTGTTAGCTAGATACCTACACAATAAACACATGATGCTATCCAGTATCCCCATGAATCAGCTGCAGTGTTTGAGGTGGTTCAAGTTTTCCCTGGTGTCTGCGCACACAATAAGTGGACAGGCAATATGCTAATGTTTCGTCTTAAAAAAAGATTTGTTTAATTGACTCAGTCTGCTCTTACTTTTGAGAGACAATAACTTTATATATGGTGCACTTTCAGATTTAAAACTTGTTGTTTTCATTCAATTAGAACTGTTACACACTACATGAAAGGTAATTTTCAAAAATCCATAATGTGGGCACTTTAATGCCCTAAAAGGAAGTTATGTAATTTCAACATTTTAACGTTTCAAATGTTTTCTGTGCTTCAGGCTTGCATCCGCACCAGTCAGGAGGGCCCATGCCCAGTCCGGCTCTTTACGCTGCCCCACCCGTTTCTTTGTCACCTGGGCAACCGCCTCCACAGCAGCTGCTACCCCCACCCTTCTACCCTCCACCAGGTGTCATGACCTTTGGGAACACCAATTACCCGTACCCAGCCGGAGCTACGTTGCCTCCAATGTACCCCAACCCCCAGGTGAGTCTATTTGACTGTAAATAAGTGTCATTTGCATCCTGTGATCAGTGCTGGGTGGATTACTTACAAATTGTAGTCCATTACTGAATACAAATTACATGATGACAATTGTAGTTGGTAATCTATTACACATTAAGTAATATAATCTGACTACTTTTTGATTGGTTTTATATTACTTTTCACATAGATATGAATAGGCTAATATTGTACCATATTAATATAAAAATGCAAAGAGAAAGAGAATTTATTAGATTCTCTATTAAGAATATGAGGTGCGTTAAACAACATTTGTCAGTGTTTTCCCAAACTGGGATTTAAGGAACTGCAGGGGTTTTGTTAATTGATGAAAAGCTTATAATAAATGAAATCTTAAATGATAAATTAAAATAAAACGCTTTTAAAACACAATTATTGTTTTAAAACATTTTCTAATTGCAGCCAAATGCTTAATTTAATCTAATTACATAATCCAGATTACATGTAGTCAGTTACTACCCAGCACTGCCTGTGACACTCCACTAGTAAATATCTCAGGATTTTTGTGCATCTCTGCATGCTTGTCTCTCTCCAGGCACAGTCACAGGTCTACGGTGGTGTGACTTACTACGACACGGTACAGCAGCAAGCTCAACCCAAACGCTCCCCGCCCCGACGTTCCTCTCATCCCGTTACAGTCAGACCTCCCCCTCCTGAGGTAACAGCATATTACATTCAGCCAGGAGAGATCAATCAGGTGATTTTTTTTCTAATGGGGGATGCACATAATATTGCTACCATATTGGCTGCATGCTGATATTATTATTTGTTCAGTATTGGATATTTAATTATGCATGTTCATTTACCTTGACCTTCATCTAATCATCTAACACTCCCTTAAAGTTGATCAACTTTAACACTGTAAAATGCAAATCTCTAAATGAACTTACATTTTTCATGCTGTACATTATAATCTTGTGATGTCTAAATTCACTTGTAGCATTTCAAATGATTTTAGTTTTTAGTGTTTAATTTATTTAGGCCAAAGAGTGTATAATTTTATCAAATTTATCGGTCATAACATAAAATAATTATCAGTTATCATCAGCCAATATCTTTTAATAAATGCAGATGACATTATATTTCTGGATGGCTTTCTACAACAGATAAAAAGGAAAGGCAAAACATCAACATGTTTCAACATCAAGATTCAGAAATCAGACAAATGTTTTCCTACTCTCTGAATCAGTCAATTATGTATGCTCACACCAAGATAAACTCATAATAATGTAATAATAATAATAATAATAATAAAAATAAATGTAATGTACAAAATGTTCAACACACAGCGGTGCTTTGTTTCTGAATGAATCCGTGTTTTGAGCAAATTAAACGGGTGAGCCAATGATTCCATGGCCTAATCATAGAGGGCCATTTATTTAATTCCTGAATGAATCAGCCGTTTGAATTAATTGAATGAATGAATTACTCATTTAGATATTTATCGACACCTACTAGCAGTTTAAGTTTCTTAAAAAATAATCATATTTCCATATTAATAATTTTTTTTAAGGTTTAGTTCACCCAAAAAATTACATTGTCATTTACTTGCCCTCATGGCTGTTGAAGTTTGTGTAATAAATTCTAATTGTTTTTTTGTTTTTTTGTCATTCTATTCTTAGGCGACAGGAACAGCAAGGGTTTTGTCTATTTTTTTTTATTGCAATACTCTTTATTTTACTTGAAAGAAAAAAACCCTTGTACACATTCCTAGTGTATTGTATTAAATAAAACAAACACACTGGAAGCTCAGAGCTGTACAGCAGCATTCAAGTATGAAATTGAATGAATAAATGTAAAAATAAAACGCTACATAGACTTAACTATAAAATATACATTGATTCTTAAAGCTACTGTATTTAAGTTTTTCAGTCAAGAGCAGTGTGGTTTGTTTTTATTTATTTATTTATTTTTATTAACATTTAAAGGGATAGTTCACTAAAATAAAATTCTGTCATCGATTACTTGCACTCAAGTTGTTTTAAACCTGAATAAAGTTCTTTCTTCTGTTGAACATAAAATATATTTTGAAGAAGTCCCCGTTGACTTCCATTGTAGAAAAAAATACTATGGAAGTCAATGGCTACAGTCAACTGTCTGGTTACCAACGTTCATCAAAATATCATCATCTGTGTTCAGAAGAAATGAATACAAGTTTGGAACAACATTAGACGGTGAATAATGACGAATTTTAATTGAGGTGAACTGTCCCTTTAAAGACGAGCGGTAGCATGTTCATTATTAGGCTGTGCTGCTCTCACTTTAAGACCTGCATGCATCTATACAGACGCGCATCCAATTTTACTTTCACTTTAGACATAACCGACCATGTGTGTTAACCTTGTGTGTATTTGTCAGTATTAGTGCAGTAAGATTACTTAGTCCAGTAATCACGTCCTGTTGACAGGCTTTAAGTGCGTGCACGCTCTGAAGAGCGCATGTTAAAACAGTGCATAAGTACACAAATTAAATTGTTTAACCAGCAAGGCTTTACAACGCATACAAATAATGAACTTTCGTGATTGCGACAAACTATAGTGTCCCATGAGCTTAACTCTACCACTAACAGATTTGAAAGATGGTGGTGCGCACTGGCACTGCAGCCTCACGTCACTGTTAAAGTGTGAAATTTGACAACAGCATTGCAAGCGTGACTAAACGCCCCCTAACTTTAGGGCATATTGATTGGATATTTACTCATATCAGCGTGGAGACTCATGGTCACACACAAGCAAAGCCAATTCGGAAAGAAATAAAATGCAGGTCAATTAATTTAAATGCAAAACCGATTCACAAGCGCCTATTGAACCATGGATGTCGTACCAAACGGTTCAATATTATATTGAGAATTGTGGCATCCCTACTACCTGGGTGAAAAGGACGTAATATTAAATGTATTAAAAATGCACTTGAAATTCAAGTAGTATGTTTATATTATATTTGAATTTGTACTAAAAACATACTCGTACATTTAATAGTATGTCTTTTTCACCTGGGTATACACAGGATTAGGGAAATGAGCCGCAAGAGCTGAAAGCTCAGAAAGGGTTCCATTATTGAATAAATTACTAATCTGTTGACTAATTTTGTGTGTGTGTGTGATAGAAAGGGTTGCCAGTAATAGTATTATATTAACATCTGATTTTGTGCTTTGACCTTGTTCTGTCCATCAGGACCAGAACAGAAAGGCCGCTGAGGAAATCCGCTCCTAGCTGCCGGGGGGCGAGGAGCCCACGTGTCAGGACCAGCACCGCTTTTGTATAAATTGAATTCACCATTTAGGTTTTATCTTTAGTCATTTTATTTTATCTTTGCCTTGCTTAGTTTCACTGTCTTCATCCAAGGTTCTGTTTGCAGGTTGTTCCTTCCTTTTGTACTTCAATTCATAACCAGCTAAATGTTTTATCATTGTTCTGCTATCCAGCTAGGAATTAAATATGCAGTCCTAAACAGCGAGACATTTTTTTTTCCTCCTGTATCCCTGATGTCTCTGCTGACAGACTAATTGAAATTGTGCGAGGCGGATGGAGTTTTGAATTGAGTAGTTTAGTTGATTTTCTTTTAAATCGCCTTTTGCTCTGCTTTGCAAATGTTTTTATTGAAAAGGAGTAGAGCACTACGACAAACTTGAGTATGTGAAAAGATGGACCTGCGTTTTTAATTCCAGCGGTTATGTAGTGTGAAATCAGCCAGCAGACAGCTGTCGTACACCTTCAAATGCACAAATGAAAGTCCTTTTCGCATGTTTGTCCGTTTAAGACCACTATCATTCTGACTGCTTTACCTGCTGTGATGGTGCTAGTCCCACTTCAAACTGGGCCTGAACCTCTCAAACCTCCTCTTTCCCCGTCTGTCTGGGTACTGTTGAATTCAGTACTGTAATTCTATTAAAGTGAACCGTTAACCTTGCCAGATACTGACCTACTTGACAGTGGAACTCGCTTGATTAGCTTTCTAAAGTAAGTGTACATATTAAAGTATATTGAAGCCAGTGGTTTAACGAATACTAAGAACTAGTCATTTATGAAATGCTGTCAATATGAACAAAGCAAGCAGGGAAACCTAGCCAAGCCTCTTTCACTTTGAATTTAATATCTAAAATTAAATTGCAGTTATTCATAGTTTTTCTTTTTATAAATGGTTATGGTTGCAATTGTTTTCTTTGAGGCACACTGTACAGGCATGCATGGTTTTATAGATATATTTCTTTGTGAAAGCAAATCTAGATGGCAACTTTGGCTGTGAGCTGTTATTCTTTACCCCACTGTGGGAGTGCTATGGATGCATCTTTTTCAATCATGCCCTTTATGATTGTTTCCCAAATGAAACCTAACAGTATAACTGAGATGTCGTCTTTCCCAGTGTTGTTTAGACATGGCTCGTAAAAGACTATTAGAAGATGTTGTATTACGTTCTATGCCTTAAAGAGTTCATTGGTTTGACATATCTGTTTTTGTTTTATTAGACCTGACAACACTGTGAGGGCTTGTATGTTTCATAGATGTTTGAATAATATTAAATGTTTCATTTTTGCAATTTGTTTTGTGGAGCAATGTCAGGAGATGAAATTAAACAAGAACTGAATACAACATTCAACTTGTCCTGACTTTTGGGTTTGTAAATGGCCATTTTATTTTTTTATAACTGGGGATGCTCAGTATATTGTATACCGTATTGGCTTTTTTTAGTTTAATTTAGCAGCATCTGAAATTCTATATGTAGTTATGTATACTTATTTCCTCTAATACTAATCACTGTTAGATGTAATCTTTACATATAACTTTTATACTGTATATTACAATGCTGTGATGCTTGCTTGTAGCATTCAAAAACCATTATAAACCAATCATTTTTAAATATTACAAGTATTATATTTATTTGGACAACAATTGTACAATTTTAATACCAGCCATTTATTTGCTTAGTCCATAGTTATCAATGCACATAGTTTTGCCTTCATGCGTGTTCTGTTCAGCTCTCCCATCTTATAAAAGTCTCAATTTTGCATTAAATGTTCAAAGACATTTAAAAATTAAATATGAGCAATATTATTAGTGGTAAAAAGCATTCTAGTTTGTAAACAGAGCATGGTGGACCGTGCGTTTGTCTGAGTTGCCGCCTGTGTGTGCTAAACTCTGACTTTGCCAAAAGCGAAGCGTCGCCTTCTGCCGCATCCAACCCTGCCAAGGGAGTGACTGATGCGGCGGAACGCGCCGCTGCTGCCGCTTAAACTCTCTTTTATAGCAGCGCGCCTCAAAATTACACTTCAGCCAGTACGGGCGCCACAGTCGGGCCGTAATTTTGAAATTCTTTGCGTTCATTTGACATTTTGCTTTGGATTTACTGTCTTAAACGAGGCATTGCTGCGTTTGCAACTGTTATTTAGAGAAATACAAAATTAAAACTTTCTTTCCACAGGTCATAACAACGCGAAATCAGACGGCCTAGACTGTTTATATTCACCAGTAATGCATGCATGCATGACCTCTCGGGTGTTACGAGAAAGACTTAATCATAGATTATTTCAGCAGTAGAATGTGAAACCAAACCAATATAGTTGTTTTGAAAAACAGAACACACAAATGGGGTCAGGTTTTATATTGGTGTCGCTGCCAGTGCTTCAGAATGTCCACTTGGGGGAACTAATGGCTTTATTCTTCAGTGCGGCACTGTCGCACTCCTCCACACAGATACTGCACTCGCACACCAATAGTAGGCTAAATAGCCTTCTGCAGTAGCTGAATTGTTTTTTTTCCCCCTTTTGGCACACCTTTTGGTTCATTGTTTTATTATTTTTAGTTTATTTACCATATTCGGATATGACTTTTAATATACACTACCAGTCAAATGTTTGGAAACATTAAGGTTGTTTTGAAAGTAGTCCAAGGCTGCATTTAAATATATTTTAAAAATGTAATTTATTCCTGTGATGCAAGGCTGAAATTCAGCTGCCATTATTTCAGTCTTCAGTGTCACATGATCCTAAGAACATTTCTTATCAATGTTGAAAACCGTTTTAGCTGGGTTTAAAAATAATAATAATCTTTCTTTCTACACTGCCATTCAAGAGTTTGGGGTAAGTTTTGTTTTGTTTGGGAGAGAGAACTTTTTAGCAAAGGCACATTAAATTAATCAAAAAAGAGACCGTAAAGACATTTATGAAATTAATATATATTACAAAAAAAGGTATATTTATAATAAATGCTGCTTTTGCTATTCATCAAAGAATCCTGAAAAAAAAAATCAGTTTCCACAGAAATATTAAGTAGCACAACTGTGTTTAACATAATAATAATGCTGAACATTAAGCTTTAATCACAGGAATAAACTGCAGTTTACTATATAGATAACAGCTATTTTACATTCTAGTAATATTTCAGGTTTTTACAGTATTTTTGATCAAATAAATGAAGCCTTGGTCTTTCACAAACATAAAAAAAAAAACTTTTGCAAGGTACTGAAAATTCACAAATATATGAGTTGTAAGGTAATCTAGTCAAAATATTATAAATTGTAAACTAAAACTATCAAAAATTCTCATTCGAAATATATATAAAATATAAATGCAAAATGAGAAATGTTAGCTTAAATGAAAAAAGAAAATCCAAATTAACTCTTAAAAATAACATAAAAGCTAATTCCAAATGAATAAATACTATAAAAAGTAAATAAATTAATACTAAAATTGCCCTACTTTTGATAATCCTAACAATCTGTTCATCTAAAGCAGGGGTCTTGGTGAATAGGGAGACGTTGGTATTCTTCTTTGCATTAAATTTACGTTTTACTTAATTCATTGGTAACACTTTACAATAAGGTCTCATTTGTTAACATTAGTTAATTCATTAACTAACAATGAGTATACCTTTTTTAAACCATTTATTGATCGTTGTGAGTTAGTAAACATATAATTGTTCATTGTTTGTTCATTAGTTCAGTGCATTAACTATGATAGACAGATATTTTGTTTACTATAATTCCCTTAATTCCATTTATGTTGTCTCACATGTTTGATGATACTATTATTATTTTAAACCATGAACAAGTAGGCTGCTAAGAGAATGAGGAAAAACTGATTAGGTCTGAACCTTTGACTTGTACTGTGCATGAAAGTTATCAGCTTGAAAAGATTCAGCTTCACTAGAAGTCTATAAATAGTCTCATTTCTGAATAACCCATGGCCTTTACCAGAGTGTCAACCTCACAGGGAGCTTCTGCATTCACACTCGACTTTCTGAAACTATCAACTGCCTCACCAATCCAATCACACTTGCAAAGTGACTCCGTTTGGGGGAGCAAGTATATTGAAAGCGATCAGACTGTATGGTTGAAACAATGGCTGCTGCATGCATCATCTTGACTACACCCTAGCAGAAAATACCCTCTTGAATAATCATAATGTGATTATTATGCACAGCAATTGAAAGGAACAGTGATAGTCTCACTGACCTATTGCATTCACTCTTTTTGTGATGTATGCTGCAGAACATGCCTCTTCCATTGTTTATAGGTTCATGTTGCAAAACGTGAACTGGTGAGTGACTGTCCTGTGTCACTGCTGAAAGGGTGAAAAAGAAGCCAAGGGTTTTGTGTTACCAGATTTCTTATTTCAGTCTTAATTTCCCAAGGTGCATGTATGAATAAAGATTACTAAGGCACGTATAACTAATATTTGTTATGTTAATAAATGAGGATTTGTTTTAAACCATTGAACTTTAACTATAAATTCAGTGATAAATCAGGTTGAATCATCAGGATAAATGCTCTCGTATGACTTTTACCCTGCAGAAAATATTGTCGCGCATTAAAGTATAGACCCGAGCCATATAAAGACCAAAATATTCATTGCTATTGTTAAGTTGTTTTTTTCAGCCCTCTCCTCCCGTTTATCTATCTATTCCCACTCTTTCATTGACAGTGACCCACATGCATACATCATCTCCAGCTGACCTCGTCTCTCATCTGGTATGTATGGAATCTCTCTCATTCTTTCTCTCTGGAGCAGCAGTGACTTGCAAAGACTAGCCAAATGGTTCTGAAGGGTCCCTTTTTAATTTTTTTCTTTTTTTTCCCTAGACATATAGCCTTGATATTTTTTCCTGCCAGACCGATGCAGTGTTTACAAACACACTCGCAGCGATGCTTTCCCACAGGACATGAAGGATACTGATCACGTGGCTGAATTTGTTTGTACACTGCATCTGAGTTCACTGAAACGTGGCCTGATTTCTGGCTTCAGGCCGCAGATGACCTGAACAAACCTGACAAACGTCACAGATTCTTTTAGATTCTCAAGCCCAAACTCATTCCAAGTTGTCATGGGGTAAGCAGGACCATATTTGCTTAAAGATGTTATTATTTTTCTACAGATCAAAATATTCATTTCCTTTTTATTTTTAATTTCAGTTTTTCAGTATTTTCAATGATTTTGGCATGTACTGAATTGTCTGTCTGTCTGTCTATCTATCTATCTATCTATCTATCTATCTACAGTGTTGGGAAGGTTACTTTGGAAATGTATATACATATTTCAAGTTACCCTAAACTTGTAATATATAAGAAGTAGTGTAACTATTTCAATTACTTTATTAAAGTAATGTTACTGATTACATTTGATTACTTTTTGATTACTTTTCTAATTTCCAGCACTGAAGCGCCTTTTTATTACATGCCATGGTGGCAACTCTCAGATAGGTTGTAGCCTAAAGTTTTCAGCGTCAATGTGGACTGATGTAATTGATGATGTGGTGCTCTGCCAATTCAAACGAGAACCAATCAAAAGCATCAGAATAGCTTTGCTTTACGAAACAGCCTTTCAATAGCAGGAGGCATCGTGCACATCAAAAACAGGCAAAGCAACAAATTAACATTATTCAACAGATCCTAGCATTTTACAGAAGATATTCAGATGTAACCCCCTTTGTAATCATTAACATTTTCATAAGTAACTGTAATTTAATTACACATTTTTTTGTTGTTGAGTAATTTACTTTTACTTTGTAATTAAATTACGTAATTCCTTTAAGAACTTAGCCACAGATGAAAATTTGTAAACTATAGAAAATGACCCTAAACTGAACCCAAACTTTAGGATTTCAAAGATCCAGACAAACTGAAGAACCCAGAAAAACCTTTAAAGTTGTATTGCCTTAAATCTGACATTTAAAACTCATGAAGTCTGCACAATTAGCGAGCCTTCTCCGAGAGCTTTTGTCACCAATGCATTTTTTAATGCTTTAAGTTGTCTGTCTGCATTATTCAACGTGTCTCTTTGCTCATCCATTGTTTTGCAGTAGAGATGCACATGGCAGAGGTGGGGTCTCCCCCTCTGCCGTCTTTGTGGAGTGACAGTAGCCAAACAAAGCCCACTGTCTCTCAGGGTGATGTCATTTTGGGGCCCCATCCCCCATCAAGGGCCAGGAGTGTGTGTCATTAAACTTTCACATGAATTATGGGACCAGTTAGGGAGCATCCATGCATTGAGACAAATAATGTGCATGTGCAATGAGAAGTGTATGTGTATGTGCATCACGTTCAAGTAAAGATGCTCACTTACACAAACTCATCAAAAGTGACTCTGGCATCTGGCAACCATACACATTGTCATTTCTTTTGATTGATTTTCTCTCTTTTCTTTTTCCTCACTTTCTTTGTTCATGGTGTATTTTTCTCACATTCTCTTCACAGCTGAGAGCAGCACTGAGGTGTGATATCACAGCCAAGGAAATTGCTTTAACCTGCGTGCATCCCTCGGTGAATGCAAGACAGAGTGTGTCTAATGTGCCCTTGCTCTCCACAATTGTTGTGTAAGAAAGGAGTCTCACTCTTTCTGTCTGTTCTGTTCTGTTGCTTCTTTCTTTCAAAGAGAAGGCTACACTTTTTGTATTTAATACGTGTTTATTAAAAGAATACTTCACCCACAAATAAAAACATTGTCATTATTAGTGTTGGAAGAAGCTGTTATTATTCAAAACCAGTTTTATAAAGACATTTTTTAAAAATCCTGTACCGGAGCCGAATACATTTTATAACATAATAAATAATATAAATAACATTTGATTCTGTTAACAGTTCACGCACGTGCATTCTTCCGCCAATGCAGACTGAACACTATAATAATCTGACAGTTTCCTGGATTACTAGTGTGATAAGTAAAATCTGATTTACTGGAGAATTATTTTTATGAGCCCTTTCTATTATCAAACACATATACAGCATGACTAGTGTAGGCCTATTGCGATTTTCGCCGGTATCAGTCCTGACCACTACTAACGATAACGACACAGAGAAACGATATTGTTGGAATCATGTTCAAAATTATAATTTTTTTTCCATCTGATAAACGATAAAAAAACACTGACAGCCAATCAGAATCCATCCTGCTTTAAAGAGGTCGATCATTTAAAGCTGGAGATAATAAAACTGCAGCGCACTCTTACAATGCACATAATAATATCGCCCGCTAATGTGGATGCTAATATAGTTATCATTATTATCTTTAAAGAATGTTCTTGGTGTGAACGGGCCAGGTTCTTTTTTAGTTTAGGCTGAAATATACAGTGTGACCAGCAAAGTCTGATTTGCAAACAAACAAACAACTCTTATAAGCAAATTAAAGGAAAAGTTCACCCAAAAATGAAAATTATCTAATAATTTACCAACCCTCAAGCCATCCAAGACAAGGTGTATGACTTTCTTCTTTCAGTCGAACACAGAGTTCTATTAAATAATATCCTGGCTTTTCCCAGTTTTGTAATGGCATTGAATAATGCCCGAGTTTTTAAAGCTCAAAAAAGCGCATCCATCCATTATAAAAGTAATCCATATTACTTTTATAATATTACAATCCTCAGTGGATTGATAAATGCCTTCTAAAGCGAAGCGATGAGTTTCTGTAAGAAAAACCTCAAAATTTAAAACAGTATAAACTATAATCACTTCCGGCAACAGCCGTGTGTTCACGAGAGAGTCAAGTTCTGTCGGAAAGGTGACCTCTGACCCAACATATGATATAGAACGTATGACGTTCATGTGGTTTGGCATTTTTCTTTAAAACTTCTCACTTTATACTTCTAATTTGTGACCGCTGTTTTGTTTTGCTCAATCCTCTGCACTTCCGCGTTCGTCGATTCTAAGCTTACGCCATGCCTACTTCATACGTCCTACATCAGGTCTGAGGTCTCTCATGATCATGTGTACGGCTGTTACCGGAAGTCAGTGATTATAGTTTATAAAGTTTTAAATAGGATTTTAAAATATATTTTTCTTACAAAAACCTATCGCTTTGCTTCAGAAGGCGTTTATTATTTATTATTGGAGCCGGATGGATTACTTTTATGATGGATGGATGCACTTTTTGGAGCTTCAAAAACTCGGACACTATTCAATGCCATTACAAAGCTGGGAAGTGTCAGGATATTTATTAATATAACTCTGATTGTATTTAACTGAAAGAAGAAATGTCATATACACCAAGGATGGCTTGAGGGTGAGTAAATCATGGGCTAATTTTTATTTTAGGTTGAACTATTCCTTTAAGGGTTGCCCTTTATTTTACAGTTTGTGCACTTAGTGCATTTACCTAAGAAAGTACTGGGTGATATAAGGTAACTTCACAGGTTAAAGTTAGGTTTAGGGGAAGGTTAAGGGATAGTACCTAGTTATTACTCAGTTATTGTAATTACTATAATAAGTATGTACATTGGGAACAGTGCGGTTACACTATATTTTAAGGTGTCACTGAGTAATATTAATTACTGTACTTACTATAGGGTTAGGGTAGGATTAGGATTTGGTTGAGAGTTATATGTAATTATGCATAATTTACTGTTATTGCTATGGTAAGTACATGTAACATATGTAACAAGGACACTGTGAAATAAAGTGTTACTTAAAGTGCTACCAAAATTTTTGTTTTGTTTTAGACCTTTATTGAAGTTGATCCCAGCATTTGACAACTAAATAGTGTTTCTGTTTTCCAAATATTTCTCAAATTGAAAAGAATTAAGATCTGTCAGGATCTGGTGTCAGGTCTTAAACAGTAGATACACATTAAGACATGTAGCATAATCTAGTGATGCTTCCCAATTGAAGCCAAGCTAAATGATGTTAAGCCTGAGGATCACAGTGAAATAATAGTCCCATAAAAGTGTGCTTTTGAAAATGTTCTTTAGGGGTCACATTACCATCTTAATCTGCCAGACTGACTGGGAGGAGGGCATCTGCACCGGGGTGAGACAAACAGCTCTCCTTCTTTAATGCGTTTGGATGTGTACGGGTATCAGGGAAGAGAAGGGGGGTTTGCATATCATAGTGCTTGAAAGTGGGTCTGTTTAATGAGTTAAAGATAATCTTCTTACGGCACAAATTGTCCACATGCACACACACACACACACACACACACAACTGATCGTGCACTCTAGAGGCCTACAGCATTCATCTTAGATTCTGTTTGTGTATGTGTGTGTATGAAAGAGCGAGTGTGTTTCCACATGAGAGGCTTCTGTCTAGGTTTAAAGGGGTTCCCAGTCTAGTAAAGTGTTAGACATGATGGATCTATTGATTATTGTGAAAATAAAATGCTGTGTCTCAGTATTAACGTTTTGTTGTTCATTCGTCCGTACAATACATTACAATCCTTTTCACAAAGCAGAATGACAACATAGCAAGTGTGTGATCTTGTGCTTGTGTGTTTGCATTGTGTACAATAACGCATGTCATAAGGATGGTGTTGTGACAGCATGGAGGGGTGGGGGGTGGGTGTATTTAATGAGTCATCACAGATGTGAGCTCTGTTCTCCTCACTCCAGGGCAAGTGCTTTAGACTCTTGCGGTCATCCATCATCTGAGTGAGTGAGTGTGTGTGGGTGGTGGGTGGGTTTATGTATCCATGAGGGCTGGTGGGCTCCACTGCCAGGCAAATATATTAGAGAGTCATGTTCATTACAAAGACAAATATGCTTATAGAATTACCATGGTAATGGCTTCTTTTGCTTTTGTGGAAATACTGCTCTGTTTTTGTTGGATTTCTAGGAGGAGACTAATATAAACATACAGTTACAAAAGGTTTTGTGAGTAGGGATACGCAATATGTAATTCTATATTGGCCAATTGCAACCATTTTGTTTTTAATTTTCAGCATAAATCTGATAACACTGATATTTGAATCAGATAATATTACACTGTAAACCCGAATCAGTTGAAGTTAAGAAATGTAAAGTTTAAGTAAGCAGACCTTGCAGATTTTTATTTTGTAATCATACATTTTAATGGCTCTGAATTTGAAATATTTGAGCAAGCTCATTTATACATTTAACTTAAAAATACCAGAGGCAGACAGTAGTGAAGTATTTTTACTTTCTACTCAAATAAACTTTTTAAGTATGTACTTTATCAGTGTTTTTCTGTGGAAAACTTTTACTTCACTACATTCTAAAGCATAATATATAATGTCATACTTTTTACTGCACTACATTTCATAAATAAAAGTATTTTTTTTTAAACTTTAATACTTAATTACATTAAAAATGTAGTAATTTCTTTCTATTACTCAAGTAAAACTTTGAATTACTTTTACTTCAGTAAAAGTATACAGTACTACATTTTTAATGTAATTAAGTATCAGATGATACTCAATATGGAACGAAGTGCAGTAAAAAGTATGGCATTATGCTTTGGAATGTTGTGAAGTAAAGGTTTTCCAAAGAAAAACACTGATAAAGTATAGACACTTGAAAAATTTAAGAAAAATGTAAAAATACTTCACTACTGTCCGCCTCTGAAAAATACTGTATGTGCGTGTGTGTATGTATAAATTACATCTGTTTTCAATATACTGTATCATATAAAAAAAAAAAATATATATATATATATAATTTTGCATACTAAAGCTTCAGTCTGTAAAATTATATAAAACATTAAATATAATATATATATTATAATATAAATATTTAGTCACTGTATCTGCCATTTTTTCTATGTCTGTGCATTCCTAATTTTGACATTCATTCATGTCATTCCCAGTAGCAGGACCTCATCTGGCTTTAGAGTGCATTTATTTATGGGTTCATTACCCCTTAAATTCTCATGTTGAGAGAACAGCAAACATTATATAGCCATTTACGGCACTTTGATGGCAAGTCTAATGCTGTTGTGGGGGTTCTTGTGATGAAGTCACAGACTATGCATGTTGACATCATGTCAGTCATCTTCAGAGAAGGTCATATGACTAAACAATATGACAAACACTTGACTATGTCATTCTTTTGACACTCACACACATCCACATCTGACCATGGCCCTAATGCAATGTACTTTCAACTCCATTCTCCCTTCAAGGGGCCACAGAAACCACAGTGGTAGATGTGGGATGAAGTGAGGAACGACCTGCCGTGAGATAAACGGGGGAAGCCACTAAGTGTATAAGGGTGGAGAGAGTGACCAGCGGATGACTGCAGTGGTTCACTCCATTTCCACCTCTCTGCAGCATGGTTTAACTCTCATTTCCATTGTGACAATGAAGACCTCTACTGACGCAGAGCTAAATTTATACTTTTTACCGTCCGCAGTTTGAGCTTGTAGACATGGCTGAGTGAAGTCATACACATTGCTCAAAATTCAACAGGATCATGTAGGATGTATCTGAGGTGCATTTCACCCAGCCTAACTTGAACACATGTTTGTTTGTGTGACGTCACAGAGGGCGGAAATTCCCATCCTGAGGTTTTGCCATGCACATATGATGTGCGGAAGAAGCTCTAACCACAGCTGAATGAGTTCATCTGGGTTCATCAGGGTTTAAAGGGTTCTGTCAGGCGCTTCATATATTGAACCTTTTTGGGGTTCCCATCATGGGATCATTTTATGGATTTAGGTTCAATTTATTTTTTAAATTTTAATTACATTTTATGAATTAAACAGCTCATAAACAGACTTTATCACTGTCTTTAATCAAAGGAACTTGCTAGGAGACACATGCCGACACCATCAGACCTTATTAACACCATTTAGTCTCAGGTTCTACATTAATGAATGTTGCTGCTAATATCTTTATGTTGTTATTTATATGTATGTTGTTATGTATAAGTTATTTGAATTTTTGGTAACACTTTCTTTCACAGTGTCCTTGTTACATATGTTACATGAACTTACCATATAGTAATAACACTACTAACTAACCCTAAACCAAATCCTAATCCTAGCCTAACCCTTTAGTACATGTTGTTAATTATTATTACTCAGTACTTAAATATATAATTACACCGTAACAATGACACAAACAATGACTTAAAATAAAGTGTAAACTCTTTAGTCATAAAGTCTGTTTATGAGCTGTTTAATTTATAAAATGTAATTAAAATGTAAAAATTAATTAAAACTAAATACATAAAATGATCCCATGATGGAATACATGAATGTATTATGCGAAAATGTAAGACATTTCTGCCTGTAGAACCTTTATGGCATAAAGGGTTCTTTAAAATTGAGTCAAGGACCCTATAGTTCTATAGCCAATTAAACCTTTTTTCTAAAAGGTTGTAACTAGCATAAAAAATAGTTTTATACAATATTTTATTCGTTTTGTGAGTTTTATTACAAAGTAAGGTCATATAATAATTTCTTAACATGTTTTATAAACCACCTAGACCTCATACATTTAAAAAAAAATTACTTTTTATGGTCCGTCTTTTAAGCAAATTAATTGGTATCTATTCCCATGTGTTATAATGATTCTGTATTCAATTAAGTGCACAGCATAGTGCGGTCACCGATGGTCACTGGATCCCATATTTACCCCTCATAGGTGTCTTGGGATACTGTTTCCTGACAGATGTATGAACAAGACACCATGTATGGCCTGCCAAACGTAACTTAATACTGATAATGAAGTTGCTTATTCTATTGGCTCACATAAGCCACTCGTACCTTGACTAGACCTGATGGTGTCGCCGTGTGTCTCCCAATAAGTGCCTTTGCTTAAAGACACTTAAATGCAGTGTGTGTGTTCATGAAGTGGTTGTGAAAGAGATAACCGCTTTTGTGCTTTCAAGCTGGGCAATTTGAAACCATACAGCTGGCTAACTGTAGACCTTAAGGAGAACAAGACACATGCCAACTGTAATTGATACAGCACAGAACTTTAGTCTCAGGTTCTACATTAATGAATGTTGCTGATGTTATCTTTATAACAGCAGCAACAGCAATCTTATGTTCTTATTATGTGTTCACATTATTTCCACTATTTCTACTGTAATAGAGCTAATGGAAACACACTAAATAAATGTAAACAGTTCTTAAAGGATTAGTTCACTTTAAAATGAAAATTACACCATTATTTACTGACCCTCAAGCCATCCTTAGGTGTATATGACTTTCTTCTTTCTGATGAACACAGTTATATTAATAAATATCCGGATGCTTCCGAGCTTTATAATGGCAGAGAATGGGGGCCATGAGTTTGAAGCTCATAAAAGTGCATCCATCCATCATAAACGTACTCCACACGGCTCCGGGGGTTAGTAACGGCCTTCTGAAGCGAATCGCTGCATTTTTGTAAGAAAAATATACATATTTAACACATTAAGTAAAATATCTAGCCTCTGCCAGACCACCTTCTGTATTCAACTTACAAAAAAAAAAAACTCATGGCCCCTGTCACTGCCATTATAAATCTTGGAAACATCAGGATATTTATTAACATAACTCCAATGTGGATGAACACATGTTCACATGTTTTTAACATGGATGGTAAAGGTTCTTCATGGAACCATAAATGCCAATGAAATAACTTTATTTTTAAGAGTTGGCTATATAAGTTTAAATGTAATAATCACTGTGGTATGACCAAAATATACACTATCGTTATACACTATATAAAACAATCTGTAAAATAACAGAAAAAGTAGGCTACTGGCAGCTTATTAACCGGATATTATCCAGTAATTTTACGGACATTCCTGTTAACCCCAACATTGCGCAATGAAGTGCAAAATTAAAAATACAGGTAAAACACATGTAAAAAAATAAATACGGAAAATTAAACATTATTACAGTAGGCCTACATTGTGTCATATTTTTACAGTTTTTTAGAGTGTACTGTTACAACCAAGGTTCCGCAGTGGGCATTCTTTATACTTCACATTAATTTAAACTGTTTACAATTTTTAAGAACTATGAGGAATTTATATATGGGAATATTAGGTTATATCAAACTTTGAAACGCATATAGCACAAACATATAGTACCAATTGCCATCGATATACCACGTAGCCTAAATGTTAAATTTTGGCGTGCCTGATTAGAAAAAAATGTAAAAGCCTATATCCAAATGTTCAGTCTTTGGCGCACATGTGGGATCTTCTGTGTTAGTAGACTATACGAGCGTGTGACTGCAATTGCTGCGATTCAAAGCAATTGAGCAATATCTCTTGACACCACCAATAACACACGCACTCAGCTGCAGAGAAGGCGGGTGGAGAGAGAGAGAGAGAGAGAGAGAGAGAGAGAGAGAGAGAGAGAGAGAGAGAGAGAGAGAGAGAGAGAGAGAGTCTTCACTGTATGTGAGAGCGACGGAGCGCAGTATTTGTGCGGACTCGAGACGCAGAGACACTCCGTGAGAGAAAAATAAATACGGATACCACTGGAACCGGTCAGGGATCTACAGACACGGAATAATCATCAGTTTTGAGTCGCGTGTCTCGTCTGCGACGGAAACCCGTTTCCTTCAGACCTGCTGCGGTAAACGATTAATTTATATGGTCCAGCATCTTGGCAGAGACTGATTTATACACGTACATGCATTATTAAGTGCTACCTGCTGCTATTTTCATCTTTTGTGTCTGAGTATTCGTCTAATTGACTCATCGATCAAGGCTTCGTTGTCAGTGGCAATGATAGCACACATATAGCCTTCTTCTCGAGCTGAAGGACTGCAGTGGAAGACGGGGTTCCCTGGGATACGTTTGGATTTTTTTTCTTCTGAGAGTAGCTCCTAAGGACTCGATCAGCATCCACTTGTGTAAAAGGAACATTGAAAATGGCCGTATTTTATTCTTGACACCTTAACAACGCAGCGGGGAACATATTCTTCAGGCATTTTTCAATCAGAGTTGGGTTCCAGCATTATCCAGCTATGATGTAGCCTATACGCTCACGTCTATACGGTTATCATCAGTGTTCATTATTGAGTACTAGAATCAACCCAGGGCCTTCTTGTGATTTGTGTCATCAAAATGCCGGCTGGAATGAAGCCTCTTGAAAAATTCTTGAAGAAACAGACCAATGCACTCACTCGGGCGGGTGGTTTTGGGGAGAAGGCCACCGGCACCGGGGCATCCAGGCGGCGGGCCAGTCTGTCCCGTGTGGTGCCGTTCTTCAGGGAGACGTCTCCCGAAAGCGGCCCGGCGAGAGAGGTGTTCAGCCCGGAGACCGAAGAAGCGCCGTGCTGGCCATCCGCCACTGCGGACATCAGGAGCCCGTCGCTGTCCAGCGATGAGCAAAGCTCAGAGGCGAGTCTGGATACGAACTGGACCCCGCTGCCCGCGGACACTCCAGACAACCTAGCGCTGGCGCTGCTGGATAGTGTGGCGGGGAAGCGGTACGCCAACTGCACAGGTGAGACACGAGTGTTCATGTTCATGCTTCACTGACAGATAGCCTATTCTTGGTGGTGGTGGTTGATGTTTGAAGAGCGGGTCGTTTACAACTATGGTGGCTGTTTGTGGTGCACGCCTGTGTGTTTATGTTGCCTAGTGCGTTACATTAAATAATCGGTTCCGCAAGAATCTGTTTTTGCAATAACCGCGATTATTGTGCACTTTAAATACACTTAATGGCAAATAGTTGTAACTGTTGTGTTTTGCGGATAATGAGTTGCTGATTTAGCGCAGACACTTAATACTATTTTATAGTAGCCTAATAATCAGTATTATAATATCTTAATTGAAATTGAATTAAAGTGAGAAATATTTTAATTGCTGTCAAATCAATTAATTGCGATTAATCGCGAATAAAAGTTTGTGTTTACATAATATACAGTATGTGTGTGTAGCCTACTGTGTACAATTATCATGTATAAATACACACACGCATATATATATATATATATTTAAAAAAAAGTATTATATTTATACACAGTGCACACATATTATGTAAACACAAACTTTTTATTTTTGATGCGATAGCACTATTTTAAACATCTGTAAATGTTTTAATATTTTAAATATATTATTAATGTCAACCTACTACAGCATAATTTTTTTCAAAGCCTTAAAGGAACATTAAAACTTTGTGAATAAATTAGGCTACTTCTACCTATAGCCTAAGGTGTGTGCACGTTTACACAATAAGGGGAATAAACAATTACATTGTAAATCGCAATTAATTTTTTTAATTTGTGAAAATTAAATGTCAAATCAAATTTCATGATCGTAATGCGCTAGTTCATCTATTGAGCTCCGCCGTTACTTTTATACAAGACGTTTCAGTTGTTGGGCGTTTTGTCATGTCTTGCTATTCTTTTTGTGTCATGCCATGAGAATTTTGTTTTTAAGAAAATGTATTCATTTAAAAACATTTCAACTTAAAAAAAAATCAACATGAAACAATACGATGTATTTCTGAGTAAAATAAAATAAAAAAAGTTCTAGGACAGGACTTAATTTTATCATGAATTTATTAAATCATGAAAAGTGGGTGTGTTGTACCAGAATAGAACCAGAACTTAATGTTGGAATCAATAACTAAACTGACTCTGAATCTGAAACTGAAACTGAATCACACTTGACAAATAGTTGTCGTTAGGTTGTATAGTGCAGTAGCCATTATGTTATTTACTTTAGTCGCTATTTCAATGATTACAGATGTTATTCACTGCTATTGCGAGAATAATTAGGTCATAAAGTAAAATAATTAGGCCATATTTGGTCTGCTTCTGTAAGCTGAATAAGTCATTTTTTGTTGTTCCATTATATATTAATTCTGGTAAACGAGGTCATTTAAAAAAAAAAAAAAACTGATAAACTTTATTTCACATAGATGTGGCATGACAGTGGACCACTGTATTCTAAGAAGGCAGTCAAGGCTAGTCGTAAACCTTGAGATTATATTGAGCACTGGCAACATTTAAAAGGTCACATCAAAAGGTCACAGAGTGATGCCATCAAACAAAGTGCTTTCACATTTGTCAATAACAGATCCTATCACTAAACGAGGAACTGGCTAGGAAATATATTCAAGTATGGTGCTAGGGTATTTCCATGGCTATGGGAAAGCTTATTACAACCGAATGAAATGTTAAATGTTTCCATGGTGCTTTTGCTGTGTGTTTTTCCTCAAATTGGTGTTATGGATGTTTCATGATCCCACAAGCTGCTACCGCCCAACACCCACACCTGACACCCACATACAGCACTGAGCACCTGTATGTAGAAAACACCATGCACACCAGTGAGGGGATTTCTATTTTAGTCTTATACAAAGGCCTTTTTACAGGGAAATGACAAATTGTGTTGTGTTGTGATGGGAATGGGTTGTCTGTAACAAGTGCATACATGTTACCTGTTCCTGTAAGTTCCAGGACTTTTATGCAATGAAGAATGGCTCTCCCACACATTCATTGGCAGTGATGCTTTGCAGCCATAGTGCACCAGTTCGCACTGCACATGTGCATTAGAGTGTTTTTGTGAAGTAACCATGGAAACTGCAGGGATTTCTACAGTATGCCGGTGCATAAAGAGAGAATTATGCTTGATGTGAAATCAATGGGCAGATGGGCTGTTTGCCTTGTCTCAATGCGTTAATAGGATGTACGGTAACTAATAAAACGTCCCTTTTTGTAGACTAGGTAAATGATGATGACGGATATGTTGTGGATTGGACTGTTGTGAATAGTATAGAAAAGTGAGGAAAGGTTTATGCGCACATCAAGCTCAATCGAGGTAGATTGTATGTTTAAAGGATAAGTTCACTTCAAAATGAAAATTTCCTGATATTTTACTCATCCCCATCTCATCCAAGATGTTCATGTCTTTCTTTCTTCAGTCGAAAAATGTTTTAGTTTTTTGATGAAAACATTCCAGGATTTTTCTCCCCATCACAGACTTCCATGGCAACCAAAATGTTGAAGGTCCAAATCTATGCAGTTTCAAAGCCCTTCAAAGGGCTTCAGAGGCTCTGCGCGATCCAAGGCGAGGAACACGGTCTTATCTAGCGAAACGATTGGTCATTTAAAAAAAAATAAATTTAAATGACTATACTTTTTAACCTAAAACTCATCTTGCGCTGCTCTGCAATGATTGCGCAATCACATCGAAAAAGTCACGGTAGACGTAGGCAGAAGTACTGCCCCCGTGTTTACAAAGTGCACATGCGAAGACTAATACAAACGCCCTTTAGCAAAAAAACAAGGTAAAACAACAATGTTGAACAATTTTGAAGTTGAAGATGGAGTGTTTTTTGGTAAAGAGCGTTTGTATTAGTCCTCGCACGTTCGCTTGTGGCGGTACTTCTGCCTACGTCTACCATGACTTTTCCGCCATGATTGCGCAATCCATGGGACGTCGCAGAACAGTGCAGGATGAGCAATTTAGGTGAAAAAGTATATTCATTTTTTTTTTTTTTGGAAAATTACCAATTGTTTCGCTAGATAAGACCATGTTCCTCGTCTAGGATCACGCAGAGCCTCTGAAGCCCTTCGCAGCGTTTTGAAACTGCATTGATTTGGACCTTCAACATTTTGGTTACCATGGAAGTCTGTGATGGAGAGAAAAATCCTGGAATGTTTTCCTCAGAAGACTTAATTACTTTTTGACTAAAGAAAGAAAGACATGAACATCTTGGATGAGATGGGGGTGAGTAAAATATCAGGAAATTTTCATTTTGAAGTGAACTAATCCTTTAAGGGGATAGTTCAGCCCCAAAAATTAATTCTGTCATTATTTACTCACCCTCATATTGTTCAAAACCTGTAAGACGATTTCTGTCCCGCCATTGCAGCTACGCAACTACCACTTTGACATAAACATAATCCATATATCCAAATTTTTTCCAAAGACATGATCGCTTTATATGATGAACACATTTAATTTAGGCTTTTATTCACATATAAACATTCATAAAATATACACATCAGATATTATAAACAGAAGCTCAAGCATGTTCGCGTGACGTGCAAGAACCAATGAAGTTCATATGGATTAGTTTTATGATCTCTTTATGATTTTTCTGAAGCGTCAAAGTGGTAGTTGTGTAGACTGTCAATGGAAATGACAGAAATCTCTCAGATTTCATTTAAAATATCTTAATTTGTGTTTCGAAGATGAGCGAAAGTGTTACGGGTTTGGAATGACATGAGGCTGAGTAATTAATGACAATTTTTTCATTTTTTGGGTGAACTAACACTTTAACAGCTTAAAAGATAAAAAGCCAAAGGTGTTTGAGGGACTTACAGAATTTGAAGTCTTTAAACCGACTGAAAATTGTGACTTGAAACATTACATTAATGATTCAAAATCAAAAGTTCATTCAGTATGTTTCATTTCTTTTTAAAACACATTCTAGCACTTGCTAACCTCTAATATGAAGCCATGACCTAAACTTTCATTCATTTGGTGTGCTTGACAGCTCATGTCTCTTTTTCTCCTTTGGAGGTGATTTTAAGAAATTTATCTCAAATGTCTAGAACAGATCAGAGAGATTTCCATTTTCAGACATTTGGCCTCATTCTCAACCTGTGTTACTTCTTTTTTATGTAAACGGGGATGTCTTGCCTCTAGATAAAACTGACATTTTCTCTACAGTTTATCATTATAGAGGCCCGGGAAATTTTGAAAATGTGCCACTAATCCTGGATTAGCCAACAATGGGCTTGCAATTTGTCTGATCTAGTGTTGTTGTCTGTAGCGTAACTGTGGATTATGGATTGAGGGAAGTCCACTGATCCAGGGTCAAGAGGTAACACATTGAAATAAGACACTGCTTACATATCTGTCCTGATGCACATGCAGTCATCAGCATGAAGAAGGCACACATCCCAGCTGTTGACCGAATGGGTAACTGTAGATGCACTTTGTAGATGCTTCTACATTTCTGGTACATTTTGAATTTAATGACTTTAAAATATTAAAAACCTGGTAGCACTTACTTTTATTACCTTTATCTATTGGGTTTTCTATGTGGAATCCAGAATCCCCAGGAGCCTTTATTAGCTCTGTTTCAAGACAACACACCCATGAAACCGCTTTATCTCTGGAATGTGCATGGACAACTCATGAGTCTGTGCAATGACTGGTAGTGTGTAATGGAGTGATTTTGAAGGGCTCATCGAACCGAGATTAGCAAGTTGATCATTACATAACTTTGTTTACCTGTAGCCCTTCCAGTTGTGAGCCTAAGGCAAAAAGTAGTTCTGTTGGTTGGCGTGTCAGAACAAAGTTCCAGAGGGCAGGGCAGGGCAAGAGCAGTGTAACGGCCATATGATTCGATAGTTGTGGCAGTTGCAAATTTGGGAGCGGCCTGGGACTTCATGCTTAATTGTTTTTGCTGAAATGTTTTGGCAGTTCTTATACATACATCAGTCGATGTTATTGAGAATTAATTTTGTATGAGTTAAAAATACTGTTTGGTTGACCTTTGAGTAAATTGTTTTCTTCCCATATATATATACTATTTTTGATGGCTCATCAATGTGAATAGGAATAATAAATACTAATAAATAAATACATTTTAAAACAACTTGCAAAAGGGTTTTAATGTCTTTGCATAGGCTTTTTAGAAGTGACAAATGCAATTTAGTAATTACCCTTAACATATATCATTTAAAATGGCCTTAATTATTATTATTTTTTATAAAATACTGATACATGGCCAGTTTCACTGACAAAGCTTAAGCCTAGTCCTAAACTAAAATGCATGTTTGAGCTGTTTTAACTGAAAGCAGCTTGCACTGACATATCTTAAAATATGTCAGTGTCATTATTTTGTCTCAAAATGCACACCAGTAATGTTTTTTTCTAAGGCACGTTTATAAAAGCTACTTAATTGAACTAAGGCTTAATCCTGGCTTAATCTAAACCCTGTCTGTGAAACTGGGCCAAAGTGTATCTTTAACTACACATTGTTCTATTAACCAGTCATTGAGTTCACTGATTTAAGTTTCCAAGTTAATTGTAAGCTGTATGATTTTGATATGTTTCACTAAAAGTTATTCGTTCAGCAATCGGACTGCACAGTTTACGCAGTGTGTTTTTGATTCACATAATATAACTAGATCATAAGATTCAATTGTTTGAAAGTTAGACTTGATTGCATTGTATTTTAAAATTCCCTAAAAATGGAAGAATGCACATGTGAAAATCATCATCGGAACCGCACGTCATTCGGTCAACCAGTATGTAAACAAAACCGAGCATCATTACCCTAGTGAAAAAAACCTATACCACAAATTTAAAATACATTTATTTAATACTAGGTTTACTACAAATCCAATAACATATTTATTGACGTGTTGCTTGAGACTTGATATAAATATTATAATTCATCTTTATTTAGAGTGCTTCTTTCTTAATGTTGAGCCTAAAATATGTTTTAATATCACTATTAGTAAGTATAGTATGATCACTGTAATATCAGTCTTTAAATGCAAGATATTTAAAGTGTACCTAATATTGTGTACCTAAATTGCAATAGCTCCACTTTAGCACAATCATTGCGTATATCTTTAGTTGGACCTCAGCACTATTTCTGGATAACCGAAGTGCATTAAGTACAAAATTAGTTGTTCCATTTTAGCAGACATTATATATACCAATTTAGTATACCAAAAGTACAATTGCAGGGTATTTATGTTAAGTACATAAATATGTAAATGTATTTGTAGTATACTTAGCATAAAATAAATGTATGTCAATTACATTTTGGTATATTTATTTTTCACTAGGGTAGGGTTTTTTAATGAATTAAAAACGTGTCCTTGGTTCCCAGCCATACTCTTAAAGGACTATTCCTGTCTGCTGCCTTTCACATCACATGTCAAGACTTTTGCTGTAGTAAAGGTTTGGGATTGGGAAAGGTTTCTTGTGGTGCCAGTCAGCATTGTCATGATGTAATTTTCCTGTGGTTACAGAGTGATGGTATTTACAGCTCAGATCATTTTCTCAAAAACTTCTGTAGTCATTTCTCCAGGTATTATCATCAGAAGTTAATGAAGATAATAAAATAGAGGTGTAAATAGTCTCTGTAGGCTGAGGCCTGGTTGTATAAGGCCCACCCCACTCTCCATGTGCTGCTTTCCTGTGGGCCGAAACTGCCCTGAGGGTGTTTTAAAGAATCTTCGGCAAGTGAGGAGAAAGAAATAAATGCAAGGAAGGAGAGAGAGAAGTGCAATTGGAGAGAGTGTGTTTGTGTAGGAGGAATGCTGGCATTTTTTTCTTTTGAAAAGAGTGAGGGATTAGAGTGGAATGACTGCCCACTCACTGGCCTCCCGTTGCAGGGCTTTACATAACATCATGAGGAAAAGCGAGATATCTCTCTCTTTCTGTGTCTGTCACCCTCTCGCCCCCCTTCTTCTTGATCCTTAATGGTCATGCCCACTCATTGTGTGCTTATCCACGCACCTGGGCAGCCCCGCTGAAAGCAGCTATGGTGTCCACCTCGACTTTGTGCATTTTGAATATGCCTTTTGATGTATGTTTGTGCTGCAAAATTTGTGTGTGGAGTGGGTATACAGTAGGGTATTTTCAAGTGTTTGTGTTATTGTGTGATATATGTGACTCATTTGCACTGTTCCTCCATACAGTCAACTTAGGAAACGCTGGCAACAACTCGGTACTCACTATGCAAAGAGCACTCACAGCTGATTCCAATAGAGTTTGGTATTATCTATTATAATGCTATTCTATAATAAGCATATCAAAATTGTTGTATGCATTTGGCAGATGAAAAATTGCATCAAACCCATAACTTTGTCGTTGCTATTGTGCTCATACTCTGAAAATAGTCCATATAAAGGGTACATAACACACACAGTTTCTGTTAATCTTGAGTACCTATAGAGTAGTATTGCATCCTTCATATCTCCGAAGAGTCTTTAGTTTTATCAGATTTATAAAAGACAGATACGCTGTACCGATTCTTTACGAAAACAGCCGAACACTTGAAGGCGTGCAGTAGGCGGAGCTAAAGAGACACGAGCACACACACCTATGACACACACGCACACACACAGAATACATCATGGCATTATCCCTGGATAACTTTCGATTCACTATACATTTGTGTTGTTTACATTATATGCACTGAAGCACCGATTGCCAACAAAACACAGACATTTGATGCAGTTTCACTCACCGCCTGCGGTTCAAACTCATGACCGGAAACAAACAAACACACTTGCAGAACTCCATTGCTGCTCTGGCAAAACAAACTGCATCCACTGTTTCCTAAACGTTGGGTTATTTGGGAAGCTGAACAAGGTGATCTTTCCCTCACAACCAGAAGCACAGTTCTTTAGTGACATTTTTGATTTTGTGGTCTAAAAACAAAATGACATCGCTGTCGAATTCTGCCCTTTATGACATCATACAGGGCCATCCTCGGAAAAAACTTGTTTGAATCCGAAGGAGTGTATTTGGCAGAAATACTCCGTCATACGTCCAACTAGTTTTTTAAATTTTGGCCATGTTTAGCATGAGAATCCAACTCTTTAACAGTGTAAATAAGTCAGAATGCATGAAATAGCATTAGACCCCCTTTAAATTATGTTAAACTTTTTTTTTTTTATCAATTCTTTGCAGTGTTCGAATAAATATATTTAGAATCTACCATCTTGGATTATTTTTTGTGCAATGTGCTCGGCACAGTACATTCTGGGATTGTCGGCAAAGGATACAAGTAGTGCTGCCTTAGAATTGGGCATATAATTTTTTTTTGTTTTGTATATACACTCACCTAAAGGATTATTAGGAACACCATACTAATACTGTGTTTGACCCCCTTTCGCCTTCAGAACTGCCTTAATTCTACGTGGCATTGATTCAACAAGGTGCTGAAAGCATTCTTTAGAAATGTTGGCCCATATTGATAGGATAGCATCTTGCAGTTGATGGAGATTTGTGGGATGGACATCCAGGGCACGAAGCTCCCGTTCCACCACATCCCAAAGATTCTCTATTGGGTTGAGATCTGGTGACTGTGGGGGCCATTTTAGTACAGTGAACTCATTGTCATGTTCAAGAAACCAATTTGAAATGATTCGAGCTTTGTGACATGGTGCATTATCCTGCTGGAAGTAGCCATCAGAGGATGGGTACATGGTGGTCATAAAGGGATGGACATGGTCAGAAACAATGCTCAGGTAGGCCGTGGCATTTAAACGATGCCCAATTGGCACTAAGGGGCCTAAAGTGTGCCAAGAAAACATCCCCCACACCATTACACCACCACCACCAGCCTGCACAGTGGTAACAAGGCATGATGGATCCATGTTCTCATTCTGTTTACGCCAAATTCTGACTCTACCATCTGAATGTCTCATCAGACCAGGCAACATTTTTCCAGTCTTCAACTGTCCAATTTTGGTGAGCTCATGTAAATTGTAGCCTCTTTTTCCTATTTGTAGTGGAGATGAGTGGTACCCGGTGGGGTCTTCTGCTGTTGTAGCCCATCCGCCTCAAGGTTGTGCGTGTTGTGGCTTCACAAATGCTTTGCTGCATACCTCGGTTGTAACGAGTGGTTATTTCAGTCAAAGTTGCTCATCTATCAGCTTGAATCAGTCGGCCCATTCTCCTCTGACCTCTAGCATCAACAAGGCATTTTCGCCCACAGGACTGCCGCATACTGGATGTTTTTCCCTTTTCACACCATTCTTTGTAAACTCTAGAAATGGTTGTGCGTGAAAATCCCAGTAACTGAGCAGATTGTGAAATACTCAGACCGGCCCGTCTGGCACCAACAACCATGCCACGCTCAAAATTGCTTAAATCACCTTTCTTTCCCATTCTGACATTCAGTTTGGAGTTCAGGAGATTGTCTTGACCAGGACCACACCCCTAAATGCATTGAAGCAACTGCCATGTGATTGGTTGATTAGATAATTGCATTAATGAGAAATTGAACAGGTGTTCCTAATAATCCTTTAGGTGAGTGTAGATGTTTTTGGATGCTATTCTCCCCATGTTCTGATATGGATATTTGTGTGAGCATGTTGGCTCCTCTTAACACAAAAGCTCCAGTGTGAAGGAGCCTTTCTTAGACTTAGCATCTGTTCACATGGTAACTGCCACTTTCAGATGAGGTGGAGGTGAAGAAGATGAGGTAAATGGAAGGTGGCGGGAACAATTCGATAAGTGGAAAGAAAGTGTTGGAATTATACAATAACTTCTTGGTATTTGTATTGGAAATCAGATGAGCACAAGCTAAATTGTCTTTCGACACCACTAGAAGAGTAAGAATAATGTTAACCCACTCTTAAAGACTTTTTAAATGATTTAAAAAGTTTTTGTTATATATTTTGGTGTATATGTGTCTATATACTGTAGATCGACAGATTTTTTAAATATAAAAAAAAATCTAATCTTATTATCACCAAGGCTGCATTTATTGGATCGAAATACAGTAAAAACAGTAATATTGTGAAATTTAAAATAACTATTTTTTATTTTAATATATTTTAAAATGTTATTTATTCCTGTGAGGCTAAAGCTGAATTTTCAGCATCATTACTCCAGTCTTCAGTGTCACATGATCCTTCAGAAATCATTCTAATATGATGATTTGCTGCTCATGAAACATTTATTATTATTATTATCAATGTTGAAAACAGTTGTGCTGCTTAATATCTTTGTGGAAACCGTGATACATTTTCATCAGGATTCTTTGATAAATAGAAAGTTCAAAAGAACAGCATTTATTTGTAATAGAAATATTTAGTAACATTATAAATGTCTTTAATGCTTTTTCTGGTCGCAAGCGTCTATATCGTTGTTAAACCCTGTTAAAACACATACATATTCGTATTTAAAGTCCTAGTCCTGATTTTATTTCAGTGCTGTGACGTATTTCCAAGTGAAACGGAATATTGAATAGAGGGCAGGGTTTTACTTCAGCGCTCCTCCTCTCCATCTCGCGCTCATAGCAGACTAAGGGTTGGAGGGGAGTGGTTAAGTATATTCAAACCCAAGCCGTCAAACTGACATCATCTGAGAAGGAACGCCATTTCAGACCGGAAGTTACTTTTCAGACTCATGACCGGGAACAAACAAACACACTTGCAGAACTCCATTGCTGCTCTGGCAAAACAAACTGCATCCACTGTTTCCTAAACGCTGGGTTATTTGGGAAGCTGAACAAGGTGATCTTTCCCTCACAACCAGAAGCACACTTCTTTAGTGACATTGTTGATTTTGTGGTCTAAAAACAAAATGACAGCGCTGTTGACGGCCTCTGTAACCCGAACGAAGCTCAGTGTGCTCTTGTTCTCGCTCTGGTTGAAGTGCCCATACAAGGAATTCTGCCCTTTATGACGTCATACAGGGCCATACTCTAAAAAAACTTGTTTGAATCCTGAAGGAGTGTATTTGGCAGAAATACTCCGTCATACGTCCAACTCGTTTTTTAAATTTTGGCCATGTTTAGCATGAGAATCCAACTCTTTAACAGTGTAAATAAGTCAGAATGCATGAAATAACATTAGACACCCTCTTTAAATTTAGAATTTAGAATCTACTGTCACAATCTGGTTGTGCAGTGAGGGAAAACAGGATGCGGACTTCAAATAAAAGATGGGTTTAATTCAAAGCATACAGAAACAGGGCACAACCAAACATCAGGGTAACACAAACGAGAACAGACCATGAGTGCAGAGGAGTGAGACAATATAAAGGGAGTGCTAACGAAGATGACCAGGTGCAGGGAATCCAGGGAGAGTGGGAGAGATGAGGAGTGAGTGAGTTCAGGTGTGAGACAGGGAGGATCATGGGAAATGGAGTCCAGGACAGGCGTGGATTGTAACATTACAATCCACGCCCTGGAGGTAGGGGTGGGCGCCCTGGAGACCTACACGCAGGTGCGGGGGAGGTGCAGACAGGTACAGAGGTCTCCAAGGCGGGACTAGGACA
The DNA here is from genome assembly GCA_039654625.1 of Rhinogobio ventralis. NCBI lineage: Eukaryota > Metazoa > Chordata > Actinopteri > Cypriniformes > Gobionidae > Rhinogobio > Rhinogobio ventralis. The sequence goes on along the minus strand of CM077196.1, from coordinate 33,421,354 downwards.
TCGGACGGCCACGGCAGGTCAGGAGCCTCGAGCGGCCACGGCGGATCAGGAGCCTTGGGAGTCCACGGCGGATCAGGAGCCTCGGGAGTCCACGGCGGATCAGGAGCCGTGGGATGCCATGGCGGGTCAGAAGTCTCAGGCGGCCATGGAGGATCAGGAGCTGTGGAATGCCATGGCGGATCAGGAGCCCCACCCACATGTGCTCCACCCACATTTCTTGGGGAAATTCAGGGGTAGTATCGAGGGCTCGTGGAATGGGATGGGCTCCTGGGCTGGAGCAGGCTTGAGGAGGGCTGGAGCGGGCTCGAGGAGCGCTGGAGCGGCCTCATGGAGGGCTGGAGCGGGTACTTGGAAGCCTGGTGCGGAATCCAGGAGACTCCAGCCCCATCAGAAAATGAGAAAACAAGACAGTTCCACAAATTCCTCCACGTACCTCTCCAGCGGGCGACCGTCCTGCCTAAGGCCCCACAGACGGTCCACTGCTGTTGTGTCTTTAAGAGGGGACAAAGGGTAAGGATTTGTCAGCAAAGGATACAAGTAGTGCTGCCTTAGAATTGGGCATATAATTTTTTTTAGTTTTTTATATAGATGTTTTTGGAATTTTCAGCATCAAGTGAAACGGAATACTGAATAGAGGGCGCTCCTCCTCTCCATTTCACGCTCATAGCAGACTAAGGGTTGGAGGGGAGTGGTTAAGGATATTCAAACCCAAGCCGTCAAACTGACATCATCTGAGAAGAAACGTCATTCCAGACCATTCCAGAAGTTACTTTTCAGATTTTGATTAAAGATTACCACGGCAAACAGTTTTTTTCTGTGTATTTTGCACAGATTAATTGTTCACCCTAAGACCAGTAATGTTTGCTAACAAAGTAAATAAGGTTGATTTTGATTTCATGAGGACTTTAAAATGACTTCCTTTGCAGGGGTTCATGCCTTATTTTGGGCATCATATACCTTTTGCAAACCCCCTATAATTAATGCCCTGATGTTAGAAAATCACACTCAGGCTATGTAGACACAATTTTTGAAAGCGATTATAAGGCGGCACTTCTGAAGCGATCTCTCTCTCTCTCCCTCTCTCTCTCCGCTCTTTTCATTCTGCATTACAAAAACAGCATTGCAGTCACTGCGAGTCAGTGCCTGAATCAAACCATAGCAAATGCGCCACGTGACGCCCCTTTGAAGTGACAGCAGAGGTTGCTCTTTTTCACCACGCAGTTTGCACACTCAAACACACACGTGCACACACACACACACAGATGGCCTCGAGCTCCCGGATCAGTGGCTTGACCGACAGCCCTAATAACAGCCTGAAAACAGCCTCCTGCTTGCTAGAGAGAAGGATGTGATTAGCACACAGTGATCACTCCCACCAAGAAGCAGTCGCACATGGAAAGCCTCCTTCCGAAACAGCTTACCAAAGAAGATACAAAAGCTTCAAACTGCTTTCCATGCTTTTAGGCCACTGGCGTAAATGATAATACAGAGAGTGACAAATGTAGCAGTGTGTAATATTAATCACTGCGTACTGTAATGGTGATGAAGTAAATTCTTTTAGTTATTTCACTCTAGTGGAGGAGGGTGATGATTACATACAAAACCGTTTAGAAATAGAGCCATAAAGGAGCTTTTAGCTTTGATGATCTTCTTATCATCCTAATCAAACATGTGTTAGATGTTATTTTGAAGTATTGGGTCCATTCTCGCTGTTACGATGGGCTGAGTGTGTTCATCTCTCTTCGCCTGCTGGAAACAGAACGATGGGAGGTGGAAACAAGAAAGTTTATGCGTATGCAGTATTTTGCAAACACAAGCTGGCTTGAGGATATCGATTATGTATATAGGTGTGATAACCTTTTAAAAGCAACAGGTCATGAAATTTGACCCCATTTACTTTCTTAGTAAATGGTTTTATAGTTCATGCGTGCACATTATGAAATATGTTTATTATTAAGCTGAATTTTCAGCATCATCAGTGTCACATGATCCTTCAGAAATCATTCTAATATGATGAGTTGGAGCTTAATAAATATTTGTGCTGTTTAATGTTTTTTGCAGAACCGTGATGCAATTTTTTCAGGGTTGTTTTACGTATAGAAAAAAAGGCATTTATACTTATAACTTTTTATACATTTAATGCATCCTTGCTGATTTTATAAATGTATCTCTCTCTCTTACTGAAAAAATCTTACTGACCAAATACTTTTAAATGCTTATATATACACACATTAGAGTCAGAATATATGTGCAACTGTTCAAATTACTCAAGGTTCAGTTTGTATCTCGGTTTCGGTACGATACGGTATGTGCTACGTTCAGTAAAAAAGGACTAATGTCAAATAAAAATAAAGAAAATAAGAACAAATAATAATCATGCAATAGCACAAATAAATACAATAGAGTAAAAAGACAAATAAAATACAGGTTTATAGGTTTTTCAGGTTGATCTAACAGTAGTTTTTAGGTACAGAATTTGAATAAAGTAATCAAATGTAAAATAATACTGCATATAATCTTCACTGAATAAATTAACTCTTTCCCTGCCATTGACGAGTTATCCCGCCTTTTATGAGAAAGTGCTTCGCTGCCAAAGGCGAGTTTTTATGGCTTTACGTGTTTTCACTGTTATATAGTAGGGGCTATTACACATCTCCTGAAAGAGTACTGAAACTACTGATCAAAACACAGGCAAAGAAGATGCCGAAGCAATTAGCATATGTAATCATATGATAATGTAAAATCACACAATCACCAACATTAAACAGCATATAAATCAAAACTGCCTAATGTATAGGACTGTGCATATTTGGGGGTGTTGATGGACTACTCCATCTATGTTTTGATCATCATTCTGAATATGATCCAGATGTAGTCTTTGAGAAAAACTTTTTGCTTAAAATGTTGCTTTTTTAATGAAACTTACCCACATTCAAGTGTTGATAATTTTTTTGTTGTTGTTGTTTAAAAGCAGAGGCTCTTTTTATATATTGCATGTTCAGATATTCATACAACAAAATATTCTGGGGGCCATGACATTTTTGTGAAAATGATCAAAACAGCTGGCGGGGAAAGAGTTAAATAATTATGAATCCTGATTAAAGTTATAAAAGTTATTCAGTTGAGAGCAGTGCTCGGCATTTAGCTGCTGTACCACCTGACCACTGCAGGTTTAAGATGTTCGGCGCTGTCCAGACCGACACCGTTATGACAAGTACAGCGAGAAAGATTCGACAGACTCAGAGCCTTATTTAAAGTAATTATGACATGGTGGGAATGCAGCAAAAATCCTAAAATAAAACAGCCCAAACAACACTTACAGATGAAATGAATAAGGACAGAGTTATATGACAACGCTCAGAACTCATATTTAAATAAATGTTAAAAACACTGCATATTTCACTACATGGCGGCAGCACAAAAACATGCATCTTACCTTATGATACTCAGCAAATGCTGACGAATGCTTTAATCAAAACCTCTATATTCAGTTTTTCATTGATGTCTGGGTAAACATACATAAGTATCAGATGAGATCTGAGACATGCTGCTCACTCGTGTGAGATCAGCTTTTGAAATATTCTCAAAAAATTCTCAAAGTCACATACCACATTCAACAACATATAAAAACTAATTAATCTTTAGAGTAAGCTTATGAATAAAGCTGGAAAATGTATTTAAATTTTTAAATTTACTTAAATTCCATTTCAGTGAAACCCCTAGTTCCTGTGGCAATGCTGAGAACCATTACACCCCTAGTGCACACCGTCTTTGTGATAAAACCGCACATATTTGAATTCGATGCTGCAAGAACATTTGCAAACTGCCCTGAGTAACAGCAGCATCAACACACTGCCTGCAGCGGTAACGCATAATTTCAGGGCCAGGTTCAAAGGTTGTGCACACTGCTGGCAAACAAAAGGGTGCAAAATGAATCCATTAACTCTGCTGTGGGTTTGGATTTGTTTGCTTGGGTGTTATCTGGTATTCTGGAGTTCAGTTATGTCGTGCTTTCATGTGGGCACATCTTGGACTGATGTTGTTCAGCTATTAGAACTCTATTAAATCTCTCATTTTCATGTTATGTAATACCAGTCACAGAGGTTTCAAATAATTTCTCCCGGTTGACCAGTGAGCAGGCTTTAAAAATGCTTTTTGTGAGTCCTGCTCTAGGAACAATCTCTCCTGGTGCCAGTTTGAACTGGGTTAGACCTAAAAAAAAGTGGCGTGCTTCTAAATTCAGCAAGCTCTGTTTTAGTTTAAAGTCCACAAGGTGTTTTTTTTTTGTGTGTGTTTCTTTAGACTGGTGGCTTGACATAGACTCTTTCTTGCTTTTGTCAGCTTTTGAAAGACTCAAAGCGTATGTATTTTCACTTGCACCTGCTTTCTTCCCTCCAAACTGTATGGGAAGTTTTAACCACAAGCATTCATTTCAAAGGATTGTTTCGAGAATAGCTGCGGTCCTCCAGTGGCATTCGTGTATTTACTTATAGTTGGCAGCCCGCCAAAGCAGATTTGCATGTGAATGATGGTGTTTTGTGTTACGATCCAAAGAAAAGATTGAAGGGTGAAATGCCTCCCAGAATGGAAGAATTTTGTGCAGGGGGGGGTCGAGATACGAGCAGATACGAAGAACAAGTGCATACAGCCTCAGAGAATGAACAGAGACCTTCAAAACACACAGCAATGCGCACACACGGTGCGTCATGCCAAAAGGCACCAACGTGAGCGAGGGTGAGATGAAGAAAAGACGGCGCGAGGAAGAGAAAGGAGAGCATGCGTGGGTAGTGGGGATTTTAGATGTGATAAGGCCTCCATGGTAACGGAATATCTATCATGGTTTATGTAACGCCACCCTTGTCCTCTCCATTACGCTCTCCTGAAATCCCAATCTCCGATCTACAGCTGATTACAGTCTACATCGACCACATCCGTGCAGCTGGGACTTTTTACAAACAACGGTTTATTGAACGTGAACCCCGTGACCCCTAATCTTGAGGTGTCCCCATGCCTAAAAACATTTCTATATAGACACAGAGGAAAATTTAATTGCTCAAATGTTGCTCTCTCAACCTAGAGGAGTTTTTATATATGCTTCATTTAAGTATAAATTATGTAAATTGTTAAAATGCAGGAGTCTGCCAATTATACATTTTTAAACTCTTTTTATGAAGTTTGCAAAGTATGCAAATGCATTAATACTATACTATCCACCTTATTTTTTTAAAGTTAGAGTGGGTGCGGCCATTTGTAACTTGAAGCTTCCGGTGTCATTTGCTTCCAGTTATTTTTGCTGTTATGCTGCTTGATATTGCAAACTAGTATTTGTTATCGTATTGTTTAATTAATTATTGTAATCAAAAACTCACTGATTTGTTGTGCAAATAGTTTTACCGTTTACTGCACTCAACACTTTGTTATTCTTCGAATGAACTGGAAGTCTCACACATTCACATGTTATTTATGTCCTGGCACTAAAAAGGTGAAATTTCATTTTGAAATCACTGATTTTTGATTAAAAACTTAGTATCTTGGAAAATCTGAGTGCAGTTTGAGACATGGTTGAGAACTCTTCTGAAACTCTAGAGAGACGTGAAATTATTGGTGTCTAACTAAAGGGAGAGTTCAATAAAAAAACAAAACAAAAAAAGCCTGTATGACTTTCTTTCTTCTGTGAACATAAAAGAAGATACTTTGAAAAATATCTGAGGGTATTTTGTTGTTTGGACAATGTCTTCTTTTGTGTTCTGCTTAAGAAATAAAGCAATACAGGTTTGGAACGGCATTAAATAATGACAGATTTTTCATCTTTGGTTGAACTGTCCCTTTATGCAAAAGTCTCCATTTGCTCTCCATGTAATCACATTAGTGTATAGTAGAAACAAAAGTTGTGATTTTGAGCCTAAATGGACACTGGACAGAGGAGAATAAGGCCTCTGCCTTAGTGTTAAGACTGCAAAACAATGAGTGTGAAATGATCCCAGTTTAGTCTCATCAAGGTCGTTTTTGCTAAAAACTGAAATTCTTTTGAGATGGCTTTCAGTTGCACACACCCCATTTCCTCCCTTCGTCTAAAGACAGCAGGATTATGGTGTTTTATTTTGGCAGGAGCTTATCTTGACCTTAAGATGAAAAGAAAGAGAGTGATTTTCACTTGTCTGAACGATAGGTGTCCGTCTGAACTCCCTGCTGCATCTGCTCAGATTGGTTCTCACAGTGTGAGAGCATGTGCTGGTGTGGAGAATACATGTGCAGTTTCTATATTTGACAATGATTGTGTGTGTGTGCATGTGCTTGTGTGGGTATCTGGATGTGTGTGTGTTGTGTGCATGTGGGTATCAGGGTGGGTGTTGGATTTTACTAAATTCTCACTCTTGTCATTTAAAGAGATGCATTTTGTGCCAATCTGGGCAGGAGATTTGCTACACTTTAAGCTCTATCGTAAACTAGTGAGTCGAAAGAGGAAAATGGATGAAAGAACGCTGGAGAATGTGGGGGCCATCAGTGAAAGAAGGGATTAAATAGAGAAAAAGCATGCGAGGCGGAAAGGTGTCATATTTGCGTCTTCTGTGCCTCATCTTCACGCTGATTTATATTTCCAAGCTAAACATCTGATGACAGCACTGACTAATTTACCACTAAATGTGAATATCAAACATTTACACAGCTAAGCCGCATTGACAGTTTCTTATGGAAGCCTGTTTCCACCTAAAACAGGCAATGGAGACAGGACATACAGTTTAAAATAACACATAATCACATTGTAAGATATAAAGTCACAATTATGAGAAAGAACGTTGCAGTTGTAAGATATAAAGTCACAATTGAGAGATATAATAATATCTGGTCGCAATAATTATTATATAAAGTTGCAGCTGTAAGATATAATGTCAAAATTAAAAAATATAGTCACAACTGAGAGATATAAAGTCACAACTGAGAGATATATTGTTTAGAAAGAAAGTTTAATTATGAGTTGTAATTTTCAGATATAAAGTCGTAATTACTGGAAATAAATTAACAGGCTTCTGTAGTTTCTGCTTTTGTAAGGTGCAAACGCACATATGCATTTTCCTGTTTTATTGCTTTGATTTACCTTGATGTGGTGAAATTGTATTAGCATAAAACTCTTTTTAAATTTGGCACAAATATGTTGAGTTGAAGCCAAAAGTGTTGAGTAAGGACAGCTGGATGCATTAAATGTGCGTGATGCGGTAATTATTTGCGTGATTCAGGAATTCACTTGGCTCCTCAGAGTAGTTTTGATGCTCTCTGCTAAGCATTGTATGCCTGAGGGAGGCAAACAGACCCACACACTGACATAACACATGGCTCAATTACAGCTACAGCACAAGTTATCGAGAATTATAAACTCCCACCCTAATTTAATCTCAACAGCCATGACAAATGCTAATGATGGTCATTGCCCTAGAAAATAATGCTTACATCTGACCAGAGGGGGATCAGAAGTGGTCCAGTCAGCCCTCACAATTGCACACGCTGAAAAAGTGAAGTTGCTTTAATATCTTCTACACCCTCAGCTCTGACACAACACCTCATAATTTCCTCTTTGACTTCAGTAGAAGTTGTCCGGCGCGTGTCTTCTGTTCGTGCCTTAGAGGGATTTGCAGCTATCAGAGGTGGTAATTAACCCTGTTGACTCCTCCTCCAGTTATTCCGTTCCTGTTTTTCTCACTAACTCGCCTGCCTGCCATGCCACCGTTTCTGGCTTTGCATCCCATTTGCTTTTTTGTGGGTTTTACCTTGATTCTTTTTGCATCTGTCTGTATGCGTACGTCTGTCTGTATTTTGTCTGTATGTCTCTCTCTCTGTTTCTCATCTATTTTATTTCTCCTTACTCACCATGCAGCCTCTAAAGTCAGCGTTGCCGTAGCAACCACAAGAGATCTGCAGCTGCAAAGATGTGGAAGGAACCTAACTCACATACCCACCTCGACATGCATATATCTATATATATATATATAGCGAAAGAGGTGTGCATGTGATCTTATCTTCCACAAGCTTCCATTACGCCTCACCTGTAACTCTCAAAAGAGGTGTGACTTTACAAAAACATGCACAGAGGTGTGAAGTATGCAGGTCTGAGCATGTTTCTAATATGCACATTAGAACACTTTGAGTTTACTGTAATGACGTCATTTTTCGATAATCACAGTCATGAACTGAAACAAACACGTCTGCACCAATCAGTGATCAGTTATTGCCTGCAAATCAGTAGGCAAAGCAGAGGATGATTGTGGGAATCTTTGCTGTTCAGATGATTAATTGAAACTAAGAAAATTCAACTGACAGTTTATCCCAATTAAATTCATCATCTCACTGAACCAACGATACAAGTTGATTCTGTGAGCTACTGTTCTGAAATGGGAATGTATTAGTTGCTTTACATGGCACGTGAAAGCTTTAGCTTTTTGAACTGAACTGACATATTCATTTTGTGCTACTGACTCTTTTCTCATTCCTCTTGGCGATCACGTTTTTAATAGTTAAGAATCAATGATTTATGTGCTCCACATTGATATAACCCAGATACATAATCAGCATCATGTCCTCTCATCTGCCAAAATACAGTCCCTGAATACCTTACTGTCAAGATGTGCCCCAGATCGAAAGATATTATACACATTTCTATACTTTTTTGGGGCATTTCACACAGTTTTTCAAAGTCTCGCTCATTCGTTATGCTGCTTATGATTCCCTTTTCACTGTTGACATTTTTTTAGGGTTTTTACTTTTGTCTGCTAATGTTCAGGTTCATATTGTATAGGCAGATATGCTTGTACAGTACATCACTGCAGCCTTTGGGAGTGTCTTTGATCCAAAGTGGGCCAGAAAGCTCTGTGATTTATTCTCCCCACAAACCCACTGTCCTTGAGATGAGCTAGCAGAGGTGAGGGCTGGTGCCGTCAGGTTCAACTTCGTCTCTCCACATGTTCTCACTGAACAAGTGTTCACAACCTGCAGAACAGCTATGATGAAGTCTGCACTAAAGATATAATTTTCTCTGCTTCCTTCTTCTCTTTCATTATTCTGCCCTCCTTGAGTCAATCACTGCAACCGTTTGTTCAGACAAACATGAACATTTTGTTTGATTGTGACGTCACTAATGATGTTGTGTTCTTCTGTCTGTCTCTTTGCAGAAATACTCCTGGATGATTTCATGCTGACACACCCAATCTTCCTGGCCCCAGACAAGTTCCAGCAGGTCTTGCTTCAGCAGTATCCTTTCTCCTCTCCAGAACCATAAGTGTCAACCTCTTAAATTCTGAAATTTTTCAACGGGCGACAATAACCCTATCATAAGGTGATTTATCCAAATACAACATGGACCTGGATCATCATCTTTGGATCAATGCTTCTGTTAGCCAGTTAGTTTTAGGGGGGCGGGCTAGGATAATGGATCATTTTGGTTATCATTAGCATTAGGAATAAAGCTTAGCCTACCATTTATGTTGGGAATGTTGCTTCAGGACCAATGCAATTTTGCTCTCACTTGCGGAAACCCTCGCATTTGCTGAGGAAAAGTGGAGTAGACTTTAACTTTAAATATTGAACTATTAAATAATATATTTACATATTTACTAAACAGGGCAAATAAGCAGGGCAAAACCTTAACCCTGTCCCCGCGGTATACCAGTACTGGGAAAATACCGGTATATATTTTATTTCAAACGGTACGATATCATGATTTCGCATATTTCGGTATATGCTGCTGTTCCGAAGTTCACCGCTAGGTGACGCGAAACCGGCAAATGTGGCAAGTGGCAACATAGAGGAACAAAATGGATAAAGCAGTTGAATCTCAATCAACATGCCCAAAACTAATTAATAAAGAGAGGAGTAGAAGTGAAATTTGGAATTAGCCTACTTTGCTTATAAAACTGATGAAGAACCATCAAACCTAGCAAAGCATCTGTCACTATCCTGACTTCAGCAAGATATTAAGTGATCGACAGGTGAGTGCATCATTCAAACCATCTAATTTAGACATTTATTTTCTTTTAACACTGATCAACGCACATACATACATAAGACAGAACCGTTTAAATATCACAAAATCTCCAGCGTTCGTTTCAACCAATGACGTTTAGATCTCATAATATTTGCACGCATACTATTGCACTATTTACATTCGCGTAACATAACCGACTGTGTTTATGTGAATACTCACTAAAGACGGACATTTTTACATAATTTTGTGTATTTGACTGTTTAAGGAAACTTAATTTGGAATGCGCAAGCTCTTTACCAGGCTTGTGTGTACGTTGTTGGTATGAGCGCAAAGAAAACTCTCTCAAAGAGCTCCCATCCCATGTATTACGAAATGCTATAAAATCGCTTAAATGTTCAAATTTGCTGAAATTTCTTCTCACAAGACAGTTTTCAAATGACTGATTTGATGTGATAATCTTTGTTGATTAATTTACTAATAAACATTTGTGGTAATTTCCCACTTTATAAACCCAAAACTTGCGAGAATGAGTAAAACTATGTGCATTACCCGCGCGAAAATCAGCCCCTGTGTGGTATCGATTTAATATCGGTACTTCGGTATTAGATTGTGGTACCGTACCGAAATCAAAATTGTGGCATCGAGCCATCCCTACTGACAGTAGTTTTTTAACGCCAAAAGAGTGTTTGCACTGTTTGTAAATATGGCCCTTAATGTTTAACTTTAATTTAATACATTTTGATTACGTTATTTGTTCTTTGTATTTGATTATTTATTAAAAACAGATGCCCTAAAGTAGAGAGAGACTGTGATGGGGAAAAAATAAATATTTTTCAATACTTTTGCATTTGTTTGCAAAAAGTTTTGCAATCCCCAGAGAAACTCACAAAACTTTTAATTTGGGAGAAAAAACTATATTTCAATGCTTTTGTGACCGAAAAGCATTTGTGATTGAACACAAAAGCATTGAATTATAATTTCTCCTCCCATCTCATTTTTTTCCCATCATCATGTCCCCTGGTGGCTCTGTACCATAGTGTGAAATCATATCCTGTTTTCTATATCCATTGCAGTGTCTGAAGAAATTTCACATACTCAAAGTCTAGCATGACAATGCTTTATGGTTTTCCAGTCCAAAGTTTACCAACTTGACCCAGAACTGGTTAAATCATGTCTAAATTACTAACTGTATTTCTAGTGAAATTTCGTGGTGCAACATTAAATGTTACAACTTTATTATTATTGTTTTGTTTGTTTATGTTGCTGTGTTTGAAATTGAATTATTGCAGTGACAGCTATGCTGGTGCCCAACATGTTCTCCAATCAGTTTGTTTACTTTGTGACACTCCAGAAAAACAGAACACTTGTCAGACTTCAAAACACTTCCAGAACGAACCAAATTATCTGCTACAAACAGTCAACAAACATAGCCGAGAAGCCCAGCGTTTTTCTACCGCAGGGGGCTAAGAGCAGTCACACATGCTGCTTAAGATTTGGGTCAAATGATTTACCAATTAGCCGCAATGCTAACCCACCTCTATCAGACTATGCGGGCCCACCCCCTCCGTCCCTCAAGGGGTCCATTGAGGTTGCCGAAATTCAGATAAGAAGAGTGCAATGTGGGGAATGTGCTTGTTTTGTAAGCTTTAGGCTGAGTGTGTATAAGTGTGTGTGTGCAGAGGACACCTCTCTCTCTCTCTCTCTCTCTCTCTCACTCTCTCCATAAGTCCCCTCTTATTTGGTGACCTACATTCCTTCTGTGAGTGCCATAGCCCCCCTATCCAGACCATAATGGCGTCTGAGGGGCTTGTCTGCAGACTTTGAGCACAAAGGTATTCCTGGGGAGGCCCGTCTGCATGCCTCAGCACTCCTAATGCAGCGTGTCTGCTGCGGATCTTCTGCGGCAATCAGTGACCCTCGCTAATCTTCCCTGACTGCCGTCACCACCTCGCCTTATGATCCACTCCTCTCTTTCTCTTTCCTCTCCCTCCTCCTGAGCCATTTATCTTTCTATTTTCCACACCTTTTTTCCTGGTCTTTGACTTGACCTAATCCAGGCCTAATCAGATCTTTTTGTTGTGGCAACATGTCTGCTTCCTGCTTATAAAAGACACGTCTTTTACACTTCCCACTAGTCAGGGCTCATTTAAGGGGTTTAATAAAAAGATTTCAAAGCAGGATGATTCCTTTTCACTCAGGACTGATAGTGCTTTCAGCTCTTCACACGTTGACGAACACTCCCGGCGGAGTCCGTCTGGCTGGGCTCCAAACCGCGATCCAGGACTCGTGCAAGGGAACAGAGTTCATCTTTTGCAGCTGCCCAGCGGCTCAGACTGCTGCTGTTTTTTGGCTCTCAAGCAGAGGTGACGGCTCTGGATATAGATTTACTAGACCTGGGATGCCATTTGGAGAAGCTCCTCTTGGGCCTTTTTTGTACAGGAATAGTTGTGTCAATTTTAGATGGGGTGTCGGGGACTCTTTAATTATAGGCAGTCAGGCTCAAGGATACTCCAGTTTAAATTTAGCCCGCCTTTCAGGTTTCCTGCTCGTATGAGTGGTAGGATTGGGGACAAGGAGCCTTTGCAGATTTTTAGGTCATTTTACGTGCCGAAAAATTGAATGTCTTTGCTCAAATGCTTATGTGTTACTTCACCAACGTGACTAATGTAAGTGTGCGAGTAACAAAAAAATCCATTCTGTGTGTGTTTATGTTGTAGCGTGAGTGTGTGTGGGTGTGATGGGTGTGTTCCATCGCCCTCAATACTTTTCAAAGGTTGTAATTATTCTGGCTGTCTGGCCACAGAGGCATAGATTTTGTTTTTCCAGCGCGGCATCTGTGTCAGGTGATCGGACAGCGGCTGTCTGAGTATGTGTTTATCGACATTCACTTCGCAAACCCACTCAATACAATATCTGTGCTGAAAAACACCAGCTGTATATTGTGTTTTAGGCTACAATAGGCAAAAGGCTGTCTGTCTGTCTGTCTAGGTGCAGATGTGTGCACATTTTTATTCACTGCACTTAGTGAGCGCAGGTGTGCATGCGTTGGCTCGTGAGCGTGTTGTTTCTTAACTCCTGGCTCAGATTCAGCTCAGAGGGTAAGCAGGGTGAGGGCTGGCCCGGCTGGGATGGAGCTGAGCGGAAACTTGCAGTTCTGACTGTGGCCTTCCGCTATCTGGACACATACAGAGACTTACTGCAGGAGGAGGGAGATCGCTCCAACTCCTTCCCAAAGGTACTGCACACGTGTGTAAAAAAAAACCCTCAAAGGAATGCTCATCAATGTTTTTTTCTAATGCACACAAATCATTTTAACATTTCTTAAATAAAAATTGTCTTGTTTGCCAGTCAAATTACCTAAAAATCCTTAAAAATAGATTAATTGATTTGGGAAGCAACATGAGTTAGAGAATATATCTTGAATTAAGATGACTTTTTATACCCCATTTGCAATTGTGTTTTTTCTTGTTTTAAGCATAAACCTCATTAAATGTTGTTAGAAGTTTAATGTAGAAAAATAAACCTTATTGGAGATTTGTATATATGTTGTACCTTTTGTACAGTTCTTGGAGTATCATCATTGGTATAATACTATCAGGGTTATTATGGGAATGAAAAAATTACATAATGTTGCTCTTTTTACCTGTTTCACATCACCTGTGCTCCAGACTTTTTTGTTCTTTTTTTATATTTTCTTTCCTATGTTTTTGGAAGTCAGACATACAACTTTCTGTTTTCACATTGCCATTTCATTAATATTAAAACAATTGATAAATTGTTGGTATGTAAAGAGGTTCACTTTTCATAATCACCAGTTGCTTCTTTTTTTTTTATTCTCTTCCTCCTGGTTTTAATAATAATGCAACCTATGGTTTTAGGATCTGTATTTGTGCGCTGTTCAGGAGCTCAGTCGCTTTCCTGAACTGGTGGAAGACATCCTGAAACTTCAGCGCTGGACTGAGATATTACACAGCCCGTAAGTATCAAATCCTCTTCATCCTCACAGTGGAATATTAATATAAGCTACTGTTGTGGTCAGAATTATTGGCACCCCTGGTAAATATGATCAAAGATGGCTGTAAAAATAAATCTGCATCGTTTATCCTTTTTTTCTTGTATTAAAAAAATTCACAAAAATCTAACCTTTCACATTATGAAATAAATGCTTTTCTCCAAAAAAATAATTGGCCATAATTATTGGCACCCTTTTATTAAATACTTTTTGCAATTCTCCATACAGAATCTCTCTAGATCCTTCAGATTCCCAGATCCATGTTGGTGCTTCTTCTCTTCAGTTCAGCCCACTAATTTTTTATAGGCTTCAGGTCAGGAGACTGGGAGTGGGATGGTCATGGCAGAAGCTTCATTTTGTGCTCAGTGACACATTTGTGTGTTGATTTTGATGATTGTTTTGGATCGTTGTCCTGATGGAAGATCCAACCACGGCCCATTATAAGATTTGTAGCAGAAGCTGTCAGGTTTTGATTTTTTATCTGTTGGTATTTGCTAGAATCCATGATACCATGTATCTGAACAAGATGTCCAGGACCTCCAGCAAAAAAATAGGCCCACAACATTAAAGATCCAGCGGTATTTTTAACCATGGGCATGGGGTACTTTTTATCCGTGTTTGCACCCATCTGGTGGGTTTGCGGCCGAAAAGCTCTTTTTATAGTTTCATCTGACCACAGAACCAGGTCCCGTTTGAATTTCCAGTCGTGTCTGACAACTGAATATGCTGGAGTTTGTTTCTGGATGAGCAAGAAGGATTTTTCTTGAATCCCTTGAATTTCTATTTTGTGAAGCTCAACAATATTTTGCTGCACATCAGAACTATTTTCTTTGGTTTTACTCATTGTGATGAATGATTAAGGGAATTTGGCCTTTGTGTTTCCTCATATTTATACTCCTGTGAAACAAGACATCATAGCTAGACAATTTCATGTTCCTAGTCACCCTGGTGTGCTAAAAAAATACAAATATTAATGGGAATATAATTCAGAGATATTTTACTCATAAAAAATTCTAGGGGTGCCAATAATTGTGGCCAACGTGTTTTGGAGAAAAGCATTTATTTCATAATGTGATTTCCACTTTCCATTCTTTTACTTCAGTGAAAGGTTAGGTTTTTGTGAATTTTTTGAATGATAGACCAAAAGGATAAACAATGCAGATTTCTTTTTACAGCCATATTTGATCATATTTGCCAGGGGTGCCAATAATTCTGACCGCAACTGTATAAATGTTTTTTTATGAGCTATAATGGCTGCAGAAATGATAGAGGAACATGAAATCATTTAATACATGAAGTCTCTTCGTTTTGTGAAGTACAACATAAGTTGTAAAGTATTAAATGAGGCACATGTAGTTGCCCATTAAGAGCTTTAGAAGCAGATTAAGAATTAATGTGCAGACATTAAAACTTTAATGTGTTGTGTTCGTTTTTTCGATTGTGTCATTAAAAGCCTCTCAACAGGGCAGCAGTCTTTTCATAAACCCTTAAACAGTTTATTTCTGTAACCCAGTTTATAAAAATAGGCCTATGTGTTATCTGGTTGACATTAAATTGACAATGGCATGTTTGGTCTTTCTGCATCTTTAATTATAAATATGCCATGTAAACATAATGTAATTTTCACTGTTTTGGCATATTGGAGTTGAAAAATTCTTGCAGTCCAGTCATAACAAATAGTTTAAGAGCCTACCATGACTGGTCCTCAAATATCTTGCCCATGCATAGAGCATTTTCCATCCCTGATGCCATTACCAAACTAATTTCAGGTTTATAATCGTCTTTTGGAGACAAATAACTTACTTAGTTATTTACAATTGAATAGCTACCTGACTTGTTTTTCCCTCCTATTCGACAGAGCCGAGGAAGACAAGGAAAGTCGCAGGAAGCAAGTCCGCCCGCTCTTCAGACACTTCAGACGTATCGACGCCTGCCTGCAGCCCCGAGAGGCTTTCCGCGGCTCAGACGAGAGTACGTTTGAACCTGTGTTTTAATAGAATGCATAAATATTGTACAGACTGACCACAGTTTATTAACTTTGCGTTTGCTTAGCTGTGCAATAACACCCATGAGAATACTGTTAGTGAATCATCTTATTCATCCTTTTTTGTAAAAGTGCCAGTCTGCTACCACTTCATTCAGACCAGGATGATAAATCGGGTCATGGGGAAGCATCTGCCAAGTTTTATAGATGCAATGAGCTCATCTGATGGAATGGGACTCTTTGTCAGAGTAGTGGCTCAAGCCAAGCTAAGTGATTTCCCAGACCTTAATCAATAGACAATCTGACAGTACAAAACGCTGCCACCCTGAAGCCTCCAGTGACCCAGTTTCTGCTTTCATCAAAGCTGTGACTGGTCAATAAAGAGGAAGTCAATACTGTACATACTTAATACTATTCAAAGTTTGGATCTTTCATTTAACTTGTGATAAAATGATTCACTATAAATGTGTAATGCTGATACTGATATCTGGAATCCTGGAAAAAGACCCATTGTTTCCACAAAAATATTAAGCAGCACTTTTTTCAACATTGATAATAATAAGAAATGTTTCTTGAGCATCAGATTAGCATATTAGAATGATTTTTGTATCAAATGAGCTACCTAAACTTGTTTTTGCCACATAATAACCTGTTGGTTAATAAATAAAATGTTTTATTATTATTATTAAGTTATTAAGTGTGTGATTACTGTTGCCTGAAATCTCAACTGAATGCTGTACAAACAAATTTGACTTTGCAGGATTGACTGTTTGGTGCTTGTTTAGTCTTCTGCAGGGTTTACACACCAGATCACTCGTACGTGACCATTCGGAGCCGTCTTTCATGCCGGGTCGGGGAGATCTTGGCTCTGGTGAAAGAGAAGCTCCAGTATAGTGAGGACCAGCCCACCCAACCTGCCAACCTTATACTGGTGGCCGTCACCTCATCTGGGGGTAAGAGCATTAAAGTTTGTACCCATAAACACCATGAAAACTTACCAAGACTTCACTTGCACACTACAACCTCAAACACAGCATTATTTGTGTACAATATGGTCAAGTTTATAAGGATCCAGACCTTGATTCACTGTTTGGGGACACAACATTGTTCAGTAAGACTTTGATCGTCTGCTTTAACATCACAATCTAATCTGTGTTTGTTCAGAGAAGGCTGTGTTCCGTCCCAGCGACGAGGCCGTTTTCACCACCCTGGGCGTCAACACCCACCTGTTCGCCTGCGAGCCCTCAGAGCTCGAGAGCTTGGTGAGAACCGTGGGCTAGAGGAGGAGAGGGGGGGGGGGTGTTGCCATGGAGACCTTCATAAATAGCAACCATAAATGTCCACACAGGAATGCTCACTTATGATTATTATGTGTTGTCACCATGAATTACAATGTTCAGTGAAGATGTTATCTACAGTTCAGTGGTTTAGAAAATTTTATTCAAACACAAACCAAAAGTAGTATCTTGTCACAGTTATTTAAAATCTGAAACTGTAGTTCTGTCATGACAACTCTCAAAGTGTTTAGCATGGTAATGGGTAGGACAATGTTGATATATTTGGTCTTGGTGGATTAGATCTGATATGCTGCTGCTGTAGAGAAAGTATGGGACTTGCTACTGCCAATACATTTACGACACACTGCTGTGAGCAAGTAAGACATGCTGCTGCTGTACAATAGAGCATACATGAATTACCAGGTCTATACAGGTGGAGTTGGGGAAGCTGTAGGGTTTCTGAAAGCACGCTGCACTGCTAAGGCAAATGCTAACCAAGTATTTGAAGGTTGAGCAGCGAGCTCATTGGCTACTGATAGAAACCAATCAGCTGTGCCCTATAGATAACGATGTGATTGCATGCAGATTGAGTAAAGGACCTATTAGCCTGCGCCATCTAGAGTATCATGACAGAACTTTGTATTTCAGCTTCGCTGTGTGAGAGAAAATGTGTTTAGAAACCCAAGGATGTAAGCAAAAATGCAAGGCTTGGGGGCACTAAATGTAGAAGTTATTGAAAACCCCATATTGACTTGTCCCCCTCAGTGTCTTTTGGTGATTCTGATCCACATTTCTTTGTCGGTCAGATACCTCTCCCTGAGGAGATCCACTGGTCACCAGGCGACAGCAAACTCCATGACATGAGTGCAGAGGAGGTGGCCAATCAGCTGGTGGTGTTCGACTGGGAACTCTTCAGCTGTGTGCACGAGGTCAGGACGCTACTGCCCTCAAATCATCAGCATTCAGCACTGCTTTACCACACACCGACAGTCCAGCATACAGCTATTGTAGTGTATTGTGCACATAATAATAATATTTCCAACCATTTTAATTGGCAGATATCATGAAATTCATTCTCGAAGGACAAATTCCTTGTGGCCTGTGCATTAAACTGGCTATGAGTTGTTGTTTTTTGTGTGCATAGCAGATGCATTTATCCAATGCAAATATAGTGCATTCAAGGTACATTTCATATGAATGTGGAAATTAAACCCTTTACTTTTTATTTTCTAGTGTCATTCTCGTCCAGTTGAGCTATAATTAATTTGTCGTTTTTAAATTAGTAACATTAATTTATTTACTTTTTTATTAGTTACTTTTAAACCTAATTTTTGTTAGGTTTTTGCACAAATTAATGTGATCTGAGTTTAAGATTTTCAGATTGTAACATCTATTTCTCTGCTACAGTTTCTTTCAAAATTTCTAAAACAGTTATTGTTATTGTTACATAAAACAATAATCTATCTATCTATTTTTAATTAAAAAAACTATTTAAAATTGTTTTTGGGAGTTGAAATAAAGTTGAAATTAAATTAAATATGATCCACATATTAGGTAAAAAAAAAAAAACTTAACCTTGAACAAAAGTTAAACTTAACTTGTTTGAAAATTAGAAATGTTGCCTTGACAACTAACTGAACTGAAGTTGAAGTACTAAAATGACTAAAACATAAATGCATGAATTTAAGCTATACAGAATATAGAAATATCTAAAAAAACAAAACAAAAAACAACTAAAAATATAAAATGTTTTTAAAATATTAATAAATAATACAAATAATACTGAAATAACACTGTCCAAAAATGGTCAACAATATATCATAATTTGTCAGTATGCATATTTTTAATTGCTACTGGGTTACTTCAAAGATTGATCAAGACTTAGAGTCTAGAGCTACAATACACACTCTGTAGTTTTCCATTCCAATCAAATGTGTGCATTAGGAAACTGGCTTTAAGTTCAAGGCTACTCACATAGCAAAGTTCATGTACAAACAACAAAACTTTATGACCCGTTATGCAATGTTTTCCCTGTTTCCCTGTATCTTAATTCCTGTTCTCATTTGATTTTTTTATTTTTTGGACAGGTGGAGTTTGTGTGTTACGTGTTCCACGGGGAACAGGCTCGCTGGCGCCCCCTCAACCTGGAGCTGATCCTGCAGCGATGCAGTGAAGTGCAGCACTGGGTCGCCACTGAGATCCTGCAGTGCCAGTCGCTTCCAAAGAGGATACAGCTACTGCGCAAGTTCATCAAGATTGCAGCCTTGTGAGTGTATATGTGTTTGTGTAGGGTACAAGCTAAATCCGCTTATGAAGGTGACAAAAATGAACTATTCAGAAATCGCCAGAACTGTGAACATGTTAACATATGACCACCCACGTATATCCGCACCTGCTCAGTATTCAGCAACTTGAAACAAGCAGTGATTTCACATGCAAAGCCAATCATAGCAGAGTTCATTTGCATACAGTCTTAAAGGTGCATACAGTCTTAAAGGTGCAGTAGCAAATAAACATCTACTTCATTCAAAGGGTCAGAAAGATGCTGAAAAAGAGTCATGTACAATTAAATCAATATGTTTTTGGTGAAAGAAAACTTGTCTAATGTCGTAAGCGACTTCAGGAAAAAAATGCAATGCTTTTTATTTACATTTATTCACCTATTATTCACATTCTAGTGTTATTTTAGAATGTTTATTTATTATTATAGGTCTTATTAATATTTTGAATTAAAAAAATTGTAATTTAAGTTTTAGTAGTTTTGTGCTTTAACTTTTTTTTTTTTTTTTTTTTTTTACAGTTTTCAACTTCTATATTGCTTCAACTTTTTATGTCAGTTTTAGTTATTTTAATACTTTTTAATGCTTAATTTAAACCTACTGAATTCTTAGTTTTTAAGTTTTTCCATCTAATATTTATTGTTTTATTTTGAATCTGTATTTGGAATAGTTTTGGTTTTAGATAACAATAACAACACCATCTCATTCGTTATCGGGTCTGTGTATGTAATCAGTGCTATTGTGTGTGTGTGTGTGTGTTTTAGATGTAAACAGCAGCAGGATCTGCTGTCGTTCCTGGCGCTGGTTCTGGGCCTGGACAACCCTGCAGTCAGCCGCCTACGTCTGACCTGGGAAGTGAGTGCATTTGTTTGTTAATCTCCCTCTTTCGTTTTCACTTCTCTCTCTTTCACACTCACACACAGTCTCTTAGCACCTCTGCCTACTCTCGTTCTGAAGAAGTCAGCGCAGTGTTATTCTTGGCAGGAGGCTATTAGCAGTTGTCATGGCAATGGAACTGAATCAGCTTGTGCCATTCTGAAGGAAGTATTCCCATGTCAACCTGTCCCTGATCATGCTTTTTTTTAATAAAATCAAAAACCTTTAAATCCTGCTTTTTTTTTGTTGCCTCATATGTCTTGTGTTGCATATGTGTTGGTTTTCATCCATCTGATTCCTAATAGAGATTTAGTTGCCACGTGTTGGTTACTTATTGCATATGTATGTGTGTTTTGGCAGGGTTTGCCAGGAAAGTTCCGGAAGCAGTTTCAGCAGTTTGAGAGCATTGCGGTAAGCGAAGAAAAATCACAAATGCAATGTCTTTAATATCTTAATTGTTTCTTCTAGACAGCAATTGGATTAAATGGATAGCAAAAAATGACTTCTTCAGAACAGATCTTAATAATATATTTAACTTATTTTTTGATCTTTGCAAATCTGAGCACAGTTTGAGATCCCAGTATGAGCAAAATGGCAATTTCACTGTAAGGGGGTATGTAGATAGAAATAACTAATTTTAAGGTAATAAAAACATAACGGTACATTATGTAAGGTCTTTATACACCACTGAAAACATAGTTATGTATATTATATTGCATTTCTGTCAATAGATCGTCATAAATCCCACACACTGAACCTTTAATATTTTTGTGGAAAATGTTTTGCCAGGACCAGGACTTTGATGAATAGAAAGTTCAAAAGAACAGAAATGTTGCATATAATGCATTATTAATTCAAATACTAATGCATTCAAATACTTTTAAAATACTACAATAATGTCTTGTAAAGCACATTATAATACATTGTATGGTCTCACGAATAATTGTAACCACAGTTATAATAAATTATAATACTTGTCTATTCATTGAACACACCATTAGAAGGTAATTATTTAGAAAGTATTATTAAAACACATGACAAACAACCAGTTTCAGCTGTAACAATGAATCTGCAAATATTATAATGCCTTTTAACTTTGGTTACAATTATTTATGAAAAGATATAATGCATTATAACATACATTATGAATAGCTTTATAATGCATTATTCAAGGTTTCTACAAAAAGTGTTACCACATTTTTTTTGTCTTTAGTCTTTACTGTATCTTTCAATCAATTTGTATCCTTGTATCCAAATTGTTCCATGACCAAATCATCATGACTATGAAATTCATGTTCATTTTATAACTAATATAACTATAACTTTTATAACCATCTCTAATTGTACATCAAAGAGTGTCTATTTTTGTTTCTACTCAGTACTTATAGTAAAATAAATACTTGTATTTCTTTATTTCTAAAAAAATACACTGTTAACATACAAGTTAACACTTGAATGCAGCATAACTGAGAACTCCATTAAGTCTCTTGAGCTCTGAAAGAGTAACCTCTGAGCAATACAATTTGTCACTCTGAAGGCTGGTGTGGCATTATTTGACAGCATTTGTGATGATGATGATGATGTTCATGTTTGCTACAGGACCCTTCAAGGAACCACAAGTCTTACCGAGACCTTTTAGCAAGCCTGAGAGCCCCACTCATACCCTTTACTCCACTGCTGCTAAAGGGTGAGTCCCACACATGTACAGTCTCAGTCTCTTCCTTCAGCTGTTGTCCATATGTGTTCCATAAAGTCGCCTCCTGCTGCGGCTGCCTCTGTGATTTGAAGTGGGTCCCTCTGTTCTGCAGCTCTATACATGCAGGATTGCAGACCCCCTGCAGCCAAACATACACCAGGGATCAACATGCATGAAAACACATTAGTGATACACACAAACACGTGTATTCATGATGGGACTTCCATTGTTTGTTTGTTTTTTGAGCTAATGATATTTAACCCTTACAGAAACATTTTTGTGTTTTTAGATTGTCATTAAGACATTATTTAGCTCCTATTAGGCTTTCCTTGTAGAACCACAATATAGGATTTCTACCTATATTGTAGAAAATAGTAATTTTACCATGCTTAAGGGGGTATTTGGTCCCCATAATAAAAGCAAAACCTGACCCACACTTTGTTGCTTATATGCACAAATTGTTGCCTGAAAAACACAAATATAATTACACAGAGGTCTTGTACTGGAGGCTCAAAGCACATTTTCTCTAACAGTAACGGCTAAAACAGGAAATGCATTGACGCATTGTTGCACCTTTTTCTATTGCAATGTTTTTAAATGTTTTTTTAAAGATGTGCTCACCCAGGCTGCATTTATTTGATCAAAAATACAATAAAAACAGTGTGTGTATTATATATATATATATATATATATATACACACACTCACCTAAAGGATTATTAGGAACACCTGTTCAATTTCTCATTAATGCAATTATCTAATCAACCAATCACATGGCAGTTGCTTCAACGCATTTAGGGGTGTGGTCCTGGTCAAGACAATCTCCTGAACTCCAAACTGAATGTCAGAATGGGAAAGAAAGGTGATTTAAGCAATTTTGAGCGTGGCATGGTTGTTGGTGTCAGACGGGCTGGTCTGAGTATTTCACAATCTGCTCAGTTACTGGGATTTTCACGCACAACCATTTCTAGAGTTTACAAAGAATGGTGTGAAAAGGGAAAAACATCCAGTATGCTGCAGTCCTGTGGGCGAAAATGCCTTGTTGATGCTAGAGGTCAGAGGAGAATGGGCCGACTGATTCAAGGTGATAGAAGAGCAACTTTGACTGAAATAACCACTCGTTACAACCGAGGTATGCAGCAAAGCATTTGTGAAGCCACAACACGCACAACCTTGAGGCGGATGGGCTACAACAGCAGAAGACCCCACCGGGTACCACTCATCTCCACTACAAATAGGAAAAAGAGGCTACAATTTGCACGAGCTCACCAAAATTGGACAGTTGAAGACTGGAAAAATGTTGCCTGGTCTGATGAGTCTCGATTTCTGTTGAGACATTCAGATGGTAGAGTCAGAATTTGGCGTAAACAGAATGAGAACATGGATCCATCATGCCTTGTTACCACTGTGCAGGCTGGTGGTGGTGGTGTAATGGTGTGGGGGATGTTTTCTTGGCACACTTTAGGCCCCTTAGTGCCAATTGGGCATCGTTTAAATGCCACGGCCTACCTGAGCATTGTTTCTGACCATGTCCATCCCTTTATGACCACCATGTACCCATCCTCTGATGGCTACTTCCAGCAGGATAATGCACCATGTCACAAAGCTCGAATCATTTCAAATTGGTTTCTTGAACATGACAATGAGATCACTGTACTAAAATGGCCCCCACAGTCACCAGATCTCAACCCAATAGAGCATCTTTGGGATGTGGTGGAACGGGAGCTTCGTGCCCTGAATGTGCATCCCACAAATCTCCATCAACTGCAAGATGCTATCCTATCAATATGGGCCAACATTTCTAAAGAATGCTTTCAGCACCTTGTTGAATCAATGCCACGTAGAATTAAGGCAGTTCTGAAGGCGAAAGGGGGTCAAACACAGTATTAGTATGGTGTTCCTAATAATCCTTTAGGTGAGTGTGTGTATATACATTTTAGTACAGTGATCTCATTGTCATGTTCAAGAAACCAATTTGAAATGATTCGAGCTTTGTGACATGGTGCATTATCCTGCTGGAAGTAGCCATCAGAGGATGGGTACATGGTGGTCATAAAGGGATGGACATGGTCAGAAACAATGCTCAGGTAGGCCCTGGCATTTAAACGATGCCCAATTGGCACTAAGGGGCCTAAAGTGTGCCAAGAAAACATCCCCCACACCATTACATCACCACCACCAGCATGCACAGTGGTAACAAGGCATGATGGATCCATGTTCTCATTCTGTTTACGCCAAATTCTGACTCTACCATCTGAATGTCTCAACAGAAATCGAGACTCATCAGACCAGGCAACATGTTTCCAGTCTTCAACAATGAGTGGTACCCGGTGGGGTCTTCTGCTGTTGTAGCCCATCCGCCTCAAGGTTGTGCGTGTTGTGGCTTCACAAATGCTTTGCTGCATACCTCGGTTGTAACGAGTGGTTATTTCAAAGTTGCTCTTCTATCAGCTTGAATCAGTCGGCCCATTCTCCTCTGACCTCTAGCATCAACAAGGCATTTTCGCCCACAGGACTGCCGCATACTGGATGTTTTTCCCTTTTCACACCATTCTTTGTAAACTCTAGAAATGGTTGTGCGTGAAAATCCCAGTAACTGAGCAGATTGTGAAATACTCAGACCGGCCCGTCTGGCACCAACAACCATGCCACGCTCAAAATTGCTTAAATCACCTTTCTTTCCATTCTGACATTCAGTTTGGAGTTCAGGAGATTGTCTTGACCAGGACCACACCCCTAAATGCATTGAAGCAACTGCCATGTGATTGGTTGATTAGATAATTGCATTAATGAGAAATTGAACAGGTGTTCCTAATAATCCTTTAGGTGAGTGTGTATATATATATATATAATATTATTATTATTATAATTATGTTAATATATTTTACAATGTAATTTATTCCTGTGATGTCAAAGCTGAATTTTCAGCATCAATACTCCGAACTCATTCTAATATATGATATTAGATATGATATATAATTTGCTTTCTTTCCCCCTTCAGATTTTAAAACCATACACACACACCTTTAAATATATGCTCATCCACATTTCTACACACATTCATACGATACGCACAGCTGTCATATTCCTGTCCCATCTGTCCTCTCTCATTTCTGTAGTCTCTCTCCATGTCTTTTCACTCTCTGTCTCCTTCCCTGTAGGTGCTCATGACTCAAGCCTGTCAGGATCAGTTGAGCAGCAAAGTCTTTGCTGAGCGTTGCTTTGCGTTTCATTCTGACACACACATTACATGACTCTATCACGAGACACACAGACTTCAGACAAAAGCCTGACTTTACAATTAGGAAAAAAACAGGCACAAGAACAATGAACACATGACCAGTAACTTGAGAAGTGTGATTCATTTTAGCAGACTGATTCATTTGGATGAACAAAACACTGATTTGTTTAATAAAATACTGAATTGTTCCCTCACAGCATTTTAATATTCAACAGGGATTCGGCAAATTGATTTAAAATTGACAGTAAAGTCATTTATAATGTTACAAAGGATTTCTTTTACAAATAAAAGCTGTTCTTTTAAACTTTCTATTTATCAAATAATTCTGAAAAATATATATACGGACCATAATATTTTTTCCAGAAAAATATTAAGCAGCTGTTTTCAAAATTGATAACATGTAACACTGAAGACTGGAGTAATGATGCTGAAAATTCAGATTTGCCATCATAACATTTAAAAAATATATATTCATATAGAAAACATTTATTATTGTTATCCAAAACTAAAGCTATTAAAAATGTTTTCGGTAGGTAAACCTGAAATAAAATAAAATATAAGTATTAGATGAGGAACTTCAGACTAAAAAATGTAAACAAAAATGTGAAATCTAGCAACAAACTGAAAAGTTTGTTTTAAAATAAAAATTAACTTAATTAAAAATGTATTAAATCTATATAAAAATGATTTACAAAACAGACAAACGCACAAAACCAAATTACTAAAACAAAAATGAAAACTAAAAATATACAAATAAAAGTGAATTCCTAATATTAATAAATAGTATATAGACAGTGTTAAACAGCACAATACATTGACTTATATTTGTCTGTCAAACATTTTTTATATCTTAACTGGGGAAATAAACCATTATTATTATTATTATTATTATTATTTTTATTATTGTCTGAAGACCCTACTGGAACTGCTCAGTTTATTATTATTCCAGATATTGTATCATGGTAACATTGTATGTACCCAGTTTTTAAGATCAATGATATTGGACCCACTCATTTTTACTGTCTGAATTCAGCGCATGTCTGCATGTCTACCCCGATAAACACTTTTTTATTAAACACACGTTAGATGCTTTATTTCCACTTTTCAAATATTGTCTTCATTTTTATAGAAAATAAATGCCTTTCCAATTTGATATGTGATGGGAAAGGGGAGTAGAGCGAGCTTGGCAAAAGGTGGATTCGAACCGTTTTGCGTCAAAACTTTCTGCCATACGCCTTACCCCTACACTATCACCACTGTATAGTTTGGTGTCTTCCGTAATTTTGTCTGGCCCAACCAGACGTTTAGTAAACAAGGCGGGCTATTTGCACTTAATGTAAAGGGCATCTGCTCCAGTAAAAAATTTCTGGGGGAGGACCCGCCCACATTTTTTTTGCTTCCGACGCCCATGTATTGCATACAATATTAATTATTATTATCATTTAATTTTCTTTTTTTAATTGAAAGGACAAAGCCTTTTAACTATACCAGTAAAGCTTCTTACATCTTGAGAAAGTGAGAAGAAGAGAAAGAGTAGGAGTTCATCACGCTTCACCTCCTGACCTGCTTCCCTGAGGCGGTTTTAAGAAAAAAGCCAAACATTAAAAATGCAACACGTGTGTCACATTTCGCCCTGGCATCACAAACAAACATCCCAAACGACTTCTTCAGCTTTCTTTCCAAGGTCACAATTTTAGCCCCTACTGTGTAGTCTGATTTTTTAAACATATCCATTTAAATTTATGATGAAGATAAAATGTGGCTACTGTCCTCAGGCATACAGCATGATCAGCATAAGCTAATTCACCAGAGGACATGCCAAATGCATTCATATTACACATGAACATAAATACATACATGACTCCTGCTGTATCCATATTGATAGGATTTCAGATCAGATGACATTTCTGGACACAAATAGCACTAGTCTGTCAACTACTGTACTAACATAATTCTCTAACATCTTTATCCCAGCAGACACATGACAATTTACACTTTCACAGTGCCCACAGACCATCTAGGAAACACAGTGTTAAAATCCGTTAAGCTCCAGGGATTCCCCACCGTCAGAGTACTGATAAAGCCACATGAGAAAGACAGATCAGCATCACAAACCTTAAAAAAGATTTTATACTAAATAGAATACTAAATGTTTGCATTGTAGGCATTAGTCCCTGAGCAATACACTGGTTGTATACTGTACATTTGGCAAATATTGTCAGTAATCCTTGTACTACAAATGTATTAGGAAAAAAAACTGACTGAAAACCTGTTACTATACAAAAAACTGCATACTGCAGGGCCATAACCACCATCGACAAGTCCCCCCCAATAATTAGAAATGACCAAATTTTTGAAAGCTTCTCAAAGCTGCATTTATTTGATCAAACATACAGTAAAAACAGTAATTTTGTGTATTATTAATAGTATCACTATTTAAAATAACATTGTTCTATACACCTTAAATTCAAACTGGTCTCAGTTATCAACAAAACCACCATATAGTAGGGCTGCACAGATCACTAATTGTGAAACACGCTGTCTGGGTGTGAGCTCACGCTGAACTGCAGGGCTCATGCAGTCGCGTGAAACTGTAAGCCTGCAGATAATGACTTTTATTGGCAGATACGTTGTACCTCTCTCTCTGTACTCGATCATCTGTATTCAGTACACTCATCCTGACAGCATGTAGTGTCTCTAACATTCTCCTATCCTCTCATGTTACTTGTCTCTCTCTCCTTTTTTTCATCAGACCTGGTTTAGGTACTGACAGATCACCCATCATGACATGATGACTGTTCACTTCTCCTTCTCGCTCTCTCTCCCTTTTTCTTTCTCTTGTGTGTGAACGTCAAGCTTCAGTTCAGCTCAGCCAGAAAGAAGACGCCTGGCTGAACGAGTGATGGCATGATGACATGTCATTACATAACGGTTCCCTTTATTATGCATTCACTCTCTTTTTTTCTCTCTCTATTTCGCTCTCTGCAGATCTGACCTTCCTTCATGAGAGCTGTAAGACTTTCCATGGGGAGCTGGTTAATTTCGAAAAGATGGTGAGTTGGCACATATAATGGAAGTAATGATGTGCTTACATTAATGCACATGCATATTTGCCTAGCTACTTAAACAAGGACAAACCACAGAATTCTTTTCTATTAAAAAAAGCTATAATTATATTTATTTTAAAAATAATCATAAAAAAGACAAAAGCACAAAACCAAATTACTTAAACATAAACCAAAAATAATTAAATAAACTAAAAATATAAAAAGGTATATATATATTATTAATAAATAGTATATAAATAATATATAAATTGTCTGCCAAATACAAATTAATTAGCACATTATTTTTCATATCTCAACTGGGGAATAAACCATTATTATTATTCCAGATAATGTATGTAGCTACCTAAACGAGGACAAACCACAGAATTCTGTTATATTTTAAAAAAGCTATAATTATTTTAATTATATATTTTTGTTGTACAGACTAGCTCTAACCTCTAACTGTTTTTAAAGTTCTTCATTTTTGAGAAGAAAAAAAATAGACATTATTTAGATTATTTAAAAATAGGGTTAAGAATTAAGAACTGAAACTGGTTCAATTTTTTTTTTTTTTTTTTTAAATAATGTAAGCAAATGATTTCCTTGATTTTATGTCTGTGGGCTCTTGACTCAGGACAACAAGAAGCCAATCAGTAATTGGTCAACCAATTACTTGAAATGATTTCAAAATTTCACAACAGACTGATGAGGATATAGTGGCCACATACACACTGCAGTTAAATTCGGTTGTCAGTTCACCTTTTAATGCTTACACACACAGTTCAGTAATTTACGGGAGTGACATTCTACAACCGAATTATCATGAAAAATGCAGGTAGTGACAACCGCATTTACAGAAATTCTACGCAGTCTGTTTGGAACCGAACTGAAACACTAGTTGTGAATGACATATTTAAGTGCGCATCAGAGATGTGCAAGAAAAATCACATGAGCTGACTCATGTGTTGCCAGATCTTGCTAGAAAAAACAGTGAACAAGAACAAGCTCATAATAAACCAAGATAAATTCAAATGCTTTATAAAATATCACGAACCTCATCTACCCACTTTAATTTTCTCATAAACGTGACCGCTTTATGAACTGAACCCAAACGAGGCCAAAACGCTTCGAATAAGTGGTAATGGCAACACTTCAAGAGTGCGCTCTGCAAAGCAGCCTTACAAACAGAAATAAAGCATGACGCCTCTGGTTTAGTTAAAATTGCAGAACAAAACGAGTCTTTGATCGCTGTATTATTACATTTCGTCAAAAATAGTGGATACTAATCACACGAGACACCACAACTTTGCTTAGGTTACCATGCTGTCAATCATTGCAATTTCGGGAGCAAGTCGTGTTCTGTACACACAACGATAATTTATTGGACTCACCACTTTATTTAAATACGGTTGTCACTCTTGAAACTTTACAGTGTGTACGTGGCCAGAGTGCAATAAGAATTGTTTTCCAAACATTGTGCATTCTTTTTCCCCAACAAAATTACAAAAGGAATCGTTAAAATCCTTCCACAAGCCACAAGTACATTATTTTGTCATTGTATATCATTAATGATTGAGTGTCAATCAAATCTCTCTCTTTTTCTCTACCAAGCACAAAGTGGCCGAGATGGTGCGAAGCATCAGGCGGTATAGGAGCACACAGCTTGGTATGTGTATTTTTGCACACACACACGACACACAAACACACGCACGCACGCACGCACACACACACACACAGACAGACAGACATTGGCCTGTCAAATAGGATTAGTGCAAAAGTAGAGCATGTCTCCACCTGCCAACATACCTACATGCACACACACACACACACACCTGTCTGAGTGGATTAGATCTAGGAGACTGTTGCTCCACCCTGCCACAGCCCATCTGCTTAGGACAGCACAGCCCTCGGGGCCACAAGCCACAGGGCATCACTTCAAACACACGCACGCACAAACGCACGCACGCACGCCCACGCCAATGCCCATGCCCATGCCCACAGTGTGTGTATACACAAACACATGCAACACCTGTACAGCACTTCTAAACATTCCGTTTAGTTGAAAACGGAAACATTTTATGCATTTTGGCCATTCATTTACATGACAGCGCCTTTTGGGTGCCTAAAAACGGCAACTTTCGAAAACGATATCATTATCGTAAGCTACAAAAACATGAATTTGTGAAAACGGTGACATCATGCGCATGTGTATTACCTGTTCAGTCAATAGGCGTGTAGTTTTTCTTTTCAAAGTGACATCGCCAACTACTGGCCTGGCATGAATAATACAGCATTTTAGTCGTTTTCACGGATCCATGTGAATCGGGATCATTTTGAAAATGTTGTCGTCTGTATCTGTATGCAGAGGAAAGGGAGTTCTGTTTTTAGTACATTGTTGTTGTGTAAACATACCCTTAGTTTTAATGAACTATAATAACCCTGCATTATTTGTGTTGATTCTGTTATTGGGTATTCAAAGTATGGACTAGGTGCCTTTTTGTGCTGACCTTAGACTGTTTTTGAGCTCTTTTTCTTGGGGTTTTCTTGTAGCTCAGATTAGTTGAATGTTAGTTCCATTTTATTTTAGGAGATTCACTGCCTTGGAAACTTGACTGCCTAGATTCAAATCTTAACAATCACACAAACAAAACGTGGTTTCCATGGGAAGAGTGACGTTCTGTGAGGTTGAGAAGTCGTGACTCTGTACGCACCCACACAGCTTTCGATTGGTCTCATGCATCATCTGGCATGTCTTTAAAGAGCATCTGCACCATCATACCCTGCAAAAGATTTCTCTTTTCCTTCCTCTCCATGTGACTTTGTTTTGAGGTTGTCATGCATAATTGTATCATTATCACTTATTATCATTTTAAACCACCATTTCTATGATCATCAAGTGGTAAACAACAACAGATAAACAGATTTAGTTGTGGTAATGGGTTCAAAGATGATTTATTATTTAAAAAGAGATTTGGATGAGATTTTTGGATTGAGACTTCTCTATAAAATGTTTTTTATTTTCACAAAAATAATAGATTAATAGTGATCCTGACAACCATCCACCCATAATCATCCATTAAGTTCTTTTTTACTTTATATTTATATTTGGTATTTTTAACTCCGTAGATCAACTGGAGATATGACAGGAAATCATGGCAAGAACGGGTCATGAATAAATGTATTGAGCCAGATTCCAACACATTGTCTGACTTTCGTCTGATATTACAACTTTATTTATTTGTTAGCATACTAGCTTGTAATATATCAAAATTGATAAATTTTATTTGCAGTTCTTGTTAATATCAGCGATATTATGAAAAAGCGAACAATCAAATATCATAACTTTCAATATGGCAGTCGCCTTTTAAAAGGGGCCTATTATGCCCCTTTTTACAAGATGTAATATAAGTCTCAGGTGTCCCTCAAAATATCCCCCCAGATCATTTATTATACCATATAGTAAATGCCCATTGTATGGAAAAACATGCCGTTTTTGTGCATGTATCTTTAAATGCAAATGAGTGGCTGCTCCCCGCCGGTTTCCAGAATAGGGTGGAGCCTGTACAGCTCGTGCCTTGGATACTCTGCCAAAAACTAAAACATCTGTTTGGTTGTGATTACATCTCATGGACCCACTTTATATTAGGTGGCCTTAACTATGTACTAACACAAGGGTTTTCAAACTTTATGATGCCAAGGACCCCCAAATATGATGAACCTTTTATGAGGGACCCCCTTCCTAAAATCCATCTATATGTTTTTATGTATATGGAAAAAAA
This sequence comes from Rhinogobio ventralis, assembly GCA_039654625.1. NCBI lineage: Eukaryota > Metazoa > Chordata > Actinopteri > Cypriniformes > Gobionidae > Rhinogobio > Rhinogobio ventralis. The sequence goes on along the minus strand of CM077196.1, from coordinate 33,389,191 downwards.
ACATTTAAACCGGTAGATAAATAATAGTGTGACATTATAAATACAACATATTGTTTCCAATCCTTAATTGGCTATACTTAATGTTAGATGTATAAACCTAAAGAAGAACATTTTCAATTAAAAATGATTTGTATAAGCAACTTTCACAATAAATGTATGTAAGCAGCTTACGTACTGTGTTAAGAATACCACCTTAAACCCCCAGTAAGCAAGATAAAGGGGGCTATAGTGAGAAAAACTAACTAGAAAGACACAAAGCAAACATATACAATTCTTGAAAGTATGTACGGCAAGAAAGGAGATAAACATTTAGAAATTAAACTATCCATTATTGTTTTGTCTTTTTATTCTCTGAAATTTTCTGGGGACCCCTTAGAACCTTCTGGAGGACCCCTGGGGGTCCCCGGACCCCAGTTTGAAAACCCCTGTATTAACATTTAAATTAATCATTTGATACAATGCACTTATTGTGTACATTCATGTTTTTACATTGTACCTACATTTAAAAAAATTACCTGCATGTAATTACATTTATAATTACACTGTTGACCCATCACTTACACCTAACTCTACCCTTAAACTTACCCATACCACCATACCTGTCCCTAACCTTATCCGTATCCCACCTCAATATGAGCAAAAGTGTTTTGCAATACCATATGAACACAATAAGTACATTGTACTTATTCATTGATTTAAGTACATAGTAGTTAAGGCCACCTAATATAAAGTGGGACCCATCTCATTGACTGTGTACATCTCATTCATTGCGAGATCTATGCTAATAGGGCAGAGTCCGTCAGCATTCGTGGGCAGGGTCACAAATGCTAGACTCTGCAAACGGCTTGTTCCGAGACACTGCTTATGATTTATGGGGATTAAAAAAAAAAGGAGTGGGTGGATTTTTACACACACTGCCGACACATTTATGTTCAAACACCATGTAAAAGTGAATTTTGCATAATAGGTCCCCTTTTATAGAATATTTTTTTTCTCTAGAATGCACATTAGCACATTTAATCCCATTGCTGTCAAAAAGATTTTTTATCAAATAAATGCAGTCCTGGTGAGCATAAATTAAAAAATCTTACCAACCCCAGTCTTTTAAATGGAAGTGTATTTATTGCCAATATGGCCCCCGAGTGAAGCGACTTATGTTGCACTATAGGAGCACTATAACGGAGTCAGCTCCGCTTTTTAAATGAATCACTAAGAAAATAAGCCATTTCAGCTTTTACCTATTATTATTTTATCAGAGCTTTGTACTCTTCTGTAGTTGCTGTACAATGTCTCCAGTTTGTCAGGCTCTGGTGTAAGCCTATTGAAGGTGAGCAGCAGGTCTTGTGCGTCAGGGCACTTATTTTCCTGTCTCTTCCTCTGAATGAGGGCTGTAATTATCAGGGCTCATTCTCCTTCCATCTACCTGAGTGGATTGCCCTCATCCATTTCCATTAGAGGGATTGATGCCCAGCCAAGCGCACCGCACTTTTTCAGTCTGGTGGACTTTTTTTTTTTTAAAACAATACATTTTTCTCTATGCGCAGCAAAGAATTTCATTTAGATGCACCAAAAACAGCACAGCACATTAGCTTTATCGTTGCACAATTAAAACTGCATTGTGAGAAAATATTTCATCACACTGTTAATTTATGCTGGTGTTACATGTCATTCCATCCGTAACCGGATCCCATTTGCAATGACATTTCTATAGGGTGGCTGAGGCTCATTTGGTGACGTGCTGAGGCCAGAGGGCATCCATTTCTATGGACAAATTGCAGCCACTGACATTTGTAAGACCATGCACAACTCCATTTCCCTTAGAGCGGGTTTGAACTTTGGGGGAGCTGCTCGGATGTGAGACTTAATGACTCTGTAATTGTCTCTAATGCGCTCCTGCTGTCAACGTGTCAAAGGAAGGATGCTGCAGCTCAAAGCAGATGATCGCAGATCAGTTCTGTTTTTACTGTTAGGAAAGAAAAATCACCATCTCAAATGTTGCTCCAAGACATTAACGAGAAAATACTTACGCAAATAGTCATACTTCAAATTGAAATTCTGGATAAAATTGACCTGTAAATTCTGTATAAAAAAGACCAAATTATCTGGGCTCCGCACTCAAAACATTTTTAAGCTTTTTTTTATTTTTTATTTAAACATTGCAATTAATAATACAATTCCATCAAATTGAATTGAATAGTAATTGAAAGTTGCATAAAGTATATCAAGTTTTGTATTTAAAAATATTTGAACATACTCAACATAAGATTAATGTACACTACTGTACAAACATTTGGGGTAGGTAAGATTTTTTTAATGTTTTTGAAAAAGGCTGCATTTATTTGATCGAAATATAGTTAAATAGCATGCATTTCAAAATAATACTAATACATTTATTATGGTGAGTGGATAATGCCACGGATTACCTAACGAAAGAGAAAAATGTATTTGCAGTTTCTTTTTCAAGTTTGCCTTTTCATTTTAATATTGGCAGTCTTGCCCCGAGACTAGTGAAAATGAAATGAAAAAAAGTACATTTTATTTTTCAATTTGACAGGGACGATACATTGTCACTTTTGCAATTTTAGCACATGTTTTGCATAGTTTTCTATAATGAAATGGTTAATCTGTTTTTTTTTTCATTTAATTGACTTAAAATTGGCAGAAAATGCCTTCCATAGAATCTGATTCAGAGTCAGAATAACACTTTTCTTCTTGAGATCAGAGAGGACAACGTGCATCTATTCATAGCTACTGAAAGAGCTGCATTCCTTTCTCTCTCTCTCGGTCTCTGTTCTTTTTTTCCCCACTCACTTTCTTTTTGAAAAGTGTGGCTTAGCAACGGATGCTGTGCTGTGTAAAGTCAGGTCAGCTGGACATGAGTGTTTGTGAGCATGTGCATGCCAGTATCCCAGCTCTACCACGCCACCATGTGGTCAGCCACAGTATCACCCACAATCAATTCAGATCATTTCTTCAGCAGAACACAAACTATGTTTTGCAAAAGAGCAGGATAATGCTGTTTACTAGCTTATATATATATATATATATATATATATATATATATATATATATATATATATATATATATATATATATATATATATATATATATATATATATATCGCCTTCAGAACTGCCTTAATTCTACGTGGCATTGATTCAACAAGGTGCTGAAAGCATTCTTTAGAAATGTTGGCCCATATTGATAGGATAGCATCTTGCAGTTGATGGAGATTTGTGGGATGCACATCCAGGGCACGAAGCTCCCGTTCCACCACATCCCAAAGATGCTCTATTGGGTTGAGATCTGGTGACTGTGGGGGCCATTTTAGTACAGTGAACTCATTGTCATGTTCAAGAAACCAATTTGAAATGATTCGAGCTTTGTGACATGGTGCATTATCCTGCTGGAAGTAGCCATCAGAGGATGGGAACATGGTGGTCATAAAGGGATGGACATGGTCAGAAACAATGCTCAGGTAGGCCGTGGCATTTAAACGATGCCCAGTTGGCACTAAGGGGCCTAAAGTGTGCCAAGAAAACATCCCCCACACCATTACACCACCACCACCAGTCTGCACAGTGGTAACAAGGCATGATGGATCCATGTTCTCATTCTGTTTACGCCAAATTCTGACTCTACCATCTGAATGTCTCAACAGAAATCGAGACTCATCAGACCAGGCAGCATTTTTCCAGTCTTCAACTGTCCAATTTTGGTGAGCTCGTGCAAATTGTAGCCTCTTTTTCCTATTTGTAGTGGAGATGAGTGGTACCCGGTGGGGTCTTCTGCTGTTGTAGCCCATCCGCCTCAAGGTTGTGCGTGTTGTGGCTTCACAAATGCTTTGCTGCATACCTCGGTTGTAACGAGTGGTTATTTCAGTCAAAGTTGCTCTTCTATCAGCTTGAATCAGTTGGCCCATTCTCCTCTGACCTCTAGCATCAACAAGGCATTTTCGCCCACAGGACTGCCGCATACTGGATGTTTTTCCCTTTTCACACCATTCTTTGTAAACTCTAGAAATGGTTGTGCGTGAAAATCCCAGTAACTGAGCAGATTGTGAAATACTCAGACCGGCCCGTCTGGCACCAACAACCATGCCACGCTCAAAATTGCTTAAATCACCTTTCTTTCCCATTCTGACATTCAGTTTGGAGTTCAGGAGATTGTCTTGACCAGGACCACACCCCTAAATGCATTGAAGCAACTGCCATGTGATTGGTTGATTAGATAATTGCATTAATGAGAAATTGAACAGGTGTTCCTAATAATCCTTTAGGTGAGTGTATATATATATATATATGCAATCCTGTTCTCAAAGTGTGTCTAAATATGGTTTAAAATTGTTTTAAATCAAATTTAAATTGTTTTTGACAGTTTTCATTTATCTATAAAAATATTTTTTCAACATTTAATAAGAACCATTATTATTAATGGAGCACCAATAATAGAGCATCAAATCAGCATATTAGAATGATTTCTGAAGGATCATGTGACACGGAGTAATGATGCTGAATATCACAAGAATAAATTACATTTTAAAATATATTCAAATAGAAGAGAGTTATTTTAAACTGTAAAAATTTCTCACAATATTACTGTTTTACTGTATTTTTGATTAAAGACTTTGTTCAAAAACAAAAAAATCTTATTCCAAACTCCAGTGTATACTATTAAAAATATTGCATATATTTATTTAAATAAATAAGGATACGGTTTTACAAATTAGTATTTTTATATTTTACGACTCACGTCTGTTTCTTTGGATTTCTTTCTTCCAGTTCTTTTGATTGATTTCTTTTTGTCTTTCTAACAGCAATGGAGGCCGAGCCATCCCCTTCTCACCTCCAGACGAAAGCGTATGTTCGGCAGCTGCAGGTCATCGACAATCAGAACCTGCTTTTCGACATGTCCAGCAAGCTGGAGCCAAAAGACATGTGAAGGGACCAAGCGTACCCACAAGCCATATCTACAAAACCTCTTGTTCCCCCAATAAACCCAGACACCCAACCCTTCATTCTCCATTGCCACAGATCAACCCAGCTAGGCTGTCAATCATCTCAGGCTCTGTCTCCGAATCACTGAACGAGGACATTTGTTCATGAAAATGGTGTGAATTGTGCTTTGAGTGATTCTGTGTCAATGTTAATTATGACCACGCATAGGGATCTGGATTAATTTCTACCTTAATTTTTTTCGCTGTTCACGACTGAAGGGAAACTTGTCCTGATTGCACTGCCATCAGTTGAACTGAACCAAACCGGAATAAGCTTTTCATCCAGGCCTTCAGAGAAACAGACTGCATTTTGGCCATTCATTACCCTAAAATACATGAGACAATCTGACCTCTTGAACTCTGACCTCTGGTCTTCCCTCTTCCCCTGCCAACATTGGCACTTACTGCAACCCTGTTTAACTCGGCTGCAGTCGTTAGATCTTAGTGTTCTGAAAAATATGGATCCCCAGCCATCAAATGAGTCCCGAATCCAAGACCAGCTCCAACGTACAGGATGTTTTCATAAATAACCTGAATAATGTAAATGATGAAGTCATAATACAGAAGAAATTCGCTTTAACTGGACATTAAAGTGAAGGTACAGGAAATTGATTAGATCAATATTTTTGTCTTGTTTTTCAAGAATTTTTTTTTTCTTGAAACAAAATTGCATAATAATAATACTACATTTAAATTTACATTTAATAAAACTAAATAAGTGTAATATACCATTTAAATATTATATATAAAGAACACTAAATTTTTTTAGATTTATATTTAAAACAATAAAACTATTGTTTGTATACTCTGAAAACAAATGTTAATATCTTATGCAATTTTGCTTCTCAAATTAATTTGAATTAAAGTGTAAATGTATCTTGTCTAAGGATGTTTAGATGTTAGTTCTGAAAAACAAGCAAAAATACTGATAATAATTTGCTTTTGCAGTCTTGAAGCCAAATTTAACTTTCACTGCTGTTAATTTATTAACGATTAGTAACAGACCAAAAAGAAAAAAAGACCAAATGCAGTATTTTATCATATGCTTGGACAGAACGACTTACTTATAATGCTTTATGTAATATGCCGTCAATATTAGTAGTTCCTGCTGGCCCAGCTTAGTTTCAAGTCAAGCTTTACTTGGTCAAGCACTTGTTTTCAGTGTGCCCTTGTGTTATGTTGAAAGGGCCAATGGTAAAGTTCATTCTCATGACTGGAAAAGTGTTTATTTGCACCCAAGTTTTCTCCTGAATGATCCCAAGCTAATAAGTCAGGTCTTTGTACGGGAAGACTTGTCTTGGATTGGACTCTCTCAGGATCTCTTCCTGAGGTCATATAAGGGATGGCCTGTAAGGCTGCACTGTACATATGTCATGTAAATAGCAAAATAAATATGAATATGATTCTATTTTATGTAAGAGCTATGAGATGGACTCTCAAGAAGAATATTTGTTTTGTAAATCTAAGAAAAAAAGTATGTGTACAGTTTAAAGGCGACGACCCAGCAGAGTCTGTGGTTTGCGATGAAAGAATTGTATAGCATATTTGCTGGTTTTGTTGTTTCGGTTTGATATCATTTCTTATCCACTACAGATGACTTGTACATATCCTCTGTTTTGGTTGCAGTTTTTTTTGTTGATGAATTGTACAGCATGTAGGTGGTTTAGTTGGATTTTGCGGTTTTTATTTGGTTAAAGTTTCTCATTTTGCTTTTATTTGAACTTTTTAAAGCGGGTATTCTCTTGTTGTTTTTGGTTTTGTACAGAAGTCCGTGTTTACAGTGCGATTCTCTGAAACTCAGACATGTCCAATGAAAGACACGGAGGGCTGGGCAGGCAATACTGCCCCGCCCCCTTTTCCTTGACATGAGTCAAAGATGCATCTAAATTAAAGCCTCTTGTGATGAGCACTCGAGACGCTCTGCCTCAGTGTTTATTTGGTTGTTTTATATTGCTTAAAACCACAAAGCTTAATTTCTGGGGGGGAAATGTTATTAAATACAGGGGTTTTCAAAATAATGATTCTCAAACCTTGACATTATTATGAATTATCATTCAGCACTCTCGAACTACGAGGATCATATCGGTAGCCTACTCTCAGTTGTCTCGTCTCATTTTGAGTTGGACAAGACCAAGTCTTGTTCCGAGACAAAGACCTGCTCCGACTGAATAAATTGGCGAGTTCACAATTGCTGAGTTTACGGATTGACTGCAATCAGATCAGTCGAATTTAAACCGGTTCGCTCTTTGAAAGAATTTCGTTCTAGAAGCCATTAGAGCGGAACGAGACTGTTGCTAACCCACTGGAATGATGGTCGGATACTCCCTAAACTGATGTTTCCATTTGCGTTTTATTCGTGACACTCATGTAGACACCGTAAGAGCTACAGCAAACACAAACAAAAAAAACAAACACTGTATAACACACACACAATAACCAACGTCACAAAAAACGATACAATTACTAACTGAAAAGCATTAAAACTCGTTTACCTTATAATCCTCAAGTGGGATGCACAAAAATACAATGGGAAACGAAACCGTCACGAATTGCAGGCTGCGTCCTTCACAATAGCGTGCTCACATACACAAAGCGGAAAGAGATGCTTTATACAAACATAAGTGCACGGTAAGGCCATATCAAAATAAAAGTCCTTCAAAAACTAACTCAGTACAAACAAATCAATACAGAGCTTATCAATTCTCTTTAGAAGATTAGCTGTCATTTACAGTGACCGCTGGAGCGATTGCTAATGAGAGACAATCGCTTCACACGGCTTGAGAGCAGTGGAGCTTTTAATATGCCACAGACGACCGTATCCGCTTCTTCCAGTCATGCGTATGTGGGGTAACGCAGCGTTGTTTCATGCATTTAGATACATTTGAGTGTGTTCAAAGTTACATTACAGGCCAATCTCAAATCTACCCTTTCTGTCAAAAATACTAGAAAAGGCAGTGTCTTCACAACTACGCTCCTTTTTTAGAAAGAAATGGTATCTGTGAGGATTTCCAGTCAGGATTTAGACCGTATCATAGTACTGAGACTGCTCTCATTAAAGTTACAAATGATTTACTCTTATCATCCGATCGTGGTTATATATCTCTATTAGTGTTACTCGATCTTAGTGCTGCATTCGATACTATCGACCACAACATTCTTTTGAATAGACTCGAAAATTATGTTGGCATTAGTGGAATTGCATTGGCATGGTTTAAATCATACTTATCTGACCGTTATCAGTTTGTAGCAGTAAATGAAGAGATGTCACACCGATCACAAGTTCTGTATGGAGTACCGCAGGGCTCAGGACCTTCACCCTGTACATGCTACCACTGGGAGATATCATTAGGAAGCATGGCGTTAATTTTCATTGTTATGCTGACGATACTCAGCTCTATATTTCTTCACGCCCTGACAAAACGTAACAATTCACAAGATTAACGGAATGCATAGCTGATATAAAAATGGGATGACTAGTAATTTTCTTGCAACTTAATTCAGAATTTTTTTTTTTATATTATTGGACAAAAAAACTCCACAAGTAATAACCTAGAATTCTGTCTAACATTCGATGGCTTCTGTCAAGCCCTCGTCGTCAGTTAGGAACCTGGGTGTGCTCTTTGATACCAATCTTTCATTTGAAAGCCACGTTTCTAGCATCTGTAAAACTGCATTCTACCATCTTAAAAATATATCTAAATTACGGCACATGCTTTCAATGCAAAATGCTGAACAGTTAGTACATGCGTTCATGACCTCAAGGCTAGATTATTGTAATGCTCTACTGGGTGGTTGCCCTGCACGCTTAATTAATAAACTGCAGCTGGTCCAAAACGCAGCAGCTCGAGTTCTTACTAGAACCAGGAAGTATGACCATATTAGCCCGGTTCTGTCAACACTGCACTGGCTCCCTATTAAACATTGCATACATTTTAAAATCTTGCTAATTACTTACAAATCACTAAATGGTTTAGCTCCCCAGTACTTGAGCGAGCTCTTAACGCATTATACTCCATCACGTCTATTGCGGTCTCATAATTCTGGCCAGTTGATAATAATATCTAGAATATCAAAATCAACTGCAGGCGGTTGGTCCTTTTCCTATTTAGCACCTAAACTTTGGAACAGTCTTCCTAGCATTGTTCGGGAAGCAGACACACTCTGTCAGTTTAAATCTAGACTAAAATCGCATCTCTTTACTATAGCATACACATAAAATATTTTTAATTTATATTATTCAAATCAATTAAATGATTGTTAGGCTGCATTAACTAGGTCAGCCGGAACCGGGAACACTTCCCATAACACCTGATGTACTCGTTACATCATAAAAAGAATGGCATCTACGCTAATGTTAGTCTCTCTGTTTATCCCGAGGTTTACTGCAGTCAGCCGGATCTGGGCCGTATCCAGATCAGATGGTGGACCTGCACCCAGAGAGGACCAACGCATCCCTTAAGTGTCTGCAGAGACCTTGCCAATTAGTCTCCCCTCTGAAATTGCCTCATCGACATGGCATTCTCAATGGATCCGTCTCCGGCGTGATGCCACCGATCTTTCGAATATTACGATCTAATATGACTTCTGACCTATAAAGTTGGCAAAATAATAATCATACACTGTTTGTTAATTGGCCAGTGGAGAACTGGCACCCCGACTGAGCCTGGTTTCTCCCAAGGTTTATTTTTCTCCATTATGCCACATGATGGAGTTTTGGTTCCTTGCCACTGTCGCCTTTGGCTTGCTCAGTTGGGGACACTAAATTTTCAATTAAATATCCAAATAAATTTAATTACTAAACTAAATTTACTATATCAACTAAATTACTGATCTGCCCATATTGTCGCTATATTACAATTGAAATGTGCTAGATGACTGATTAGTTTTCTCCAGAGCGGCTGTACAGCCGAATCAAATTCTGTTGCATTATTTTCCTGTTTAACACTGTGAAGCTGCTTTGAAACAATCTGCATGGTAAAAAGCGCTATATAAATTAAGTTGACTTGACTTGACCATTGTTTGTAGAATTTTGAGGAAAATAATGAATTGAATCCATTTTGGATTAAGGTTGTAACATAAAATGTGGAAAAAGTGAAGCGCTGTGAATACTTTCCGGATGCCCTGTAAACAATAAGATTGTTGAGCTATATAACAATTAGTTTTCTGTCGATGAATGTATCCAAACAGTTGCTCACCTGTCTTATAAAACACATAATATATTAAATCGTCTTTAATGTTTCTAAGGTTTCTATAAAATAAAACTGGAAAGCGAGGGTAATGCGGGTATGATGTCATTGACAGTCCGTGTCCTGGTTAAATTTGCTTATTTCTCTGGATTTAAAATTCTTGGAAACATTTGGGATAATGTAAGTACACAAGTTAACAAAATATATAAGATTGTTCTACTGATTTTAACCCAAAAATCTTGTCTCTTTGAGTTCTGAATGCTCTTAGTTGTATAATTTTTCTAACATAATGGGAATGTTACAATTGAATGTTCTCTAAACCATCTGTAACAAGAAGTGAGTAACATTTAAAAGCATTAGACAAACGTCCAGCTAAAATGTGGCAAAACGTTCCATGAATATCAAACAAATAAACAAAAATATATAATTTTTGTGATAACGTTATTAAATACCAGATAACTCTGAATGAACATTCTATTAACGTTACTGGAAGAACTTTGAGAACCTTTCCAGAACATTAGGCAAAGTTCTGAGAATGTTCCCCGTTAGCTAAGACAGCACCAAATGGAATGGCAGAAATAATGACATTCCAAACATAGCCACATATGATGATATCCACAGAAGGCAACGCATTATTATTTTCTGCACTTGTTTTTATGATAGACAGAAAAATAATAATGCACGGCCCCTGTGGTCTTCTGTATATTTGTATGAATCAGTCATTATTTTTGCAATGTCGCTCTGTGCTATAATGTCAAAGAAATAATACATTTCAACTCAACAAAACGTCATAGAAAATCACCTGCTCAACAATGTCAAACCTAATAGACTTTAAAAACAGACAAAATTGCTGTTGCTCAGCACATTGCTGCATTTATTATGACAGACTTATGCAATTATTGAACATGATGACGCTTATTTCAAATGGAGAACATTTTCCTCTTGTTCATGTGGTAGCAATTTACACGGCAAGGGTACAAAAGGAACTAAAACAGTACAGAGGAAATGGAGTCGAGTTCATAAAACAACTATAAAATCAATGACGTTCCTGCTTTACGTTAGGTGTCAGGCAAATGCACTAATGTCATAATTATGTAAATTACAATCAAATTACAAGTTGTTGCATTTTTTCCCTCCAACTTAGTTCCAAGCAAGTTGATGTTTAATGACACCACACCGTAACATCTTTAAATATGTTATTCTGTACTCATTTTATTATTAGATTTAAATTTAAATACACTGTAGACACCAAAATTAAAGAGGAACCAACTATTACACCAGCAGGTAAGGAGAGAAACACAGAGATCTTTCCTGTACATGGAAGCAAATTCATTTCATTAAAGGCAGCAGCTAAGCTAAGCTAAGCTAAAGTGTGAAATTTAAAAGCGTTAATAAGATTCAAAGTGTCCGTTTCCTTCATAACGCAGTTTGCTTGTTTCTACAGTGTAACGCACGGGGAAAATGAATGAACGTTTCAACTGTGCCACCGACTAGACATCCATACACATGGTCATCGTGTACTAGCCAGCACATTACAATAATAAATCCCAGCAAACAGAGGCTCACAGTAAACAGAACTATACACAGCAAATATGACCATTTTGTTCGAATGTATTAGGTCCTTGTCAACCCAGTGGGCTTCCATACGGATGGAAAATCACGGTTTCCTTTATATTGTGCAAATAAAAGAAGAAAAAGCCCTCAAAATGGGTCTATTTTTAATATCTATATACATTTACTGCGGCGTCAATCACCGTCTAATCCTTTCAATTCAATTTCTCAAAGAACGTTCTGCACTTGGTTGCTAGATAATGCTAGTCAGGGTGAAACAGTCAACGAATTAAAAGCAGTAAAACTGAGATAATAGTCCCATATAATTAATGGAAAGCGAAATAACGTTTCCAGTCAGTGCTTGCCCTCGCTTGCCTGAAAAATTGTTTTAGGCGACTATGACATAAACTGAAGTCTTTTTGCTATTTAAGATGATTGACAAGACTTACCCGCTGAATGTCAATGATTTTAAGATTCCTAGAATAGGCCTATATATTCGTTGCATCATTTGACAAAACTCTGCTTTGTTCTCAGTGTTACCCTGTTGTTTAATATTTTAACCAATGTAAAACGACTTGTAATATTTACAAATAATGTATTAAAAACTATATGAATATAAACCATCACATAAAAAGCTGGGGGGGTGGGGGGGTGGTTGGGGTGAATGAAAGAACTCCAACACTCTTGAGGGTTTTCAATACTGCGCTGAGTTTTCCGGCATTTGAAAAACAAACTCTTCTCTTTGATTTATACGGCTGATGTGAGAGGCCCAACAGTGAAGAGAACAGGCCACAGCTACCATACCGATCTATAATCTGCGCTCCACAGCGCTCAGGTGATTAGCGAATTATTTTTAAGGGCTGTTCACACAGAAGACATTCTTCAGTTTAGAACGTGAGAGGCGGTACGCAAGGCTGCGCCTGAAAGCTGAAAAATACACAGAGGTAGGAAGTCAACAAGGCACGTCCTAATGTCACATATCCTGTCTACTAAGATACCTTCAAGTGACTGATTTTTGAAGGCAGCATAGATGTATCCTTCACTGCCTATGATATCCCACAATCCTGTGTGTGATTCAATTCAGCTGAGCTGAATATGGGGTTTGAAAGGTTGCTGTTAATTTTGACCAACTTTTTCCACTTTTGATGTCATTTCTAGCAAGAAAATTAGTATTGTAGTAATTAAATATTTGACAGCCACATAGTGTCGGCCCAGATCTGGGCCACATCTGTTACATGTGGATTCAACGCATACCAGATGTGGGCAGAATCTGGGCCAACACTATGTTGGTGTCTGGGTCACCAAAGCACTTTCTATTTTGTTGTAGTCTATCCCATATCAGCTTTGTACGCAAAAACGCTGACTAGGTCAGTGAGGCAAGTCTGCCTAAGCTTTCGGACGCAGCCTAAACAAAAGAACGCAGGGTTTTGAGATGCTTCACATCAACAGGACACTCGTGCGTGAGTCGCTGACAAAGCAGCACAGAAGCGAGACAGTTGAAGAAGTTATTTTCTTACAATAGAAAAATAACGAAAAAGCAGCACTGTAGAACACAAAATGCGTTCTGTGTGAACCAGCGCTTACATTTATTGACGCACTGAATAATTTTACGAAGATTTTACACGGAAATTATGCTTGTGTCAACACACTAAACTGAGGCCATTAAAGCCTCAAATTCCTACAATTGCTGTCAAAATTCCAGTTTTCCCAGGAGTACAATTTAAAAGAACGCATTAAGGACAAAAAAAAGACAAAAGTGGCTTATAACGCTACAAAACAACTAAAAGGAGATTCCACATCAATGTATATGGAATGATAATACTGAATAAATTCACGTGCAGCAGGACAGAGGAGAATGACAGCCAACAGACACAAAACTTTAGGATTCTCCAGGACTCTCTGTAGTGCAATCCAAGTGCACTTACCATGGTCCTCGGTGACCAATACATTGAGTAAACACACTAAGAGTCTGCTTAAAACAGAGAGGGCTGGTGAAAGGTTTTGTGTATCAATTAAGCAAGGCCATATTTCTGACTGATTCAGAATGCACACTGTGCAGTGCACATAAACACTGCATCAACTAACCACAAGCACTGAAGTTTAAGCACAAGGAGATGTTTCTCTTGTGAAGAAACCATTACCCATAAGCCCCTATTCATTCTACACTTCCATTACCATATCTTTTACACAGAAAGCAAACATGAGAAGCTCCTGAATGCTAACTCTAAATGTCAAGATTACACTTTTCACACCCTGTTTTCCAATTTTACCTAAAAAATACCCGACCATCTTTTTTGCCATGCAAAAATGGACTTTCACTGTATTATTTGCCTAGATGTGAAAAGTAAAGCCCTTACCCCATCTCCTCCCCCCAGCACATTGCTTAAGCGATTTTAATATTTAAATATATATGCCAGAATATATACAAACAGTCCTCTTGTCAGTCACTGCTATACAGGCCACCCCTCGCGCCAATCCTACACTTATTGAGGGTGCGTGTAGGCATCTGTGCCGTCTTCGTACGGCAACCGTTTCATTCTTTTCCTGCAAGCATGTGAGTGAACATTTATTAACGAAGAGGTTCTACATTCCTGCCGAGAGCAGAGAGGCTCATAATACCTTTAAGGGCGCTTAAAAAGAAACAAGGAGAACAAGAATAAATGACTATAAAAAGGGTGTCCTGATGGCTAGACGTCCTGATGGCTAGACGTCCTGATGGCTAGACGTCCCTCAGGCGTCTGGTACAGTGTTTGTTTTGTCCCCTCTTCGTCCCCGGTAACATCCCCTCAGCATGTTTCCTGTAGTTCATCAGGTTCTTCAGGTCATGGAGGAAAAATGTGGTCGGAGGGTAGAGTGGGCGGAGTTCAAGGCGTTTCTGTTGTTCTCTCCGTCAGTTCCACAGTGGAAGGCTTACGAAGGCTCCAAGTTCTTCAGAGCGCCAACCTTTGACTCCAAGTCAGTAATCTGAGATGGAAACATTGGAGTTCAGGCCAGTTACACTTAATATTTACATTTATACACATGGTAGATGCTTTTATTCGTAAGTTATTTAAATACTGTACAAAGGCTGCATTTATTTGACAAAAATATAGTGAAATATTATTACAATTTAAAATAATGTATTCCTGTGATGGCAAAGCTGAATTTTCAGCATCATTACTCCAGTCTTCAGTGTCACATGATCCTTCAGAAATCATTCTAATATGATGATTTGCTGCTGAAACCCCAAATTTTGAATGGTAGTGTAAATGTCTACCCTAAGTATGATAAATAATATATAGTGATGTTTGCTTTAGCAGAAACCAATAATGTAGTATAAAAACTAGTATTTGCATTCAACTCTGCAGATCACACAGGCACTGTAGCTGTTTACATGCTTAATTTTTTCTCCCACAAAAACTAATTCAGGACTACACCACCCCTTTCAATCGAATCTAAATTTAATTCGGATTGAGCTCAATTGGATGTTTACACAAAGGCTTTTCAGTCCGATTGAGCTCATTCCGATTATTTGGTGCCCATAAACATAGATAATGTATGAGTGAATGAGAATGAACTCCATTGGCAGTTTCTTGAAATACTGATTTCCAAACGTACCTTCTCTTGGAGATTTTCTGTCTCCACCTTGTGGCTGGCCTCTGACTCCTCTTGTGCTCTGCGCTGTGCAGTCTCCTTCTTCAAATACTCAATCTCTCTGCATTAGGAAACACGCACACATACACAACACAGTTTAAACCCTTTCGCTTGGTCACATGAAGGAGTTTTGTCTAAATCCTTCAACCACAAACCCCATGATACATGCTTATTTTTGTTTTATAGTCCTGATTATATTGAGTCTGACTCGTTATTATCCACAATTCCCAGCACTCACTTCTGCTGGTACTCTTTGATGAGGCGTTTGGCTTTGCTGTACTTGCGCTCTAGCGCCTGGTACTGTGTCTGCGTCTCTTTCAGGTGCTCGTCCACTGCCTGGCACAAGCTCTGAGCCTCCATCCAATAGCCCTCCAACTTCTCCATCCGCTCCTTATTCTCTCTCACCGTCTGCTCCAACTGAGCCCTCTCCATCCGCCAGCGCAGCTTATCCTGCTCAGCGTGAGCCAGCTAGAGAGAGAGACAGAGATCTTGTCACAAGGGTAAATAAAGGTTGTTTAAAGATCTCTTACAAATGTTTATTATTCTGAAACCTTAAATCTAAAGCAAGCGAACAAAATGACATGTACAAGTGGGGTCTGTGACAGTCAGCCATACCTTCCTCTTGAGCTGCTGGATCTCAGCCTGGGTCACAGCATGTTTAATCTGGAGCTGGAGACACAGAGATGGAGGCATCCACAGAAAAACAATGTTAATGTACATAATGTACATTTTTCTTGATTACTGATTTAATATCTTAATATTTTGTACGTCTACAAAACAACTCAAATTAAATTATATAATAATATATTTTGGCACTTTTAAGACTTATTTTAGGGATGTGCAATATTGGTGACCATAATGATATAAATAAATTTTAATATTTTCTAATAATTTATTTTTTTATTTTTTATTATTTTATTTTGAATAAGGTTTAAAAATGCTAAATAGTTATCCATTGTTACTTACAATTCTACACTGAAGCATATATTTCTGGATTTGACATGAAGTGTGAATGCAATTTTTTTTAGAAGAACAGATTTATAATAATCTGTATATATAATGTCCATTTTACGGTCAATTTAACAAAATATTAATTGTTGATATAGACAGACAGATATATAGATAGACAGACAGATGGATAGATAGAAAAAGTAAGTAAAACAATGCACCAAAATAAAAATTAAAAGTAAAAAAAACCTCTACATTCATATTGTCAGCTACAGTTCAAAATATAAATATAATTATTGGATATTGGTAAGTCAATAATGCCAGTTTGAACAGGTTTGCAAATTTTTTTCTGGTCATGTGTTTACGAGTGGCCAGGTTTAGAAGTTCCTTGTAAGTTCTACTGACCTCCTTAAACTTGTGAGCGAGTTTCTCTGGGTCCATCTCCACAGGAGAAAGCATGTCTTCATTCTCTGCCAGGTCAAACACCTCGATGGCATTAGGAAACATGGGGCTCATCTCTTCTTCTTCATCTGTGGCATATTCGCCCGTCTGAACATGGACAAGAAATTGAGAGACAAAGAAAGACATTGAGACACATGCCTTTTTTCATGCAAATACAATTTCTATATCTTTCTTTATGTTCTTTATGGATTTTGAAGCAAAAGAAGTTTATGTACAGGACTTTGGGTATGTATTGGTGGTTATAACAGTGTGTTAATAACATTAACCACTAGATGTCAGAGTTAAGCTAGGCAGAAACCAATTGGATCAAGGGGAAAATGTATGGCAGGACACTGTAAAAAAAAAAAAAAAAAACCTGACTGGCCAACCACCATTTTGAACTGACTGTGCAACTGCAGGAAGATGAAGTAAAGCCAGATAAAAGCAAACTGAAATAACTGCAACCACTTGATACATTGATGTGCCATATTTTAAGTGATTTGGGAGCTTTAGAGACATTAGAGTGACCTTAAATAAACAAAAACAAAGTCTCTTGTGTATTTCTGAGAGATTGCATGCCCCAACATATCTGAAATAAAACAACCACCATGTTCTCCACATCCAAAAAATGCAATTACTCTGACCCCAAAAGCCCGTCGTACACCTAACACTCTCTAAAAGCCACTGCAAATACACCACTATTACAAACATCCTTTTAACAAGTTAGGGCATGAGCAGGCAAACTCTCGCACAATGACTTCCTGTCTGGATGAGTGAACAGGGTAAACTCTTATCAGGTAAACATCCCCAGTTCATGACACATTTGACTTCTGATGTAACGTTATGTTCTTGTTAATAATGACCTTTACAATCTGTCTATTTTGTAGGTTAGTATCAGTTGAGCATTACAAGAACATAATGTAGAATCACAATATCTTAATTTCTCATCTTAAAGGGATAGTTCACCCAAAAATGAAAATTCTGTCATCATTTGCTCGCCCTCAAGTTGTTCCAAACCTGTATTTATTTTCTCCATACTATGAAAGTCAATGGGAACCATCAACTGTTTGGTTACCCATATTCTTCACAATATTTTGTTTTGTGTTCAGCAGAAGAAAGAAATTCATACAGGCTAATGACAAACGAATATAACAGAACAATTATTAAAAAAAAAATTTTAATAAAAAAAAAAACAAATTATATATATATATATATATATATATATAATTTTTTAAAAAACAAATTTAATGTAATATATATACACACACACACACACACACACACACACACACACACACACACACACACACACACAAACACAGTAAATATAGTATATATAAAAGTTTTTAATATCTAACATTATTTAACTGAAAAACTAATTTCAGTTTTCTCAGGAAATTACACATAGACTTTGGTTATAGAATCTTGAAATGTAATAATTTAAAATAATATTTTACAGTTATTTGGCATAGTTAAAGAAATGTATAATAAAAACAACTTATTGCCTTATTATTAATGTATTTTGTTTTATCCAATCCAATATATAAAACAAAATAATAAAAATATATACTGTATATGTTATGCAAGTCTTTACTGAAGTCTTGAATAATTATTTGTCCTTCCTTGCTGAATACAATTATTTAAATACATATATATTCTGTATTTACAAATGTGTTTTTCTATCTCAGTGAGCCCAGTTTGTCATTCTGTCTCCCTTGGTTCATGTGTCAGTCTGAACTCTGCCATGTGGGTGAAGTAGCAGGCAAACTGTCTGTTTTGCCACTTGTCAAACGTTAAGACCACATTAGACTGACGGGCGCTCAGTGTTGCGGAGGAGAACGCGCTGAGAGGTCACTGAGTGGGCAAATTAAGCCGTGAGACGCACTGTGATGGAATTCTGCCCTACCCAAGATCTACAAGAATATCAAATGCGAGAACTTGTGAATCTTTAACATCTTAATTATTAATCAATTCCCTTCACGCCATAGCTATGTGGGCAGGTGTTGAGGAAAATTATGAGAAATGTACAGGATGTACAGGTTGAACGTGTTAAAGCAATGAATGCTTTACATCAGAGCTCATTATTGTTATTTTATAGTTCCTGTTTGATGAAGAAATGTTGACATCATGTCTTCCACAGTATGCACCAAATCACTTCTAATAACCCATCATTAAGGAGCACAGCAAGATGAATGCAATTAGATTGTATTAGCTGTTGAAAACACTTCTTTTAATTTAACTTGATTTATGTGTTTTGAGCATTTTAAACACAATGCATGTTGATGCATTGCCAAGAACAAGCTCAAATATCATTCCTCTATAAATCTGTCACATACTCAAGAGAAAATTATATGTTAGAGATGGAAAAACAAGCTGTTGCAACTCAATTTATATGATTACATTCTCTGAAGTAAACGAAACACTATGTCTGAAATTAGTCACTTGACTCTTCACCTCTTTGTCTGTAATATTTACAGTATTTGTGTTAAGCATTTCTTAACATGGAAAGTTTGTCCTTTCCACCCACAAAGTTTTACTGAATCAATCAGAAATTTAAATGTGGTTGTTTAAAATTCAAGGCAAATACAAACCGAGCTAAATATACAAAGCTAAATATACAACTTTCAAATTTAGTCATTACATTTTTTTTTCTTTATCTTTTTGATGACATGACCCTCTCAAACTTTGGCAAAATCTACAATATTTTTTTTTCTGAAGTGCTCATGTTAACAGACTGCTAACTTCTAAACCACCTGAAAAACACAGGGTGAATTAATGACATTGATGACACTTTCATCAGTGTACAATGAATGTGGGGGTCTGCATGAAAAAAAGTACTGGCAAAAAAATATAATATAATATAATATAATATAATATAATGAACACTTGCAATTAATAGGTTAATTTAAAACAGTCTAATGGTTTAGAGATTAAGAAACATGTTTGAAAATACAAATTGTGAATTTGATTGTGATTTTTTGTATAAAAATTGTGATTTAAAAAAAAAATTCAGGTTTGCTGGGCTTGTTTGTAGGGCTTTACAATTTGGCCAAATTTTGTAATTATATATCAATATGGAGTATTGCAGTAGTCACAAATTGAAACAGTTGACTGTTAAAGGCTCCATTGCATATCTTATGAAGTTTTACCTCTTCGTCCTCTTCCATGTAGGGGTTGTAACGTTGCTCCATCATTTCTCTCTGCCATCTCTCCTGTTCAAGTGTCTGCTGGATCAGCTGGGCCACCTCACTCTGTTCCCCTGGCTTCTCTCGGCCAATCACAAACCTGCAACACAAACACCAGCCAATCAGGTGACCTAGTGGATTAGCTGTCATTCCTGTGTGTTTTGAGGGGTGATGTTTAGTTCAAATATAAGGAAAAGACCTGCATTATAAAGCCTGAAAGGCCCTCAAAAACTTCATCACCATCCTGATGTATGCCTTCAACTGTATTAAAAGCGGCTGAATGTCAGTCGAGGTATTCCACAAAAATAAAAGTTATTATTAAACATGTTCTCTCCCACTGGGCTTAAGCCTTGTCTATTAATCACATTTTCCATTTCCCTGTACTACAATCATAGACCATCCACCATCCACTAGCCAAGGCAGATTAAGAGAAAACAGGACGCAGATGCGCGAGCTTGTTTGAATTGCCTCAACTATCCAATCCCTCATTTTGATTGTAGATACAACCACACAGGTCAAAGTAACAGAAAGCAGCAATCTATTTGATACACTGCATTATAAAGGCAATATTAGAGATGATAGTGAGTCAGTGAGTATCTGACAAAAGAGACCACAGAAGATAATGCTGGATTAACTAGAGGGAAGTTCTAATACACTACCTAAATTCATCAAAACATGTAGAAAAAGTGCATCAGTTTTCAAGCATCAGTGCAACTGTTTTTAACACTTTTTAACACAATTTGTTATTATTATCATTTAACATTTTGAGGGGATTTTATGATACTATGCAATATTTATAAAATTTTCATATTTTAAATGCAATATTTCACATTAACATAGAGTGAAGGCCTTTAAAAGCCACTGTTTTTGAAGTGAAAATAGTGCCATCTGGAGGTGTAAAAAAAAACCCTGTGTGTAATGTCCTCAAAGACTGTAGATATAGAAAGACAGTTCACTCCTATTACTCATGAATGGGAGAAACTGCAACAGGCAATATGGCAGAATAGCCCCGCCTTCTAAAGTAAAAGAGCCAATCGCTGATTGGCAAGTCATTGCGCCACCGCAGCTGCTGTTAGAAGCTCCAGTTCCCACAGAAACCTGAGACTCGCACTTAGTAATAATAATAATAATAATTTGTTACATTTATATAGCGCTTTTCTAGGCACTCAAAGCGCTTTACATGGAAGGAGGGAAATCTCCTCAACCACCACCAATGTGTAGTATCCACCTGGATGATGCGACGGCAGCCATATTGCGCCAGAACGCCCACCACACAGCAGCTTATGGTGGAGAGGAGACCGAGTGATGAAGCCAATCATATATACACTCACCTAAAAGATTATTAGGAACACCTGTTCAATTTCTCATTAATGCAATTATCTAATCAACCAATCACATGGCAGTTGCTTCAATGCATTTAGGGGTGTGGTCCTGGTCGAGACAATCTCCTGAACTCCAAACTGAATGTCAGAACGGGAAAGAAAGGTGATTTAAGCAATTTTGAGCGTGGCATGGTTGTTGGTGCCAGACGGACCGGTCTGAGTATTTCACAATCTGCTCAGTTACTGGGATTTTCACGCACAACCATTTCTAGAGTTTACAAAGAATGGTGTGAAAAGGGAAAAACATCCAGTATGCGGCAGTCCTGTGGGCGAAAATGCCTTGTTGATGCTAGAGGTCAGAGGAGAATGGGCCGACTGATTCAAGCTGATAGAAGAGCAACTTTGACTGAAATAACCACTTGTTACAACCGAGGTATGCAGCAAAGCATTTGTGAAGCCACAACACGCACAACCTTGAGGCGGATGGGCTACAACAGCAGAAGACCCCACTGGGTACCACTCATCTCCACTACAAATAGGAAAAAGAGGCTACAATTTGCACGAGCTCCCCAAAATTGGACAGTTGAAGACTGGAAGAATGTTGCCTGGTCTGATGAGTCTCGATTTCTGTTGAGACATTCAGATGGTAGAGTCAGAATTTGGCGTAAACAGAATGAGAACATGGATCCATCATGCCTTGTTACCACTGTGCAGGCTGGTGGTGGTGGTGTAATGGTGTGGGGGATGTTTTCTTGGCACACTTTAGGCCCCTTAGTGCCAATTGGGCATCGTTTAAATGCCACGGCCTACCTGAGCATTGTTTCTGACCATCCCTTTATGACCACCATGTACCCATCCTCTGATGACTACTTCCAGCAGGATAATGCACCATGTCACAAAGCTCGAATCATTTCAAATTGGTTTCTTGAACATGACAATGAGTTCACAGTACTAAAATGGCCCCCACAGTCACCAGATCTCAACCCAATAGAGCATCTTTGGGATGTGGTGGAACGGGAGCTTCGTGCCCTGGATGTGCATCCCACAAATCTCCATCAACTGCAAGATGCTATCCTATCAATATGGGCCAACATTTCTAAAGAATGCTTTCAGCACCTTTTTGAATCAATGCCACGTAGAATTAAGGCAGTTCTGAAGGCGAAAGGGGGTCAAACACAGTATTAGTATGGTGTTCCTAATAATCCTTTAGGGGAGTGTATATATATATAAAATAATAGAAAACACATTTTAAATTGTAATAATATTTCACAATACTACTGATTTGATAAAATGCAGCTTTGGTGAGTATAAGAGACTCCTTTCCAAAATGTCGCTACGCAAATGTTGTTTTGTTTCCTTACTTGACAGTGCCGCTGGTGTTCCTGAGGACTGATGCAGCAAAATTCTGGGTCACGCCCACCAGACTGGTTCCGTCCACCTCCACGATCAAGTCATTCACCTGGATCCTACCAAAAGGAAAAAGAACCAGGATAACAGCTCAGGGAGAAAAAAAGTGCATCTGTAAAATGGCTGCTACAACTTGGGCCACGCTACTGATCAATCTCATCACTCTTTGTGTAAAGAAATTGACATTGCTAAAGGAGTAATTTATTCGGCCTGAAATAGACCTGAAAACTGACCGACAGCAGCAGTGAATCATTACCCCACTTAACTAAACCACTTGTATTCCAGGCTGTTAAAATGATCGACCGACTCTCTTAGTCACAAAACATATCAAACTATCCAACCCCATCCAAAATGGCCCTGGGCAGCCTGTTTGTCAGGGCAGCCGCAAGTTTGATTGACAGCAGAACAACCAGGTGCCAGAAAGTGAGGATGAGGTATTTTCTGAACGCTAGAGTCAGTCCCATTCAATATCTAGGCGCTTGGAAAGACACATGTGGTTACAGCTCATTTCAGCATTGGCTTATTAGATTTGTATGTCTCCGGTGGCTTCTAGGTTTTCTAACTGTCATGGCAAAATGAGAAGGAAGCCACTGCAATGCACCATGAACCTACTGACTCAAGACCGGAGAGAAATAATGTTATGGCTTTTTATTAAGAATCATAACATTTGCTGAATCTCCTGTGATCCGTCATGAGCAAAACCTCTTGAGCTTGATAGGAAGTAGAAGTAGCTTCTCCATGAACTCCACGACTCACTCCAGAGTCTGAAGATCAGATCAATTAGATTCTACTGAATATAGATCAATCATCAAACTACACCATCCTTTCTTCCATTCATGTGAGTTGACTGAATTCTCAGTCAAGCATGATGGACTTTTGTTATAAAATGACAAAAGTATAAACGTGTTCTCATATCAGTTTAAAAAAGTATCAGCATCACAGTTTCCACTGCATGCCTATTGAATCCTCTGTGACTTTGGCATTTAATCCATTTTGACAACTTAACTGATAAAACAAGATGTCCTGGTAGTACAGACGGACAGAAGGTAAAGGAATTCCACTTTCTTTTCACTCTTTCATATTCGCCATATAAATCCTGCTCGTGTCCAGTAATTCTCTTACTGACCTTCCGTCTCGGTGGGCGGCTCCTCCTTCCGTCACCGTCTTGACGAAGATTCCCAGTTTTTCTAGGCCCATGTCTGCACCGGCACCCATCCCGATGATGCTGATTCCCAATCCGTCTTTATCTGACCGGAAGGAATCACAGTGTTATTCGTGACTAGCTCATGTGTCTCGTAAATGAACAATACCAAGTTTTAATATGCGGAAGCATAAGCAAGATTTGAGAGCTAGTGGAATTTTTTGTGAATAATACTTACATTTTAGCCTGTTCTAAATATAAATTTATATGTATAAGTTATGTTTTATATGAACATAAACAGTTGAGAGAAAAAGCATGTGTAACAGTATAATTACAATATACAATATATGCTATTGTTGATCTCTTGCACTTCATGAAATTGCACTGTTGATTGATGCTCTTATGTAATTTTGTTGTACTATAAAAATGACAATAAATTATTATTATAATGGATCTGTGCACCAGGTCTTAAAACGGAAAGCATAATAATATTATTGAAAGCAAATAATATTAAAAAAATCTATATGGCAGTTTTTCCCCATTGTATCGATTTCAAAATTGTGGCCTGTGAAAAGGCAGAGTGGCTAGTAACTTTGGAAAACCACTAACCACAGTGGCTGGTGAGCAAAAAAGATAATGTCAAGCCCTAATCCTGTCCATATCAAACTTTTAAGCAGGAATCTAAAGGTCTAAAGACTGCTATGCTGCAGAAATGACTGATTTAGTTAATTATCTGGGTAGTATTATGATCAATATAGCAAAACATCATTTTTAAATCAGTGTTGCTATTGTTCACTAAAACTAAGAAAGAAACAATTTTTAAAAAGTGTTTGGCAATTAAAATGAAGCTGAAATAAAACAAATGATTAAAAGCTTTAAGATTAGAAATGTTGCTTTAACAACTAACTGAAATAAATTTAAGTACTAAATTACAAAAACTAAAATACACATAAATTAAAGCTATATAGAAATATTAAAAAAAAACTAAACAAAAGTACAAAAGCACATAACAAAATTACTAAAACTTAAACTATAATTTAAAATATAAAAATAAAAGAGGTTTAAGGCTTTTAGACACCAATAACTAAATATTGGGATAATGAGCTAAAGATTTTGAGCTAAAGATAATGAGCTAAAGAGCTAAAGATTTTGAGATTATAATTATTTATCAATTACAAATACATTTAACTTCAAATAATCCTCTTGGAATGGTCTTGTTCTTAAGCACTTATTTAAACCCAGCTTGAGTGTAACTTTAATTTCACCATTGCAATATAAAAACTACACAGCTGAACAAAACTCCTCTGTGTACGCTGTGATATTTCACGTAGTTATTAGCTATGGTAACCGCCAGACTGCTTTAGGAGAGAGGGCTCGATCCCTTAATCAGCAAAAGCTGCTTACTTTACAGACCAAAACAAGCTGCTTCAGTCAGTTTGTTTAGAAACAGGAAGTTAAGGACCCTTAAGACCACATACCACTCAGGCTCTTAAAACACACACAGTCTAGTAAGGCGGGTCACAAACCTTTCTCCAGCTCAACAGGGAATAGGTCCAGTCTCTCCACCCTCTTCTCCAGCTCATACTCGGCTGAAGCCGCCATGGGGTCAACCTCATCATTGCGTCTGTCATAGTCTTCGTTGGAGTATGTGGTGAAAACCTGGAAAAACAAAAGTCAAAAAGCTTGAGTATGTATAGTCTAATTAAACAATTATTTTTGCCTTTATCTTTTAGCTTTTTTATCTTGGGTTCAGACACTGAGGGCAGCACATCGACTCATTGGGCAGCAACAGATGAAATACAAGTTTTCAGCAGTTGGTACAAACAATTAAGAACTCTGTAGCAGACAAGGATTTATTGTATTCATGTTGGTTTTTAAATGGATTTGAAAAGCATTTATACCGATCAGGCATAACATTCTGACCACTGACAGGTGAAGTGAGTAACAATGATTATCTCTTCATCACGGCACCTGTTAGTGGGTGGGATATATTAGGCAGCAAGTGAACATTTGTTCTCAGAGTTGATGTCTTAGAAGCAGGAAAAATAGGCAAGCGTAAGGATTTGAGCGAGTTTGACACGGGCCATATTGTGATGGCTAGACGACTGGGTCAGAGCATCTCCAAAACTGCAGCTCTTGTGGGGTGTTCCCGGTCTGCAGTGGTCAGTATCTATCAAAAGTGGCGACAGGGTCATGGGCAGCCAAGGCTCACTGATGCCTGTGGGGAGCGAAGGCAGGCCCGTGTGGTCGGATCAAACAGACAAGTTACTGTAGCTCAAATTGGTCAAGAAGTTAATGCTGGTTCTGATAGAGAGGTGTCAGAATACACAGTGCATCACAGTTTGTTGCGTATGGGGCTGCATAACAGCAGACCAGTCAGGGTGACCATGCTGACCCCTGTCCCCAAATGTCAGATTGATCATTATTTTACAGTTTCATTTGGTACTGCTAATGGGAATTATACACCTTTAGAAAAAAACTGTCCAGACCTTAAGTCATCTTCTTGAGTAAAGATTATTTTTCTGTAGCCCTGGGTGCCACTGAAGCAGTAGTTTATACAGCTACAGTCATGCATCATGTTCTCTGTCACAGAGACCGGGGCCATGAAACCACACAAGCATATGGGTGTATCACTGTGGGTTCATTTATAACAGTTGGGAACTACAACAGTAAGCCTTGCTCCGGAAACAGAGTGCCATTCTATATAAAGCACCACAGTTTACCCATGAGCCTTTAAGCAGCACTAGTGTACATCGGCTGAATATCTTGTGGTAACAGCTTCCTGTTTAGAGTTGTCTTTGATCTAAGCTTGCTAAAGCCCTGTGTTAAAAACAATGAGATATAGGGCAGCACAATAGAGCAGAAAACAAGAAGGCGATTTTTCCATTTGAACCAGATGCTGATGCTAACAAGTAAGTACTGACAAGTAAGTGAGTCGTTTGAATCATTCATTTAACAGATTTGTTCAAAAACACATCAAAAGAAGAATCTTGATGAGTGAACCACTGAAACATTCACTCAACCCAGTCGTTCAAAAATGCTGATTCATTCAAGAATGAAACTAGTGGCAGAATTATGTATTCAACAGATTTGTTTAAAAATATTGAATCATTTAGTGCTTACAGCTAAATCACAGCTGCACTGATATATGGCCATCTTTCTCATGATATTACTTCAATATGATTATTAAAGTAATATAATGTGATTTATTTTATGTAATGTGAGTAGTTTCATTAATTAATCAGCACATACAATTTTAAATTACATATTAGATTTAAGTTTTAGTCATGTTTTCTTGCAGTCATGTCGGAATCTGAGTGATTTTTTTTCTTCTATCATCCACCATTGATTCTTAATTAAGTTACCAAAATTAATAATTCATTTTGAATAAGGTTTATGTCATCATTATGAATTGTGTTTGACATTGACTTTCCCCCTAGCTCCTCTTTTCTTCTCATTTTCGTTTAGTCATTTTCAACTTCCTCAGCCCATCCCATACCACTGAGCTTGCCACTCACTTACTCTTATTTCATCTCCCTTTATTCATCTAATCAGTATTTTCATTCTTTCGTATTTTCTGGAATATTTCACCCCAAAAATGATAATAATTTAATTTGATAAACCGCTACTTTGCTTTTGTGGATAGTTCTATATAACTGTATATAGTCTATATAATGTCTAAATAAACTAGCCATACCAAAGTCAGTAAGTACGAATGAATCACTCAAAAGATCTGCCTCCAAAAAATGATGGTTCTTAAGTTGAACTTGCTGATTCAATGATTTAGTCACAGTGGTTAAAAGCACACTGGAGGGGAAGATTTAGCCATGAATATCTTCAATATGAGTCTGTTTTTCAAACAGAACTATCATATGGCTTGAGAAGAAAAGAGCACTGAAGTCATATGGACTACTTTTATGGTGCTTTATTTGAATTTTAAAGGGTTTCTTCACCCAAAAATGAAAAATAAAATGTCATTATTTACTCACCCTCATGTCTTTTCAAACCCAGACTTTCCTTCAAGATGAATGAAAGTCTGTTCGGAAGACATGAGTATGAGTAATTAATGACAGAACTTTTATTTTTGTGTGAACTACTTAACAGCTATGGTCACCATGAAGTGACTGGAAAGGATCAGAGAGAATATTCTTCAAAATATTCTCTTTTTCCACTCCACACAAGAAAGTCTTACAGGTTTAGAATGCCAGAGGAATGATAAATGATGAATGAAGTTTCATTTTAGGTGAACTATCTCTTTAATTTCCCCTAAATATCAAACAAAATTCTGTTTCCACTGACATTTCATAACATGACTTTTGTTTGATATTATCTTTCCTGCTGGAAAAAATGGGCCAAATCTGCTTTTTTTTTTTGTTGTTGAAAAATGGTAGCTTGTTTATTGGTAGTCCAAGGTCAACAGCGCTAACCGGCTTGAAACCAAGTCTACCAGCCATATAGACCACATAAAACCATCAGGATTTTCCAGCACAGCTAGATTTAATATACCACATCACCATTTTATTCTTCGCTCACACCTCCGTCTCTCCTCTGGGTCACTCCTCCCTTTTACAGATCCGCTCCATCTCTTATCTAAAAATATTCCCTGCATCTCAGTGCTGAAGTGAACAGCAGGTCGGAGTACCCTCACTGTGAATGCCATCAGCCTGCTCACATGTCTGTCTCCATGGCAACGGCTTGGCGATTGTGATGACATTGTGCCATTTCCCCCCCTTTTTTCACTCTCTCCCTCCCCCTCCTCTCTCTATCCTCTCCTTTTTTTTTATACCTTCCTTCCTATTGACAGCTGTACAAGAGGGGAGGGGCAAATGCAAATGTATATATAAATCATGTCTACAATGAATGTATCATTGGTTATGCGATTTTCATTCAATTCTAGGATCTCTGGATTCCAGTAAACACAGATTGGGTCACTCATGTCTTATAGGCCAATTCAAACAGTGCAGTGCAAGTGCCATCTGTGGGTTGTTTGTCAAATGGCTAAAAGTCTGTTCCATCTCAGTTTTTCTGTCTCTTTTGGTGTCCCCTTTAAGTACCTCTTTCTCCATCTCTGACAGATGGAATGTTGGAAGGGACGACAGAAATTCACAGGCCAGATGTGTCTGAAACACATGCATCCTCTGTGAACTCATTCCACAGACCTGAAGAGACTTTATAGTCTTTATAAACTTCAGTCAGTGTAGAAGCCACATTAAATTTGAGGCAATGTCAATGAGTTAAAATGAATTGCAAGAGTGAATCCTCAAAATCTTTTAAAAGTAGGGTCCATGAACCTCAAAGGAGTCAAAAAATAAAATAAAATAAACAAATAAAAAAATACGAATATAAAAGCTGTAACACTTTACACTAAGGTTTAATTTAGAGATGCACCGGAAAAAAAATTCGGCCTTTCTAAATGTGCCATTGGAGAAGCGATAATTAAACGTCTGTTTCAGTGACTGATTTTGGTGCATCCCTAGTTTAATGTTAACATTAGTTAATTACATTAGTTAACAAACTAACAATAAACAATAATTCTACAGAATTCATTAATATTGGAACACAAATACATTAAAAATGGGAACACAAATACATTTTTTTTAAAGCGGGTTTAAAATTAGTCATGGCTACTGAAGACCTGCTGAAACCACTTAAAACCAACTGAATGGACGGTACTTCTCTTCTTCATTTTCTTCCTCATTTTCATTTGTGCCAAATGGTGTCAAGCCTGACCAAGGTTCATATAGCCATAAGGTTTATATAGCCATTTGAGTCTTGTGGCTCACTTCCTGTCATTATTCTCACTATCAAAGAGAGAAATGACATCAAATTCAGCCTGCTTGTTGCACCATACTTCAACGCTCTGCCATACTAACAGAAAATAATCAAGCATATGACACAAAAACAATAAACAAGCTGACAGATAATACATGAGCTAGAAACTCCACATGCATGAACACAGTTGCAGTGTGTGCATGTGGAATGCAGCTGGTTTGACTCAGACACTCTAAACTCTCACTAGCTGGTATGCAGGGGGACAGTGCAGTGTGTTAAGAGTTACAGCATGCTGCTCCCCCTCCCTCACACACAAACAAACCCTCATTTCTCTGCATTTCACATCACTGAAGTTAAAAACAGGAAGATGTGGAGGGTCCTGGAATTTGAGCAGCCACACACACACACACACACACACACACACACAAACGTGGGTCTTTCCATTATTACATATATAAAGCTGTGAGTGTGTGTTGATTTTAAGTGCATGTGTGAATGTAAAAGGAGATTATAAGACAGAGACTAATGGTTGACTGCTATGGGTTTTTCAAAGGCTAATGCAGAAATATATAATGAGAATGCAATCTTTTAAATTATGGTAAATTGATGCATAACATTTACTGTAAATTTTATAATTATAAATGATATCATCATAGATGATAAATATTTAAATTATATAAATACATGTATATAATATTATATATATATATATATATATATATATATATATATATATATATATATATATATATATATATATATATATATATAAATAAAAAATATTATATACATGTATTTATATAATTTAAATATTTATCATCTATGATTCACTGAAATTTAAAACAAAACATATAACATTACATAAAAATATATTTAATATTAAATTTAAAATAATTGTACATTATTAATATTCTTATCGGAAAGCCATCATTAAGTGATAATACTTTATAATTAATAAAAAAATCTTCATGATCAATCATTTAACAACTTATAATTTAAACTTGACAAATGTTTTACAAATACTATCCAAAACAAGTTGCTAATAATTTTTCACGATTTTCATGATAAAAGTGTCAATATTATGTTAGACCCAACAGTCTAAACAGAACATCAGTACTTGAAGTGTCAATATTTCAAGATCAATCTGTTTTCTATCAGAAATGAAAATGCCTGACCGATGTATATCAGTCTTTCACCAAAAAGGAGCATTTATTTTCTCTGTGCGTGTATGTGTTTTCTGGTTTTCTGTACCTGACCCAAAGGGACTAACAGGAACAGCACACTTGGAGCAATCCATCTTAAAGTGACAATGGTGGCAGAACGGATCACCCCTCATCCAAACCCTAAACCTGGGTTTTACCAGACCAGATCTTCAATTCAACCCCAATGCAACATACGTTTGTATGCACTTTTGTATTCCACTAGTTTATTTCTTGCTCTTCACCAAGCAAGCAATAATGCTAACGCCTTTCTCTCCGAGCCATGTTGAAAATCAGCCTCTCCAGGCACTGTTGTGACAGTCCTCGCCTGGTTGCCATGGAGATTGTCTTTAAATGCAGACCAATACACACTCCACAGACACAAACACATCCACAAACACTAATACAATGTGACACCGGCACACACATGAGATACCCCCGGGTGTTCTGAAAGGCTGTGACAAATATTCTTAGCAACCTGTGTTTGCATAATAATTAAAGACCTGAAAAGTCAGACATGGTTTTAGCTGCAGGGTGGTCGACAGTATCCCCCACAGACAGGTCAAGAAGAAAGAGAGAGAGAGAAAAGAGAGAGAGAGAGAGAGAGAGAGAGAGAGAGAGAGAGAGAGAGAGAGAGAGAGAGAGAGAGAGAGAGAGAGAGAGAGAGAGAGAGAGAGAGAGAGAGAGAGAGAGAGAGAGAGAAAAGAGAGAGAGAGAGAGAGAGAGAGACCCACAACAGCGCAGACACTGCAGGGTGGTCAGAACAGCACTGAACACTTCCTTCATTTCCCTTCCCATTTAATATTCATCTAATGCAGATTAACTCATCTGCATATAACAAAACCAGTGATGTCCTTGTCTTGTAGACATTTCATTGGTATTCAATCCTTTTGTTGAATGTCTAATCTGTGAAGACAAGTCCTGAACATTTATGAAATATGCAGACTTATGACTTAGGCATGAACTGAATATTTAGATATACCGATTTTATTTAGATGTACTGATGTTCATGATCATGACAACAAAAGATGATGGATAACAACTGGAACAGAATACTAGCATAAAGCTTAATGTATCATGCTAAATTCTTATTTTTAAACTGTAGTCTTCTAAACTGTTTAACTTTAACACTGTTTAACCATTTAGCACTATTCAACAATATTATTGATCTGCCTGCACTGACACCATTGTATGAGAACTGAGCTGGACGATGACATCACTGTTTTCTTCAGAGCGGCTGTATAGATAAATGAACTAAGTTACTAACTTTTTAACAACGGAAATTAATCAACATTGAACTTACTTAATGACAATATTTTCTTCTAGATCTGCTGTACAGCCAAAACTTTGTTGATCAAACAGACGAGCTACCGTAGCTCAAATTGCTGAAGAAGTTAATGACAGAAAGGTTCTGATAGAAAGGTGTCAGAATACAGTGCATCACAGTTGCGTATGGGGCTGCATAGCCGCAGACCAGTCAGGGTGCCCATGCTGACCCCTGTCCACCGCCAAAAGCACCAACAGTGGGCATGTGAGCATCAGAACTGAACCACCGAGCAATGGAAGAAGGTGGCCTGGTCTGATGAATCACATTTTCTTTTACATCACGTGGATGGCCGGGGGCGTGTGCGTCGCTTACCTGGGGAACACATGGCACCAGGATGCACTATGGGAAGAAGACAAGCCGGCGGAGGCAGTGTGATGCTTTGGGCAATGTTCTGCTGGGAAACCTTGGGTCCTGCCATCCATGTGGATGTTACTTTGACACGTACCACCTACCTAAGCATCGTTGCAGACCATGTACACCCTTTCATGGAAACAGTATTCCCTGGTGGTTGTGGCCTCTTTCAGCAGGATAATGTGCCCTGCTACAAAGCAAAAATGGTTCAGGAATGGTTTGAGGAGCACAACAACAAGTTTGAGGTCTTGACTTGGCCTTCAAATTCCCCAGATCTCAATCCAATCGAGCATCTGTGGGATGTGCTGAACAAACAACTCTTGGTGCCAGATAGCACAGCACACCTTCAGGGGTCTAGTGGAGTCCATGCCTCGATGGGTCAGGGCTGTTTTGGCAGCAAAAAGGGGACCAACACAATAATAGGTCATAATGTTATGCCAAATTGGTGTATATATATATATATATAAAATATGGTAATATGCTATTGCATATTACACATAGCCCAAATCTGTGCCAACAACTAAACCATAATGCTTGTCTTCCTGTGTTTCCTTTAATAAACATTTATCATTGGGTGGTGTTTTTTTCTTTTGAAACAGCTGTGGCTGAGATGTGAATAAAGGAAGTTGATCCTAATCCAGTTTAAAAGTCACTAAGAGAAATACACAATCAGGTGGCACACATCCTTTTTTTTATTTTTTATTACAGCTAAAAACAGCTTCTTATTGGCTTGAAATGGATAACATTCTGCCATCAAGAGAATTTAAATGTATTCCCATCATAGGAAATCCAATAAAAACCTTTCAAACCACAATCTTTCTCCTACATTCATTAAGAGTTTAGTTGCACCCTGAACACTGCAAATCAGGATCTTCAAATTCATTTTTGCTTAAAATAAATGCAACAAGCTAAAAAACAGGAAGCCAACTTTGACAACAGGAAGTTCAGTTTTACCAAGCAGGGTAAAACACTGCAGAGCACTTTAAAACTGGACAGCACAAGTAAAGGAAGAAAACAGTAAAACATCAACTATTAGTATTAACAACGCTTTTGTGAAACCTAACTTTGTGTAACTCTTGTTCCTCTTTCAAATAATAGTTCACCCAAATATTAGGAAATTAT
Source organism: Rhinogobio ventralis (assembly GCA_039654625.1). NCBI lineage: Eukaryota > Metazoa > Chordata > Actinopteri > Cypriniformes > Gobionidae > Rhinogobio > Rhinogobio ventralis. Next base: position 33,355,609 of record CM077196.1, on the reverse strand, counting down.
AACAGAAGCTTTATTTTCCAAGGGGTACTTCACCACTGGCAAAATGGGCTTTCAATAAAACTTGGCTGCTTATACAATAGAAAGTAGAGCTGCATGATTCTGGATAAATCTCCAGCATTATATGCAATTTGCTAGAGGTTCAGACAAAGTCAGTCTATTTAAAATGTTTTATTAATCTGAATTAATTATTTAAAAAATCATTTTGAATGAATGATTTAATGACAAAGAACATTTTTTAACAGTCACTAGTCGCCACTTGGTGACGTAACAATGTAATCGATACAGTCGTTATTTGTTTTTGAAGCATCAAGTTACTTTGCTCTATTTTGATCGCTTCTGTAGACATCAGTGTTTATATCCAAACTATAAACTTTTATAAACCAGTACTTCTGTAATAATAATATGAATATTTGTAACACAGAATTAATGATTATGTGTGGTTAAAAAGACTGTTTGTGAAGCTGTTTAATACCTATGACAACTCCAACAGTACATGGGAGGAGATACAAAAATGCAGAAGTATAATTTGTAGGTTTCACAAAGGCCTCGGAGCTGTCAAAAGTCTGTTTTGCATCATCTGGCGGACATTTGCTGAGAATTAAACATGAATTTCTCGGTCCAGGTAACATGGAGAATGAGTAAACATATAATACAGACAATGTAACAATACAAAGCGGATTGAAAATCTGCAAAGTTACACTTTAAGTGGTTGTATAGTAACCTTAATTTAACCAGTTTAAAAACTCACTCAGCACTCCAGGACATAAAATGGAATCAAATTGTGGCATTAAAATCTATACATTGCTAAAACACCCATTTGTGTGCTATTGATTCCGAGTGGCATTAAAGAGAAGCCAATCAATCAACTAATCAATTGATCCATCAACCTGTCTCTTACATCATCAGACAATGGTCTGCATTTCAGCCCAAGTGTCATTACTTTTAGTTTGGCTTTGTTTGCCCAAATTGCAGAAGCTCAAACACAAACAAGATCATTTGTTTAGAAATGTGTTAAGAAATTAACTATTTCTTTCTTCGTGTTAATTAATGTTTCACTTAATGAATCACAATGTGTGTCAGCATGACTATGCTCTCCATCAGCTATGACAGAGCTGAGAGGTTACACACATTTATTTGAGGGGAAATGTGACAGTACGCGCCTCTGCAGCAAGTTTAATTAAATTTTTCCATTTAGAGGTCATGTGTGAACAAGACCTGTTGTTGAAATGAAGTTGCTCGAGCAGTATGTCTGACTAACAGACCTGTATTGGTGCAATGTGTGAAAAAAACAAAACATAGTATGTGATATGAAAGACTTTGAGACTATCAAAAATGTCTTAAGCATGGTAAGCTCTTGCTTGTGTAAAAAAACATGTTTATTTTTACCTGAAAAGTTTGTCCAGCAATTATACAGCAATTTAACATTTTCCATGTGTGGAAGTGGCTGATAAATCAGACTTTTCATGGATGTGTTTGAAGGATTCACTAACACGGAGTACACAAGCAGCTCTAAGAGCTTTCCAGTGCAGTCAGGTTAAGAGACGTAGAGACACACACACAGGCCATTCAGTGAACAAGCACACACAGAACAGCACTATCCCCTCAACAACATGGATATGCAGCTTTTGCACCCAATCTAATCTGAACGTATAAATAAATTAAAAAGAGGCTTCTCCAGAGACCAGGGATTTTCCTGCTAATTTAGGTTGGCAAAACTGATCTTATGCAAAATGGCATTACGCATCTCTCTAAACCGTAACAACAGCTGTCAATCAGACTAATCAAATTATGTGAATGTAGTCTCCCCTGTTTACACCTGGTATTAAGGTGCATTTTGGTCGATCGGATCACAAGTGAACGATGCTAAATACCGGTATAAACAGGGTCTAAAGCCCTATTTAGATGGGATTAGTTCAACATGGAGAGATGGAGTAAAGTAATTATTACCAGAGCTTCTCAGTGATTTCAGTCCCGTCCAAATGTGCCATCTCAGTAATCATTATGGACAATGTCAGTAAAGATTACGGGCGACTTTTACCTTCTATAAAAAAGGTCCAAAAAATTATCTCAGGTAATACTAATCCCGTGCGAATAGACCCACTGTAAATATGTACGTAAATATTCCGTCATTTCCTGTTTAAAAGTAGTTTTCCATGGTTTTTCCAAGTATGGAGGCACTTGAAAAAACATTCAGTTGTGGTCTAGGCGGTGGGACAAGTCTGTGGCAAAACTCAAGTGTTTTCTGCTTACAATTCAGATTTAAAAAAAGGTTGAAAGCACTCGTCAGAGGCACAAACTTCTTTTAGCTTTAGGTAAGTGCCTATTACCAACAGAATACAATCATAATTTAATTCATTTAATTTAATAAATCGTTCAACAGGACCTAACTGTTATATATGTTATAGGGTACAACGGGGCTAAAGGCACACCTTAAGAAAAATTTGCTTTTCACTTCTCCTATAATGTATGATATACAGAAAAATATATATGTTTGTATTGAACATTTATGGAGCAATAGATTTTGTATGAAAATAAATCATAAAAGTGGTTTATTTTATTTAAAAATCTTTAAAATGTATGGGGTGTCGAGGGGGGCATTTTACCCCACACACGGGGTAAAAGGCTCACCAGCATGGGGCAAAAGGCACAGTATTGATGCAAATACTTTCGCTAAAATAATATGTTTTTAATAATGTCTAAGTTAATCACTTTAGCAAAGTTTGAACTATTTTCTGTTTATTTTGATGAATACAATTTTTGATCAATAAACATGCTGTCATTAAAATATGTTAATATAGAAATATATCAGAAAAATATAGAAACAAAATCATTTAAAAAAGTAAAGATTCTGAAAGCATTGAAGGAGATCTCATCATAATTTAATATAGATTTACAGTAGTAACAATACATTATATTTTATTATATGATATGATTAATATCACATTTTTAAATATGATGGTTTCATTATAAATATATATCTCTAAGGTGGACACCCAACTTAATATATGATACTTATCATCTGAATCTAACCATGTCATGTCAACAAATGTTAAAGTCAGCCAGCTGTTTATTATCATAATCATTATTATTTATTATAATAATCAAATGAGCGCAGAATCAACTTTGCGCTGCTGCCTGTAATCGCATCAAAGATCAGACAAATTTCCACGTGCATCTTGAAAAGTGGATGTTTTGGAAAGTGCTGAGGCAAGTTTTTGTGCCATCTAGTGTTTAGAAGAAAATAAAATCAAAAGGAGCATTTTACCCCGTGGAGCCTTTAGCCCCATTGTACGCTATATAGATTATATGTGTTTGCGCACATGATATCAGGAAGCAACGTAATACGCACATGACGACAGAGACAGTGGTGCGTAAATCAAGTTACCCCTCCCACTTTTGCTAGTTTTACTGAGATTTCTTATCCCGTGCGAATTGGCCATTAATATTCCAGACGTCCTGTGGTAAAATTACATTACTCCATCTACCCTTGTAAAACTTATCCCGTCCGAATAGGGCTTAAAACGCTTTGAGCTTGTCCACTGTCGCCCATTTGCAGAGGTTATCGAAAACGCATTCAACTGGATTGCTTTCGTAGTGTAGGGTTGCCTCTCTCACCATTCCTGATTTCTAACACACTCACAGTGTTCAGTCTTGCGGCTATTAGAGCAGAAACGAAAGCTGCTGCTCTTCGTATGTTTTCCATCACCTCCGGGCATGTTGATATGTAAATTGCGCGAGCTTATTTTTCGTCCATTAGATCAAAGGATCTGAAAAAAACAACAACTTACATTTACCTGCCCAAAGAATAAATCAGGACAGAAGTGGTCGAAAGTGCACAAAAGAGATGAATTAAAACACCAGATGTGTGTCTCCCTTGTCTACTTGTGATCAGATCAACCAAAACGCAATACCAGGCTTAATCAGGGAGCTTAGGCTCACCAAGGGTGCATTTCATTAATTTAAAAAAAAAAGTTTTGATTTTAAAATGTAATTTATTCCTGTGATGGCAAAGCTGAATTTCAGTCATGACAACTCTGCTGCTACAAAGCAAGTATGACTTGCTTCTGCTAAATGCTAAGAACATAAAATTAAGGGAAACAAGTTGCTGCTGCTAGAGAGAGGGAGCAGATCTAGGCAGGTGGTGCTGGGGAAGCGGAGGGCAAAAATAAGGATTTGCATAGCACGCAGAGGTAATGTATTCATTTGGATGCGTTGTGGTTATAAAGGGAAGTAGTAATGAAATACGTTAAATTGATTGGCTGTGGAAGTTCCATGGACAAAACCAATCAAATCGTGAACAGAGTTTCATGGCTTAACTATTTATTTTCAGCAGCCACACGGTCTATCAGAAATAATTATAATATGCTGATCTGCTCTTCAAAAAACATTTCTAATTATATCAATGTTGAAAATATGCTTAATATATTTTTTCTTTGTTCAAAAAAGTAAAACAAAAAACTGAAATGTTTTGTACCATTATAAATGCATTTACTGTCATTCACTATCAATTTAATGTGTCCTTGCTAAATAAAATTAATTTGTCCAAAAAACCTTTGAACAGTAGTGTATATCTAAATTACCCATTCAGTCGGTCACTCTCGACGCCACGTCGGAGTACCGACGAATAGGAATCTCGCTAGCGAGAGCCAATCTACTTCGAGTGTAACTAAATGAGCCAATGCACATTGGCATGCAATGATTGCACCAGCTGCTCATGCCACTCAGTGTGGGTATAAATGAGGCACAGGTGCTTGCATCAAATTAGCTTTTTGCTTCGGAGCCGAGTGGTGGATGGTTTGTCCTGAAATCACTCTCTACAAAGCATATGTTAACATTTCAACGAGTCAAGCTCTTCGGATGGACCTCTCCTCGTTTGGTGTTGGAGTGAAGGCACTGCAGAGGAGTTGATTTTCTCTCTTTTTCTATTTTGTTTTATTGAGCAAAAACAAAAGGCTGTTCTCACAGTTGGTTCGGTGCGCTGTAAAGAGCGCTGAAAAGCCGTTTTCATGGCTGAGAGAACGCACATGACAGGCTGCACTTTTTCCCTGTCTGTGTCGCCGCGACTATCCCCCTGTGTGCTTCAGCACTGCGGAGTGCAGTTTCCCTAGAAGAGCTATAGAGCTTGCGTCTTTTTAAAGATGACATTCTACCTGTGTGTTTCTGGTTGCGGTTGTTTCCTGTCCTCACTGACGGCCACGAGCACTGTTTCACATGTGTGGGCGTATGCATGCTGAGACGGTGTTCGTGGGTAGTTCACGTTTTCTAATGAGAACATGACCACGTCGGCACGCCGGTCACGAATCTTCTTTCTCCGGGAAGCTTGAGTCCCCTTTGTTGTTGGCCAGCTGTCGCTCGTGTACAAAAGCACAGCCGCGGGTCTGCTCGACACTCTGGGAGACAGCGGAGATCAGCGAGAGCTGCCCGCCGGGGAAACCCGGTGGGACCTCACGCTTCTCTACGTGTCGTGTACCGTCGAGTGCCGGGCTGCAGCGCGGGTTGTCACGGCAACCTAGCGCTCACTCGCCACTCTAGGTGCGCTGTCCCCTTGCCTATTTCCCGTTGCAGCTCCCTCCCTGGTGGCCAACAGGAGAACTCTACTTCAGTGAAATCGCTGGGGTGACCTGAGGAGTGGAGGGCTTCTCCTTCGGGGAACCAACCCCCTAGGGCCCCTCCCCCTCTAGTGCACTGCAAGCTGTGCAGCTTCTGGATGGAACTGCTGGTCCTTCTTATGGAGGAACCTAGCATTTCATACGGGGCTCCAGCTGAGGATCAGATGTCAATCGCTGCATCGGAGAGAGGGCTGTTGTGCTCTGGGAATGAGGATGATGCTGAGCCCACTGTAATGGTGTGTGCTTTGCTGAATCAGATTCAGAGTTAATAGCCATGCTTTCCCGGGATCTTTCCCGGATGTGCATGGAAAACTTGGCAGTATGGAACTACTTTGGCGCCATAGATATGGAACACCAGGGGGGCCAAAACTGCATACGTTTTTCCTCTCTCACTACCCTCAACGGTGGGGTGGCTGTGCACAGACCACCTCCGCCCTGCACTTTAATGCACGAGGGTAGTTCTGAGTCGGGGTTGAGCTGCGCATGTTGACTAACCGTGATCAAAGTCATGGCGCAGGCCCTCGGCCAGACGATGTCCACCTCGGTGGTCCAGAAACGCCCTCTGGCTTGCCTTGCTGAGGTGTGAGTGGTCATCAAAGTGCGCTTTCTCGATGCTCCCATCTCACAAGGTGGCCTTTTCGGCGACACCGTTGAGAACTGGGCCCAGCAGTTCTTCGCAGTCGGTAGCAGGCTGAGGCAATCAAGAGCTTCCCCCGACGCACCACAAGAGTGCTTCGTGGGCCGCCCCTCAGTCTGCTCGTCGCCAAAGGCGTCGTCCCCTGCAAAAAACAAACAAACTTCGGCACAGCCTGCTCTACTGTGTCCGCCGCAGGAAGGCGACGCCACCCGTCTCTGCTGCTGTTTAAGCAGTCGGTGAAACATCACCTCTGAGACGGGTGACCTGGAGATGGGCGGGGCTGCTCTTCCCTGGAGGAGGGCCGGGCAGAGAATCTTTTGGGTCCCGCTTGCACGGTCTCTGCGAGCCTGGTTAGCGCTCCCCAGTCCGTCTCGCTGGCTCATCCGGACCATCAGGCTCGGCTATGCGATTCAGTTCGCCCGGCGCCCGCCCAGGTTAAAGGGCGTCCGCTTCACTTCGGTGAATGCCGCAGATGCCCATGTCCTGCGTGCAGAGATCGCAGTCCTACTGGCGAAGGACGCGATAGAGCCGGTCCCTCCAGCCGATATGAAGACAGGCTTCTACAGCCCGTACTTCATTGTACCCAAGAATTCCGGTGGGTTACGGCCAATCTTGGACCTGTGAGTCCTGAATCGGAGCCTCCACAAGCTACAGTTCAAGATGCTCACGCAGAAACGCATTTTCGAATGCATCCGTCCCCAAGATTGGTTTGCAGCGATCGACCTGAAGGACGCGTACTTTCATGTCTCGATTCTTCCTTGCCACAGGCCGTTTCTGCGCTTTGCGTTCGAGGGTCGAGCATATCAGTACAAAGTCCTGCACTTCGGCTGTCCCTGTCCCCCCGTGTCTTCACGAAAGTCACAAAGGGGCCCTTGTACCCATGGGAGAACAGGGCGTTCGCATCCTCAACTATCTCGACGACTGGCTTATTCTAGCACAGTCCAGGGATCAGTTGTGTGAACACAGGGAACTGGTGCTCCGACACCTCAGCCAGTTGGGTCTTCGGGTCAACTGGGAAAAGAGCAAACTCGCCCCCGTGCAGAGGATCTCTTTTCTCAGTATGGAGTTAGATTCGGACGAACGGACAGCACACCTCACAGAGGAGCACGTCCAGTCGATGCTGAACTGCCTGAATGCGTTTCAAGGCAGGATGGCAGTCCCACTGAAACAGTTTCAGAGGCTCCTGGGGCATATGGCAGCCGCAGCGGCAGTAACACCGCTCGGCCTGCTTCATATGAGACTGCTTCAGCATTGGCTACACGGCCAAGTCCCGAGATGGGCGTGGCAACGCGGCACTTACCGGGTGAGCATCAATCCTTCAGCCCATGGTCAGACCCCTCATTCCTTCGGGCTGGAGTGCCCCTGGAACAGGTGTCCAGGCATGCTGTGGTCTTCACGGTTGCCTCTGCCATGGGCTGGGGAGCCACGTACAACGCTAGCAGTGTATCTTGCTCTGAGCCGCCTCAAAAGGCTGTTACGGGGCAAAGATGTACTGGTCCGCACGGACAACACTGCGACCGTTGCGTACATCAACCGACAGGGTGGTCTGCGCTCCCGTCGCATGTCGCAACTCACCCGCCATCTTCTCCTCTGGAGTCAGAAGAGTCTGAGGTCGCTTCGGGCCATTCATGTCCCTGGTGTAAGCAACCGTGTGGCCGATGAGCTTTCACGAGCTGCGCTCCCAGGGGAATGGCGACTCTACCCCCAGGTGGTTCAGCTGATTTGGAGACAGTTCGCGGTGGCACAGGTTGACCTGTTTGCCTCCCCAGAAATGTCCCACTGCCAGTGGTTCTATTCGCTGACCGAGGGTACACTCGGCACGGATGAACTTGCGCACAGCTGGCCCCAGGGGCTGCGCAAATATGCGTTTCCCCCAGTGAGCCTATTTGCACAAACTCTGTGCAAGGTCAGGGAGGACGAGGAGCAGGTCCTGTTGGTGGCGCCGTATTGGCCCAACCGGACTTGGTTCCCAGAACTCATACTCCTCACGACGGCCCCTCCCTCTGAGGAAGGACCTTCTGACTCAGAGACGGGGCACCCTGTGGCACCCGCGTCCAGACCTGTGGAAGCTTCATGTCTGGCCCCTGGACGGGACGCGGAGGTTCTAGGTGACTTACCCCAAGAGGTAGTTAACACCATCACTTCGGCACGGGCGGCGTCTACAAGACAGGCTTATGCTTGAAATGGAACCTGTTAGTCGAGTGGTGTTCTTCTCGCCGAGAAGACCCCCGAAGATGTTCAATCGCGTCTGTGCTTTCCTTCCTGCAACATGGGCTGGAGCGTAGGCTGTCGCTCTCCACCCTCAAAGTTTATGTTGCTGCGATATCCGCCATCTTGTAGAAGGTAAGTCGGTGGGGAAGCACGACCTGATCGTCAGGTTCCTTGGGGGGGATCTTGCTCTGGTGCTCCGAGCACTTCAGAATGCCCCATTTGAGCCTTTACAGTCAGCAGAGCTAAAGATTCTGTCTATGAAGACTTTGCTGTTGGCTGCATTGGCCTCCATCAAGAGGGTAGGGGACCTGCAGGAATTTTCGGTCGACGAATTGTGCCTAGAGTTCGGGCCGGGTGACACCCACGTGGTACTGAGACCCCGGCCTGGCTATGTGCCCAAGGTTCCTACCACTCCCTTCAGGGACCAGGTGGTGAACCTGCAAGCGCTGCCCCTGGAGGAGGCAGACCCAGCCCTAGCTTTGCTCTGTCCCGTCCGCGCTCTGCGGATCTACGTGGATGGAATGCAAAGCTTCAGGACCTCAGTTCAGCTCTTGTCTGTCACGGAGGCCAGCAGAAGGGAAAGGCTGTGTCCAAGCAGAGGATGGCCCACTGGATAGTGGATGCCATCACCTTGGCTTACCAAGCACAAGGTGTGCCCTGTCCGCTCAGGGTGCGAGCACACTTTACTAGAAGTGTTGCATCCTCCTGGGCGCTGGCACGTGGCGCCTCGCTGTCAGACATCTTAGAGCTGCGGGCTGGGCGACACCCAACACGTTCGCTAGATTCTATAGTCTACGTGTAGAGCCAGTGTCCTCCTGTGTTCTCACCTCAAACAGGTAGAAGCACTGAGAGGCCCTGGCTTGCTGCGCCACAGCGCTTATTTTCTCCAGAAGCAAACTCTGTTGAGTCCTCCATCACCCTCGGTGCCGGACGTGGCAGAGCGTCTGGCATCAGGCCCCTTGCCGCAGAATCCTTGAGAACCGGTACAATAACATTTAACTGCATTTCATGTTTTCACAGATTTATATAAAGTTCCGTCTCGGTTACGTATGTAACCCTCGTTCCCAGAAGGAGGGAACGGAGACGGCACGTCCCGTCGCCATGTCCTCTGTACCCTGCTGGGGTGCCAGTTCACCTACTCGGCTCCTCAGCAAAAAACTAATTTGATGCAAGCACCTGTGCCTCATTTATACCCACACTGAGTGGCATGAGCAGCTGGTGCAATCATTGCATGCCAATGTGCATTGGCTCGTTTAGTTACACTCGAAGTAGATTGGCTCTCGCTAGCGAGATTCCTATTCGTCGGTACTCCGAAGTGGCGTCCCGTTCCCTCCTTCAGGGAACGAGGGTTACATACGTAACCGAGACGGAACTTTATATAAATCTGTGAAAACATGAAATGCAGTTAAATGTTATTGTAGGTTATAGGCTGCTCTCCTCTAATCTTACAAAACGCACTGCTAATCCTTAAGAAACAACCTGTTGGTTTAATCCCACCAAGTGACTGAGTCCTGAGGACATTTGACCTCTTCTTGACTGACTGCTGTTTGCTCTCAGTAGTCTTTGACTGAGGCATTATGGGTGATTTGACATGGATAAAGATCTAAACATTTGTTTACATGGACTAAACACAAAATATATTTTGTAGAGCACTGGAGTCCAAACAACACTGGACCCCATTGACTTTCATTGACAAAAACACAGGTGTAGAACAACACGAGGGTAAATCATGTAAAGATGCCGCGTCAGAAATAGTAGGTAATGCATTGAATTTGAACTTACTTTGCGACCATTAAAAAGTATGTTCTATATAGTATGAATGAAATTCTGATGTACTACATCTGCCATGTTGTTACTGACACATGACCTACCAGCATTGGTTGCATCGCTTTATTGCCATTCATAAATCCTCTCCCGTGGCCTCAAGGATAGTAAAGTCTGCAGCGAATGCGCACTTCAGAATCTCGCCTGAAGTAGTAGGTCATACGGGGACTTTTCGCCTACTGTTTTTTGAATGCGATGCATTCGCATACTATATAGTAGGGAAGTATTCGATTTCAGAATTTCCATTTTTAAGTGAACTATCCCTTTAAGAGTAGGGATTTTTGATGGACACTAACCCAACAGCAAACCTTCTGAGATACGTACATGTGAGTTTTTTAATGCGATTAAAAGTCAGCACCTACTGTATTTGTTATTCTTTTGGCCAGGGGAGAGTCTGTAAAATGGGACAGTGGGTGTTTCAAGTGTCTTTTGGGTGGAATGAATAGGCTTACCAGATGAAGGAAAACAATCATGGTCACACATACGCATGCCTTCAGGGCTTCCTGTCCAGGCCACATTGGCTGGTCCTGCATCCACTGATACTACCTTATTATTGATCTATGGACTGACCAGCTGTTCCAGCATTTTCTAGCACAAACACGCAAATGTAACTAATTGTATTACAGTTTCTCGACATCAGGACTTGCTATTTAGAGCACTGGAATGCAGTCTCTCGGGATCGAATGACTAAAGTCTTTGTGATTAACTCCACGACACATTTTAATGGATTGTGCATTAGTAACTCTAGCCAAACTGTTTTGGGAACATTACAGGACATCCAGAGAAGATTTGAAGGGATAGTTCATCCTAAAATTATATTATAATTCTGTCATTATTTACTCTCCTTCATGTTGTTCCAAATTCAAAAGTTTGGGGTCGGTAAGATTTTTCAATGTTTTTGAAAGAAGTCCCTAATGCTCATCCAGGCTGCATTTATTGGATCAGTACAGAAAAAAGTACAGTAAAACCTGTAATGTTGTGAAATATTATTACAATTTAAAATAACTTTTTGCTATTTGAATATATTTTGAAATTTCTTTGATGGCAAAGCTGAATTTTCAGCACCATTACTCCAGTTTTCAGTGTCACATGATCCTTCAGAAATCATTCTAATATGAGTTTTGAACATCATAAGGATGAGTAAATGATGACTATTTTTATTTGGTGATTTAACCCTTTAAGTATTGACAGCAGGTAAAGCTGCAGACTGAATCTACAGTGGGGCTGTAAAATGTGTGCACAACAAATGGGTTTAATAAGAAAATAAGAAAAGCAACTCTGGCTCTGTGCCTGCCTCCAGGTCCTTTTGCTGCGGCTTTCGAGGATCCGTTATCAGAGCAAACAAGGTGGCAGAAATCAGCATTGCTGAAACATCTAGAGAAACTTGACCAGAAAATTCAAGATCATGCATAAATGATGTGGAAAAAACCCAGCCCTGCAACCACCAATTTGGAGTGTTAGTCGTGGTGTAAAGATAGAAAACATTAGGGTAGAGATTATGAAGTCAACAGGCGAGATATAGTGTTTCTTAAAGGGGTCATATCACATTTTTAAATGATTTTCCCCCCTGAGGTACACGTATATGTTAAAAACAGTCATATTGTAGTTTTCATGACCATTTTAGACTATTCACTCTTAAAAACATCTTTGAATTTACATTAAAAAACAGCAGCTGTGAGTGCCAGAAATTCACCGTAAAAAATACAGTGAACATATTTCTGGTTATACAGGGTGGCAATATTGGTGCCTATATTTTATAACTTAAATTAAGTGTACCATAATAATACAGGTGGCACAATACAAAGGCACATGATGAATCACTTCTTTTTACTTTTTTCAATTCAGTTTTACACATGGTGACAAATTACATATAATATGATGTTAAACCATTTACACAGGTAAGGTGTATTACAGTTCACCAAGATTTTTATCGTAGCATTTTATGTAAAAATTACAAAAACCTTTTACAGTGTTTACTACTGCACCTTTAAGCACCCAAAATCACATTCAAAATTCCCACTATAACACTGACTGTGCTCCAGCTACAGTGCTTTATCCTTTATCCTCTTCGAAGTTCCACATTACATTGTGACAAATTCACAAAACAATCTAAACTGAACAGTTTTATGCATTAGACTGAAATGCCCAGGGATCTTATTTAAAATAAATATTAAAGAATTTCTCATCAGCCAATATGGTCACAGTTGCTGTGGTTGCTAAAGTTGAGTTGTTTTAGCAGCCTAGTTTCATTAAATGATCTTGTTGGACGGGGGGAGGACGTTTTGAGTTCCAGTATGTTTTTCTAGTGTGTTGAGCTTTTTTATGACCACTTTAATAAGGAGGAGGGAAAAGTTTTACTGGTTAGCATGGCCCCGCAAAAACTGAAGATCTCAAAATTGCATGCTTGAATGCGTCAACCAAACACGAATTCTACCAGGTATTATAGACTTCTTTGGAAGGCACATGTGCAAGACCTTAATAGAGAGACCGTTAACGGAAAAGGCTGAGTGAGATAATGTGAGAGCGGTGAAGAAGTGGAGAACAGAGGCTTCAGTGTGCCCCGTTTCTCTCTCTCCAGACAGCCAGCGCTTGAAGACGACAACTGCTAAAGAGAAACTGCAGCAGCAAGAAAGAACGAAAGAAATAAACGAGTGCGCTGGGCATTCCAGCGTGACCCTGGCAACCTTTCTACAACAGACTCCCTGTGAGTTATCCAAGAGCTGACGTTCTGCTCTCCCACACAGAGGGAAAAAAAGACGCTTACTGCCTTGGCTGGCATTTCTTACCCAGGAACTAGAGAAGAAGTGGCTAAAGGTGCATTATAGACCAAGAAAGACAAAGACTTTGACTCACAAACAAGACCAAATAACTCAGTCAAAACAACATCAAAAGAATGCTGCTTCTATCTAGTTAACGTCCTAAACGACAAAAAAAAGATACTGGCCAGTGCTTCATCCACTTGTTTTGCTGCTCCGTAACAAAGAGAGCTCAGAGAGGGACACATTCCACACTGAAATCATCTGGGATAATTATGAGGAAATTACAGCTGAAATAAGAGTCAAACCACTGAGTTTTATTTCAGAGCTTAGGAGACTAAAGCAAGCAACAACAAACACAAATGCCTTTAGTAAGCACTACTAAGCGATTATGTTACATTGTTGTATTAGGCTTGCTTACGTGCAGAATTTTTACACTAGGAAAGACAGTGACTGCAAAGGTGTGACCTAACTGAAAACTCACTTTGAATTAAAACATTTGCTAAATAACTAGTTAGAGGTTTACTGTTTGCATAAATTATTTTTATGTAACTGCGTAAAAAATATAAATGGCATCATATTATTAGCCACTGTTATAAATAAAAGATTTACATTGTACTTTATATATTTATTGTTACAGTATAATGATTATTCATTTACATCCATTTAAAATGGTTTCTGCTTCACATTTGCTCTAGTTTGTGTGCAGATGTTTATAATAAAAACTAGGCATTGTGTACCACAAATGTTGCGCTTATGATAAATTGCTTGTGATGCACCTCATTTGTAAGTTGCTTTGGATAAAGGCTAATAGCCTATTAGCTAAATAAAGGTAAACGTTAAAGGTGCTTTGTAACTTTTCCGTCCGCTAGAGGTCGCCTATTCAAAACAAAGGTGTAGTTTGATGACGCCAAGTTTGAGCGCAGAATCTCTCACGATTTACAAATAGTTGGTAACATGTGGGATGTTGTAAGTACTCAACTGAACAAAATATATAACACTGGCCTAGTGGTTTTTGGATATTTTGCTGAATTTTTTTTACATAGTGCACCTTTAATATGTACAATATGTACATTATATGTACACCAATAATGCTTTATATCACTAAATCAGTACAAGTATAGTAATTTGTCCTCATAGCAAACAGCTACAGAGAGACATTTTGCACAGTCCATTATTATAACTATTATGTAATCTGATACTGCTTTGGCAATACAACTATACCATTATTAGTCATGCAATAAAGATATTTCTCCAGATATAATTTACGTCTCATACCAAGACAATCTCTGCCAGCCTAAATGGAAGAGGTTTTTAAGATGGTAAAGTGGATGCAGAATGCAGAGCTCTATCATAAAAAGATAAACTTAATGGCTCACAGTATGAGGGCCAGCTGAATAATGGCTTTGAGCAAGAGATCATTTTAAAAGACATCTGACAAGACAGAAGCACCCTGTGACCTCCTTTTGTAGCCAGTCCATCTCTCCCTAGGAGCAAAAATAACTGACAACAGGCCGCTGAGAAACACCAGAAAGAATCAATCCGAATAAAGAGAAAAAATCAATGGAGGAAATTACAGATTTTCCCTGATTTGGTGCCATTGTTCATTGCTTTTAGATCTGTTACCAATGCTTTGTAGTTAAGTGCTGATCTCTTAATGTTTATATGATTTACATAACTACTGCAGCCAGTGCTGGGTAGATTTATTACAAATTGTAGTCTGTTACTGATTCCAAAATACATGACAAAAATTTTAGTTAGTAAAGTAATCCATTACATCACACATTTTGGGTAATATAATCAGACTACTCTTTGATTACTTTTAGGGTCTGTTCACACTTGGCATGTTTGGTTCAATTTAAAACAAACCAAAATCTTTGCAGCGGTCTCGGCCCGCTCGTTTGGTGCTCACCAGGGTTCAGATGGCAACGTTCACACGTTCAAATAAACCGCACTAACAGAGCAATTGCACCAGGGTTCGTTTTAATCAACATGCCCTTAGATTACTTTTGACCTAACTAGATTATCACATAGAATTGAATAAGATAATGGGGTTTGTGAAAAATTCATAAAAATAATCATAAACATTTTAAATTAAATGCTTTTTCAATTTCACAAAACTAGAAGACTTTCTGAATGAATATAAGCGATATGCTTGAACAAGAAAAAGAAGAATTAGACACAATCAATAAATTATGAATGATTTACTGCCATTGTGTGAATAAAATGTAAATGTCATCAATAAAGTAACTGTAGTCTGATTACGAGCAATTTAAAACTTTAGATTCAGACTAATTTTTTAAATCTGATTACGTAATCCAGATTACATGTAATCAGTTACTACCCAGCACTAACTGCAGCACGAGACAGTAAAACCCTGATAAATGTTGTTCTAACTCTTTCACAAAAGTACTAGAAATTGGCTTGAATCTACCAACATGCTGAAACTATAAAACCTCAATGACAGTTGTCTTTGTCACATCCAGTTAAGTGCACATCTGGATATTGGCTAACCTTTAGTACTTTAATTAAAGTCAGACTTTCATATTGGCCATCAAGTCATATTTGCCTGACTGCTGTTAACATGTATAAGATGCAGCAGTTTAACCTCAATTTACACTGGAGGGCGTGTAAATAAGGGGTCTGAGTTTGGCTGGAGGCATTTAAACACATCAATACAATCATTCACAATCTGAAATGCAAAAGAATTCCTTTTGAATACTATGATCCAATCCTTAAAATGACAATGATATAAATAAGCTGTAGTAAACATGGTTTGAAACAGTGATCCATGTCACATTTCATAAACCCTAATTCTTAAAATAGCTGACCAAATCTGCATGGCACTTCAGCCCCTAATTTTTTTCCCCTAAGAATCAATGCAAACGGTTTAAAATGAGAGATAAAAAGATAGAAGGAAAAGACATTGCAAAAATCAAGAATCTCCTTTGGTGTTCATTCACCAAAAGCTACAAACAAGCTTTTGTTAATCCTCTCTCTTCCTAAACGAGAAAAACAAACAGAAAATGGTTGGAACGTGAAGAGGTTCTTAATCACCAGGCAATTAACACATTTCATAGGGTCTTTATTCTATAATTGCATATATTTGACAGCCTTTTGCCAGCAGAGGGTACGTCCAGGATCTGACTGTGTGCAGTATAGCCTGCCACTGACTGAGGGGATGGGAAGCGAGAACTGTTTAACAAAATGAGGCCATACATCAATCAATAACCTCACCTAAAAGCTAGCCAAAGGCCCTCTATAGGATTTAAACAGTTCACCCCCTGTTTTTCAGTATATTATTCAGCTTGCCTAACAATGTCTCTGTCTTTCTCAATCAATGTACACGAGTGGATCGCAATATATCAGCGTTCTAATTGGAAGGTTGAAGGTTATTCTGGCAAACTAACTGGTCTGTTTGGAAACCTCAAATGCTAAAACTCATGTACATTTAATCACACTGAAACTAGGCTGGATGTTTCTAATATGCCAATGTAACAATGTACATAATAATATACATATAGACTGAGTGATATATAGCTAAAGAAACAAATGCAATATTTTTCAGCCTTTTGATTATATTCAGTATTAAATGTATTTGTACTGAAAAGTGTTATTGTTAACAAAAACTAAAACTATTAAAAGCATTTTGTTAATTGAAATAAATTAAATATAAATGTTATTTGAAAAACTTAAACTAAAAATAAATTATTTTAAACTGAAGCACTAAAATACTAAATAAACAATAAAAAACGAATAAAAAAGACAAAGCACATGACTAACAATTATATTACAATTAAAATGAGAACTGAAAACATAAAAAAGCTCATTCTAAATATTAATAAAAACTAACACATACTGAAATGCCTTAAAGGGATTAAATGTTTATTTTAATAAAAGAAGTCAAAAACAGCATAAATTTAGTTACAAAAAACTAGTTAAAAGATGTTTTCAGCACTGAATTTTTATTTATATGCAACAAGACAGTTAATATGCACCTAAAAAGAACTTTAAGTGATGATTCAAATATTCACTGAAGCTGAGTCAAATGATAAAACCAAAAAATGTATATGTGACATACTGTATAGCTCAGCCCTATTGATTACCCAGCAGCTCGACATCATTCTTCAGATACCGTGGAATGAAGCATAATTTCTGCCACTGGAGAACAGTAATGGTCTGTGATGCCATGCTAGATTAGTTTAGGCATAGTTTGGCTCTGACAAAAGCAACTTCCTCTGGTTTCTCTCATTAAAAAAATCTACACTGCCCCTTTAAAGGCAGCATTTCCTTTTTTCATCAGTTTCTTGCTACAGCCTAATAATGGCCTAATTCAGCAACACAACACCACATAGCTCTATTATTCGCTGTGTTATTGCCTGGAATCAGGGCTACCTTAATCCAGAGAACAGCTCCATCACCACCTGTTGTGCAGGGAGTAAGACTTTCTGGATTATGTGAAAGTGAACAGAACGCAACTATTTTTAGCAGCAGGAATGGACAAATTATTTTGAGGTTGTGAGCTGCTAAAGCACACATATGCCAGCTAAGACAATAAGACAAGGTCCAAATACAACAGGAACACATACGTGCTTATGTGCACAAACTTAAACTTGTAGGATTTTTTTTTGAGAAAAAAAAGCTATAATATTGAAGAAAAATGCGATATGCAATACCTTGTTAAATAATGCGATATTCAATAATCTATTTAAATTATATTTAAAAATATATATTTTAAAACTGAGAATGATATCATTTCTGTGTTTCTGGGAAAAGCAAGCACCGCTACAACTTCTGAAAGTGACCAGCAGTGTTTTAGCAAAAATTAATGTCACAAATCTGACAATATAATTTTAACATCAATGTAAACAAACAAAAAATTTAATGCCAATATTTAAATACCAAAAACTCTTGACTTATTAATATATAGTTATATCAACCTAAAACTTAACATCAAGAACATCCAGGTAAACAAAGACACCTGAACTAGGTGGACGATTATTTTTGTTATTTTAATTTATCTTTGTTATTAAAAATAAGAACTAAAAACAGTAGTCTTCACATATATATAGCCAGGATATTTAGCCAAGAGCACTGAGTGATTTTCTCACTCTTTTGTTTTTTGACAGACAGCGGCAGGTTTACTGTATTAGCAGCTGTCACTTTAAGACCTAATGCACGGATCCTATTGACACACATTCGGTTTCTTTCCCCAACTGATATCGTTCACTTAAAGCATAACCGACTATGTTTACATGAATACTCGTCAAGACAGCCATTTTGACATAACTGTGTGTGTATTTGACAGTTTGAGTGTGTAACAAGGCACGAAACAGAACTGAAGGGATCACAGGCTTTCAGAGAGGCGGCTTGTGCACACGTTTCGGTGTGTGTCAGACAGCGCAAGACTGCAAGGAGTTATTGCGTTTAATAACTCATTTTAACATCAAGCAAGTCACACAAGTAACAGTCGTGTGTCCAGTCTATTCTCTGCTATATGCGTCGACCTAAAACGTACACTTTTCACAATGTTGAAGTAGCCTATTAAAATCATTCAGATATTGCGTGCCGTCGCGATATGCATATCGCGATATGTACGATATGTACATTTGCGATATTTCGATATATTGTGCAGCCCTAGTGTATGTCTTAAAGGGGAATTATGTAATTTGTCTATGCACCATTATTAGTCAGAGACTAGCGAACTTGAATATCACTTCCTCTATACTGATTTATCCTCCAGTCTCTCAAGTTATATAGAAGTAAAACTTTCACCTTCTACACTGTTTTAGGATCTGATCGCATCTAAACCCAGAATTTCTCACTCCTGAAATGAACTGCAGTACTGGTCTTAGATCACATCCAAAAGTCAGCTTCTACTAACAGCTCCGAGTTAAAAACCTCCCTGCCCTAAAATTGCTGTAGCTCTTCCCGTCTTTGAGAGAATAAGAAGGTCTGCCCATGCCTGTCTGGACCCACAAAGCACTTAATAATAAGGCCGCTATATAAAATAGATGTGAACACTAACCATCAAGGAGAATACAGATGGTACATTGAACAATGAATATTCACACAAGCAAACATTAGCATGTAAGCAACAGCAGACATAGGACACAGATGGGTTCAGAAAGATAACTTTTGAGTCTTTTCTCCTTCCGTTCCCTCACAAACACAGATACAGTGGTCCCAAATTTGGACACTTTATACATGTAAACACGTTATATATGTATAAATGCCTGTGCATTAGCTAGCACAAAGACAGCATAAGCATGCTATTCAGGCAGAACATTTAACAAAATTTTTACGTTTTTTAATTATTAAACAACTGATAAGCTTTGAAAACTAAAAGGTTTGGTTTATTGAAGAAATTTAAACTATTATAATTTCTGTTTCCTTTATATAGAGTTGAGCTTAATTTAATGACTTTATGTGATTTTGTATTACCTTATTGTAATTGTGTTTTATTGCAATAAAAACAAATCTCAGTTGTTGGTTAATGGTCACATTACATGCAGGTAAACAAATAAAATATTTAATCTTTTTTTAGTATGGATCTATTTTTTTTTAATCATTTATTTTAATTTGATATTTATTTTTATGATTTAATTAATTATTAGATTTTCTTTAACGTATACATTTCCTGCAGTTCCCTCATGAATCCTAGTTTGGGAAAGCCTGATCTGATGCAATGAAAAGTGCTTTTTGGGGCCACTCCATGTATAAAAAAAAAAATATAAAAAAAAGTCATTTATACACAACAAACACACTCATCTACATAACATTTGACCCTCTTAGTTCATTAAACTACCTACTGTTTTATTAAAACACACTCACACTCTTCCATTGCTACAATGACACAAGAGCTGTTAGTCTAGCTGAGAGAAAAAAGGGCGAGGAGAAAGAGAAAGATGGTGAAAAAAGGAGAATGATCAAGAATTAAATGGATGATAGACAATGAATGATTCTGTAGGGTAAACAAGGCTTGACAAGCACAAAAAAGCTTGTGTTTACAGGTGTTCTAACCTGATTTTTATTGAATATCTGCAATGAAAAGGTCAAATTAGGTTAAAAAAAAGTTATATATTTCAAGCATCTCTTTTGCTACTGAAGTTAACATTGTTATTCTGCTTTAAAGTGTGCTATCTCTACACTAGGAACAAAAAGGGACAATGACAGCCACAGTTTTGTAACACAGCAAACCCCCTGGTATCAAATCCCCTTGACGTCAGTAAGATTACAAAGTGTTCACTTTAGATACAGTATGCCTTTGGTATGCTTTCACTGAGAAAAGCAATTCTCATGCTGTGAATCTAGTACCTGCAGAGCTAAGTACCTTACCGTTTTGGTAGCGGTTGCATGTTTTAAAGCACTAAGCACAACTTATCCCTTTGTTGAGCACATGAACAGTTTGAAGCGATGGCGCTCTGATAGTGATGGTCATGTGAATGTGCCATTGTCTCAAGAATACAAATTCAGATGAGAAAGTCACCAAAACACAGAGGAACACAATCATGTGTCATCACGCAAAAGACACTGTGCAGCACCTGACAAACCATGCAGTCTGTTAGTGCAGAGAGAGAGAGCTCTTAAACCAGCAGAAGTGGGCCGTCAGCAGCTGGAGAGGGCTAGTGCCATGCGTGTGCTATATCAAAGTGCTTACGGTGAGCAATGAAGCAGTCTTCATAGAGAATCCAAGTCTGAACATTTGAGAAAACAAAGGCATCTACTACTTGAGTGTCACGCCAATAACAAACACACTTTTAGGCGTAATTTCTTCAAAGACTGGCTTCTAATTTTCATACTCCTGCAGCCATCCAAACCCTGCCAATCCATATTTTTAGTCAAAATGTTGGCTACAAGCTATCATAATTTATTCCAGAAAGCCTAAGATTGAAACCGTGCCCACAGCTTTTAAGGCGGCGTACACTGTCACGCCAATGCATTCAATTTATTATACAATGCGTTGTTTCTTTCTGTCCTTGCTTTCACACATTTTAGGCACTTACCTTGATGGGGTTTGTACTGAAACAAATCTTCCTGCTGGGGGGTGGTTCATCTTCTACAGGCAACCCAGGGATTTCTGAACAGCTGGATTCTGGTTCGTAAGCATCATCATCCTCAGCCTCCTCATCTTCATCCAGCTGACTACCACCAGAGTCCTCTCCAATCCCGCTGTACGCGCTGATGTCCACCAGATCTGCTTCTGAGATATCCTCTCTGTGGGATTCCTCCTCAGTACAGGCCTGTCCAATTTCCTCTCTTTGTTCTGAGGGCTCATGGCTGCTGGTGGCCTCCCCATTTTCCAGAGAGGCGTGGACATCCGCCTGTACCAGTCTGCTCCCTGCATCCGGTGCACTTGGTGCTGCATGCTCCCCTGGTTTGGAATTGCTTGATGCATTGTGGATCTCCTCTGACCTGGACGTATCGAAAACTTTGCCAGCACTGCCAGAAGCCACATCCTCGAATGGTTTGCTATTGGGTCCATCAGGTTGGATGCTTGTTCTACTCTTCGGACTTCCAAGTTTAGCTTCTTGGTCTTTGTGCTGAGCTCCCTCTTCTTGATTTTCTGCTGAAGGGAAGGCTTGTGTCTTTCTGGTGGTGACTTTGGAGTTGATTTCTTCCACCTTGGCAGGGGTAGAGTCTACCCCTTGAGAAGGCAGTGGGGAGGTTGAGGAAGGTCGGTGAAGGTTGTTACGCTGGTCTGCTCTTTCAAATACTGCACTCAGCTGGCTAACCGTAGGGGACACTGCATCTGCGGGACAGTCCCCTGCATCCAGCCTATCCAATGACTCAGTGCTGCCATTGAAGCGAACTACCACGTCCAGACGGCTGTCTTGAAACCCTGACGCCCGCTCTTTCTTTAACAGGATTCGATTAGTTGCTGCCTGCTTCTCCTGCATGTGACGCTGTTCAAATATCTTCCGTGTCTCCTGCAGCTTGGAGAAGCCTGTGCTTGCTCCATGGGATCCGCTACCATCAGTCTTTCCATCGAAGCGGCTAACCCGCTCTGACACAGTCCCGCCGAGTTTGAGCAGTGCGCTGTGATCCACATTCTCATTCAGACTGCTTGCTCTGGGAAGGGACAGTCGGATTGCCTGGTCTGGGGCTTTGGCCTTCGACGGATCCTCTTCATCCCCGGGAGAACCCATCTGCATGAACATGTTCTTGATGCGATGCACATTGGAGCCGTACCTGCGGCCCCGGCCCTGTGGTCGAGGTTTCCCATCCTCCCCATTAGCAGCACTGGAATCTTTTACCGGCTTGAGAGATTGAATTCCAGCCTCATAGGCATTCCTGTGCGGCGATGCACTTCTTGCTACAAGGGTGGTGCTAGTGCTGCCGCTGGCTGCAGATGTGGGTTCAGTCTTCATCATGGTTAATCAAACAGCAGTAAAGACAAGCAGAAACAGCATAGCCCTCTGCTTCTCCTCTTTATTGAATGAATAAGAAGGGGCAGCATTCAGGATCGGTCCATATTATCAGCCGCAAAACAGAGAAAGGAGAAAGTATGAATAAGACAAAAATAAATGACAGTGTATCAGAAATATAAATGTATAAAGGGTGGCCTATTGAACACTTAACCCACACTTATAAATGTATGAACCTCATTGTTTTATATACAAAATGATGGGATGAATCACTTTGTAAGTCATGTTTTTTTGTCATTTGTAAGTCTCTTTGGATAAAAGATTTTAAAAATGTCAATGTAAAATATTAAACCAATGGCATCTGCAGACAAATTATGCTAGGCCATTTCTCAGAACTCAAGTTCATACATAAAAAATTAAATAAAAGAGACTTGGTTTAATATTTTGCATCTAATGCAATGGCATTCATTCATTCATTTATTAGTGTAGTTTAAGTGACTAAACACTTTTGACAACTCAGTTGGATCCATAAATATCATAAACAGTAACTGCTCAGTGCAAATGCCTTCATGTTTAGTACCAATGTGTTTTTTGAGCTTTCCTTGACAGCTCTACCATGGCCACACACAGATGCTCCAGGGTCATAAAGCCAGAACACATTCTCACACAAACACACATTCTCAGTCAGACACCTCTTACTTTTAGAGTTACCTTAAAATTGTACTAAATCAGGAGTAAATGAAGATAAGACTAATTTTAATATATAAATAAATACAGGCTCATTACATTAAAATGTATAACAATATCAAAGACTGTAAAGGAAACGGTTTAAGCATTGATGTGAAACTTCCATAATGACTTAGACTAATTTCTTTGAGAAGTGCTTTAAAGTATAGCCTACATCTCACATAACAATGCTTTCAAAGCTTTTCATAAACATAAACGATTCATTTTGCCAGAAAAAAGTATTTAAATAAGACTTTAGGACATGGTAGCTTGTTCCTAGATGGCCTACGATAGTGATTAGATGACAGACCTTCTTAGACCAGCAACAAACCATCTGTTTTGTAGAGAAACAAATTCAGCTTGAACAAGAAAATGACCAACTAGAAGCCAGCTACCATGTTACAAAACTCCGCTCCAGCAGGGTTGGATCTCTGTAGACGTCAAATATATCTTTCTGTCAGATAAAGGAAGTCAGATCGTCAACGAAACCGTAAACAGAGGCACAAGAACATGGGACCATTTTTAAGTCATTTGCTCTCTATATATAATATATAAACGGTGCCCAAATCCTTGGGAAATACCATGCATACTGGCATGGACAGACAGGCTTTGTTGTGATCCCATGCTGCTGATGCCAGTAGATTACTTATCTTGGCAGCATGAATCAACCAGCCTTTAGGCGCCGAAACATCGGCTGTCGTTTTAATTTCGCTCAGATCTTGATGTTCCTAGTGTGCAAGACAAACCAAATCACTGGTTAAAATTGTAAACTGTAGAATATATATTTTCTGCGCCGCTGATTGTGTTGAAGGAGTGTCAAGAGATTGAAGCTGCAGCCTGTCAAAACATCACATTAGGACCCAGCGGGAGCGAGCGAGCGGGCCGCGCTCTCTCTCTGCAATGATGCCTCGACTTCCTGCATCCTCTACCGTACAAATAACGGTTCTACCGTTAGAATCAAAGAAAGTGAGGAAACGCGCAACATACAACGTGTCGCGCTCTCTTCAAATAACTGAACGTACCTTGTTTCTCGTGTTCATCGAAGACTCCGTCCTTTAATCAACGCAAAGTCCATTGGTTCGCAAATCCATTGTGTCCACGAGCCGTTTTCGCCCTCTTGATTTCCCCCCACGAGCGTGTGACGCGCCTGTCCCCCCTCCTTCTCTCTCTCTCTCTCTCTCTCTCTCTCTCTCTCTCTCTCTCTCTCTCTCTCTCTCTCTCTCTCTCTCTCTCCGCTTGTGCCCTTCTCTCCTCTTTACCGCTAGTACACAGCAGCATCGCAGGTTATTTTAACATTTTAAGCACAATACAATATGGTAGCTTAGCTACATAAACACCGGTAACTTCACAATAACTGAACACTATTGCACAGCAGTAGCATACAAAGTAGTAGTACTTACTGTTAAGCGGCAGCTAGCTACAGACGCAAATGTTTTATAATGCACCTTTGTATATTAATTCATGTTTTAAGACGGAAGAGAGAGAGAGAGATTTTACTCTGTTTTTTTTTTTTTGGTCCCATTTTATGTATTTCTTTTTTTTTTAGCCTACTGTAAACTCTATATCTTTTGCCCATAATAATTTGTAGCTGACTCTAAATATGTGTATACTTTTTAAATTTGGTAGCATTTCAACATATTTATTTTCTATTTCAGGACTATAAATGCTTTACAGTTTTTCTCAGTCACTTGTGTGCATTTCTCAGATCACAACTGAAATTCTCAACATCATCTAGTTATTTGTGCACATCATAAAAGCAATTTCTCATTCTTTTGAACAAACTGCAAATGCTTTGGTAAATTCATGCAATTGATAATGCCTACAATTGTCTGCTGTTCCTATATTATCAATTGCTTATGTCATGTTGATCAAACTATATTATACTGGTTCCCTGTTGAACAGTCATACCCCTCAAAACATAGGCACTGGTTCCTTGCGTAAGTCATTAGATAAATAGACAGACAGACAAACAGATAGATAGATAGATAGATAGACGACAGATGGACAGACGGACGGACGGTCAGATAGATAGATAGATAGATAGATAGATAGATAGATAGATAGATCCTTTGAATCTCTCGATCAAACCACTGCAATGCGTGAAGGCATTAAAGAAAGACCCACTGACCCACTTTAGTGACATTTGGGCCTCTTTCTGCAGGCAAATGCTGGTGTGTAGGGGGCGACATCGTGTGGTGAGTTTTAGAAGTTCAGAATATCCCTAACCATTGTACAGACTGTAGCCAGGACACCGGTATGGAATCCCACACCCTGGGGAGTCTTTGTTACACTTTCAATCTGTGATTGTGGAAACCGTGTCTGTGGGCACTGAATATGGACTGAAGTGGGACAGCCTTTTCAGTTCCATTTGCATGGAATTTTGAATTAAGGGATACAGAAGATGTTTTTAGTCAGCCCATGATGTTGCACAGTGCAAGCACAAAAGATAGACAGATCATCTGTGACAATCTCGTTTGTAATCTAGGAATCATGTAAAGGAGCTATGAGCTGGCCAACAGATACCCACATTATTCAACTACAATTTGACTTAATATTTTGGGTTGACAATGACCCACATCATCAGCTGTAGTTTGTAGATGACAGACTCGTATAAAAAAACATGATTTGTAACTGAAATGGTTGCACAAATACCACAAGCTTACAGTTTTTCCATTGCAAAACCGTTTACAAAAACTATTTGTGAAACCATAATACTAATCTCAGATCCCTATATGATAAACATGGTTTAAGATGATAGGAAGATAATTACATAAATGCTAACTCTTGAACAGAATTTTAATTTAAAAATTTAATTTTAAATTAAAAGTTAATCTATAGTGTAGACAAATCTAGTTATATAATACTGAATAACAAGTGTTACAGGGAAGGGGGTGGGGGTGTTAATTTAAAGCTATACTGAGATGTTAATTTAAACAGTGTGACTCTCTCATTATGTTCCTAGTGACAGCAGAGCAGCAGCAGAAGTGGATGATTGAGACTTCCTCAGGGATTCAGAATAGCTGAACGCTGCAGTTCCAGGCTCTTTGCTAACATCTGTGTGGTTGCCCCAGCAACACCTCCACTGCATTTTGTCTGCCATGGTGACCCATATTTCCTCTGATACTAATCTCACTACTCACATAACACACACAGACTCCCCCTGCACTGGGCTTTTATGCCTGAGTGTGTTCAGTGAAATTGGATCACACTAGCTATTGTTTGTTTGACACTGATCAGACTCAAACAGATCACAGGGTGCCGTGCCACCTCTACTAAACTACTCCACATGCATCATTGCTCAGTTCATTATTATCCTGTATAGGTGGGTAAATAGTCCAGGATATGGTGACGAGAAAGGTAGCGTGCTAGTGTCAAGTGTGCGTAATTAAATCACACAAAGCGTAATGTTAGATTCCCCTGTTACCATTAAAAATATTTTTGGTTTTCACTTTTTCCAGTTTTGTAGTTACATTGTTATAAATTGTATTTAATTTTCCAGAAAGTAATCAAATCAGTGAACACCCCAAACAACGACTCTAACATATTTGGTTATACAGAAATTGAGTGTCAAAACCTCAGAAATAGTCCAGTTTCCCCTAAATAGTTGCAGTGAGGTGGAATGCAGGTTGCAATGTTCATGCGGGTTTTGTTTACGTGGCCCACAAGAAAAATATGTCGTTCCCTCAACATATCTCGAGGTCTACACATAAGGATGTCGTTTCCTCGACAAAATTATCTCGTTTCAATGGGTTAAGGGCTGCATCCGAGAAATTTTAAATACTGCCTTTAAGGTGACCAGATTTCTAAAATGGAAACCGGGGGCATTTCCTTTGAGTGGTCACTGAAATCGCATTTGTTATTATCTATTCATTAAAAAAATGGGGACAGTACATTTTTGTAATAACGTTTTTGCTTTTTAATTGTTGTGGGTTTTGTATTAGGGGTTCTGTGTTAGGCTACTACTAACATTAATAATCATTCTCATTTAGTTTGATTATTAGGATTTTTGGTCTGGTTTTACTACAATCCACTGTAAATAGCAAGCAGTTAAAAACAATATTATATTATAACAATTATATTTTTACAAATAAAAATATGAGAAGATATAAATAAATAAAAAAATATTTTTGAACATATAATTGTATTTAATATTTTCATTTTCACAAACTGTTTATATACAGCAATTACAACTTTTTAAACTTCAAATGTTTTATGTTTGTGCTTGGACATGACTAACTAACTATCCTTAATTAGACGTAATATTCTGCATTTTAGGCTCATTTAAGCATGTTTTCTGCTAATATAATTGCTGCAAGTCTAATTGTTTTTTTTAAATATTTGAGTTTACCATCACCACGGGATATAGTTAAGAAGATGTGTGTGTGGAAATTACTGCGTTGTTGTGACTACGGAACTTTTGTGCAAAACAGTCCTAGACCTTGTTGAGGCCCTGTTATAAAACACATATAAACAGTATTACTCTAATTTAACGTCAATGTTTAGTATGTTACTACCTTGAAATCAATAATGATGTTTCTTTTGATGTTGGAGGATAATGACGCTCTGCTCTGGTCCACGTTCTTCTTGCGACCAAGTAGAGTCAGAGTAGCTTGCAGCACCATCCGATGGTAAAAATAATCACTACATGATTGCTCATAACCAGCAGGCTGCTGTATGTTGGTCGGGCTTTTTTCAAAGTGGCCTCCCAGCAAGCAATTTTTCGTCTAAAAGACGTCAAAACACAGCCCAGACATCTAGGCTAAAACAAAACGCTGAATTTGGGCTGTCAGTGAAAATCTAATAGACGTCTAACCATAGTCCAAGAATAGACTAGTCAAAATAGATGGCTATTGAACAACCTACGTCTAATAGACAGTGAATATGGGTCTAGGCTAAAACAAGGCTGAATTTCGGCTGTCAGTGAAAATCTAATAGATGTCTAACCATAGCCCAAGAATAGACTAGTCATCAAATAGACAGCTAATGAATGACTACATAATATACTTCTAATAGACAACAAAATGATGGCTAAAGGATTCTTTTTACTCAAATATAACAGGTTCTCAAAAATGACATCCCATCCAAACAAATTAAATATAAAGGCTTTATTCAGAAAAAGAACATTAACAACATAGACAACTTAAGATAATACAAAAAGATCAAAACATAAAAATGACCAAATAAAATGTTAAAAATATAATTAAATATAAAAATTAGGATAAAAAATATGGAATATTAACAACGTAATATAATAAAAAAATATAAATAATGACAAAATAAAAAAGTTCATGGTTAATTGTTGGCTTTATTTCCATTGTTTAAAATGGCTCCCAATTGCATTCCTTAACTCAAATTCTGTTGCCGCTGGGAAGTTGGTCATCATGGCACCTGCCAAATAAGAAAAAAATATATTTTTAAACATATTATAACTGTATTTAATATTTTCATTTTCACAAACTCTTTCATACAGCAATTACAACTTTTTAAACTTCAAATGTTTTATGTTTGTGCTTGGACATGACTAACTAACTATCCTTAATTAGGCATAATATTCTGCATTTTAGGCTCATTTAAGCATGTTTTCTGCTAATATAATTGCTGCAAGTCTAATTGCCAAATAAGAAAAAAAATTGCACGAGAAAAGCATTGTTGACATCATAATTTTTTACTTTATTTACAGTAATTGTGACGAAGTCATTCTCTTTTGCTTGGAATGGATGCACACTAGAGCTGGGCAATAAAAGGTTAAGATACATGTACGTGACATGTTTAAAGAGATAGTCATCATTTACTCACCCTCAAGTTGTTCCAAACCTGTATGGGTTTCTTTCTTCTGTTGAACACACACAAAAATATATATTTTAAAGAATGTTGGTAACCAGACATTTGATGGTAGCCATTGACTTTCATAGTAGGAAAATAAATACTATGGAAGTCAGTGTTATCATGTTTTTATTTTCTATTGAAGTGTTTTTAAATGTCTTCTTATATTATCTTTTTGCTTTTATGTTTTAATGTAAAGCACTTTTGGCTTGTTGAAATGTGCTATACAAACTTGCCTTGCCAAGTCAAAAACTCATATTTTCATATCATAATGATCCAAAGAGTAAAAGAATATTTGTGGCTTTCATAACAAATTATAATAGGTTGCACATGTTTCATGTTAATCCCCTTGAATTCAGATAATTACAGTTTAAGGGTACACAGAAACACAGGGCTTACAGTACAGGTACATTTAGCATGTTAAGCTAACCACAACATGGCTGTTACACTGTTACTCGTTAAAATGTCACGGTTCCTACACATGGTAACAAATAATGTAGATATATAATTAACACATGTTAAAACGAAAACACAGATACTTACAAGGCCACATAATCTTAAACGTTTGCTGTTGCCCGTTGTTCTCCTCCTCTCATGTAAAAAAGAAATTCACAACGACAAAAATGTTTATCGCGAGATCTGGCGTTGCCAGTAGTACAGGCTACAGTTGCCATCTAGCGGTTGAGAATTGTAATTGCATATTTTATTTTATTTAAAGTGTAAGAGACATATAATATCTACGATATTATTTGACTGTCTTACATTTTATGTGAATGTTATGCGGGACAGCAAAGCTAATACTAATTCAAATGTTCACAAATGGGTGGGCTAAAAGCAGACTACACTTAGCCCGTCCAATTCAAAGCTAAATCCTAGATACAGATAGACCATGTCATTAATATGAGACATCTTGCAGATATTATTGACCTTGCGAACATGGATAATGGGATATCAAACATATCATGCGCTACATGACCCAAAATTACAATGAATCAGTTTTTTATTTTTTACTAAAAGTGGGATACAAATAGCCGGTCTGACTAGGAGCTAAATCGTGGCTACGCACAGCCTACGCATAGAACATGTTAAAGAAATGAAACCAAACCCCTTGCTATCAATGTTGACTTTGCTTACATGATGGAATATCATACGTCTCACAAGTTATTTTGGCAAAAACGACATGTAACCAAATTCAAGGTTATTTTGGCTAAAAGTGGGTTACTCATAGCCAAATTATATCGGGTCTATAGTCAACCGAGATGGTGAAATTACGGCTATTGCTTGCTGGACTATTAGCGGGTTCTTTTGAATGAGCTGTAAAACGGGGAAATTTCCGGGGACAGAACACCAAAAAATATTTCCCCGGAAAATGGAGACATCTGGTCAACCCTACCTTTGGAGGATGCATTGCTAGGTAGGCATCAGGGCACGTCCGAATGTTAGCTTTACTTCCTATCTCTCTTGATGAAAGGCAGGATAGATGTATCCTTCGCTGCCTTTGATATCCCACAATTCTATGCGTTCCATGTAAATTTAAGTTTTTGACCAATGTTTTCCACTTTTGATGTAATTTCAAGCGAGAAATTACTGTTGTAGTAATTAAATACTTATCACCAAAGCTATCTGTTTACTTTTTTAACCGTTACGCTGCCACAGAAGCCTGTCTGAAATCAGTTTTGTGAGGGACCTTCGTACACAAACGCTGGCTCTAAAGTCATTGCTTGATAAGGCAGCGGGACAACAAGTCACTGCCTAATTTTGAGACGCAGCAATTTGTCGTGGCCACGACAAAACTAAGTTAACCCGATCATGTAACCTCCCAGTCACAGTAAGAACTAGCATTATGAAGAAAAGGCAAAAAACACAAATATCAGTCCAGTTCATCAACAACAAACAATACAAACACAAACCAAGACAGCCCAGATGCCCAAGAACCAGGTGTAAAGGCCATTCAGAATTAGTTTAGCCGAATAAGACTTTGCAGAGAGAAGTACCTCCTGGCACATAGTGGCATTTCTGGGCCTTAAATAGTCAGCTTACATCAAAATGTGTCTGTCAATTTTGCACATTTGGTCTTCTGATCCTAGGCTATGAATCCAAAACTTTCTTTAATAGTAATTCTTTCAGCTTTCCTTTTTCTTAGACTTCCAAGTTCACCCAATGTTGCCTTCTCAGTTCGAACTCAACTGACTCTAAAACTATAACAAAAAGAGAGAGAGAGAGAGAAAGAAAACCTTATAGCCAGATCATTTATTGTGACACAAGGTACACTTTTACCATAGTGAAACATTAGGAAGAATTCTGCTCAAACACAAGTCAGTCTATCCTACATATTAACTTACATTTACTTACATACATTGTCTTTTTATGCCCTTTTCATTAAATTACAATAATTTGTTGTATTATCTACTGTACTTGATCCAGTAGAGGGCACAGGGAGCCAGTACGAGTACAGTCTTCCTGTGTTCAGTTGCATAAACTGTTTAGACTCTTAGTCAAGTTAGTCATCCAAAATATGTTCTTCAAGACTAGTCATAACTTTTTAAAGTCAATTACATAAAAAGGTAGATTAGTGTCATTTGAATCTGAAAAGTAAGACTGATTACCCCTTGGTTAACTGCTACTTGGTCAGGGGTGCGTTTCCCGTACAACGACATTACTCACTGCTTAACTACCATAGTACGAGGCATCGTTGAAGAAATCGACTAGCTAGTCACGACTGTT
The DNA here is from genome assembly GCA_039654625.1 of Rhinogobio ventralis. Lineage (NCBI taxonomy): Eukaryota > Metazoa > Chordata > Actinopteri > Cypriniformes > Gobionidae > Rhinogobio > Rhinogobio ventralis. The sequence goes on along the minus strand of CM077196.1, from coordinate 33,323,931 downwards.
TCCCCGTATTGTCGCAAATCTGTTGTTCAACCACGTTGGTTAATGATGTCACGCAGGTGGTGGAGTAATAACTGCTTTTAATGAATTAGTTTGAGATCGAATTCATGCCAGATTTTTGCTATAAATTATGGACATGGCATAGGAGGACTAATTCTTATTTTTCTCAGCTATTTTGCTTTATTTCCAGATTCAATCACAGGCTCGTTCTTACGTACTAGGGCACGTACGCACATGCGCACTCTTCAAAAACGGTGCTTTAAATGACATTTGTATGTATTCGAAATAAAAGATATAGATTGTACTACTAAATGTCAGCTTGCTTATTAAGTAAGGATTTATTAAGTCCACATGTCATGCAAACGTACTCGGTTACTTAGGTAACTTCGGTTCCTTGAGATAAGGGAACGAGTTTAAGACGCAGTGGGAAATAATCTATTTCTCGAATTACTGAAGCATTTTTGTAAAATCACGCAGTACTACTGCCCAGTCAAAACAGTGTCGAGACATCTCGCACGCTATTGGTTGGCCAGTGGGAACTGCATGAACCAATGGCAGAACAGCATAACTGAGCGAACCAATGAGCACAATGCCCGCGAAGCAGGGCACAAAGCCCGCAAAGGTGAGCACAAAGCCCGCCAAAATGGCCGTGGCATCTGCCTTAAAGGTACGCTGTAATGGACACCAAAAAAGAAGTGCGGCCACCAAAACTTACAAAGAGCTGCTCTGACTGTCTAAAGTGGGAGGACCACTCAGTATATGCTCTAAGAGCCTTAACTGGGCAGAGCCGGTGTAACTGTCTCTCATCCTCAGAGGGGGGGAGAGCAGAGAGAGTGATTACCTGTGCTTTGAACGGTGTTGAAAGCACTTTGGGTATATAGCCATGTCTCGGTTTGAGGATGACTTTAGAATCACCTGGGCCAAATTCTAGACATGACGCGTTCACAGAGAGCACTTGAATGTCACTAACACGCTTAACTGATGCCAGTGCTAATAGCAGGGCAGTTTTCAGCGAAAGTGGTTTTAATTTGGCCGTCTACAACGGTTCGAAGGGAGATTATTTTATTGCTTGCAGGACCAGTGAAAGGTCCCAAGCTGGCACTGTAGGAAGGCGAGGAGGGTTAAGCCTCCTGGCTCCTTTTAAGAACTTCACAACTATGTAATGTCTGCCTACTGATTGGCCAGCTATCGGTGCATGAGAAGTGGCGATAGCTGCCGTGTAGACTTTGAGTGTGGATGCATCCAACATCTCTTGTAGAAAAACGAGTATCTGTGATATCTCGCATGACACTGGGTTATGGTTACTGGCTGAGCACCAGTCAGAGAACACTGACCATTTAAGAGCATAGAGACGTCTAGTAGACGGAGCTCTAGCTTCACTGATAGTGCTAAGAACACTCACTGGGAGGTGCTCGAGCTCCCTTTGAGTGGCCAGACATGTAGTGCCCACAGTTTGGAGGCATTTCTCATTCGCCTGAGAAAGGAGATTTTTTCTTAGTGGAACTGGCCATGGGGCTGCTGATAGTAGTTGAATTAACTCGGGAAACCAGTGGTGGGTTCACCAAAGTGTAACTGTATGCCCGCATCCCCTGATTCTTTTTAAGACATGAGGGAGAAGCGGGACTGGAGGAAAAGCATAAAGTAGACTGCTGGGCCATTCGTAGGCCAGCACATCCTTGCTCTTTGAAAAGTAAATCGGGCAGTGACAGTTGTCTTCAGAGGCGAAGAGGTCGACCGCTGCCCTCCCGAAAACATTCCATATCATTTGAACCGTTTGGGGATGGAGGGTCTATTCTCCTGGGGACACGAGGCCCCTGGAGCATGTCTGCTCCCTGGTTCAGTCTGCCTGGCACATGCACTGCTTTTAGCGAGTGTAATTTGCCTTTTGCTCATGAGAGGAGATGTCTGACCTGTTGGTTGAGCCATCTCGACCTGAGCCAGCTTTGGCGGTTTATGTAGGAGACCACTGTCGTGTTGTCCGTGCGGACTAGAACATGATGACCTGAGAGACGTGGTAAAAAGTCTCCAGGGCCAGCACTACTGCTAGCATTTCTAGGCAGTTTATGTGCAACCGTGACTCCATGCTCTACCATGATCCGAAGGCCGGTTCTCCCTCGCACAGAGCACCCCAACCCGTGTTGGAGGCATCCGTGGTGACCACCATCCATCTGGAAACTGTCCCCAAGCTCACCCCTGACTCGTAGAGGCGGGGATTCGACCACGGGGCCAGGGCTTTGCCCAGCGGAAGTACTGGAGAAGCTGATGCAATTAGGCCTAGCATTCTCTAAAAAATTTTCAGGGGTCTGTTGGTTCATGCCACACCCTCATTTGGGCTGAGTCTAAAATTGTTACCAGGAAGGAGATTCTCTGCCTGGGAAACAATGAGCTCTGTATTTATTCTGAGACCCAGGCATTCTAGATGGCTGAGTAGCACAGATTTGTGAGATTTTATTTCTTCCTCTGACTGGGCCAGTATGAGCCATTTGTCAAGGTAATTCAAAATGCGCATTCCCGCTTGTCTTAAGGAGGAGAGAGCTGTATCCATGCACTTCGTGAAATTTGGATATGAAAGTAATCATCTTTCAAATCCACTGAGAAAAACCAGTCCATCGGGCAGATTTGCGTGACGATCTGTTTTAATGTCAGCATTCTGAAAGGCCGTTTGATAAGAGCCTTGTTCAGATGAGGTTTAAGATGGGTCTGAGGTGGTGAACCTCTCCATTCGCCTGAATAGGGGGGACTGGGAGAAATGGTAGAATGCACTAGACAGCGAGTGCAGCAATGACGTAGCCATGGCAGTAAGTGCGAGCTGCAGTGAGAGCAGGCTGTAACGTAAGCTGCGCTCTCAATAAATCCAGCAGTCTGAGAGTGAGACACACGGGGAGAGCTCCGGCGTGAGTTCGCTCGTCTACTCTGGCATTCTCTGTCCACGGCGCTTCTTCAGCGCGGCGAGAGAGAGAGAGAGAGAGAGGCTGGCGGGATGCATCGAGGCTGGCGAGCCGAGACACACGCGATACCCGCCGAGGAATTTGCATTGCTGTGATGTCCTCAGCGTCAGAAGCAGTGAGAGACACGGAGTCATCATGTGGATGCTCGCGCGCGTCCTCATCATTGCCACCGAATGAGACCAGGCCCTTGGCTTCGAGCGGAGGGAACAGGTCCGATCGAGAGAACGTCACGGGAGAAACGTCTCTCTGAGGCGAAGACTAGGCACGCGGGCACTGGGCCGACGTGAGCTCGTTAGCCTAGGTGTACTCAGCCCTCGGGCATTACGTAAGTCGCTTATAGTAACAAACAAGGATACACCGTAGTATTTCACCGGAGAGCGCAGGGGAAAGGCGCGACAGCTTGCGGGACCACTGGCAATTGAGCACGCTGAAACAGGCCACTGACTCGTTGCAGGATGTCCGGGCTGGCTAGTTCGCAATTCCGCTGCAGGCTCGTCTTTTCTCGGCGAAGGTGGTGTAGCTTCGAGAGTTTATCAGCAAGGACTGAGATCGTCGCTGAAGGAGATTAATCTGATGTTTTAGGGCATTACAGCGTACCTTTAAGGCAGATGCCATGCCCATTTTGGTGGTTTCGGGAAACACCGACTCGTTGAACTATGTTGATAACGACGGAACTTAGTTGGCTAACGATGCTTTTGGGAAACGCACCCCAGACCGGGTCTTAAAGGGATAGTTCACCCAAAAATGAAAATTCTGTCATTAATTACTCACCCTCATGTCGTTCTAAACTAGGCAAGGCAAGTTTAAGGTAAGTACAGGTACAAGGCAACGAAATGCAGTTTAGGTCTAACCAGAAGTGCAATAGCAGCAAGTGCAGGATATACAATGGTTTCATAAGTGCAGGACATGAATATGTACTGAATATATATAAAGATGGCTATTACTATAAATAGAATGTTACAGATTAATATGTACTATGAATATAATATACAGATGGCTATTACTATAAACAGAATTTACAGATAGATATGTACTGAATATAGTATACAGATGGATATTACTATAAACAGAATTTACAGATAGATATGTACTGAATATAATGTACAGATGGATATTACTATAAACAGAATTTTACAGGTTAATATGTACTATGAATATAATATACAGATGGCTATTACTATAAACAGAATTTACAGATAGAAATGTACTGAATATAATATACAGATGGATATTACTATAAACAGAATTTACAGATAGATATGTATTGAATATAATATAGAGATGGCTATTACTATAAACAGAATTTACAGATAGATGTATATAATGATATGTTAGGCTGAGTTGGGCAGTATAGCAATGGGCGATATAGTGCAAATGAGCATATTCCAGTTAGGTATAGTAGTGCAAGATGCATATATGTACAGGTGTTACTGTAATAAACAGTTGATAGTGCAAATGAACATCCAGTAGTGCAAATAACAAAGTGAAGGCAGATGTGGGGGGGAGAGGAAGGTTAGCAGTATATAAGGGGAGTGGGATCAACGAGGGTTAGAGTTCAATAAAGAGACAGCTCTGGGAAAAAAACTGTTCTTTAGTCTGCTGGTCCTGGTCCGGAGGCACCTGAAACGCCTACCGGAGGGCAGGAGAGAAAACAGTTTGAGGGCTGGGTGAGAGGAGTCCTTAAGGATGCTGCGAGCTCGATGCAGACAGCGTTTCCTCTGGATGTGGTCGATGGCAGGTAGTGGAGTCCCTGTGATGCGCTGGGCGGTTTTCACCACCCGCTGCAGTGCCTTGCGCTCTGCAACAGAGCAGCTCCCATACCATACTGTAACACAGTTGGTCAGGATGCTTTCTATTGCGCAGCGATAGAAGTTCACCAGTATAGCCGAGGATAGCTGATTCTTCCTCAGTGTCCTCAGGAAGAAAAGACGCTGGTGAGCCTTCTTGACCAGGCTGGAGGTGTTGGTTGTCCAGGACATGTCCGCCGAGATGTGGATCCCCAGGAACTTGAAACTGGAGACACGCTCAACAGCCATTCCATTGATGTGGATGGTGTCGTGTGTGCCTCTTGACTCTTTCCTGAAGTCCACGATGAGTTCCTTCGTTTTGGTGGTGTTGAGGAGCAGATTGTTTTCACTGCACCATGTGGCCAGGTGCTGGATCTCCTCCCTATAGGCAGTCTCATCGTTGTTGCTGATGAGTCCAATCACCGTAGTGTCGTCCGCAAACTTGACGATGGAGTTAGATCCATACACAGGCTTGCAATCGGAGGTGAAGAGGGAGTAGAGAAATGGGCTTAGCACACAGCCCTGTGGTACACCAGTATTAAGTGTGATGGAGGTGGAGCAGGTGGAGCCTGATCGAACATTCTGGGGTCTGTTGGTCAGGAAGTCCAATATCCAGTTGCACATTGAGGTGTTGATGCCCAGGTCTCCAAGTTTGGCTATTAACTTGGTTGGGATAACAGTGTTGAATGCTGAGCTGAAGTCAACAAACAGCATATGTGCATACGTGTTCTTATTGTCCAGATGTGTGAGCACAGAGTGCAGTGCCAAGGAAACTGCATCCTCTGTGCTCCTATTGCTACGGTAGGCAAACTGGTGTGAGTCCAATGTGGATGGTAGAGAGTCTTTTAGATGTGCCAAGACCAGCCGCTCAAAGCACTTCATAACGATGGGTGTGAGTGCTACAGGGTGGTAGTCGTTAAGGCACATCGGGCTAGAGTGTTTTGGCACTGGCACAATGGAAGTGCATTTAAAGCATGTTGGTACAGTTGCTTGGGCAAGAGACAAGTTGAAAATGTCTGTAAAAACCCCAGCGAGCTGCTCTTAACACAAACGCTAAACTAACACAAATGAAGATCTTTTTGATGAAATCAGAGAGCTTTCTGCAACTGACACTTGATCGCTTTATATGATGAACAGATTTAATTTAGGCTTTTATTCACATATAAACATTGATCAGAGAACATAAACAGAAGCTCAGCTGAACCTGCTCGTTGAACAAACCTCATTGGTTCTTGTAGAAGCTCAAATGTGCTGCATAACACAAGAGAATGAACCTCATTGGTTTTCGCACATCAAGCAAACATGGTTGAGCTTCACTTTACCATAACTGATGTGTGAGTTGATAAATGTTTATATGTGAATAAAAGCCTAAATTCAATCGGTTCATCATATAAAGCGATTGTGTCTCTTCAATAAATTTTGACTAAACCGCTCAGTTCATATGGATTAGTTTTACGATCTCTTTATGAACTTTTTGAAGCATCAGTATCAGTTTCATAGCTGTCAATGGAGGGACAGAAATCTCTCAGATTTCATTAAAATATCTTAATTTGTGTTCTGAAGATGAACGAAAGTCTTACGGGTTTGGAATGACATGAGTGTGAGTAATTAATGACAGAATATTTTTTGGGTGAGCTATCCCTTTAAGACACACAGTCTTAACATAGTGGCTATGTTTATGCAGCTGGCCCCCAGATCTATAAACTAATGCCTTGAATTAGCCCTCGATTTTATTAATAATTTAACATAGTTAACATCCTATACTCCATTTGCCCTGTAAGCACAAATAACATAGTAGCATGTGAAGAATGAAGCCCAGTTTTCCCAATTCACCTAACCTCACTTATGCATTTCTTACTCATATCTCAGCTAACCTTTACTCCTACTCCTTTTTTATAGTTTTAATGTCTTCCCCTAAAATGTATTGTATGTGCACCACATGCTAATATTTTTGCATAGCCTACATGATTTAGGAAATAAAAACTGAATTTAGAATGAAAACTTACAGATTCATTAAATTAATTAGAAAATGAAAAAATAAATAATTTAGACGTAGCTAGATGCAACAGTCACTGCCAGTCGTGCAAATAATATGCTAATGATTACCCATTTCTTATAATATTCAGCTACTCTTTAAATAAAGCCTACTATTTTTTACTTTAGTTAGGTTTGCAAAGTTTTCCCCTTCCCCAAAGAATTTCAGTGCTTAAAAGTGAAAGTGAGTGCATGGATCCAGTTAGCAGTTTAGATATTCAAGCCTCCCACTACGGAAGCCTCCGCATACCTTACGATACAATGGCCCTGTTGTGTCCTACAGGACTACCACCTTTACCACCTACCACCTTAAGCATTTCAGTGCAGACTGCAGCAAAAGAGCGGTTCTCCTCAGTTTGAGCTCCACAAAAGCTCCACTTTTAAATACTTGGTATTTAAGTATTTAAATATTTAAAACAAAAAATATGTCTACAGCAACATCTCTCTCAGCTTTCAAGTCAAAGAAATCCTCTGCTTGCGGATTATATTATCCTCGACAGTTCGGATGACCGATGATTTCAACAGATGTGGAGTTTGGAGCATCAACCAACAACCAGTCCTGATCTGAATTTTCACAAATGGATCATTTGGATTATCAGTGGAATATTATTCACAACATCTTGGAGTGCAATGATTTCAAGACAAAATTTTGGTCAACATAAGTGCCTCACGACTGCACAAGGTTAGTACATGCAAACATCAGAACATGCAGTATTTCTTTCTAACATGCTTCGTTATTTTGCTCAAAGTTCATGTCCTGTTGGTTATGGATTGCTCAGTAGTATAAGAAACTACTTTTGCAAAAACAACATGAAAAAAGCACCAAAAAAAGTAGCACATTTCTGATATTTTCTTTAATCTTTCCTTTTAGTCAAAACAACTGTAACAGGTGCAAGCTGTGCTTCATTCAAGTCCATTGGGCAGTCAGGGACGAGTCAAGATCACTTCTGACAAACATAAGGTCGACCACTTAACATGCTTTATTTCAGCATTCAAAATAATTAAAAACATCTCAAATTATTATACATATACAAAATAGGTACAGATCTTCTTGTTTTAACCCCCTTATGGTGTGCTTCTCTCATAATTTTAGGACTTTTCTATTTGATTGCCTGTTTTATGCTTTAAAAAAAACCTGGGTGAAAACAAAACAAATCCTGATTACAGAAGGATGGGAAGGAAGTGGGGAAATAGCTGGAAGCAACTGGACAACATTGGGGGGATATTTTGAAAAGAAACCAAAGGACAACAACCAAAAAGTGTCAAAAGGTGTTTGGAACATAAAAACAGACTCCACCTGCTTATTCTGCACTTAAAAAGACTGTGTGCATCACAGCTACAGTACTGCTTCTTAACAAAAGCTCTGCTGTCTGGCTCTTAGTTTACACTTGAGAAAGAGAGGCATCTGTTACAACTGGGCAGCAAGACACTAGGGTTTCTTTAGCACCAAAGGCCCTTTGAGCAAAAGCGACGAACAATACATTACTTTTAGAGCTTTCAGGACCTCAAGAGGGAAATAGCACCTTTACAGCTGTCATCTTTTAACCGTACTTCTGCCAAGTAAAATCCTGACCTGGTGTTGGTCAACACTGGGAATTGCAGGTTTCTTTTTTGAGGTAGCCATAAGACATCAAAACAAAGTTGAACCCCTGTCTCTACTAGATGTACTTTGTGTGATTCTTGAGAGGAACGTTGGCATTCGGCACCCGGAGGTCCTAATGGGTACAACACAAAGACACTTAAATGTCATTTTACAGATTTATTTAACACCTGAACATGGTACAAAGCATTTGGTTTTGCTCTTTCATTGTCCTTCCTCAGTGGTTGAAAAAAGTCACTGTGATGTTTCTTTAAAACTCCAGGGGGATTTTACACTTTTATAAGCATATATTATTTTCTTGATGCCAGTGAAACAAATGAGTCTTCTAAAGTATCCTCAGTGTAGGTGGTGACAAAATAGTGGTCCAAAAAAGCCTGATAACACACAACCACTGTCTTCTGAAGCACAGGTCTAAGCAAGTGGACCATTTGGACAGCCAAATTGAATTCTAGGGTTTGGATTTAATGCATAGAAAAGATTTTTAGAGAGATGATTGCTAGAAAAAAACACACACGCACACAAACAATCTCAAGTCCAGATTTACAAGAAGCAGACTGGGCCAACTTCAATGCCAAATTCCTGATTAGGTGCACCAACGTCCATAGGGGCGATGTCAATAATAGGCAGACGGGATGTTTTTGTTGTTTTGTAGTCAATGACTGTCTTGCCCCATGCACCGGTGTGCGACTGGAGAGATGGAAAAAAGGAAAACAGGGATAGAATTAGAACCTTTACAAAACCATTCTTTATGCTGCTATAATAATAAACATTTATGTTGCTAAATTAATGGAAGTTAATTTCGGATAAATTGTACTGCTAAATTAATACATGTTAAAGTAATCACATTGATATTAATTGTCATTTTAATAATGTATCTTGTATAAGCTCTCATATTCAAATATGTTGTGATATTAAGATGCTGAATGACTGTGATGGTCACATCATGATCTAGAACTCACCGTGCAACCATCCTCAGTGACGCTGTATGTGAAGCGGCTGTTGCCCTCTGCTCTGATCTCAATCTCGTTGGAGCCCTGCAGAAGAAGAGCCTTCTTCAGGTTGCCAGAAGCCTGGTCCATGTATGCAATGCTGTTCTTGCAGTGGTATGTAATATTCTGGGAGGCCTCAGTGGACATGAGGCGCAGGAAGGTGAGCTGAATGTTGACATCCTCAGCCTTGGAGCCCTCGCTGCCATACTCAAACTGTAGGTTTTGAGAGGAAAGCACAAGAAAATGAGCAAATATAATAAACAGACATATGGAAAATACACTTTTTGGCCTAGTTGACATTCTCACCTGGAAGCCATCGGTCATGGCCTCTCCGAACCAGACGTGCTTCTTCTCCTTGATGTTCTTGCTTGTGTACCAGTTCTTCTTGGGAATGGAGGACTCAGTTGGGTAGACACAGGTCTCACCAGTCTCCATGTTGCAGTAAACCTTGATGGCATCCTGGTTGCAGCCCTGGTCAGGGTCAATCCAGTACTCACCTGTGTTTTGTTTTTGAGGAATGAGAGGAAGTAAGTATGACAATGTAGTATGATGACTGTAAAATTGTGCAATTGAGAAACGTACCGCTCTTCCAGTCAGGGTGGCACATCTTCAGGTCACGGCAAGTGCGTGCAGGGTTCTTCTTGGTGCCATCTGGGCTCATGATGCTCTCAATCTGCTGGCTCAGGGACTTGAGGGTGGTGTCAACCTCCAGATCACGGTCACGCATCACATTGGCATCGTCAGCACGGAAGTGGCGGAAGGGATCAGGGGCCTTCTCCTGTGGCTGGGCAATGAAGCCAATGTCAAATCCGCCACCAGAGGGTCCAGGAGGTCCAGGGGGTCCGGGAGGTCCAGGAGGTCCCTATATCAGAGAGTAAACCAAATATGGCGGGGTTAAAGTGTATGTTTGGTTTACTGGGTGCAAAGTCATGTAGAAAAAGAAAGAATCACCCACAGATGGTCCGATTTCTCCATTGCGACCACGGGGTCCAGGAGGTCCAATGGGTCCAGGAAGTCCGCTCATACCATCCTTACCAGCAGATCCAGAAGATCCAGAAGGGCCCTATTAATACAAAAACAGAAACATCCAAATCCACTCAGAATGATCTTTTAAACACTCAGGCCACTGTGTATATAATTAATTTATTTGATCAAAGCAGAGAAATAATGGTAGTATAAACACGCAGCAAGATTATATATTTTATAAATAATAATACTTACTCTAGGTCCAGCGGGTCCAGAAGCTCCAGCAGGTCCAGACTCTCCAGAAGGTCCCTATGGACAAGAAAAAAATAATCAAGCTATGGATATTACATTTGAGATTTATACTGTAAGTTCCATAAGCTAAACACAATCACTTACAGGAGGTCCTGGGGGTCCCTGCATTCCTGTAAATCCTCTGTGTCCCTTCATGCCTCTCTCACCAGCCTCACCAGTCTCACCCTTGTCTCCACGAGCTCCAGAGGGTCCCTGAATAAAGACATTACACCTCAGACGTCAGTATTGTGTATACCACAGATGGAGCTACATGCAAAGTCTGGTTTGGCAATTCTTTTGTAGTCTGAGTCTTTGAGTCAGGACTTACAGCGGGTCCACGGGGACCAGCAGGGCCAGCAGCACCGGCAGGACCAGCAGGGCCCTAAGAGGAAAAACATTTATTTGTTTAATCTACTCCCATACTTTTTCAGCCATAAACAATTCAATTCATTATTGGAGATGGGACACTTACAGACTCTCCACGATCACCAGTCTTTCCAGCAGGGCCAATGGGTCCAGGAGCACCAGGAGGTCCAGGAGCACCAGGAGTACCAGCAGAGCCAGTCTCACCACGGTCACCCTATGTCACGAACGGAAGAACAGAATTTTGTAAGGGGCACCACCACAGTCACACAAACTAATGTGTAATAAAGAGGTTTGACTACTGAATGTGTTGCATTATGGGAAACCATGAAGGCTGCAGCTCACCTTGGGGCCAGCAGCACCATCACGTCCAGCAGAACCCTCATTACCTGGAGTACCCTAATGTAAAGCAAAATACACAGGTGTCAACAAGGCAGGACTGTATAGTTTCATTTTGTTTATGTCAATGAAGTTCAACAGGTATTGGAGTATAGGTGTGCATCCTTACCTCACGACCAGGCTCGCCAGGAGGTCCAGCCAATCCAGGGGGTCCCATGGGTCCAGGAGGTCCACGTTCACCAGAGGGACCAGAAGGTCCCTGTTTGCCAGGCTCTCCCTAGATGGAATAATGAAGAGATGTATGATGAAAGCTTTACCATGATTGATGCTAAAGAAACCAACTTTCCAACAAGACAAACTCTTGAAAGTAGATACTAGCTGAATTAAACAAGTTTATGATTGTATGGCAGTAGATGAGCCATTAAAGAGTGTTAAACAAGGGAGCCAGAATACTCACAGATGGGCCGGAGAGACCAGGGAAACCACGCTCGCCTCTTTGTCCAGGGAGACCAACAATACCACGCTGACCAGCAATACCAGCAGGTCCAGGTGTACCAGCAGGGCCCTGCAAGAAAAGAAGGAGGGATATTAGTGAGATAATATAGGAAGTTCATCACAGACAATGTCTTTATTTTATTTATGTCTTTATTTAACTGTGTTCCGTGTTCTTATTGCTAAAAATGAAGAATAACTATCTACTAATTTATACTAACATGGAAATCAAGATGGAAGACAGAGGGTGAATCTTATTTCCCTCTAGCAGAGAATGTATTAGGGCAAACAATTGTGATAACAAGCACATAATTGTCTTACAATTGAACTACCTATTAAAAAATCTCTCAAAGTATAACTACTCAAGTTGTGAATTTGTAAGATAACTGTGAAAGAACATCAAATAAAGAGAAACAAACTCATGAGTTAGGAAAAGGGTATAAATTAATATTATTTTAAACCATAAGTATTTTAAACCATCCTGCCTTTCATTTTGGGGATGACCTGTGAGCGATGAAATTGAGAGGCCAGTAATAATTAATCTCCTTGATACAGAGTTTACAGGCCTATACTCAAAAATAACTATATTAAAGCTTGTCTGCAGTTTGCCTAAAAGCGTAACGTTGGGCCAGTTGTGATGTGGGAAAAGGTTTTGTGGTCAGTTGAGACCAGGATAGCATTTTAAATGCTCAAATAAATATATGTTTTGCACATACAACACTGCCAAAACTTGTGAGGATTTTGAGAGACATCGGAATAATTTTGCAAGGCACTGTAATTGATATTACATTCATAATTTGCTTACAGTCATGCATTTAGCAAGGCCAGAAGGTAAGGCAATAATGTTATTGTTCGGCATGAAAGACTTACATTGGGACCCTCAGCTCCGGGATTTCCTTTCTCACCAGGGGCACCAGGTGGTCCAGCAGCACCAACTTCACCAGTGCGGCCAGAAGGTCCAGTCTCACCACGGTTACCTTTCTGGCCCTCCTTGCCAGCGGGTCCAGGAGGTCCTGGGGGTCCAGAGTTTCCCTAAGAAAGAAAAGCAATTAGAGAACCATTGTTAATTATGAAAGAGGATCACAATTACCACTTTGATGTACAATTTACTACTATGTAAATCATTGTCGTTGAGGTTCTTACAGCAGGGCCGGGAGGTCCAACTCTGCCAGCAGCACCAGGGAAGCCAGTAGCACCCTTAACAAAAAAGTAAAAATGGATTAGACCAATTGTGATATGTAATTTCCAAGTGTCTTTAAAAACATAACATACTGTAATTTTTAGTTGTGCTCAAGTATTAACTTATCACCCAGGAATATAAAATTATGGAAGTCATACTCACAGGGGGACCAGCAGCACCACGGGCACCCTTGGGTCCAGTAGAACCAACAGGACCCTGTATGGCACAAATCAATTTGATTAAAAATGTTGATGACACAACATTAGTAAAGACAACCATGACTATTACATGGATCTAAGTTTATAGACCCAAGGAGAATATGTCTGGATGAGGAGATGAGGAGATGATCTGAGAAGGTCACACCTGAGGTCCTGGGGTGCCAGTTGCTCCTGCAGGTCCTGGAGGACCAGAATCACCCTTAGCACCATTATCTCCAGCCTCTCCCTTAGCACCAGGCAGACCATCGGCACCCTGTTGGAGAGAAATAAGACGTTTGAACTAAGAACTGGCCAACTATATGTACTCTATGTACTAGAGTTTGTTACTCACAGGAGGTCCAGCAAATCCAGCGGGTCCTGGGGCACCAGTCTCTCCACGCTCACCCTATTTGTAATGGTAGAACAGATGATGCCATCAGATCATTTTGGTAAAAGAGCTTCAATGTTTCTTCAAATTATCAATTTTGTGCATATCTGCATCAAGGATTGTGCTTACAGGTGGTCCACGGGCACCACTAGGTCCAACAAGTCCAGGGGCACCAGATTCTCCCTATGTTAAAATACAAATGATGATCCATGGTTGAATATGCTCTTCGACTTTGTAAAAGTTATCATCAGTGATTATGGATATATGTAATCTAGCATAAAAGACACTCACCTTGTCACCAGGAGCTCCAGCAGGTCCAGGAGGTCCAATTGGTCCGGTCATACCACGGATGCCATCTTTACCAGGGGCACCATCAGTACCCTTGGCACCTTGATCACCCTGGGATAAGAGTTTGTTATCAGTTTTGCGAATTTGTGCCATTTAATTAATTTGCTCACTTGCTGTGAATTAGTACTGAGTTTCTGAGAAGTTGAGAGAGGTGCATCATTAGTACTCACTCTGTCACCCTTAAGACCTGGCAGACCAGCAGCACCACGCTCGCCAGGCATTCCTTGAAGTCCGGGAGGACCCTGAGCGCCAGGAGAACCTTGGGCACCAGCATCACCCTAAGAAAGCAAGAAACAAAACAATCTTAATCTAAATGTTGATACATACTGTCATTTGATATCATTCCCTTCAGGACTTTGATTCACATTTTGGGACATCCTCTGGATTTTGCTTAGCCATTCGCAGTAAATGTGTGGTATAATTCAAACAAAGTGTGTCAGGACAGGTGAAACTCACCTTGGCACCATCATTACCAGCTGAACCAGGAGAACCGCGAGCACCAGCAGGACCAGAAGGGCCAGGGGCACCACGCTCACCAGGGAATCCTCTGTCACCCTAGGTAAAAAGTAAATAGATATACCATCAGTTCTTGTGCACCTCACATATCTAGAACTAGAATTACAATTATGGGATATGTGCCATTTGGTGATAATGCTGTAGATACTCACTCTGGATCCAGAAGGTCCAGGAGCTCCAGCCTCTCCAGGAACACCCTGTAATAGGCCAAAGAAGGCAAATCAGTATTGTGTTGCCTGGCCTTCATTTCTAATGAGGGTTTCCAAGGGACTTAACTGCTGTTGCCCATGCAATTGTCAAAGAAAGTGCATGTTTATGTATAATATCCTTGCAAGCAATGCTTAACATTCATTAATCCCCTCTAATCAGTTTAGATATTTGGTTCACATCTTCTGGTTTATATAATAAACTGCAGTTCCATATCAACACATTGGCTAGCAACTTACCTGCTCACCAGACTTGCCAGGCTCACCAGTAGCACCCTGAGGTCCTGGCAGACCCTGTTATTTAGATGCATAAAAAAGAGATTAGCATATTGATGTCAATATCTATAACAAAAATATTGTGTATTGAGTGGATAAAATGGGTAAGATGAGTGGGCACACTCACCTGGAATCCGGGAGGACCAGCAGGTCCCTGTTCACCTCTCTCACCAGCAGGCCCCTATATCATGAGACACAGTGGTTCATTAAAGTAATTATACTTCATTGTTATTGTAAGTATTTTTGTAAAGTAGTAGATGAAAGAACAATATAAGTTGATGCTATATATTTTAATGTTGTATTTATGGCCATTATATGAACTTGAGACAGTTTGTATAATAGATTAGCAGGACCACTGTTTAAAATGAGACTGAAATAATGTTAAATAACAAGATGCATTATGGGATATTGAAGTGCAACTCACAGAAGGTCCAGGAGCACCAGGGGCACCAACATCACCGTCCTTACCGGGAGCGCCCTATAATTAAGCATTAAACACAAAAGAATAAGGCCCAGACTAAGACGCTATGAACCAAAAAGTTTAAAAGATAACTGTGGCATGGAAAACAAAAGCACAGATACTTACGGTGGCACCAAGAGCACCCATCACACCTCTCTCACCAGGTTTGCCAGCCTCGCCCTGCACAGGGGCAAAAATAAACATCAGACTTAAAAAGCTTTTTGTAACAAATGCACACTGAACTAGAACTCAAAAGTTTCTTAGACATAAAAAATAAGCTATCAAGGTGTTATTGTCTGCATTTTGGATATGCAGTGAGAATAGTGCAGTTTATAGTGTAGTTTGTTTCAAACTGAAAGAGTCAAGAGAGTTTAGTGCACTCACAGCAGCACCCTTAGGTCCAGGGAATCCCATGACACCAGGCTGTCCTCTGGCTCCAACAGGGCCAGGTGGTCCAGGGCGGCCATCTTGTCCAGGATTACCCTAATAAATATAAAACAAAAAGACCTGTGAACTTTGATTCTTTGCACAGATATGAATATCTAGGTATGAGATGGTATGTATGAACACATGGGAAACACTTTACAATAAGGTTTTATTAGTTAACATTAGATAACTACTTGAGTTAACATAAACTAAGAATGAACAATAAGTATTTATTAATCTTATTTAATTTTAATTTAAACATTTACTAACACATTATAAAAATCAAAAGTTGTATTTGTTAACATTACTGAACTAGCATGAACAAACAATGAATGACTGTATTTTTATTAACTAACATTAATAAATACTGTAATAAATATATTGCTCATTGTTAGTTCATGTTAATACATTAACTAATGTTAACAAATGAAACCTTATTGTAAAGTGTTACCAATGAATATATGGTATGGAAATATATGAATTTGGAGGCGATTAACCCCCAATTTCACAGATAAGGTTTAAGCCTAGTCCCAGACTAAAATACGTTTGAGCTGTTTTAACTGAAAGCAACTTGCACTGACATGTCTTAAAATATGTCTGCAAAATCCTGGCTTAATCGAAGACCTGTCTGTGAAACCAGGCCTATGGGTTTGACTGATTTAGGTCTCTTTTTTAAAAACATCTTTTTCTTTAAATGTTCTGGAATAAACAATCTAAGCTGTCAAAAGCAGCTTTAGGCTTGATATTGTTGGATTTCAAACACTGGACCCAACCAGTAGTATACTAGACCACTTCAGCATGCATTTGGGTTATCTGTTATGGTGTATTGGGTTTGTTGAGATATTATGGAGAATTGTGTGGGCACTCACAGATGGTCCGGTCTTTCCATCAGGTCCAGGGCTGCCAGGGCTACCAGTCATACCCTGTAAGTGGCATGAAGACAGATGGAGTCAAACACTGACATACTAATACACAATCAATCCCACCAATGATACATAACATTCCTGCTGATGCTAATTTTCTCACCTTGGATCCTGGCATACCAGGTTCACCATTGCGGCCAGGCTCACCAGTGGCACCCTTAGGTCCAACAACTCCAGGGCCTCCACGCTCACCAGGGGCACCCTGTTACAGAGTTGCACCATTTACCATTGCTGAAATATGAATATGATAATAAAATATTTATACAAATATATCTTTTGTAGACCTACCTTGGGACCAGCAGATCCATCAGCTCCAGGGAAACCACGAGCACCAGGAGCACCCTGCACAAAGAGGTGTGTAGAATTGTTATGGTCTATTCCACCTTTAAGGTTCTTACTAGTATTTTCGATTATCTGGAGAGGTTTAAGTGTGGGTACATACACGTTCACCAGTGGGTCCACGGCCACCGGCAGAACCGGGCTCACCACGGGCTCCTCTCTTGCCTTCCTCACCAGGTGGGCCAGGGGGACCCTGAACTCCTTGGGCACCCTGGGTAAGCACACAAGAAAAAAGAAGATGGTTAGAAATGAAACATAAATAGAGATTAGAAATCAATTCTTGTATAATAGTTGCTTTGTCAGTTCTAGGGCACTGGTTTTACAAAGCTGTGTAATGTTTCAACTAAATGTGCATGATGAGATTGACATAACATGTTTTAAAAATGATAAAGAGAGTGACAAAGTTTTCTAGATCAAATAAGTGAAATTTATACTTACAGCCTCTCCCTTAGCACCAGCCTCTCCTTTGGAACCAGGGGCACCGACCTCACCCTGTAAAATGTAAAAAGTAATTGTGTGAAATAATTCACAATTTGTTTGAAAAAATGTGGCTGATGATCTGAGAAGAAATGGACACTTACGGTGTTACCCTTAGGGCCAGGGGCACCAGAAGCTCCAGCAGCTCCGGGAGGACCACGAGGTCCAGGGAAACCAGGAGCACCAGCAATTCCAGGAGTGCCCTGTAGGTGGCAGCAGAGAGTAACAAAGACATGGGCGTTAATTTACTGACACCAAAGTGCTTATCCAGGAAGAGGAAATATGTTGGCCTAATGAAGAACTTTTATCAACAAGAGCATTTGATTAAACCAATACTTACAGGAGCACCCTTGGCACCAGCGGCACCATCAGCTCCATTGTTACCCTACAGTAGAAGGAAAGGAAAATGAACAAGGTGGTCAGGACATATCTACACAAATAATTGAAATTTAGGACCAAAAAAACATGAGATTATATTTGATGTTTCAAAAGATTTACTCACAGCGGGTCCAGCAGGACCAGCAGGTCCAGGGTTACCAGCCTCACCACGGGCTCCTTGGGGTCCCTCTGAGCCACGAGCTCCCTGAGGACCAACCTCTCCCTGGGGAAAGCAAAGAGCAAGAATGAGATGGGTCAACATAATGAAAAGCTACAAGGGGCATCTCAATTGTCAATGTAAATGAAGAATTGTGTTTATAATCCATAAAAAAACCTTAAAATGATCAATATCTCTATGACCCTAGAAGATAAGTTTGTATGTCATCTCAAGTTTTAGCATGCAGCATGATTATTTTTTATTAAATCAAGCTCCAAACAAATAATAAGTTCAAATAAATAAGCTTTGACCTAATAACACATTTCCAAAGATCAACTCTCAGTCTACATAATTGAGATGATTGAAAGAGTTGTTGAGAACACTGACATCTGGCTCTATTGACCAAAATACAGTGCCATAGTGCACTCTAGCTATTTGTTTGGTTTTATTTGGAGTTTAAATATGTGCAATCATGTGAACAAATGAGAGTTTTTTTTTACCTTAGATCCAGGGCCACCAGGGAATCCTGGGGGACCAGCAGGGCCAGTTGGGCCCTAAAAAAAGAAAAGAAATTATAGTGAGTTTTTCAGATTAATTCATATCTGGTGGGTTTATAAAAAGAATCTGGTCAGAATCTGAAAAAAAAGGAGACTTACAGGAGGACCAGCAGCTCCAGCAGCACCATCATTACCACGAGCACCCTGAAAAATTGAGAAGCTGTGATTATTTGGAACTCGTTCATTATATATTATATTATTCAATATAATATTATTCATTATGTATTATATATATTACAAAGTGTAATCTGTGCACTGTAGAGGACAGGACTTAGATAAAGGATTTATAAATACTGCGTTTTATGTTTGAGGGATGCCTTTGATAAAGGCTGTTAAGCTGCTGTAAAATGCTCAATATCATTGTCTGTCCTTTGTTAACAAGGTACAGCATGTCACATCTACAAATTATGTATAATACTGCAACATAAGTCATATATCAGGACAATAATAAAGTACAGATCACTTCAGGGTTATAAGGTTATACGGGTTACTTACAGCAGAGCCAGGAGGACCAGCACGGCCTCTCTCACCAGGCAAACCACGAGGACCCTGCGAAACAGTTACATTAGAAAGGACTGCAAATGTGAGAGAATCTGCGAGAAACAAATTTGCAAAATAGCACGAAAGTCATGCTTAAATATGCAAATCGAGTGTGAATAGATGATACTTACCATAGCACCAGGAGTTCCGTTCTCACCAGAGGCACCAGCCTCACCCTAATGGACAAAAGAGGATGTTAAGTGGTCTGCTTACTGTGAAATTTAGATTTAGTGTAATACTGATTTTAAATTCAGCTTTCACCTTAGGTCCAGCAGGGCCAGAATCTCCCTTAGCTCCATCTAGACCGCTGAATCCCTGAAGTACAGAGGATGCACATAAAGATTTAATTCATGTAGACATAGGCTGATAGTCATCAAACGAGAGGAACCACTTCCTAGAGCTAGAGCACTCACTCTGTGTCCCTTGATGCCTGGAAGTCCAGGGGTTCCGGGGAATCCACGAGCACCCTAGAGAGAAAGAAAAAGGCAGAAGGATTTTACAGCCTTTTCTCCTTTTGTGTGTCAAACACCATAATGCTAATAACTAATATAATATAGTGTTTTCATTCGGAAATCCTGTGAATAGCAACACTCACCTGTGCGCCAGGGGGTCCGCGCTCACCAGGGCGACCAGGTTTGCCAGACTCACCCTACAGAGTCAAGAGAAAAACAGATGAGAAAAGGAGAAAAAAGCTGAATGAAAAAAACAAAGCACTGTTTAAACCCTAGAATGAATTATAAGAAATGCATGCTATTTTATTGTCACTATTTTCTGATGTTTCTTTATCCGTTTCTCTATGATGTTGAGAAATATAATGCTTGGCTTCCTGAAATCTTAGATGAACAATATAATGTACTATAACAGAACTATACTGCAATAACTAGTTAAAAAAAGGTTCTTACATCATCTTAAACCACAATCTAAAAATTACAAATGTAGATTACTTACATCCTCTCCGTTCTTTCCAGGGGGACCAGCAGCACCACGGGGACCCATTGGACCCTAACGCAGGAAAACCGCAGAAAAAAAACTAGGTTAGGGAAAACATTTGTGTCCATGTGAGTGTATTTTTATGTTTCAAATTGTGGTGGCATGAGTGAGTCACACTTTGGCAAATCGAATTATGATGAAAAAAGGGAAATATTGACTAAAAGGACTTTTTGCTGGCCAGTAAGAGACCTCTGTTATACAAATAAAAAGGCTTGATGTCATGCATCCACTCAGTAGAAAAGCAATCTAGGTGCCTGAGGTCAAGATTCATGAAACCTGTACCATTTTGACCTCATTTGACCCAACTCACATATGTAAGTAGGTGAGAATAATAATGTCGGTGAATGTAAACGGGTAAAGTGATTGACCTCAGATATTTACTGAGAAAAAGCTGTGTGTTTGATTGGATAGATGTACTAATTATTTGTTCAGATACTCACAGGAGCACCAGCCTCACCAGGCTCACCAGGGGGGCCAGTAAAACCTTGGGGTCCCTGTATGGAGAGGACAAAAAGCACAAATTACAAAAAGCACAAGCCTGAGGAACACTGTTACATGGTAGAAGTGAGATTACATGATAAAATTTGCTTCAAAATTGCAGTAATAAAACTAATTTCACAATGGTTTATTTGAAAATGACAAAATGTGGGGGTATGAAAAACATTACAATTGCATGGTGCATATTTATCTATTAATTGAATTATGATTTCCAATATGGAACTGGTTTAAACATATTATATGTCAGGATGATAAGAATTTTAATAAGTGTTAAGAAGTACTCACAGAAGCTCCAGGAGGCCCAGGGGGTCCACGGGGGCCCATAGGTCCCTGTAAAAAAGAGAAAAAGAAACAGTCAGTAAACCTGACAAAGTAACAATTGGTGAACATATTGTTCAAGGGATATTTTGTTTGAATCTACATGCAACACATGCATTGTATTGGTCTGCAGTGAGTTCTGTTCAGATCAAGAATATACTAAGCATGTGTTTGTAGTGCAGCAGCTGATTTGATGCTGTCTGTTAATAAAAATATGAATGGTGATTATATAGAGAGATAAATAAGTGGGCATGCATATTGTACATTTATTGGAGTGACATTTGCATCACTCAGTGGTTTGTAGGATGCATGCATGTATAGGAATATGCGTAGGTTAGCATTTGTGCATTTTTACCATGGGGCCTGGGACGGCCATTGCTCCTCCGGATTTCTCATCAAAGCCACCAGACATCTGAGGAGAAAAGTTCTGTGGAGGGACAAGGAGAAAAGGCAAAGACCTTGTCAGTAATTTGGACTGGGTCCATTTAGTTCTTACAAAGGATGAGATGAGAGACGCTTAAAAGGGATCTGTGCTCATCTCAGCACAGGACAGGATGAAACGTAACTGAAGGCATCTAGCTAGCTCATGTTCATGGGCTTATCTTGAGCTTCATCCCAAGATTTGCATGCCTGTGTGCAACTGTAGCCACTGCCCTGAGGGTGCTGTCCACTTTAATGGTGCTGAAATTTGCCAGCCCTGTGACCTAAAGGTCTTTTAAATGTGATTTTATTTCAGATTCTGGCCTAGACCAACTCCAGAAGTTTTGCGCCTGGCCTGAATGTACATTAAATCTCACCTTTCACTATCTGCTGGAGAAATTTAGTAGTTTCTCACTTTAGGTTAAGATACTTACTCCGCCAAGGCCAGGAGGTCCAGGGGGGCCTGGGGGCCCAGGAAGGCCAGGCTGTCCAGGGATTCCATCATTGCCGGGAGGGCCGGGAAGACCCTGTTTAAGATCAAAGATAAGGGAAAATTAGGATTTAAGAGGATGAGGCAGATGCTTCACTATGGTACAGAAAGGGTTGTACACTGAGAGCAGCTCACATCAAAGACCTTAGAGTTCAAAATGATGCACCACATCTATAGATCAGTCCTTTTTACTTAGGTATAATTTGTGGAAAGTGGTGGGCTGATATATAATTCTGCTGTCTTTTTACATTAAATACAGACCAAATCATCTCTCTGTGTCTCATCGCAAAAGCTCTCCACAAATACCATATAATAAGACAAACTAAACCATCTGCATGTGCTTGTAGCATAATATTATGAAGACATGTCAGAAGTAAAGCATATCATTAGTGCTGCTGGTACTTGCTTATATATATATATATATAGGCCTATATAAAACCATGTATAACCTGGCCAACAAACACTTCTCAAACCAACTCAAATAAATCCTGTAACATATATATATATATATATATATATATATAGTCTTTAGGAATAATTTATATAAGTTTTGTGCAGAGCTAATGACAGCTGATTTACAATGAAAAAAAAAATTGGTCTCCAAGAACTTAAAGATGTTCATTGAGTAAACAAAACCCTTGATGAAGCAATAAAACAGATACATAAAAAGAGAGAAATATAAACCTACCCTCTCACCCTTCTCACCGGGAGAGCCTCTAGGTCCCTAAGAGATAGTGATGAGCACAAAGGAGTTTATAAGGATTTGTTTTCCCAGATAAGTAATGTAACAAGTTTTAACTAGTTTCAAATGAGTTAAAAAGATGCTATACTTATTGCAATATTCATACTGGCCATTTGGCAAAATTCTTCTATAAAGCAATGAACTGAAAACTTATTTGAGGCAATATAAGCTGATACAAGTAAAGCAAATGTTACCTCAACACTGGGTTCCTGGAAATCTATACAATTGGGAGAAAAAGACAAATTAAAACCATATTAAAATATAAATTATTAGATGCCTCTTATCAATTCTAATCAACAATCAGCCTAACAAGTGAGTCTCTGCTTTTTCCCAATTAGATTTGAGGCCTTGAGCCTTGATTTAGGCCTACTAGACCAAGTACCAAGCAAAAAATTAATCCAGTGAATGGCCATAAGGCTGGGAGCTTGAAGATCACATTTAAAAATCCAAGGGAGTGAATGTTGCGGTTGTTCTGTTTGCCCAAGGTAAAAAAAAACAAACAAACAAACAAACAAAAAAAAAACGGTGCGTGAGAATCAAGGCGTCGTACCGTCGTCTGGGCAGACGGGGCAGCACTCATCGTGGGGAATCACTGGGTTGGGGCAGTCGGTTGTGTCTTCGCAGATCACCTCGTCGCACATAACGGTGCCGCTGTCGCACACGCAGATTTGGCATGGCTCTGGTTTCCAGACGTCCCTGTCATTGTAGACTTGGCCGTCCAATGTGCAGCTGCCGCCTGTGCCTAAGGGAATAAACGAGTAAAATAGTTGCACGAGTATAAAAGTTTGTTATTTGAGTATGTCATAAGATTTATATGTAATGTTTAGGTCAGCGTGTTTCTTGTTTACTGCCGTCCACGTGAGCCTAAATCAGTGACGGAAGGTGGGAAATGCTGATAATGCACTTTTTGTTGTTTCTAAATAACCTTCAGATCTCTAAACGTAAATCGTATAAGGAAAGTGTGAAGTTTTTGGCATTATATCAACTGAAATAAGGCAAACTCTTCAGCATTTTGCCTTGTAAACATTTCCCGCAGACGTGGGAACAGAATAGAGGGTGTAAACGCACATCTGTATTTTACTTGAAAATGTTTGGTTTGAAAATGACCCCTAGGTGGCGTAGTTCCGTTAGGCCCAGATTCCATTATTCAGAGGAAAAGGCTTGAGGGAAAATTTCCACGTCTGCTGAAGCTGACCGTCCATCATGATGTAATTGAAAACTGTCGGCTTGGCAACGACTAACGTTTTCCTTGAGTGGAAAATCTGCAGGGTCCGCATGTGTTTTCAATCACCATAACAGAGGGGGGAAAGTGAATGGGATGGGATGGTATGGGGGATTGGCAAAATATGATGTCATTGCACATTTAACCACCAAGTGGCGCTGTGATACTGCCTGATATACGTAAGCCCTACATATGATAAAATACTTAAATTAAAGATATTAAAATATTAATTAAAAGTAAACAAAACAAAACAAAACGTTTCTTCTTTCTTTACTACTGTACAGAAAAACAAGTAGGTTTGTTTTAATGTAGTTAGCAGACTTCACTATCCAGTTTGGAGAGATGCTTATCCAAGAATGAGATCATCTCTTTTTTTGTTTGGGGAAACATTTTTTTTAAACGAAAGTCGCCCATATTCACTTTTTTAAATGTATTGTGACTAAGCTGCTTGTTTTACCCACCTGACTGAATTTTTATTTCTCTCAAAATTTTAGGTTCCACATTTGTATCAGTTCATTCTCAAGTATTGAGCACATTATGGAGTGTTTGATCCTCTCTTCCCTGTCTGCTTTTCTCGTATAGCAGCTGCTGAGGACAACAAATTGCGCGTGGAGGAGAATCCCCAAACCTGTGCCAACTTGTCTCCAAAGGCACGCGCATGCAGAGCGTGAAAAGGCCCAGTGGGTCTAATGCATATCCAGACTAAGCAAATATTCTTCTCCCATTCCAGAAAAAAAACATATGCTCAAGGTTAGAGAAAAACGCCTGCATGCCTTTTTTGTCCTGAGAGAATAGTTTATCTTGCTGTTTCCTTCTACAGCATCACAAAACAGCCTCACTGCTTCACTTTTGCACCCACTAACCTCCAGCAAAGTTAAAAAAAAGTTGTAGAAAAGTTATACTTACGATCATCCTCGCCTTGTCCTCTTGCCAAAAGCACAGTTGCGCTGAGCAACAGCGCCAACCGAATATCCACAAAGCTGAACATGTCTAAATATTAGACATGTAGACTCTTTGAGGCGAGGGAAGTTCTTTTTTTTTCCTTTAGACTCCAATCATACACGGTAGGGTCCGGTCTTCTGTGACTCCAATCCAGACCCCAGCAGAAACTCCCTACTGCCTAAACCAACTCTAGGTCCTGGCTTTTATACCCCACACTTTCTGGGAGGCGCCGGGCGCAGCAGATAACTCAAGCATGTTCACGTTTAATAGAATAACGTCCCTCCTTCACTGGACAGGGGGGCTGTCTTCACAAAGTTTTCAGAACTAACATCTAAAGATCTCTTAATAAAAAGGTGAGGGTTTGCTCTCAAAACTTATTTTTTTGTGAAGCTAGGTTGTGTGCCAAGGTGACCACCTGTATTGTGGGCATATCACCGGACTTTTGTTTCAATCTTGAATATTCTGGAAAGACCTCTTGACCAAAGACTTTCTTCAGATCAGGACTTGGAGACGAGGACCACGCAATGCTTTCTGAACTAAATTTGTTATCGTTTCTTTATTAATTTGTATACCGACAATACAATTCTGTTTTTTGTAGACAGCTTTCTGTAGTCCAGTTCATTTTTTTTTCATTAGTAGATTTCTGCAGCCACGTATCTATCTATCTATTTATCTATCTATCTATCTATCTATCTATCTATCTATCTATCTATCTATCTGTCTATCATCCATCTATCTATCTGTCTATCATCCATCTATCAGTATTAAAATAGTGATTCAAAAGTTATTTTTGTATTGTTTGTATACAATTTATGTTTTTATTATTTGCACCTGAAATTATTAGCCAAATACAGTATTTCGTTTTATTTGTTCTATGAATGTAATTGTGCTTGGTGCATTTTTGAAATGTATATGCCTTATATTCTGATGCTGATTCAGGAAGGACACACTTTCTTGTTAATAAAAGCAGAACAACAACATTGTTTTCCCCCCATTCTTTTAATGTGTCACCATGAATTCTATCATTTAGGCTTACTCGATTTTATGATTGTTAAATTCCATGTGTTTCAACAAAATTTTCGTCATCGATAATTAAATTCTACGTGGTCGAAAAGTTCCATGCACTTATCACTGCAGGTTGCCACCTTGGCATCATTTTATTTACAACAGCGATTAAACTCCTTTTTTTTTCAATTTTAGTGGGCAATTATATATATTTGTTACAGTGAAAAAAAACACACACTTGTAATAATAACGGAAAGAAAGAACCCCCCCGCCATAAATATGGCCTAAAGACTATAATAACGGAATACGCTCTTAAAGGTGCATATCCTTAATACGCGGCCACGCACGAGCCATAAAAAGTGATTTGGCTTGCGAGCGGCTGCATCTCTCTTCCGCAGACACGTCGCACCTCGGGAACTGCCCAATCAGAGTTTACGCTCTCCCCCTCTCTTCATCTTCATAGCAGTGTCTCATCCAAGAGCTGCGTCTGCCTCCTTATTCCGTTCAGAATAATGCAGATGAAAGGAGTCGCGAGCCTTGAGAGAAAGGGAGGGAGAGAAAGAGAGAGAGAAAACGCCACCTCATCGCTTTCAGGTGCACGTAGGGTCAGTCGAGAGGAAAGCACTTGTGCAACATTCACACACATATGGCAGGTCAAAGTCATAATGGGAAGGATTGCATGTACATTTAAACTAATAATCTACTAAAAAACTTTGATTCTGACATGTGCAGACTATGTTAAGGGATTTTATTAATTTATATGCAGTTCAGTGAGTGAATGCATGTGCACAATAAAAGTTTATGAATTTAAATTATGGCACTCAACTTTTTTAAACATTTTTCTTTAACTGTAATATACTACTTTATATAATTTATTTACATTATTCATTTAGCAGATGCATCCAAAGCAACTTGCAAATAATTAAAAGCCAGCAGAAGATAAAATTATTAGCATTTAGTAGCAAAACTAAATTTGAGTACAAAAGTTGAAGAATTATAACTGTGGAGAAGTACAGAAAAGACAAAATATAGGCTATTCATATTTATTTTTATTTTATTTGGTAAAATGCACTAAATCACTGGCAACACTCACTGTGATCTCTCTACAAATCCACTAAAATGAATAGTTTTTGCTTATAATTTGTTCCCCCATCCAACAATTTTCACAAAAATATACTAACCAAACATATTTCAAACGGAAGGCATACAAATTAAACAAGAATGCTGCCAAAGGCTTGCCAAGACCTTTCTACTGAACAAAACAGCAAAAACACATTCATCTACCTATAAATAACTAAAGTCACAGAAACAGATGTATAATTAGTAGTCATATAGCCGACCTTAAGTTATAGACGATTTCTGAAGATTGAAGTCAAGCATATGAACTTCTCACTGACATTTCAGTAATAGTGCCAGTCAGTGGTTAACTTATAAATGTGACAAAAAGTGCACAGTGCTATGCTAAAGGCTAATTTTTATGCCATCATACACATCATATATAGCATATTTTGCCATTTGTTGCCAAGAAATGTGCAGAAAAGTCTCTTCACACGGCCCTGTCATTTGTCTAAATATAAATAAAAAAATATGCAGCAGTGGCCAAAGTAGACTTGAAAATTTATGAAAATGGATGCAACCGCAAGAAGCCAAGTATTAGTGTTTAGCCTGGGAGAGCAGAGCCTTCTGGGAGCTCTCACATTGTCCAAAGCCAGCATGAGCTGCAACAGAGAAAGAGCCAAACACAACACAGCACAGACGGCTTCTAAAGATGTGACCTGGAAAAGGCAGCAGGATAGAGGAAAAAGTAGTACTTTTCATTGGGCCGAAAAATTGATCTTAAATGAGATCTGGTTGGTTTTGTAACAAAACGAATGGTTTGTATGGAACGAGGAGCTACTGTGCCAAATAAATTTACTTCAGTAAACCAGGATTAGGCCTTAGTTCAACTAGCTTTTAGTTAAAACAGTTCAAACATGCATTTTAGTCTGGGACTAGGCTTAAGTCTTGTCTGTGAAACTGGGGGTTAGACAATTAAAAAGTCCCTTTACTTCATGCAAGATAATAGGCCTCTGTGTCTGGACATTTAAAGGGATAGTTCACCCAAAAATGAAAAGTGTTTTTTGTTTTTGTTTCATACAATTAAATTCAATGGCGTCCACTTTCCATTGTTTTTCTATGCAAACACGCGCTAGACGGACATCTTTAACCATTGTGCTCGCGTCTTACGCATCTCGCGTTCTGTGCAAATGCCCACTTACACATACATGTTTGTAAATGAGCGAATGGGTGAGTGAAATACAGAATTGTAATTTTTAGGTGAACTATCCCTTTAACAAAGACCAAATCTGTTGCATCATGATATCTAGGTATTATTTTAAACCCTTTGGATGCCAACAAACACATATTACTCTGTCATTATCAACCAGAATCAAGAACACTAGCATTTGATAGGCTACATTCATACTTGAGGAAAAGGGACACGCTGGCGCTGCAGCATTGAGGAGTTTTCTGAGCGTCTTGTCATTATATGGCAACCGGCTCGGTCTTGCACGGTCGGAGACTCTGTGCTTTGATAGGCGGGTGTCTGTCCTGAGCAAACAGGTGTTGTGACCCACCCCACGCTTTCATGGTGCAGAAGGCCTGCTCTCCAAAAATACCAGCCTCACTCTACTCTTGCTTCCACAGCTGTTCCTCTTTAGGAAAGTGCTTATCCTCTTTATGGTTCGCAGTCCTGCACACACATGCACACAAACACACGCGCAATATCATGAAGGATCTGTTAACCTGGAAATACGGGAAGCATGTACTAAAAGAATGGGAGGGTGACTGTAAAACACTGATAAAACATTGTTTGGTTACTCCGAGTTCTAGTTTTTAAAGGCATGAGGAAACCACATTCTACAACATAGATTAAAAAGTTTCTAGTAAAAAAAAAACTACACGCTTGATTCTAAATCTATCCGTTTGGCAGAATGTTATGAAAGTAGCTCCAAAAATTGAAGGGTTGCATGCTTGCTTTCTCAAACAACATGTGCATTGGCTACCATGAAGACAACAATGTAATCATTTTTAAGAGTGGTGTCTTGGCAAAAGTATATTTAACCACAATTGTTTTGCCAACAAGTCAATGTATATGTTATGATACCCTTTTCAATATAGTGCCCTTTTATGTTACACACCATCAGGGTCAAACACAGGCATACTTGGATCTCTGCATTTTATTGACTACATTTTATAACAAATAAGCCTTGCACAAAATAAACTGCACCATAATGGCATGCGAATAATCAAGAAACTAAATTTTTGAGATGCATTAAAAGAATGCAGAAGTATTTTGCTGTATTTGGAGCTGTATGTAGAGCTGTACACAAATATCTGGTCTTTATGCAATATCTTTAGGTTACAAAAGGGGATGTGTAAAGTTCTTAAATTCTGTGGTACTCAAAGCTCTTGTAGATTTCAAACTCTAGATTTAAACATTAACAAGTGTATCTTTGCATGAACGGTGGCCTGTATTTACTGGATTTTCGAAAAGATTTGATTGAAATGTAAGCTCAGTCCAGAGACAATGGGGGAAAAAATCTCCTGGCCCAGGAATGACGGCTCACCAGAGACTGGAGTAAGAACTCTACTAAAATGGAAATGCAGATGAGAATCTTTGGAATGGAAAAGGAGAAATATTTACATTTGATCCTGAAATTGGTGACACATTACAATAAGGTTTGATTCATTAACATTAGCTGATACATTAGGATTCATGAAATAACAATATTTGTATAAAAGAAACAAATACATTTCTTTCTTTTTTTTTTAAAGAAATTAATACTTTTATTCATGCATTTAATTGATTAAAAGTGACAGTAAATACATTTATAAAGTTACAAAAGATTTCTATTTCGAATAAATGCTGTTTCTATCTACTAAATAAACTTTCTATTAATCAAAGAATCCTGAAAAAATGCAACAGGATCCACAAAAATATTAAGCTGCACAACTATTTTCAGCATTGATAATAATAAGAAATGCTAACTGTATTTTCGGTCAAATACATGCATCCTTGGTGAGCATAAGAGACCTGCAAAATATTAATACTCTTGTCAGTCCCAAATGTTTAAACGGTAAAGAATTATTCATATCCTTTTCATATCCAGTACAGCAAGTTAATAATGTCTTCAGATATAATTGTAATTATACAATTAATACATTTTATTTTTAAACTATAAGCAGTCATTGCTTGCTCAAAATAACTTGGGTCTCTGTGTTTCACTGCTGTCTATATACAGTACATACTATACTCAAAAATAGATTTAGGGAGCATCCCTAATGACAAAGAAACGAGGAAACATGAAGCAGTCATGTCACTTCCATGTCACGCCTCCCTTGTCCTTCTAATGCTGATTTCTTTAGTGTTTGTGGTGGATGCCTTCAGCGTTCACAGAGTTTACGGAGCTACAGTGGCAGAAAGGCACAGCATTGAAATAGAAACTGCCATTTTCAGAACCTCCTTGTCTGACCCTGGTCTTTGTAATCTATAGCTCTGTGGTCAGAGTCTCGTCGAGGTCAGCTAGTGATTATGGGTGGAGTCACACTGGATTGAGAAAAGAGGTTAGATCTGAGTAGGCACAAGATTTTTCTTTCTTTCTTTCTTTCTTTCTTTCACAATACAATAATAGCTGATGGAGTTTGCAGACAGCCGGTTGCTTGCTGAATGATGGACGGAGGAGTGATTGTGAGGCAGACACAAAAGACTCTAATGTGGTCAAATTGTGGCTGTAAATCTAGGTTACTAAGCAAATATGTCTCCACTTAAAACACGTCTTTGAATGAAGGTTATTTACACAAGATAAAATCAAAAGATTTGAATTCATGGTAATACTTTATCAGTCAATGGCTTCCTGACTGATGTAGGTGTGTTTCGGAGAGTTTGTGAACTGTTATACTATCTTAAGCCGGGTTCATGATTTTGGGAAAATTTAGACACATTTTGAGAATCCTAAAAGACTCTTCTGATCCTAGGCCAAAATCTGAAGTCGCTAGCTTGACATGTTTCACTGACAGACGATTAATAACAGTTGTAATAAAATTTTACCCACAATGAAATTCTGTCAGAAGTTTTGAGGCACAGTCATGCAGTGTGGCTTCTCCTGACTGTCAAATCAAAAACCAAAAGGATCTTGAATTAAAAAACAACCAGACTTTCACTAGATCAACTGATTTAGATGCATGCATGTTGCTTTTGAAAGTATTTTTCCCACCATTCATATGTAAAACATTCATGTGTCTGTAGTGAACATGATTACAGAACTCTTTAGCTAAACAGTCTTTTAAAGTGTGTAAAAACACTATACTACACAGTGTTGAAGGCTTATGAATCCCCTGTGAACAGCTGCTTTTTCATCACTCTTCATAACAGGGTCCTAATGAGTACACTGTAGCTGTCCACGCTGACTGCCTGAACCAAAAGGTGCCTCTCTTTGAAGACCTCACTTTTATGAACGGAAGCAACTCGTTTGAAGACCTGTTAAAGGACACGTTTGCTGGGAGCATGGATGCAAACACACACACACACACACACCTGCAGGGCAGGAACCAGCACACCAGGTAATGAAGCATTAGAGCACAGCTTTAATGAAACACTCCACACCTGAGGCAAAGCTGCTCTTCTTTCACCTTTCTCCACTTCTATCTATCTAAAAACAAGCCTGGGTTTCTATCATCTAGAAGATTTGTGGTATACAGCAGGAGAAAGTGAAATATAATATCTTTACCTGCCGAAAAAACCTAGCAAAAAACAGCATTAATTGCATGTTTGTCCAGGCTGGTTTATGCTGTATACACAAACGCATTTATGCACATACAGATACATAGAATGACAGACAGACGATAGATAGATAGATAGATAGATAGATAGATAGATGGATAAACAGACGATAGATAGATATATAGATAGAATGACAGACAGACGATAGATAGATAGATAGATAGATAGATAGATAGATAGATAGAATGACAGACAGACAGACAGACGATAGATAGATAGATAGATAGATAGAATGACAGACAGACGATAGATAGATAGATAGATAGATAGATAGATATATAGATAGATAGATAGATAGATAGATAGATAGAATGACAGACAGACAGACGATAGATAGACAGATAGATAGATAGATAGATAGATAGATAGATAGATAGATAGAATGACAGACAGACAGACAGACAGACGACAGATAGATAGATAGATAGATAGATAGATAGATAGATAGATAGATAGATAGATAGATAGAATGACAGACAGACGATAGATAGACAGACAGACAGACAGACAATAGATAGATAGACAGATGGATAGACAAACGATAGATAGATAGACAGAATGACAGACGATAGATAGATAGATAGATAGATAGATAGATAGATAGAATGACAGACAGACAGACAGACAGACAGATAGATAGATAGATAGATAGATAGATAGATAGATAGATAGATAGATAGATAGATAGATATGCAGCAGACAATAAGATCAGTCACACTACTGACATCAAAGACATATAAATCTGAATGCTTAGATGGCCAGATGGGTTCGTTTCATAATTTTTCATTGGAAAGACGGACACATTTCAGAGGTTAGATGCACTACTATCCCTGTCTCTACTTGTAGCAGCTTGTAGACAGATGTTTCTTTTGGCTGTGCCTGCCCAAGGCAAAAAAAAGTTTAAAGTAGGTACCATAGCTGCCTTGTTACGCAGGGGCCTTGCAGTCTGAGGGGGTCATTTAAGCATCAGGAAAAGATCAATACATTTATGTCCTACAACAGTGTGTAAAAGTTTACCGTTCCTTCCTCTAAATATTAACTGAAGCCAACCTAAAATTAACACCCCCATAACAAACCAAAGACATTGCAATTTCTTTGCTCCATAATAAGGGAGTAAGAAATGCAAACTGCTCAAGTTTACATGTTCTGTCTGTCTGTCTAATTCTACTTTCTTGCATTCAAATTTGAATCGCAATTCTGCACACTGATTTTGCTATTCAATTCAAATTCTGGAACTGAACTGCAATTTAAAAGGCAATCTTAATTTAGGTCTGAATGTTGTAGAACCTTCACACCAACACTTTTTTTATTATTATTTTTAAACATGCCACTTGACAGGTAACACACAATTAAATCTGCACACGTCTGCATATGCACCATGTTCACGCTGTGTGTTTCAGTTAGTGTGTGTTTATTAGCCCTGTGATGTGTGCTTTTGCTTGTTTGCGTGTGCATTTTGCATATGTGTGCCAAACAGTAGCGTCTGGGTATGAGGCACACTTCACAAGCTCCTGTTAGAAGTTAAAGAGCAATGAGAATGTGTTAGTTGGCGCCTGTGCTTACTAAGACACTTCTGTAGCTCAGCAGGTGAGCAGTCACACACTTACACATGCTTTTACAGCATCACATCTCACTCCAGAACCACTCCAATGCAATTTAACAGCTTACATACAAAATCTAAGCATGCAAAAATTCACAATGCTTGATCAAAGAGGCCACAAAGCATGTATTGAATTCTGAAACAGCTTGCATTCACGCAGTCCAAAAGTGCTGAACTTATACTATCTATCTATTGGTTTTACTCATTGTGATGATGATTAAGGGAATTTGGCTTGCTGTGTTTCCTCATATGTATACTCCTGTGGAACAGGAAGTCATGGCTGGACAATTTCATGTTCCTGGTCATCCTGGTGTGCAAAAAAATATAAATATGAATGTGGATATACTTCAAAGACATTTATAGGGGTGCCAATAATTGTGGCCAACATGCATTGGAGAAAAACATTTATTTCAGAATGTGAGTTTCCCCACTTTCAATTATTTTACTTCAATGAAAGGTTAGAATTTTGTGATTTTTTTTCAATTGAAAGATCAAAAGGATAAACAATGCAGATTTATTTTCACGGGGGGGGGGGGGGGGGGGATGTAAATACCACACCATGCATCAAAGCACCATAGTATTCAATCTGTACCATGGCACTGCCACAGCACTTTTTGTAAGGCGGGTGATCTGGATACACACCTGCAGAAAGGAAATGATGGGGATTCAAAGCCCTCTTCCTCCACACAGACGGCGTGTTTTACTTCACTTACTGTCTGGCCACCAGGCACTACCATGGCATCACTTCTGCTTTGATAATCTCTTCACGTTCCAGACTAATGACAGGGTGAAGGTGGGTGGTGGTGAAAGGGGGGATCTCGCTCCTTAGTGCCGGTCTGGAGACGACTGTAAACGTCTGTCATTAGAGCAGAGGTAAAAATCATCCCACACAATTACAGGTGCCCTCTGTACACAGAGACTGGAGAGAAATACTGGGCTCTGGGGAACAGGTGGTTGAAGCTTAACACTTGCGACACTTCAGATAATCAAATTTTTTTATGATTTTAGAATTTGAATTTAATTGAATAGCGGTCATATATACTCGGCAAAGAAAAACCTTCCCGTTGTTCAGTTATGTCTCAGTTGTTGAATCTTTTTATGTTCATAAAATATTTTCACATAATAAGAAATTTGCTGGAAAAAAATCTGTTTGGTCTCCCAAGTCAATTTGGAGGATGTTTCTTTTTTTCTTGAGTATATTTAATAGAAATTAGTCAACAATAATTAAAGGATGGGATAACCAATACTAATGGCTAATTACTGTTAAGAGCCCAGGCACTTTATTATGAATTCATTATTTGAGAAAATGATCAGGATGAAACCTGAGATGAAAATGAAGAGCTAAAGTTAGACGTTTCTTAGAAATAATCTGCTGAAACTCACTCATGTGTGTGCTACCTGTTTTCCCTCCAAAATGATGTCACTTCCTGGTGGATGATGTCATTAAGCCAAGATGATAGCATCCACTATCCAGTGGGCTAACCTCTGCTTGGAGACAGCCTTTCCCTTCTGCTGGCCTCCGTAACAGATGAAGAGCTGCTCTGAGGTTCTAAAGCTTTTAGTTCGGTCCACGTAGGCGCGGAGAGCGCGGACGGGACAGAGCAAAGCTAGGGCTGGGTCTGCCTCCTCCGAAGGCAGCGCTTGCAGGTTCACCACCTGGTCCCGGAAGGGAGTGGTGGGAACCTTGGGCACATATCCAGGCTGGGGTCTCAGGACAACGTGAGAGTTGGCCGGCCCGAATTCTAGGCACGATTCGTTGACCGAAAGTGCATGCAGGTCCCCTACCCTCTTGATTGAGGCCAATGCAGTCGGGAGCACTGTCTTCATGGACAGGATGTTTAGCTCTGCTGACTGCAAAGGCTCGAAGGGAGGGCCCTGGAGCGATCTAAGCACCAGGGCTAAGTCCCAAGAGGGTACCGAGGTTGGACGAGGATTCAGTCTCCTCGCACCTCTGAGGAACCTGATGATTAAGTCGTGCTTACCTAAGGACTTACCTTCTACTACATCGTGATACGCCGCTATTGCGGCGACGTACACTTTGAGGGTGGAGGGAGACAGCCTGCTCTCCAACCCATCTTGCAGAAAAGAAAGCATTAATAATATAATTAATATTATAAAGCATTAATCGAACACCTTCGGGGGTCTTCCTGGCGGGAACTCAACAAACAGGTTCCACTTCAAAGCATAGAGACGCCTAGTAGAGGGGGCTCTAGCTGAAGCGATGGTGTCTGCCACTGCCTGCGGCAGGCCACCTAGAACCTACGCATCCCGTCCAGGGACCAGACATGGAGTCTCCAGAGGTCTGGACGCGGGTGCCATAGAGTGCCCCGCCCCTGAGAAAGCAGGTCCTTCCTCAGGGGGATCGACCAGGGAGGGGCTGTTGCGAGGAGTGAGAGTTTGGAGAACCAGGTCCGGTTGGGCCAGTAGGGTGCAACTAGCAAGACCTGCTCCTCGTCCTCCCTGACCTTGCACAGAGTCAGTGCGAGAAGGCTCACTGGGGGATACAGAGACCCGACTCGGGAGGCCCGGAGGCGGCCCGGAGTGTTGTCTGAGTACTCCAAGGTGGGGCAGAGTGTGGATGAGAAGGCCTGGGGGCATCCTCGGTGCCCACACTGCTGCCCCCTGGCGAAGGGGAGAAGGGAGGAAAGGAGTGGCAAGGCCCGGGGGCGTCGCACACTGCCAACCTGACCCTCTTGGGGCCCAGGGAGGGAGGAAACTGCTCTTTTATTGAGAATGTGGGTACCGCTGGACCCCGGAGAGCCAGCGGCAGGATGTTGAGACCAGTGTTGTAGACATTCTCCCCCCGGTCCTCCTCCGGGGGGAGGAGGGGTGCAGACACCACCTCCCCTGGAGCAGCTCCTCTTCTCCCTGGGCTGCCCGTCTCAGGGCCGCTTACCCTTACGCTTGCCGGCAGAGTTTGCGGGATCCTGGATGGGCAGACGCAGGGGGATGCCCTCGGCGACGAGCAGGCGGGGGCACTGCGGCCGGCGACTGGGTGGAGGCAGCAGCGGGTCGCCGGGGCAGGATATTCTTAATCGCCTCCGTCTGCTTCTGGGCAACCGAGAACTGCTGGGCGAAGTTCTCGATTGCGTCGCCGAAGAGGCCGGCCTGGCAGACAGGGGCGTTGAGGAACCGCACTTTGTCGGTCTCACGTATATCCGCCAGGTTCAGCCACAGGTGGCGTTCCTGGACCACAAGTGTGGACATCGCCCGAACAGGGAGCGTGCGGTGGCTTTTGTAGCGAGGTCCGTCGCAGTACGCAGTTCCTGCATAACGCCTGGGTCGGAACTACCCTCGTGCAATTCCATGAGCGCTTTGGCCTGGTAGACCTGCAGGAGCGCCATGGCATGCAGGGATGGCGCGGCTTCTCCACAGGCTGTGTAAGCCTTGCCGGTTAGCCCGGATGAGAACTTACACGCCCGGGAGGGGAGGCGCGGATTTCCCCGCCAGTCAGTAGCGGTCTTAGGACACAGTTGCATCGCAACAGACCGCTCTACTGGGGGGATCTCCACGTAACCCTTCGCCGCGCCACCGTCGAGGGTAGTGAGGACGGAGGAGTCAGTCGATCGGTTTCACTTCCGGAAAGAAAGGTACTGGGGCGGGACGCTGAGAACCAGCACGGGCCGTCCCGAGATACCAATCGTCCAGCCGCGAGGGTTCGGGACGCGGTGAAGGGTTCCACTCGAGCCGGACACTCGCGACGGCCCGGGAAAGCATAGCCGTGAGCTCTGGATCGGACTCGGGCAACGCTACCACACCCGAAGGGGGCAGCGCAGCCGAGTCGTCATCTCCAGAGTCCATTAGCTCGTCCCCCGATGCAGCGATCGAAACCATATCCTCAACCGGAGCCCCAAAAGTAACAACTGGTCCCCCGCGGGAAGAACCAGCGTGCTCTTCTGGAAGCTCAACCGGCGCAGCGGAGGGGGGAGGGGCCCGAGGAGCCTGTTGGCCCGGCGGGAGTGCCCTCACAGTCACCCTCAGGTCCCCGCCAAAGGCATCAGCTAAAGTAGCAGCCCTCTGCTTTGGAGCAGGAGGACCGCTAGATCGGGGGATGCGCAATGGGACTCCACCTTTTTTAAGGTAGTTAAGCCTGGAACTTAATACTGCGATGGTCATGTTCCCGCAATGGGAACATGAGTCATCCACGAAAGCCGCCTCAGTGTGCTGAACACCCAAACACGTGAGACAGCAATCGTGTCCGTCAGCTGGGGACAGGTAACGACGGCATCCAGAAACACACGGTTTGAATGACATCTTGAAAAAGACGCAGGGTCAAACCATGTAGCTCTTTTAGAGAATGAAAATCGCTCTAACCAGTGCCGAGGCACACAGGGGAATGGCCGCAGCTCGCAGCGGTTCGAGGGTGCAAGCCCGCTGAGAGCACTCACCCAGCGAGCTGTGAAAACAGCTGTTTTTTCTCTTTTTATGGAGATCTTGTGCGACCACCGCTGAAGCGCCGTCACTCCAACATTGGCAGAGGTAAGTTTCTTCTAAACTCGATGAACACTCTTTGTAGGAACACAGTTGCGTTCGGCTCCGAAGTTGAAAGCGATATGCGGTACTTCCGCTTCCGTATTTATACCCGCGATGCGGGGCGGACCGTGGAATGCGTCAACCGCATGCCAATCTTCATTGGCTCGTTTTTAAACACTCGAAGTAGATTGGTCTCTGAAAATAGATCCCATTTCTTCGGTCAGTTCCGACGTACGTCGAACGTGACCGACTGAAAGGGAACTTGTTTGTTTTGAACATTTCCAGTAAAAAAAAAAAAAAAAAACCTGGAATAGTTTTTAGATCTTAGTTCATAATACCATCCATAGCAACATCCAATCAGAAACTTCACTTAACTGTGGTATTGTTAAAAAAATAGCTTTAAAAAATAATATTTTAATATTTTATCCAATATATTAAGACAGCATGATGGGGGAAGGAAAGCACATATTATGAACGACCCAAATACTATTACTTGCACCAAATATTTTTATTTCCACACGGACTCAGATCAATAATAGTACATGTACTTTTGAGATTTTATTGACCTTTTTATGTTATTTGCACTGTTTTATAGCTCAGGGAAGGACATAGAGTAGTTGAGGAAACCGGGAGTCTGTCCACCCTCTGTAGTAAAACACTGCAGGTATCCAGTGTTTGGGATAAATTTGACTTCTCCTCCATGATTATTTGTGTTGGTTAGAAAAGAACAGCTCTGTGGTTGGAGGAGGAGACAAGGCAGTGGACAGCCACGTCTCCATGGGCATCTGCTGAGAGAGGACTTATAGGGATTGGAACTGAACGATTGGAGGATTTCAAGAAGCTGCTTAGGTGAGCTTTGCCTCCAGGTTCGATTCCTGCTGTTTCCATTTAGTTGAGACCAGCCGTTCTTGATGCAGTCCACCTGATATCACTTAGTTTAGTCCTACCTGCCCTCCCTGACAAAGGCTCCGGATGCTTGTTATGCCAGCTCTCAACACAAACACAGACAGCTCTAATGATTGGGCACGCTGGAGGCTGCAAAGCATTATGGAGCCGTGTGTGTGTGCGTGGATGTAAGAGCCGCCCAAGCCGGCAAAGCTAAAAAAGAATCAAAGTGGAGACGTCTTCCGTGCAGTTCACCGTTCAATGGGAGGGCAGCTGCAATTTTGACAAATATTCAGACCGTTTAATCAGTACAATCTATGCAGTCCTTGTAAGAAAAGGTTCCGAATATCAAAATTAATGTGGCATGAGTTTTTGATTAACATACATTATTGGTCAACCATGGCTGCTCACAGCTCACACCAGAAGCGAACAAGGTTAGGGGGGTTAAGGGATGACCTACAGAGAGAGACGGGAGAAAGAGACATGTAATTTACCAAAAGACCTTGAAAGAGTGGAAGCAGGATTCTTTTACTTTGGTATAATTTAATCTCCTTTGCCTTGGACTGATTATGTGTTTTAGGTTTAGGCGAGGCTTCTTGTCTTTGGCTCTTGATTATTTTCTCTCTCTCTATTTTCTCTTTTTCTCTCTTCTATCCTGGTAAGTAAGGTATTATAAAGTATTATAAGATTGCTAAATTAATTCCACCAGTTTAGGTTCAGTGGCCAAACTTAAACTATTACCATGCAGGGCACAAAAAAATTACCAACCGTAAAAATCCTTTAGAAGCAATTAAGTAAGTCAAGTAAGACTATTACTCCTAAATCATACTTGAGCTTAAAAGAATATGCCACTATTTTTGAAAATAGGCTCATTTTCCAACTCCCCTAGAGTTAAACAGTTGAGTTGTACTGTTTTCGAATCCATTCAGCTGATTTCCGGGTCTGGCGGTAGCACTTTTAGCATAGCTTAGCATAGATCACTGAATATGATTAGACCATTAGCATCTCGCAAAAAAAATTACTCAACCAGGCTGTCACTGTCCCTTTAGGAAAAGCATAAACGTTGCCTTCTAGATAGTGTTTCACTCTCCAGCTGAAGGAATTCCTTCCCATAGGCTTAATTGCTTCTAAAGGATTTTTACGGTTGGTAATTTTTTTGTGCCCTGCATGGTAATAGTTTAAGTTTGGCCACTGAACCTAAACTGGTGAAATTAATTTAGGAATCTTATAATACTTTATAATACCTTCCTTAACAGGATAGAGAGAGAGACAGAAAGAAAAAGAGTAAATAGAGAGATTTTCTATTTTCAAAAATAGTGTTCCTTTAATGCAACATGGTCTGTTCTATAAAAGACCACCACTAGAAGTGCCTTGCAGTGCATTATATGAGATGTGAGACTTAGAATAATATTTCATGTGACTCAAAATGCCAAAAAAATGCATCATATAAAATGTCAAGTCTTTGTTATGCAAGTAAATGTAAGGTAAAGTAAAAATAAATAGATACTTAAGGCTGAAATTATATATAAATCAACATTTGAATGCAGTCTGAAGTGGTTTAAACTGAATTAAAATTAGGATAGTGTGAGGTGGAACGTATAAAATGCACAGTGCTGTTTTGCATACACAATGCAGTTATTTTATGGCACATTTGCTACATTATTTGAGGACCACAAGGCTATCGAGTGAGAAAGATAGATAGAAACGGAAAGAGACAGAGAGTGAGTGAGTTTATGGAAAGTGTGGCAACACTCTGCATTTATGCTGCCAGAAATGACAGCACAGAAGGAGGACACGAGGCAGTAAACCCAGTATCACCTAAAGTAAATGGTAGGAGATGAGGGGAAGAGATGAGGATTTCAGGAATGTAGGCAAGAGAGAGAGAATCAGAGGGAAAATAAAGTATTTTCACCCTCCGACCACATAAATGCATCTACGCTGCTACTGTATTTGTCAATAATTAAGATTAGCTCATGTGATCTTTGTGCCCAACTACAGGTTGCAAAGGCAAACAATACATTAGATTATGGCT
This sequence comes from Rhinogobio ventralis, assembly GCA_039654625.1. Lineage (NCBI taxonomy): Eukaryota > Metazoa > Chordata > Actinopteri > Cypriniformes > Gobionidae > Rhinogobio > Rhinogobio ventralis. The sequence goes on along the minus strand of CM077196.1, from coordinate 33,283,319 downwards.
TGTGATACATTAGATTATGAATGTCATTTCATTATTTATTAGGCCTGCATGTAAAACTCAAGTCACTCACAAACTTCCCTGAACCTGGCATGTTAGTTATTAGCTAAATATTTTATAGTAGTGTACCAATAAAAGTGTACAACTTTCAGCTCAATTTAACACATTTTTAAACCCATTTTTTTTTACTTACAATACGTGTAGATGATGTGGGAAAACTCCCCTATGTGGGCCTACAGTATTTATTGAAACCTAATTATTGAAAGCGAAGCTGAAAATGCTGATTTGGTGCTCAAGAAACATGTCTTCTTATCAATTTTGAAAACAGTTGTGCTGCTTTATATTTTTTGTGGAAACCATGATTCTTCGGGAGTCTTTGATGCACACCAAGTTTAAAAGAACAGCATTTATTTGAAGTATAATTTTTTTGTGACAATGTAAAAGTCTTTTTTATTAATTGTACACATCTTTGCTGAATGGAAAAAAAAACGTACTGACCCCAAACGTTGAACAGCTTAGTGCAATTATAAGAAGTTGTGACAATGCACTTACTATGTGATATGTCGTATTCAAGGCTTCAGAGAACTGTTGATATTTTTATACAGACTTGATATTTTTATACAGCAAACCTAAGCACCTTGCAGGACACTGGACACAACCATTTCCTTTTCACTGTAGGGTAGGACAGAGGAAGTCAGAAGGTCATGAAATATTCCAACAAAGTGGATGGAGAGCAGATAAAGGGGAAGAATACAAGAAGGTGTTGTTTCTTCTAATTGAGTGCATGTGTTTTGAGGAAGTCAAGGAGATGTCTAGTCTCATTCTGTGTCCAGCATAACTAACTGCAACTGCAAAATCCAATGAGCAAAAAACATAAAAACAATGTGCAATGATGAAGTTAATATTTACAACATTGGCGATAAAACACAAGCAGTTGTGTTTAAATGGGTCTGTTTGGAGAGAATCTATCAAATTTTCATGACTTTGAAGCTTCAGGTTTTGGGACTTTTATTCACTCTGCCACAACTTGATGCTCCATTATAAACACACAAAACCTTTAATTAATGATGCACAGAGGATGCATTCACCTGGATCTCAGCTTCAAGAGCACCTTTAATGTGTGCAGAAATGAAAAACTGTCATCATCTACTTAACCTCATATTGTTCCAAACCTGTTTGACTTTCTTTGAGTAATATCCTGGCCAAAAGCTTCCAAATAAAAAGGGGGTTGGAGGCTGCAAAATAAGCTGGTTTTCTGGTCTTATTTGGTCTCCCAGCCTGGTCTGTTGGCTAAGGAATGATGCTTGTTCTTCAACATGACATTTATCAGTCATTCTGAAAATCACCACTTTCAATTTTTCCAACTCTTTATACTGGGAGCATTTTGCCCACACTGTAAAAAGTAATCAGTTGACAACTTAAAAAATTGAGGAAACCTTTTGCCTTAAAATTATTAATAAACATGCGTAATTTAATCAAGTACACATAACTTATTTTTGTTGCATGAAGTTTATTCACTTAAGTCAACTGATCACTTTTTACAGATGATCCTGTTCTGTTGGCTGGTTTAAAGGGGTTTTCGATAGGTTCTTAACCCAAGACCAGCAAATGGTTTTAATCAGATTTAGGCAGAGTTTTTAGTAGGTAAGTCTCAGAATAATCAATTACACAGTGGAGCAAAAAAACAACAACATACAGTATAAGCTGACTTGTCGGAGTTTATGATTGGATCGCAAGACCTTGTAACTTATGTTTACAGATAAAACTGTCTGTAAATTATGTTATTTGATCTCTACACATTGGGTACATTAGATATGCAGTCATCATTTTAAGTGTCATGGCAAACTCATGTCCTCAGCAGCCTCTCTAATTTAGATTTAAAAGGCCAAGGAATGAGGCTTGTTCTTCAACATGCCATTTATCAGTCATTCTGAGAATCACCACTCTCAATTTTTCGAACTCTTTCTACTGGGAGCACTTTGCCCAGACCTGCGTGCTGCTGGAAAAATGTCTTGCTGAAAAGCTATTAGTCGCTCCCTTCCCCCTTTCTGCTGGGAAAATTAGTCAGGGAGTGAGCTGAACTCTACGTCTGCAGAGAACATTACCTCCCCTTTCTCTCTCTCTCTCTTTTTCTCAGGCTCTTGAAATGCGCAGAAGAGAAAAGACAAAACTATATTGTGAGAATAATGGTCATGGATAGGAAATTTCCAACAACGTCCAGGTGCATTTAGTTATATATTACTGGTAAACAACCATATGCAACTGGTTTTCCAAATCTGTCCCAGAGGAGAAAGGTGATGCGGAGCTGAACGTTCAAGGGTAAATGCAGACCACAAAGAACCAGGCCGTCACTGTCCCTTTAGGAAAAGCATAAACGTTGCCTTCTAGATAGTGTTTCACTCTCCAGCTGAAGGAATTCCTTCCCATAGGCTAGTTTATCTGACTTGAGAGGCTGTCTGGCACTGAAGTCCTCCTCATACCCTGGAGGGGGAGACTGGGTGATTCATTTCACGAATATGTACACACATTTTCTCTCGCCTGCTGATCTATTGTAGAGGGCTGGGTTCGAAAAAGTGAACGCAAACTTTAGGAGGAGCCAAGAAAAATTCACCAGGGTGTCAATAGAAGTTGCTCATTAAAGCTTTTATATTATTTATTTAGCTTCCTTGTACTTAAAATATGGATTTTGCAACCTGGTCCTAGGTGAGAGTAAGAGTGAACAGTTTAAAACATAATTTAAAACATAATGTGACTCTACAGCAGTGTTGGTCTACTTCAGAGTGTAAAAATGGACTCCCTTTTGATGAATATGTTTAAATGAATGACAAATGAATGACAGGAATATATCAGTTAACACAGCCATCAACACAAGGAATTAAGCGTACATTGTGTACAAAATAAATCAAAATAAAAAGTACCGTAAATGAATGAATGAATGAATGAATGTGTAGCATTTCAAGCAATGTTTGTGAGTTTGAATTGTTGTACACAACGTGCAAATGTCCTAAGGTGAAGAGGCTTCAATAACGATGCCACATAAAAGCAGAAGAGCTGCTATTTCCTGTGTGTTTAACAGCTTGTCTGACTGTTTTGAGTTTCATTGGAGGATCTGTTTAGATCTGTGTGGCGCCTTGGACTCTGTAAAGCAAAACTTTGAGAACTGTCTTAAAATTCAGAAGTAGAGAGTTAAGTTTACAACAGGAAAGAATGACTTTATTAGCCTCTCGTAGCTGTTTGCAGGAATATATTGGAAATACAAACACATGTATTTGTGAAAAGGCCTTCAGCTTAGTTTAAACCCAATTTAAATTTCAATAAATATTGGTGGATAAATAAAGTTAATAAGTTCACTACACTTCATGATAAGTTCTGTGTGTTGCTGTTGTCGATGAGATCTGTTTGGGTCTATTTTTTAACTTGATGCCTCCTAAACAGCTCTTTGATCCTAGTTGACCTTTTACCTTAGGCCAACTGGGACTCTGGCAACAATATTCAGAGAAAAAAAACATGATCCAAGAAAAACAATCAGGATGGTGAATCACAGCGTGTGGAGAAAGCTTAGGTTAAATGGCAGGGAGGGGAGCTCATGATCTATATAACTGTGAAATCATCATAAGCCATCCAACTAAGGACAGGATTATCTGGATTATTTCCTTTTAAAGGTATAACCTATGTAATCTTTAGTGCAGTAAAGCTGCCTGCAGTGCAATAGGCAACCACAACATATCACGAACGGAGAGAGATAGGCTTACTTCCTCTGTCAAGCCCACTCTTTCCTATGCGTCTCATTCGGTCCATCACCCCTTCAGCGCAAACAACGTTCTCAATTCTGCAGAGGCCATTACATCAGCTGTCGGGAGGCTGTTGAGTCAGCTTCAAATGAAGCCTAAGTCTCTGTGTGTTAGAGAGAGAGAGTAAGAGTGAGAATGTTTGTTTATTCCTCTCAATCCCCGTTTCCCATTCAGAGAGAAATGTTAATTGGTGCTAGCTGGACAAAAGACAAAGTAGGTGAATAGGTGTATTAAGAGAGGGTAAAAGAAGAGAGAAAAAAAACAAGCCCAAATTTCTTAAAACATGACAAAGCTTCAGCTGTTTCTCGATACTTATACAACTATTCATACAATAAAATATGCAGATGTAACATTCGTCACCATAACCATTCACAAATGCTCTAGTTTATATACAAAAATGTATGAATAGTCAAATGCATACGTAAACTCCTCCATCACAGGACCGTTGAAAAGCTCTTTCAAAAGCTCTGCTCCATCATTAGTTCTGACTGGTGATGCTGTTGTGCGCAGTGACAACTGGGAGATTTTCCCTCTCCACTTCCTGTGAAGTGATGTATCGATGTTCCTTTATTCCCTATGCTGTTCGAAGTGCCCTTTAAACTAAAAATGTTTGCTCCCTTTGGATTGGAATCTTACTTAAAATGAAGGAACACCCTGATAAGTTCACTTACAGACGAATGGAATGCACCTTGATACTCTCTTTCTTCTTCTTCTACAATACCTTATGCTGTCTTCGTGTCATAATTACAAGAATTATTGTTTTATTTGATAGTTTATATTAAAAAAAATATTTAAAGTGCATGCACTGACTGGATATAAAATAAAATAAAAAAAAGATATGTATAGCTACCAAACTATGCTTAACTTTTGTGGCTGTTAGCGTTTTTTTTTTACATACACACTATATTGCCAAAAGTATTGGGACACTCCTCCAAATCATTGAATTCAGGTGTTCCAATCATTTTCATGGCCACAGGTGTATAAAATCAAGCACCTAGGCATGCAGACTGCTTCTACAAACATTTGTGAATGGGTCACTCTCAGGAGCTCAGTGAATTCAAGAGTGGTACCGTGATAGGTTCAAATAGTGTGCAATAAGTCCATTTGTGAAATTTCCTCACTACTAAATATTCCACGGTCAACTGTTAGTAGTATTATAACAAAGTGGAAGCAGTTGGGAACAACAGCAACTCGTAAAATCACAGAGTGGGTCAGAGCATGCTGAGGCACACAGTGCGCAGAAGTCGCCAACTTTCTGCAGAGTCAATAGCTACAGACCTCCAAACTTTGTGTGGCCTTCAGATTAGCTCAAGAACAGTGCATAGCGTCGGATGCAGTGTTGTAAAGCACGCTGCCACTGTGGAGATGGGTTTTTTGGAGTGATGAATCACGCTTCTCTGTCTGGCAATCTGAAGGATGATTCTGGGTTTGGCAGTTGCCAGTAGAACGGTCCTTGCCTGACTGCTTTGTGCCAAGTGTAAAGTTTGGTGGAGGGGATTTTTCAGATTATGGTGTGGGGTTGTTTTTCAGGGGTTGGGCTTGGCCCCTTAGTTCCAGTGAAAGACATTTTGGACAATGTCATGCTCCCAACTTTGTGGGAACAGTTTGGGGATGGCCCCTTCCTGTTCCAACATGACTGCGCACCAGTGCACAAAGCAAGGTCCATAAAGACATGAATGAGCGAGTTTGGTGTGGAGGAACTTGACTGGCCTCAACCCGATAGAACACCTTTGGGATGAATTAGAGCGGCGACTGCGAGCCAGGCCTTCTCGTCCAACATCATTGCCTGACCTCACAAATGCACTTCTAGAAGAATGGTCAAACATTCCCATAAACACACTCCTAAACCTTGTGGAAAGCCTTCCCAGAAGAGTTGAAGCTGCTGCAAAGAGTGGGCCAACTCCATATTAAACCCTACGGATTAAGAATTGGATGTCATTAAAGTTCATGTGCATGTAAAGGCAGGAGCCCAAAAACTTTTGACAATATAGTGCATTAATATGATTTTAAAATTTTAACAATTTTAACTTCAAATTTGACAAAGACAAAAAAATTCTATTTAATGTTTATTTTCACATCAGTTAAAAGCTACAGTAGTTTCCTTCAGTTTCTATTACTTAAATACTTATATCTAGACTTAAATGCATCTTTATTCTTTGGCATTTGTTTTGTGTATGTCATGTATTTTATTGTGTTGTAATTTACTTTCAGCACTTTGGTCAGCTTTGCTGTTTAACTGTGCTATATAAATAATTGTTTTTTGCTATTCTATAAACTATTCTATTCTTGCTGGGACAGTTTTTAAAAACTGTACAACCTTTCAACCCAAAGGTTTGGGTCTCTTAATCTATTATCTCACTTCCACGTGGTCTGCAAATATTAAAAAAATGTTGATAAAAAGGCCTATGCAAAACACCTGCCAGAAATTAAGGAAAAAGAACAGGGAAGGAAAGAGAAAAATGGAGAGAGCAAAGCTGATTTAGATGTGTCAGGGCATTTAGGAATATGTCCCACCCAAAAAAGGTCCTGCCCACTGCTCCGCCCAGCCCTCTGCGGCAGAAGCTTTACAGGAAGCAGCATTCTGGGCTAAGATCCTTCTGTAGCCACGTCTCGATTGGCTGAAGCCCAGGCTCACAGGCGGCGGACAATAGTAGGTTTCAACCACAGAAAGTTACCATTTGCAGTCCCTTTTCCTTCTCCCTAACTGAATCTGGAACTCAGAGATTGCCTAAATCTCAGCATGTGTTTTGAAAAGGGACCTATCAAGTCCTGTAACCTCCATACCTATGAGTACATCAACAATTTGCTTGAATACAGTTTTTCCTCCCTTTATTTTTCAACGCACATCTGTTTGTGCTTACAGCGATGTTGCCAAGGTGATCCTCCAGTGCTAAAGAATAGAATAAATCCCATCCCTCTCTGCAGCCACATGTGAAATCCAGGCAGAAGGCATGATGGGAAGAGGGCCATCAGACGTCTAGTAGGGGGGAGAATTAAGAGTGGGTGGGATTTGCTAGAAGCCGGGGTCAAAGTTCATACCCTTGAAGGTCAGCGTTGGCAGCTGCTACAGTGGCCTGGGTGGCTTTCTTGCCCTTAAAAATGTGCAGACACCATCCCATAATATAACAGTTAATTTTACCTTAACTGTAAAAAATTATTGTGCGAAGTTGTACTGAATAAGAGTATGTTTCACAAAAATAAAATATTTTTGTTTTTCTACTTCCAAATGAATTCAACTTGCCATTTCTTTGTAACTTTGTGAAATTTACTTGCAGTTTCTGAGTGAAAAATTTTTCTACACAAGGGGTGTCCAATCGCGCTCGGGCTAATCAAGGTTTTAAAAGGCATATTAGAAACTTCCAGTCAGATGTGTTGAGGCAAGTTGGAGCTAAACCCTGCAGGACAGTGGCCCTAAGGACTGAGTTTGGACACCTATGTTCTACAACAACTTTTATTTTTATTTCAGTGTTGGAGGGAAAGTTTGAAAATGTATTTAGCCACTTCTTCATAAACAAATGCAACTACCTGCATATATTCTCTCAAACCAGGTCCAGGTTCAGTCTTTCCTCCATTTTGTTGAAGACTGAAGATGTGAGAAACCTGGTCACAGACCTTGTGGTTCTCCCCAGAGAGCTGTAAATTTCAGACTGAGATGCAGATGTTTCCTCCATTAGACCGTAGCTCCTCCTTTCCATGGGTGATGACCCTGCACATGGCAGAATACATACAATCAAGGGTTGAGCACTAACATACCAGCCCAAGCATTGGCAACATGGCACAAAGTGGTCACTCTTGGCTGCAACAGCATACCAACTTGTTTTGATTCTTTATAGGCAACGATCAAAGACAGTTAAAGGCTTCTTGGTCTACGCCCTTAAAATTAGTTTTAGCTGAAACCGGCATGCAAATTATATACTAAGTGAAAGTCAAGCAAAATACATTCAATTTAAGTTTGCTAAATGTGCTAGCATTTCAGTGAAGCACATGTAATTAGCTAGATGCAAAAAAAACAAACAAACAAAAAAAAAAACAGGCTGAAATGGAATAATCCAACAAAACTCCTGTAATATTTAATTAAAAAATGTTCATATATGCATGTGTTTATCTTTATGGAATATTACAGTAATAATTTTTTTGTATTATTGTTTTATATATATATATATATATATATATATATATATATATATATACACATTTAAAATATAATACAATAACAACAATAAGGTCTCGTTTGTAAACATTAGTTAGTGCATTAGCTAACAATATATATTTAAAGCATTCATTCTTTTTTTAATGTTAGCTAATAAAAATTGTTAATTTTTTGTTCATAGTGCATTAACTAATGTTAACAAATACAAATTTAATTTAACAAATATATGAGGTGGAGAACTATTTAACTTAATGGAGTCGTACTCCTGTAATATTTCATGAGATGAATGACACAATATAATAAGCTTAAATATACATCTGTAAATGGTCAGGTTTTAATAATTTTAAGATTGTATTGATACATTTCAGTATTTAATGAATTTGATGTTTTTATTCAGAATCTTGTGAATCTTCTAAATAAATATTCCAAATTATATAGGCTACTTAATGGAGTCGTATAAATAATTCCAGTCCTTCGTCAATGTGTTGCGTGGCCGAAATGAGGTGACTTGGGTAGAGGAAGAAATGACTACATGCCATGTGTCACGTGTTAGCAGCATTACGAGACTCTATAGTTCAAGTTTAGCTTCTGTTTTTCGATTCCCTGACCTGCAATCATGAATAAACAGTCTCGGCCCATTACAGACTGAGAGCAGGAGCCCATGAGATTTGCTCCAAAAAAAAAAAATCCACTTTTTAACATTACGTCTAAAATGGGGAGTCCTTCTCCTGACCACACCACAAAAATGTAAGGAACGCCTTGTTCCTTTAGAATAGACATTCTCTCTGCCACTTTCCTCTCATTTCTCTTCTCAATATGCGACCAAGTATACAAAAAGCACACATACACAGTATATGCACTTGGTTCTAAATTCTAGTGAACTGCCTCAGTAGCAAGCATTTCAAGGCATCATATACACACGCCTGAAGAGAAGACTATTCCAAAAGTTAGATACCTCAAATTTTATGGCAGCATGAATCTTTCAAAGAATAGGCAATCCCAGAATGCTCAGTGGAAAAATAAAAGTCCAAAATGGCAGATAAACCTAAATTGTAAAAAATTGTATTCTAAATAAATATTCCAAATTATATAGGCTACAATATACAAATATCCTACATTATACATTATTTATATATTTCTCTATAAATATTTCTGAATCACAGGATTCTGAATAAAAACATCAAATTCATTAAATACTGAAATGTATCAATACAATCTTAAAATGATTCAAACCTGACCATTTACAGATGTATATTTAAGCTTATTATATTGTGTCATTCATCTCATGCCACCTGTACTGAAATCAACTGAGAACTGAGAGAACTTATGAGGCTATGTATACATGTCGGCTGTAAGTGTGGCAGGTTTGAGACAGATCTATGGTCAAAAGTTTAAAAAAGTATGGATTTTAAGTTAAAAGTCATGAAAAAAAAATTATGAATCTACTAGTTTTGAAGGAACTGCGGGTGAAATCTGAGCTACACAGACCAGGATTCTTCCAAATGGTATAAATTTAACTGATCATGACCATATTCAGATTGTTTCCCAAAAGTAGATTCTGGCCAGTAGAAGCTATCCAGAAACCAAAAGACAAAGTGAGAAAATATGGCTTTCCGATAACGTGGCAGTGTGACGTACCGAGTCTTGAGGAAAATCCACACTTCTGACACTAATATAGACTAGACACACAGAAAGAGACAGAGAGAGATGAAGACAAAACCATAACTGTGATACAATGCAAAACAGTGAAATTACTTTTTAAACTCCTATTCTCCAGAAGAAGGAGAAGAAGATAGAAAGCGAGAGAGGAAGGAAAAGTTCAGTGTCACTTTAGACACATATTGCTTGAATTAAACTGCAGAGAAAGGGAGGGGGAAGAGGCTTTGAATTCTTTTCCATTGAGATCAGCTCTTTACTGCCTCTCTGACCAGTCTGAGAGAGAAACCTCTTCTGTAAGGCAGCTCCCATCCACCAGCAACGGTGCTGCAGAAGAACTCAGAGAAAAAAGACAGTTAGAAATGATTCCACTGATGCATGAAATCACAGAGCTCTCTTTTTTTGAGTACCTGATTTAATTTAAGATCCTTTCCTTTCAGGCACTGTAACTCGCTAAAGCTCTTCTAAAATGGTTAGAATAGTTTCTTCTACAGCATTACAGACTGTTTAAATAACTATAACATCTTATTCTGTGGTCATGAGTCACTGCACTCTGACTAATTCTTAGGAAGCAGATCCCAGCTGACAAAAATATGTTTTGTTAATGTTCCAATCATGTTTTGAAAATGTTATTTTAGAATGTTCTCTGAACGTTCAAAATGTCCAGATTTTAAAATATTTCAAAAACAGATTTTCTTAATTATATAAGCGTTAAGGGAAGCTTACATTTGATCATTTTGCAAACATTATGGGAATGTTACTTTTGAATGAAACATTTAAAGTAGTAACATTTAAAACATTTTAGACAAACATCCAAATGTTTCAGAAAAAAAACGTGCCATGAACAATGTATATGTAATGTTTTTGTTACCGTTTTGAGAATGTTAAACTGCCCCATTCTGTTTTTTCAATTACCTTTCATGCAGTCTGTAATATAGCTGATTGTAAATGTAAAATGTCTGCAAAGTTTCAAAGATCAAAGTGCACAACAAATAAAGAAAGAATTAATTCTGAACTGCCGAAATGAGTCATCAGCAATTCCAGTTTTACTTCCTGTTACATACAACAATGTAACAATTTGCATAATACCACCCTATGGTCTTCATTTGTTGTCCGCGAACGACATGGATGTCTACTTTGAGCCTCAAACACTGTAGTTATTGCTAAGGCCTGGAAAAGTTTGTCGACATGTAGAGAAGACACTCGCGCTGGTATTGAGACAGACAATTGATGCCATCGTTTGTATCACTGTGTATCAAGTGATGAGGAAGCCTCCGGAGCTGAAATTCAGATATGGTAATAGATGTTTAGTTTCTGACATATAAAATGTGGACCAATCACAACAGACTGGGCTGTCTGACCAATCAGAATAGAGTAGGCTGGTGGTAAGGAGGGGTTTAAAGAGACTGAATCTTCCAACGAGTCGTTTTAGAGTCTTGGAGAAATGAGATGATGTGCAAAGTATATTAAATTGTTTTTGACCTTGGGTGACTCCAAAACAAAATGAGGAACCTTTAAAATAGAATAATAGGGGCCCTTCAATATTAAAGACTATATAACATTGAAGGAACTTTCTATGTTACTGGAAGAATATTTGTTTGACAGAACCTTGCTAGAATGTAAGACAAAATTCTGAGAGTTTAGCAGTTTGTTTATTATGTAAATGTTATTTCTAAAGTTGTCGTCTATCATCCATATTCCCAGTAGTTTCTGCTAGTAGTTCAAATCAGTTTGATGATTAAACAACTCTAAAATACTTGATGAGAGAAGTGTAAAGCACAGAATTGTGATGCTCTATGTTGTACAGCTGAAGTCCATTAGGGCAAATTTTTCAACAGTTTTATATGTTCTCTGGGGGTGATACATTTATTGGGTGATATGACATACGTGTAATTGGTCTTTCATCGTATATATGTTTACTAATTTCACTGTTGATCTAAGGCCACTGGTTTATTTGGCTTCTGTGGGCTTGCCAATCCCTGCTTAAAACCCTTGCCTAATCCTTCTTAAATGCTGTGGACATGGAAGACAAAAACATGAGAACAAAGACACAAAACATTTGGCCTAAAACCCTAAAACCTAAAACCTTACTAACTAACTTTATTCACATAGACAGCATCCCATCTGACATGGAATAAGTGACTCATGTGAGGATCTCTTTATGGGAAGCAACTCAAGTGAGGCAAGAAGCACAATTCTGATGTTAGCATAGCAGCTAGCTGATACTCTACATACACAGCAAACATATAAATTACTATAATTCTTACCGTAGCTCAATCAACCATTTTGGAAGAGAATGCTTTTTGTGTGCTTTTTGGGGTTTTTTTAGGAAAGAAAAAAATGCTTAGATTGCAGATCAAAGTCTGCAGTGACATTTCAGTAAGAACTCGTCAAATTCTCCCAAGACCAAATATGCAATCTACTTTAGTTTTATAGCTCTATAAGCTTACTGTAGGCCTACATTTATAATAGTCTAATTTGTGTATAATTCTATGTTTACTAAAGTATGCTAGGACAAAAATCTGAGACAAAGCTGATATAAAATGTATACTCTCCAAAAACCCACATTAACAGAAACTCTTCTAAATTAGTATAACAAAACATTAATCACTACTAAATCTCCCTTACCATTTATCTTGCACAAAAACATTATATAACACTTAATTTTAGCATACTCACCCTTTTGAGTGCCATGGGCAAAACAATGAAACAGTTCAGTTTAGTTGACATATATTGGTGCTGTGAACTCACAAGAAAAAGAAAGTTCTAAATACTCATAACAATTCATTTAACTGAACTAATTTGTTTAATTTAAGTTTGTCCTACTCAAACCAATTAAGTATTTTGAGCATTAGGGTTTACAGTGCAATGGTGCCTGAAAACTATAAAGACATTTAAAAAGGAATAACTAAAAATTACAAAAGCAGATAGCAAAATTACAAAAAAACAAAAAAAAAAAAATACATTTATATTACATATATATTAATTAGTATCACATTGATAATAAAATAACACTGACGACAGTTTGAGGTGTTTGAACTTGCTATTATGGGGATCAGGAACATGAGCTGAAATCCCAGCACTCTGCTCTTTTATGTCTCAGACCAGCACTCCAATCCTTATGTAAACACATGCAGACGTCTGGGAATATTCTCACACACACACACACACACACACACCATCTCTTTATATATATGACATCACCTCTATATGTGCCCCCCATCCCTCCCACATACACATTCGTTCTCAAGCTCATACAAACATATAGACAAATTTTTCCCTTCTAATCGCCCCGTCACACACGTTTTTCTCTCCCTTTTGCTCTGTCACCCATGTCTAACGTCCCAACCACATACTCTCCCTCTATCTCTCCCCTCTTTCCCTTTCCTTTAAACACTCTCAATCTATTCAAATGTTTAGTAGCAACATGCCAGCTATGCTAACGGTCACTTTTGGAGGCTTTTAGTGTAAAATGAGTAAACAAAAAGAGTTAGTATTGTTTTGGGACAGCCTTCTCTCCAAGTACGGCCTCACGGTCAGTATAAAAAGCACTGTTCTGTCACAGTCTGCATTAAAGCTATACTGTTTACAATGACTAAACGGGTAGCATACTTTCAGCTCCAAATGGCCCGTGTGAATCCAAACAGTACAATGTTAGAGGCAGCTCCTAAAAAAACTGTTATTTTTCTCTTTCTCTAGTCTCTTGTATGTGTCTGACTGGTGTGGAGAGCAGTCTCAACAGTGTTTTGGTTATTGAACTGAATTATAACTCTGGAAAATTCCACAGACAAACTGAATGACTTTTAATGTGGGCTTCTTTTTCTTTCTTTCTTTTTTAAAGTATTGAAGAAGTTTGCTCTTTAGTATTTGATTTACAGTAGTACAGTGTTTCTGTTCCATGAATCATCAGCCAAACTTTAACTCACTGAGATCTACAATAACTTGAGAACTACCAGCCAGGAATCGGAAAAAAGGGAGCCTGCGCGGACATTTAATCTCTTTTCTGTCTACCGTTCCTTCCGTTTTCGTCTGTCCCATTGCATTTTGCTAGAATTAATCGGCCATTTATCTCCCTTTAAATTTGCATTTCTATTTTCCAAAATGTCTCACTATTTTGCACTTAATTTTCTCCCGCACAACTACATACGCATGCCTTATCTCTGTTTATTTGTCAGAGCGTGCAGGGGAAAGGGCACTGAGTGTGGATGTTGTTTACATGAGGAAGTGACGGAGTGCAGCCGTCTGGCCTTCCTGAGCTCACAACAGAGCAGGAAGAGGCAGTCGCACGACTTTACATGGTCTCTGGCCATAAAGACACCCATTAAACTCTTTCACACTATCCGCACCAACAGAATAGTACTAAAAAAGATGGTTTCTAAACCTTTTTATGTTTTATTATTTTACAGCATATTTTACAGCGTACAGATCTTTTAGATCCTGTTTTAGTCATCAAAAGCTGCTACTAAAAGTATTAAAGAGAGATTTTTTCACAAAAAAAAAGAAAATTCTGCTTTTACCCACCCTCATGTTGTTCCAAACTTCTGCAGAAAACAAAAAGAGATTTTGATTTAGGTTACAGCTGTTGTGGTCCATGTAATGAAAGTTAATGGGACCCAAAAACTTTCAAGCTCCAAACAGGACATAAAGGTATGAAATGAATACACATTTTATATGCATAATACACTATATTGCCAAAAGTATTGGGACACCCCTCCAAATCATTGAATTCAGGTGTTCCAATAACTTCCATGGCCACAGGTGTATAAAATCAAGCCTAGGCATGCAGACTGCTTCTATAAACATTTGTGAAAGAATGGGTCGCTCGTGGTAGGCCACGTAAAATCACAGAGTGGCTCAGCGCATGCTGAGGCGCACAGTGCCCAGAAGTTGCCAACTTCCTACAAAGTCAATAGCTACAGACCTCCAAACTTTGTGTGGACTTCAGATTAGCTCAAGAAAGTGTGTAGAGAGCTTCGTGGAATGGGTTTCTATGGCCGAGCAGCTGCATCCAAGCCTTACATCGGCAAGTAAAATGCAAAGCGTCGGATGCAGTGATGTAAAGCCTACCGCCACTGGACTCTAGAGCAGTGGAGACGTGTTCTCTGGAGTGACCAATCACGCTTCTCTGTCTGGCAATCTAATGGATCAGTCTGGGTTTGGCGGTGGCCAGGAGAACGGTACTTGCCTGACTGCATTGTGCCAAGTGTAAGGTTTGGTGGAGGGGTGATTATGGTGTGTGGTTGTTTTTCAGGGGTTGAGCTTGGCCCCTTAGTTCCAGTGAGATGGATGAGTGAGTTTGGTGTGGAGGAACTTGACTGGCCTGCAGAGAGTTCTGACCTCAACCTGATAGAACACCTTTGGGAGCGGAGAGCGGAGACTGCGAGCCAGGTCTTCTTGTCCAACATCAGTGCCTGACCTCACAAATGTGCTTCTAGAATGGTCAAAAATGTCCATAAACACACTCCTAAACATTGTGGCCTTCCCAGAAGAGTTGAAGCTGTTGCAAAGGGTGGGCCAACTCTATATTAAACCCTATGGATTAAGAATGGGATGTCATTAAAGTTCATGTGCATGTAAAGGCAGGCGTCCCAAAACTTTTGGCAATATAGTGTATTTACAACAAAAAACATTTGTCAGCAGGTTGCGATTGACTACTCAGAATCAAGTATTAAAGAAAGTCATGCAATAATTAACTAATATGCCACATGCAGATTTTAAAAGTAGACTTATGTGACACAAAATGATAAAAACACATCTGTGTGCACATACTCTGTAACTTAAGTAAAGCTAAACCTCCTTTTCATTTAAGGTATATGTTCACACCAAGAACGATACTGTCAGTTACGGTTGAAAATAAATATGAAGATCTAAATGCAGCAGTTATACACTCACCTAAAGGATTATTAGGAACACCATACTAATACTGTGTTTGACCCCCTTTCGCCTTCAGAACTGCCTTAATTCTACGTGGCATTGATTCAACAAGGTGCTGAAAGCATTCTTTAGAAATGTTTGGCCCATATTGATAGGATAGCATCTTGCAGTTGATGGAGATTTGTGGGATGCACATCCAGGGCACGAAGCTCCCGTTCCACCACATCCCAAAGATGCTCTATTGGGTTGAGATTTGGTGACTGTGGGGGCCATTTTAGTACAGTGAACTCATTGTCATGTTCAAGAAACCAATTTGAAATGATTCGAGCTTTGTGACATGGTGCATTATCCTGCTGGAAGTAGCCATCAGAGGATGGGTACATGGTGGTCATAAAGGGATGGACATGGTCAGAAACAATGCTCAGGTAGGCCGTGGCATTTAAACGATGCCCAATTGGCACTAAGGGGCCTAAAGTGTGCCAAGAAAACATCCCCCACACCATTACACCACCACCACCAGCCTGCACAGTGGTAACAAGGCATGATGGATCCATGTTCTCATTCTGTTTACGCCAAATTCTGACTCTACCATCTGAATGTCTCAACAGAAATCGAGACTCATCAGACCAGGCAACATTTTTCCAGTCTTCAACTGTCCAATTTTGGTGAGCTTGTGCAAATTGTAGCCTCTTTTTCCTATTTGTAGTGGAGATGAGTGGTACCCGGTGGGGTCTTCTGCTGTTGTAGCCCATCCACCTCAAGGTTGTGCGTGTTGTGGCTTCACAAATGCTTTGCTGCATACCTCGGTTGTAACGAGTGGTTATTTCAGTCAAAGTTGCTCTTCTATCAGCTTGAATCAGTCGGCCCATTCTCCTCTGACCTCTAGCATCAACAAGGCATTTTCGCCCACAGGACTGCCGCATACTGGATGTTTTTCCCTTTTCACACCATTCTTTGTAAACTCTAGAAATGGTTGTGCGTGAAAATCCCAGTAACTGAGCAGATTGTGAAATACTCAGACCGGCCCGTCTGGCACCAACAACCATGCCACGCTCAAAACTGCTTAAATCACCTTTCTTTCCCATTCTGACATTCAGTTTGGAGTTCAGGAGATTGTCTTGACCAGGACCACACCCCTAAATGCATTGAAGCAACTGCCATGTGATTGGTTGATTAGATAATTGCATTAATGAGAAATGTAACAGTTCCTAATAATCCTTTAGGTGAGTGTAGATTTATTAAACAAAAAACTCACAAGAAAACTAGGAAACAGAACAACCGATAAAAACACAGAGAGAACAGGCAATGCACAGAAATAAACCCAGAGTTGAATCAACAAAATGAATAAGAGGTGCGCAAATTAATCAAACCATGAAAAACCATAGAAACAAATTGAAAACTCGGACACATATTTAAAACTTGTGACAAACCCACCCAAAACAAACTCAGATTATCCCTTACAGATACATAATAATGTTTAATAAATAAAGATAATAAAGTTTTAAAATCACTCTAACTCTAACCATATAGCTGTTCACACTAAAACTATAACAATAATGACATATGGGAAATATTTCATAGAAATAACTTTTAGAAAGTTTTTTTCCCCCAGCTGATGAACAATAAAAACATTGATAGTCAATCAAAATATGTCCTACTGCAGTGCTCACTGCATTTATATTGGCAGAACAGCTGCATGTGCTTAAAAGGGTGTTCTTGTCCATTGGTGTGCATGTTAATATAGTTATTGTTATAGTATTTTATAGTATATAGTATATAGTCTTTCCAAGTCCTATTTACACATTTTGGGAGGCTTTTCATCTGTCAAGAACTGTAAAGCGCTTTTCTTTTTTTGTTAAACAGCTTGTAAAAAATGACTTCTGTTTTATAGACAAAATGTGACATTTAGGGCGTACAAAAATGTGCTATTTTACTAGGAAACACCTATAGAGAAACCCTATCATTTGGCAGAAGAGCAGACTGTCTCAGATAATTAAAGCTTTAGGAGAGAGGGAAAGAGATGCTAGTACACACTGTTCAGTGCAAATTCAGATGTTATGTGACTATATATATCTCTTACAGGTCACAGAAATGTATATTGTCTTGTACTGCATGCAGTAAAAGTTTCACTCAATCAGGCCAAAAAAAAAAAAAAGTGTGATATTGAAAATAACATTATGGAAGTGTTTGCTAGATGACATTACTTACTAGTTCATCATCACTTAACAAACAAGAAAGTCTGTAATACCTGGAAAAAGCTATTCGTTTTAGAATACCTGAATTCAACAAAGAAAGATGTTTTTGTAAACCGTATAAAGTGGCATCCATGTTAATGTCACTCCAAACCTAAATGGTAATAAAATAATAGCAAATCAAAGGACCCTTTGAAACAAACGTTTTCATTGGTTTCAACTGACAGACACTTTGCTAACAAGATTTTTTTGCACTGCACCAGAAACTCCCCGTTTGGTGTCAAGTTTTACCAAACGCAAACTAAAGCTGCGTCTGGTTATGTAAACATAAAGCTGTGAAAACCTTTGATCTCTGATTTAACAAAGTCTTTAATTACTATTATAAACCTTTTTAAATCCTGTCATTTTGTTACTGGTTACTGAAGTTATTAATTTACAGTGAATGCCTTTGGTCCGCTATAAAAGTTGAAAAAAAATATATACATATTTCATTTATGTAATATTTATGTGTATATATTTCTGTCATGAAACTCTAGATGGCGCAGGTCCTTCACTGTATCTGCTTGCAATCACATCGTTATCTATAGGGTGCAGCTGATTGGTTCCTGCTGTATCAGTAGCCAATGAGTTTGCTGCTTAACCTTAAAATACTTGGTTAGCATTTGCCTTAGCAGTGCAGCGTGCTTTCAGAAACCCTCCTCCTTCCCCCTGTATCGATCTGTATGGGTAATTCATGTACGCTCTATTGTACAGCAGCAGCATGTCTTACTTGCTCACAGCAGTGTGTTGTGAACGTATTGGCAGTAGCAAGTCCATAACTTGCTCTGCAGCAGAAGCAGCATATCAGATCTAGTCCACCAAAAACAAATATATCAACATTGTCATACCATTACCATGCCCATCTCAACACTTTGAGAGTTTTCATGACGGAAATATATATATATATATATATATATATATATATATATATATATATACGTATATATATATATAGACTTAAACAAATGCATAGACTATCGATTAGCAAACTTTGATATTTACAGTAGGTCTGTCTTAAACAGTTTATAAGTTTTCCTTAAAAAAATTAAATGATGGGAAAATGATGACATAACAATACATGACAAAAGAGCATAGATGCCAAAGCTGTGATGGTTCCGCTTACCCAAAACCTCCGTAGCTGGAAGATATGGAGAAAATTTCCGTTGTTTGGCAAATAAATAAATGACAGACATTTACATAGTATTACTGAAATTAATGTTAAGCTGTATGGTACATCTCAACAAGGGAATATAAAGTCACTTACAGTACTAATACTTATCAGCGAGTACATAATATCTAAAAGTTGTAAACTAATTTACTTTCCCTGCATTCTAAAAGTGGTTATTAGTATGATAAAGTCATGTGGATTTCAAACTAGACATAACTGATGTTCGGTAGTGATGATTATTGTGCAGCGTGGCTAGAAACACAAGTATTCCAAATGGTGTAGGGAATAGGGAACAGGCGTGATCTCTTCTGAATGGAACACACCCACTGTTACAGCAATCAGCCTGGACGGAAAGTGGCTGGTATGGCATTGTTGTCATGGCTGCATGACCCACTTTATCACTTCCAGATTACCACATCTTGGCTTGACATGATAGCTGTCAAAGGTTACTCTTTAGAGATCTCTTTTGAACAATGATAAGAAATGAAGATTGAATGACATGATTGGCGCATAATCAATGCATTCCTGAACTACACAACTGCTTTGATTATACTAGTGTTTATTTACAAGATAGAGTTTATTAATGGCAGATCTGTAAGTCATCCTGCAAGAGGAATCGAGAAACTACAAAATGCAGTACAGAAGTATATATCTAATCTGGAAACTTTATACTGAAGGTTTTAATTTTAATATCCTAAAAATACATTAATATGGACAAATAATGATATAATAAATAGGTAAATTAAATATCAAATAGCCTATATAATAACTGAACTGGGAGAAATAGCAAAATAATAATAATAATAATAATAATAATAATAATACACTTAGACAAGTCATCCACTTTAATGGAAAACAATGAATACAAACAAAAAGATTTGATCTGAAATTAAACTTATCTGCTTCTTATTTCCATTTATTATTATTTTAAAAAAACTGCAAAGAAAGGCCATCCCAAAAATGCTCTACCTCAAAGGATTGGAGGATTGGAATTTGGAGGAAATTCCAGTACCCTTTCTTTATTTCTGACAAAAAGAAGAAGTGGAAAGCTGGCAGATCTTCTCAGTAGCACTTGGAAACTCATCGATTGGACTCAGATCACAACTGCTCTCTGGATATGCCATTTAAAGCAGAGCTTCTTTCTTTTTTAGATGAATTTAAAAAATAAAAAATAAAATGTGAACTAGGGAGAGCTTCATTTCTGTGCTAAAGCCCGATAAACGGAACTTGATTTTTTAGCTAATTTAAATCAGTACAACCAAACCAAGTAAATGTGATCTGCAGATGTGATCTCTCATTACAAAACAAGAGGGGTTTTGAACACCTTGTGTATGTGTATAATGTCTGGTATGTTCTGGTATACTATGTTCTACAATGACATACAATAGGGAGAAACCTAAAATGTTGAAACTCTGTAAGGTCATCGGGTGTTAAAGCTGAAATGCATTCGGAACATTCCTGTCTTAAATGAGGGTTGAGATGTGGGTCCCTCAAATTCTTTACAACTGCACACCTGGACCAAAAAGGTGGTGATTACAGCCCTCCACAAACTTATACCTGGGTATCAGGTGTAGTCTTATTTCATTGGCACCATAAGTATATTTTACTGTCAGTCTGTTTTAAAGTCAGCCCAGAAACTCCTATATTCAGATGAAGACAAAATATCTATCTATCTATCTATCTATCTATCTATCTATATATCTGTCTGTCTGTCTATCTATCTATCTATCTATCTATCTATCTACCTATCTATCTATCTACCTACCTACCTACCTACCTACCTATCTATCTATCTATCTATATGCTTGTAAATTACACATTAGCTCTTTACACCACAATGCCGTTGAGTTGCAATGCTGCAATGCAAAACTCATTAAAATCATACTGATGTAGCCTTTTAAGTCAACTCGACTTAAGTAGCCAATGGTCCTGGGATAGAAAAGAGCACATAGCAATTGTTGAGGGCTTGTCTTTGCCTTGGCAGAGGGAAACTCTGTCCAATAAAGGGATGAAAATAAACCGTAAATGAAAGGCTTCACAGACGTGGCTGGGCCTCATAGCCTGAAACAGATTAGAGCCTACAGACATCCTGACCACCAGAGCACTCTGTGCTCTTTCTTCAGCTTATTTTCTCCCTCACTTTAGCTGTTTTTCTCAAGAAGGTCTATTATACCTGGAGAAAGCTAACGCTTATTATTGCCATTAATCTCAATGGCGGTTGCTCAACTGGCACAGGATCCCCAGAGATTTATTCATGGGTCCACAAGACAATAGTTTGAGCCATAAATGCTAAATGCAAAAAAATTACATCATGATAGCCCAATAACCTGCAAAGTCTCAAGCCCAAAAGTATGTCACTACAGTATATATACACATACAGTGCAACCAGAAAGTATTCACAGCTTCACTTTTTCCACATTTTGGCACACGTTACAGCCTTATTCCAAAATGGATTAAATTCATTATTTTCCTCAAAATTCTACAAACAATACCCTATAATGAAAACGTTGAAGAAGTTTGTTTGAAATCTTTGCAAATTTAGTAAAAATAAAAAACGGGGGGGAATCACATGTACATAAGTATTCACAGCCTTTGCAATGACACTCAAAATTGAGCTCAGGTGCATCCTGTTTCCACTGATCGTCCTTGAGATGTTTCTACAACTTGATTGGAGTCCACCAGTGGTAAATTCAGTTGATTGGACATGATTTGAAAAGGCACACACCTGCCTATAAAAGGTCCCACAGTTAACCAAGCCATGAAGTCCAAGGAATTGTCTGTAGACCTCCAAGACAGGATTGTATCGAGGCACAGATCTGGGGAAGGGTATAGAACAATTTCTGTAGCATTGAAGGTCCCAATGAGCACAGTGGCCTCCATCAGCCGTAAATGGAAGAAGTTTGGAACCACCAGGACTCTTCCTAGAGCTGGCAGCCAGGCCAAACTGAGCGACCGGGTGAGAAGGGACTTAGTCAGGGAGGTGACAAAGAACCCGATGGTCACTTTGACAGAGCTCCAGCATTTCTCTGTGGAGATAGGAGAACCTTCCAGAAGAAAAATCTCTGCAGCACTCCAACAATCAGGCCTATATGGTAGAGTGGCCAGAAGGAAGCCACTCCTTAGTAAAAGGCACATGACAACCCGCCAGGAATTTGCCAAAAGGTACCTTAAGGACTCTCAGACTATGAGAAACAAAACTCTTTGGCCTGAATGGCAAGCGTGATGTCTGGAGGAAAGCATGGTGGTGGCAGCATCATGCTGTGGGGATGCTTTTCAGCAGCAGGAACTGGGAGACTAGTCAGGATCAAGGGAAAGATGAATGCAGCAATGTACAGAGACATCCTTGATGAAAACCTGCTCGAGAGTGCTCTGGACCTCAGACTGGGGTGAAGGTTCATCTTCCAACAGGACAATGACCCTAAGCACACAGCCAAGATAAAAAAGGAGTGGCTACAGGACAACTCTGTGAATGTCCTTGAATGGCCCAGCCAGAGCCAAGACTTGAAGCCAATTGAACATCTCTGGAGAGATCTGAAAATGGCTGTGCATCGACGCGCCCCATCCAACCTGATGGAGCTTGAGAGGTCCTGCAAAGAAGAATTGGAGAAACTGCCCAAAAATAGGTGTGCCAAGCTTGTAGCATCATACTCAAAAGACTTGAGGCTGTAATTGGTGCCAAAGGTGCTTCAACAAAATATTGAGCAAAGGCTCAAAGGTTTTTTTTAAATGTGCAAAAAACTAAAACAAACCTCTTTCACTTTGTCATTATGGGGTATTGTTTGTAGAATTTTGATGAAAATAATCAATTTAATCCATTTTGGAATAAGGCTGTAACATAACAAAATGTGGAAAAACTGAAGCGATGTGAAAACTTTCCGGATGCATTGTATGCACACACACACACACATAAGTTTGGGATGAGTAAGTTTTCTTTATTAAATACTTACTAGCAAGGATGTATTAAAATGATTAAAATGATCTAGCAAAGAAATTTATAATTTTACAGAATATTTCTATATTTAAATAAATGCTGTTCTTTTGAAATTTCTATTTAATCAAAGAATCCCCCACAAAAAAAATTTATACAGTTTCTACAAAATGTAAATATTTTTATCAAAATATTAAAATAGAAAACAGTTTAAATTATAATATTAGACACTTGAATATTTTACTGTATTTTATTATTTCTAAAACTATAAGAAAACTATTTATGCACAGCATCATATTCAACTGATGCCATTCCTTTATCTATGAAAGTTTGCAAAGACTCTCTCTCTTTGTTTACTTCCCTTCTGTTTTAGTTAACATTCAACTCAGATGACAATATCAGCCTAATGGTTGGTAATCCTGGTAAGTGAAAAGCCAGATCTCATCTGTGTGATTTGCCAGGTGGATCTGCAGCATGTCACCTTAAATTTGTCCTTTGTCACCCGTCCTGGCCTAGCAGTCTGGAAGAGTAGCTAATGAAAATAACACAGTAAAACAGAAATCTCTCAAAGTCCAAAGAGCATAAGCATTCAGCTTCACTTTAGGAAGATTCCAGAAATGTTGGAAGCTGAAGGCAGAGAAATATGCCTCAATCTTCCAAATATTCTTATGCACCTGGACGGAAAAGTCTTCAAAGAGTAATTGCTGTTGAATCATAAAAAATAAAATACAAATTATGCAACTATACATTCATATATAATAATGATGCATTTCTTAAACTACAGAGACCTCGTAAACAAGACCAAGACAAGGCCATTTTAAAGTCAAGCCTGAAACTCTTAAATTCCCATAAGGAAAAATACAATTCTGTAGTAATACTCCTAAATCTAGATTTTGTATCTCATAAGGATGTCTAATTAAGTCCATTAAGTGAATAAGATCTAGTTAAATCTCTTAGTGCTGGTTGGTGTGCTTGGTTTGGCTTACACCAGCTCTTCCATAGCATTCCAATGTGACTCCAACAGGGAAGAACCTGAAGGGAGACCAATATGTCAATGTAAATGATGTATCCTCCTATTTGGCAAGATCTGTAAAGAGCTTTAAACCTAAACTGATAGCAAGCACTACTACTGCCCACCCAAATTTGCACTACAGTATGCAGAACAACACTGACAAAGCAGGTCCATTATGAATTGACCCACTAAAAAGTGGTTGTTTCAATAGGGTGCGTGTTCAGTTGATCACAATAAGCCAATTACGGTACGTGACAACATCAGCAGCACATTTTACCATTATTGCTTGTGGGATAATTGGACATGGTGAATGAGAAAGATCAAAGGCACGATTAACAGCAAAAGTGAACAAGTTTCTTGTCTTATTCTGTAGTGCACATGATTAGGTACATGCATTAGAGCCACAGGTAGAGTCTAGATGGATGCTTATTCAGGAAGCTGCAGTATATTTGGTCCAAACCTGCATTTTATGACAAACAGCCCCTTTTTACAAACCTGAGGATCAAGGCCAAGTGGGACGAGGCATGCTGGGTCCCCCGGTGGGTTAATGGTGGATCAGGGTCTTGGCTCTGGTTTGATGAGGTTCCAGGAAGCGGCAGGGGGCTTCACTGTAAAAATGGGTAAGGGGGCTTTGAGAACCCTAGGGGAGAGGTGATATGGGCCAATCACGGGAAACAAAATCCCATGACGACGTGGAAAAGATAAATTCGTAGAGGCACTCATGTCAGCAGTGCTGTTTATGGCAAAATTTGCAGTGTGTGCTAATAAAGAAATGGAAGGTTTGTGTTGTTCTTTCACGTATATGTATTACCTTTCCCTTTTCCCCCGACACGGTTCTGTCTGCTCTTAAACCATTCTGCCAGTGGCATACACAAGGGGGGGTGGGGTGGCGGTAGGGGGGGTGCAGGGGGGCTTGAGTCCTTTGAAAATGAAAGTGTAAGTGCCCTTTTCGATCGCACCGCAGTGCCCCCGCGAACGCGATTTCTACCGAGGGGGACCAATCACACTTCTCTGTCTGGCAATCCGATGGACGAGTCTGGGTTTGGCAGTTGCCAGGAGAACAGTACTTGCCTGACTGATTGTGCCAAGTGTAAAGTTTGGTGGAGGGGGGATTATGGTGTGGGGTTGTTTTTCAGGGGTTGGGCTTGACCCCTTAGTTCCACTGACATTTTCGACAATTTCATGCTCCCAACTTTGTGGGAACAGTTTGGGGATGGCCCCTTCCTATTCCAACATGACTGTGCACCAGTGCACAAAGCAAGGTCCATAAAGACATGGATTAGCAAATTTGGTGTGGAGGAACTTGACTGGCCTGACCTCAACCCGACAGAACACCTTTGAGATGAATTAGAGCGGAGACAGCGAGCCAGGCCTTCTCCTCCAACATCAGTGCCTGACCTCACAACTGCGCTTCTAGAAGAATGGTCAAAAATACCCATAAACACTCCTAAACCTTGTCGAAAGCCTTCCCTGAAGAGATGAAGCTGTTATTGCTGCAAAGGGTGGGCCAAGAATCAATTCCGGTTCTGTGAACAGCAAAAGTGCCACACTGCCTGCACAAACACCGGGATGCGCAATATATATATATTTTTAAGACTGGTTATAGGCAGGTAAACAACATGTAGCAGCGTTACTTCACCATTCGTTCCTCAAGTCAGTGGAAATACGTGACCTGTTCGCAACAGGCTCCAGTTCGCCAGGCCAAGAACAGGGTCTTGCTCCAGAACGCAAACTATTCTGGTGGATAAGAGATATTAAAGAGATAGTTCACCCAAAAATTTAAATTGTCATTATTTAGTCACTCAAACAACACTGGACCCCATAAAGTGCTGCAGGGATGAAAATTGTTTTAATTGCTTAAAATAATCCAAATAATCTTTACAAATGAACACAACTTTAATGAATTTTAATCGGCAGTAAAAAGCTAAGTTTGCAAGTTAAAGTAGCTACACCACAATCACACAACTTCATTGTCACCCCTTTAAAGTTTCCTTTCCTCTTTTAAACTTTACCCATTCAAAAACACTAAAAAAAATCTGACAATGGAGCCTGTGGTCCAAAAATGCTAAGTTGTTTCTGCGTTATTGAACTCATTCCTGCAGCATTCTATAGACTTTTATTATATGCCTCCCTCTCCAAAAAACAACAATGATGTAGAACAACATGAGGGTGAGTAGGCTAAATGATGAAATGTCCTTTTTTAAGTGAACTAACACTTTAAGATTTTCCATAAGTGTTGCCTGCTCTAGTTAACCAGGATGCACTACTCCTGCTAACAGCACTCAACAAGCTTCACAATTCCTAAAATCACCTATAAATGAGTTCCGGCTACCTCATCTCTTCTACTGATCCAGTATGACCACATTAACATGTAACTACCACCCTCTTCTCATGCTAAGTGGCACTGGCCACATTAGAGGCTTCCAGTGTCCTCTGGACTGGCAGGAAACAGTTTGACCTCCAGCAGATGTGCTTTCCATTCTCAAACAGAAGCTTTCATTAGCTCGCCTAAGAGAAGGCCCTCATTAGGACCAATGATCATGGTGATATTCTCTGCTCAAGGCCCTTTTGCAAGCGACCAGAGACTTCAAAGATGCCTACGGACCCCTCTGTGTCTCCAGAGCCTGGCTCCCTGTAAACCCCCTTCACTGAAGCCTGGTGCGATAATAGGCAGCAGAAGGCAGGTAAAATGAGAAAGATGGTGTGTTTTATGACTTTCCAAGCTGGTGGAAACAAGTTGTTTTAAAGGCTCAGGACTTGCAGCACCAACAAGCTAGAAACACAAAGGGGGATCCCTGTTAAAAAGACCCGTAAAGAACCACTGACTCCATTCATATCTGATGGCCCAGCTGACGTGGCACACCGGAGCTGAAGGTAATCACACACAATGGAGGATTAGACTTCCACATAAATTACTGGTGTCAATAACATATGTACATTTAAGCATTTTTAATCTAAGATGCCAGATCGGCAATATATTTATTCTTTTAAAAAGCTTAAAAAGTATCTTACCATAAACTCTTTCCCACCATTGACAGAATTTTCCAACATTTATAGAATAAATGAAGCTAGAATAAAAGTTTTTTTTTTTTTAAAGCAGAGGGTCTGTTCTTTCTTTTAATATAGTGTATGTTCAGATATTCATACAACAATATATTCTGGGGGTCATGAAAATTTTGTGAAAATGATCAAATGCTGATGCTGGATGTGCTACTGAGAGCAATAACTATTATCATTCTATATGAGTAAAATAAGAAAAAAGGGTGTAAATCACATATTGCACATGTGACTCTAAAACTCTTTACATTTATTTAGCAGTGACTTACAAACTAGGAAAACCACAAGAATTTTCTAAAACTCACAAGCACTTTTTTTCAAAGTAAAATGTATGAAATTAGGCTATTTTAATACTACAGTTCAAAGGTCATTTTTTTCCAGAAATTAATACTTTTATTCATCAAAGATGCATTAAATCTAATATTTTGATATAACAGTTTATTTTGATTGTACATGTTATAAATTCAAGGACGTATTTTATGAGCAAAGCATGATCAGTTACATTTTTTTCAACCAGGCTGCATGCACTTGGGTCTTACAGGAAATAGGTCTTTGCAAAGAACGTTCCTGGCACATCGCCCCCTAAGGTCGGTAAGAAATAATACATCCGTATAAGTTAGCGCAAGTGTAACTTTGTGTGTGGAATGGATGGATGTGCTTGCCTGTGTTTTTCTGGAGAGAAGTTAGAGAGAGGAAAACCATGAATTGTTGTGCAGCTCAAGGTGTTGTAAGTTAAACACGTTCTGTTTGGGGAAAGAGACCCCAAGAAAAATTTGCTAGTTCAAACAACATAATCAGACTGAAATTTAATCTTATGAGAGCTGATTATAAATGCATAAATGTTAGAAAAATGTTAAATTACTTCTGTTTGAGGTCTCATTAAGTTCAGATATAAAACAGATAGACTATTCAGATATAATCAATTGCCTACCTCGCCATTTAATTCGATAACGTTTGGTAGTTTTGATGTATATGCTGTTTAATGTTTGATGACCGTGTACATGCATGTAATGCTTCTATCGTTTGGTTCTGCTTCTTCTTCGGCTGTGTTTTGATCCGGAGATTCTGTACTCTCTCAGAAGATTTGTAATAGCGCCCCCTGCTGCATAACAGTGAAAACATTGATTCCTGGAGGTTTCCGTCAATGGCGGGGAAAGAGTTTTGAAGTAGATTTGAAGTACACTCACCTAAAGGATTATTAGGAACACCTGTTCAATTTCTCATTAATGCAATTATCTAATCAACCAATCACATGGCAGTTGCTTCAATGCATTTAGGGGTGTGGTCCTGGTCAAGACAATCTCCTGAACTCCAAACTGAATGTCAGAATGGGAAAGAAAAGTGATTTAAGCAATTTTGAGCGTGGCATGGTTGTTGGTGCCAGACGGGCCGGTCTGAGTATTTCACAATCTGCTCAGTTACTGGGATTTTCACGCACAACCATTTCTAGAGTTTACAAAGAATGGTGTGAAAAGGGAAAAACATCCAGTATGTGGCAGTCCTGTGGGCGAAAATGCCTTGTTGATGCTAGAGGTCAGAGGAGAATGGGCCGACTAATTCAAGCTGATAGAAGAGCAACTTTGACTGAAATAACCACTCGTTACAACCGAGGTATGCAGCAAAGCATTTGTGAAGCCACAACACGCACAACCTTGAGGCGGATGGGCTACAACAGCAGAAGACCCCACCGGGTACAACTCATCTCCACTACAAATAGGAAAAAGAGGCTACAATTTGCACAAGCTCACCAAAATTGGACAGTTGAAGACTGGAAAAATGTTGCCTGGTCTGATGAGTCTCGATTTCTGTTGAGACATTCAGATGGTAGAGTCAGAATTTGGCGTAAACAGAATGAGAACATGGATCCACCATGCCTTGTTACCACTGTGCAGGCTGGTGGTGGTGGTGTAATGGTGTGGGGGATGTTTTCTTGGCACACTTTAGGCCCCTTAGTGCCAATTGGGCATTGTTTAAATGCCACGGCCTACCTGAGCATTGTTTCTGACCATGTCCATCCCTTTATGACCACCATGTACCCATCCTCTGATGGCTACTTTCAGCAAGATAATGCACCATGTCACAAAGCTCGAATCATTTCAAATTGGTTTCTTGAACATGACAATGAGTTCACTGTACTAAAATGGCCACCACAGTCACCAGATCTGAACCCAATAGAGCATCTTTGGGATGTGGTGGAACGGGAGCTTCGTACCCTGGATGTGCATCCCACAAATCTCCATCAACTACAAGATGCTATCCTATCAATATGGGCCAACATTTCTAAAGAATGCTTTCAGCACCTTGTTGAATCAATGCCACGTAGAATTAAGGCAGTTCTGAAGGCGCAAGGGGGTCAAACACCGTATTAGTATGGTGTTCCTAATAATCCTTTAGGTGAGTGTAAATTCCTATATACTACTAGTGAACTCAACAAAATTCACATACGCAGAGTTAGGAACATATCTGTTTTCTTTATAAATCAATATTTTTAAACAAATCCATTAGCCTCTATAAGATTAGTATTTTTACACATACATCATTGGGGTCACTGGGACCCAAACATAAACACAAAGTGAATCATAAAAACTTTTTGTCTACCCAACTAGCACCCGTTAAATATGGTGATGTCTGCCTCCCCCTCCTTTATATGCTTATTATTTGCATTTATGAATCTATATCCTGACTGATTTTTGCACAGAAGGTGATTTTAATACTGAAAGCTGGCCTTTTTGTTTTTTGCTCTGCTCCCATGCCTCACTCTCTGTGTCTGTTTTTCCATGACTCATGAAAGAACTCTGACGAATTACAGAGGTCTCAACAGATGGAAAAACTCTGCTGTTATGACTGACCACAACCACTGACCTGAAATCAGCTGCATGCTCATCTCATGTGTGATTTTAGTCACCCTGAGCTGATCTAATATCAGAGATAGCGCTCGGTTTCTACCCCCCTTATAGTTTTGTCTGGAGTGAGTAAGAAAGTGGATGTGGAAAGGAGGAGGGTAGTAAACCAATCTGTAACAGGGGAGGAGGATGTTCTGTGTGTGTATCCCAGAGTTGTCCCCCTGCTGGTGTTGATGCAACAAGGTTAAATGACACTGTGCAACTCAAATCAACACGCAAGTGAATAAAGACAAAAAAAAAAAAAAAAAAGCAATGAGGGGAAAAATGAAAAGAAAGAAGTAAAACATATGCATTTAAGTGAATGTGTTTGTTGGTTTTGCATTCACATGCAGTAGAGGGAATAGAGGGATACAGGGTGGGCTTATCTATCTTCACGAATGGGCGGGTCTATATGCAGCATGAAGCCTTCTCACTGGTCATTGTTTGACACCCACTACATGATGAGTGGTCTCTACTGCTTCATCTGTTATTTCTCCTTTGCTTTTCTCTTTTTTCCCCTACTTTTTCTCTCCCACACTCATTCTTTTGTTCCCATCTGTAAGCCAAAACAAAACTAAAACTCCCCCTGTCATTTACAGGAAGAATCAACATGATTTTACCTACTAATATGCAACACTTTACTATAAGGTTAGACAGTATACATTAACATTAAAGAATTAATTATGCACCACTAGAAATGCATTTAATGCATTTACTGTAATAATATTGGTTAATGTTAATTTATAAATATTCTATTATTCATTGTGCATTAATGTTAACTTACAGTGTATATATTATAACGTTAAAAGATGTGGTATAAATATTAAACGAGAAATACAATTCTGTTCAAAAGTTTGGGGGTCAGTAATTTTTTTTAAAGAAATTAATACTGTTGTACAGTAAGGACACATTCATTTGATCAAAAGTGACAGTAAAGACATTTATAAAGTTACAAATATTTCAAATAAATGCTATTCTTTTGAACTTTCTATTCAAAGAATCCTGACAAAAACACATTATAAACTCCTCATATTAAAATGATTTCTGAAGGATCATGTGACACTGAAGACTGGAGTAATGATGCTGAAAATTCAGCTTTGCATCAGGAATAAATTACATTTGAAAAAAAAAAAAAAGAAAAAAAAATGTAATAATATTTCACAAGATTACAGTTTTTACTGTATTTTTAATCAAATAAATGCAGCCTTGGTGAGCGTAAGAGACTTCTTTGAAACAACTTTTTAAACATTACTGTTAAGTTCTACTAGATATAATAAATTATTAAAATGAAGAATAATTTTTAGATTACTCAAAAACTATGAAGTCACGTGTAAATTTTACAGGAAGTCACAGCTGATGGATGATTACAACTACTTCCATATCATATGTTTACAGACGCCATTGCTTTGTTTGAAGAACATGAAGCATATTTCTCTAATTCCCTTCTCCCTCTCTGTTCTATTGTAGCTAAACTACTGCCACATCAACACTAGGAGTACACTGGAGTATGAGAGAAGACAGTAATGAAGGGAAAAAAACTGTAGGGGGGAGCAGATGTCCTGAAGTCGAACTCATAGAGGAGGAGTGAAGAAAAGACAGACACATGCCTTCAAGTAGATTTCTCTCCAGAAAGAAGGTCAGGAGGAGGAGAAAGAAAGATTTAGGTAAAGTGCAATTAAAGGTAAATAAACATTAGTTCATCATCCACACTTAACTTAACTACACCGATAACATCCATGAAAACGCCATTTCTGATGCCAAGCTTTGTTAAGGAGAGGCTCTGCTGGTTATTTCTGTAAAAGAATGTGAATTATCTGTTAGTTTTCTGACTGATTTTTTTTTATTATTATTAGAAAAACATAACAGACCATGTATTTTCTGCAAAACTGCAATGACAAGAAATACACATTTCACATTTATTGCATTAAAGCTTCATTTTTCATGATAAATAGCTTTAAATATTTTAAATATTTTTTTTTATCTCAGGTACATTTAAGTCTCTGAAATGACCACATTGTTGTTTTTTCTTGGCTTGGTGAATTTGTGTAATCCGAAAGTTTCTGAGGGAAAACTAATAAAGTAGAACCTTGCCAAGTTAAAATATTTTATCCTGTTCTGAATAAAATGATTACTCTGGTAACAATTATCTATACGCTGTATTTGTATATACAATATCATCATTCAAAAGTTTGTGGGTCAGTAAGTCTTTGTTTTCAAAAAAAAATTATACTTTTATTTAGGAAGGATGTGTTAAATTGATCAAAAGTGACAGTAAAGACATTTATAGTGTTACAAAATATTTTTATTTCAAATAAACGCTGTTCTGCCGAGCTTTCAATTCATCAAACCATCCTGAAAAAGAGTATCATGGTTTCCACAAAAATATTAAGCAGCGTTTTTAACATTGACAATAAAATGTTTCTTGAGCAGCAAATTATCATTAAAATGATTTCTCAAGGATCATGTGACACTGAAGACGGGAGAGATTATGCTGTAAATTCATCTTTGCCATCACAGTTATACATTACATTTTAAAATATATTAGTAACAGTTATTTTAAATTGTTATATTTCACAATTACTCTTTTTACTGTATTTTTTCTCAAATAAATTAAGCTTTAGAGAGGATATAAGAGACTTCTGAATGACAGGATTGTACATTTAATGAAACACAAGCAGAACTAACTAAATTCACACACCATATATTGCTGCATTTTGTTCAAGATATATTTATAAATTATTTCCACAGAAATTTGATAATAATGCCCAATGTTTCTAGTTCTAACTGGAGAATAACTTGCACCTGACTGGTGTCCTGTAATTTTGTGAGCCTCTGAAAGAGGCAAATCTCACACACAAACGGGAGAGGGGGACAGAGAATAGCTCTACATATGGACATCATGTAAACAAACAAGCCAAAGAGGCTGGACGAGAGAAAAATGGGGTTGGTGGAGAATAAAAAAGAAATGGGTGTGGATGAAGACTCAAAATAATGTGACTTATTAAAGAAGAAACTGAGCTTATAGCTAAACATATGACAAATCAGAAAGTAGGATGCTAAAGTTGTGATTTTGTGTTGGGAAAGAAAGTAAAAGGGGGAAAGAATATAAAATATTAACATTAAATGTGCTGACGTTTTTAAAAGTCTGGAATATCGCTTCTGGGAATCTAGGAATTATTTAAATTCGGTTATTTAAGTTGTGACCGTCTTTTCTTCCATATTGTGACATATATCAGAGTGGCTTCTTGAACAATAAAAAATGTAGGGCGGGACTTGATTTTGCCTATAGGGAATTGATTGGATGGTTGTGGTTTATTATTGCTGTGATGTCATGTGAGTGACAGTTTGCCCCACCCAAGAGGGAGGGGGAGATATTTTAATTAAAGATTACGAGGCCACATTAATTTTAAACAAATGTATGAATAAATCTTTTATAATAAACACAATTTTTTTTTTTTTTTTTTTAAATAATCACCATTTTGATTTCATGGTAACTTTAAACCTGGAAAAAACACTAAGTTTACAGTATCATTTACAGTACAAATTACTAGCAGACTGTGCCAACTCCAAAACTGACACATTCGGATTCGATTTTCCTTTATTTGTCATATTAAAACCATCAGGGGAGCAAAACCCTCAAGATTCCAGCAAGTAAATCATAAAAACATCTGAACTTATATCTTCACGTCTTAATGGTTTCTACATGGAGGGCTACAGCTATAAAGGACTAGTGATGGATGAAGGTTTAGTGATATAGGATTGCACCTTTAAATCTCTCTTTCACTCTGTGCTTCTCTCTGAAGCTGCTTACTTGCCTCTACCTGCCTGCAGCATAACTTAAGTGCCTTTATTCTTTCTCTCTCTTTGCTGAACACAGGCATTACATAGTCCCAAATGACTTGCAATCAGCTGTAAAAAAAAATGTTTTTTAACACCACATTTAAACGAAAAGTCACAGACTCATATTTACTACAGTACATCCACCTGATAATATTTCAATACCATTGATGGCAGAAGACAAAACTGCTTTGATTATTACTTATCTATATTAGAATGACTCAATAAGTGAAGAGAAAACAACCAATCATGATCATTCATCAATCAGCCAAATATTTTTTAAATAGGCCATTTGTTGTTTAATACTTGCTTTACTTCTCTTGTGTTTATTTATTCTGCCATCGTGGCCTAAAAAAACGTAAGGGATTTATATTAAACATTTTAAAAATTAGGTATAGGGAATACTTAGGGATGGCGAGAATAAAAGAAGCTTTGAAAGAGAAAAAAACAGCACTTAGAAACTGGAATCTCTCATTCTCCTCCAGACATACTGACATTCCTCAGTAGGCTTTGGAGAGAAGGATGATGATCTTCCCACCTTCCTCTCTCCTTAGCTTTCTTCCTTTGCCTGCAATCTGATCAGGAGTCTTGGAAGGGTATTTTGTCAGATTGCCAAGCTGTGCTGTCAATTGGAAGCAAGTGTTTTCCTCTCTTCTATTGACCCTCATTTAATATTCTTCCACAGACTTCATAATTCTAAAGTCCCAGAACAGGTCAGTTTAATGATGATAGACAGTTTTCTTATTTATTTCAGCATCAACATATTATCTGTTTAAAACAGAAAATGGTTCATAAATTACCACCAAGCTGGCGAGGTAGTGAGGAAGTTTTATTTTTTGGCAGTAAATAGTAACACAGCAACTGTGAAGTACTAAAGAGGCTTCAAATCACCATGTAGAGATTTAAACACCAGTAATAAATTTTTTAATTTATTTTTAAAACTATGATTTTAAAATCTGAACTGTCACATCACTAGATTTTATTAGTGTTACTGATTAACAGATCTGAAACTGAAAGAAAAGGGAGAAAATAAAATAAACTGAGTATCCACAACATACAGCATGACTGATGCCCTCTACTGGCCCTCCAGTGCATGACTGAAAAAATATTCGAGATTTCATAAAGAGCTTTGAATGAAGAGAACTAACCTGAGATGAGATTGTAACACCTGAATAAATACAAGTGAGTAAAAATGTAGAAGAGATAGAAAAAGAATTTTCATCTCTTATATGCATGTAATAGCCTCTAAATGCAATGCAAATTTCATTGGATTTTCTGCATCTATATGGTTTAAAAATATGTCCCCTACTGAAAGGGTCTTATCCAAAATCAACACTTTTGCACTGAGGTGTTTCATGCATGTGGGTCTGTACATTAGATTTATAGCATACTCTTTCAAATCCTCTGACATGTCTGAAGTCAGCTAACACATTATTTTTTCATATTTGTACCTTAATCTTTAGTTTTCAGGCTCTGAAATTGATCTACGAGCAGTTGAGAACAACTGATGCATTATAGATGAGGGCAAAGAAAATCAGAGATGGAGAAAAAGACATTGTAGAGGGTAGATGTAGTGAGAGGAACAGGCCAGAAAGAGAAAGTGAAAATAAAATAACCAGTGTTGGGGAAAGTTACTTTGAAAAGTAATGCATTACAATATTGCGTTACTTCCTTAAAAAGTAACTAATTGTGTTACGTTACTTTTGCGTTTTTTCTCACTTGGGTTGGGCCTGTTTTTTTTTGTTTTTTTTTTATAACAAGAAAATTATATTTTTGGGCAAATCTAAAGACTCTTTCACACCAAAAGTGAAATAATAAGCCTCAGGCTGAAGGAAATGCAAATTCACTTGTGTACAGTAGAGGGCACAGCTCAAACAAACCTTTCTGATGTTCTACCATTCTGGATTAAAGAAGAATAGGATGCATGAGAAAAAAGTTCAACACTTCACCAAAAAAAACAAAAAATCTAAAAGTTATTGTTGCTCAGCAGCAACATTCGTCAATAAAGGGAGATTAAATGCATACAAATATTTGTTCCCTTTTAGTCGGTCACGTTCGACGTACGTCGGAACTGACCGACGAATTGGGATCTGTTTTCAGAGACCAATCTACTTCGAGTGATTAAAAACGAGCCAATGGACATTGGCATGCGGTTCACGCATTCCACGCACCGCCCCGCACCGCGGGTATAAATACGGAAGTTGAAGTATCGCATATTGCTTTTAACTTCGGAGCCGAACGTTTTGCTGTATCAAGCAAAGAGTGTTTAGACTAGTCTCGAGGAGGATCGCTCTCTTACCTGGGTGCTGGTGTGACGGCGCGAGTAAGCGAGTGGCCGCTGCAACATACACTTGTTCCTGTGTTGGTTGGCTGGGCGTTACCGTTCTTTGAGTGCTCACACGCAGGCTTGCAATCGGACTGCTGTGAGCCGCGGCCATCTCCCTGAGTGCTTCAGCACTTCTAAAAGAGCATTTCCTTCTAAAAGAGCAACACGGTTTGACCCTGCATCTTTTTCAAGATGTCATTCAAACCGTGTGTTTCTGGATGCGGTTGTTTCCTGTCCTCATTTGACGGCCACGATCTCTCTCGCATATAAACATGTGAGATTGCGTTCGTGGGTGATTCATGTTCTCTCAGGAGAACGTGATCACGTCGGCACGTTGTTCGTCTCACCTTTCTCTTAAGGGCTTAAGCGTTCAGCGCGCCGTGTGCCGTCGAGCGCCTGTTGACAGCGGGGGTTGTCACAGCAACCCAGCACATCACTCGGCGCTCTAGATGCGCGGTCAAGACTATGAAACCTCAAACGGGGTCCCTTCGCCTATTCCCCGATCTAGTTTATTTTCTGGTGCACCAGAAAAGGGCTACTTCGGCTAATAAGCCTTGGTGACCTGAGGATTACAGTGGAGCTTCCCCGCCGGGTACATCTCCTCGGGCCCCCACTCCTCTATCGCATCACAAGCGTGCTGAGACTTTGTTCATGGGTGGTTCATGTTTTCTCATGAGAACATGGCCACGTCGGCGCGTTGTTCATCTTGCCTTTTTTCATAGGGGCTTGAGTGTTCAGTGCGCTGTGTGCCGTCGGGTCTGACGGCCACGCTCACTGTCTCACATGCCTGCTGGTAGCTTACAGATGGGATTGCTGGTCCTAAAAAATATATATATATATTAAAAAAAAAGGGAGGCCAGCATTTCGTTTGGGGCTCTGGCAGAGGACAGATGTCAATTGCTGCATCGGAGAGAGGGCTGTTATGCGCTGGAAATGGTAATGCTGTGTCTCACACTATAATAGTGTGTGCTCATACTGAATCAGATTCAGAGTTGACAGCCATTCTTTCCTGGGTGGCTGAGGCGTAATGCAACGCGTAAATCGCCTTGCCTGCCCCTGTGCCTTTTTTTTCCCGGATGTGCATCGGAAAAGTTTAGCAGTGTGGAACTATTTGGTGTCAAAATATGGAACACCAAAAGGGCCATAAACTGTATAAATTTTTTCCCTCTCTCACTACCCTCTGTCCTGCATGCACGAGGGTAGTCCCGGCCCAGGGGTTATGCGTGCGGTGATGGACCATGCTCTCTGGGCGACGGAAGTCACTGTACGCTTCCTGGGTCAGGCAATGTCCACACTAGTGATCCAGGAATGTCACCTGGGGCTAAACCTGGCAGATATGCGTGAGCCCGATTAAGTGCGGTTCCTCAACGCCCCTGTCTGTCAGGCTGGCCTCTTCGGCGACGCCATCAAGAACTTTGCCCAGCAGTTCTTGGTGGCCCAGAAGCGGACGGAGGCGGTTTAAAAAACATCCTGCCCCGACGACTAGCTGCTGCCTTCACCCAGTCGTCGGCCGCAGCGCCCAACCCGTCCAGGGTCCCGCGAAGTCCGCTGGCAAGCGCAAGCGGCCCTGAAACGGGCAGCCCAGTGAAAAGGGGACCTGCTCTCTGGGAGACGGTGTCCGCACCCCTCCCTCCCCCGGAGGAGGACCGGGGGGAGAATATTTTTTGTTTTCGGTCCTGCCGCTGGCTCTCAGAGCAGTTTCTTCTTTTCCTGGGCCCCGAGAGGACCAGGTTGGCAGTGTGCGACGCCACCGGGCCTTGCTGCTCCTTTCCTCTCCTCTCCCCCTCGCCATGGGGCAGCAGTGTGGGCACCGAGGATGCCCCCGGGCCTTCTCACCCACACTCTGCCCCACCCTGGAGTACTCAGGCAACACTCCGGGCCGCCTCCAGGCCTCCCGAGTCGGGTCTGCGTACTCCACCTCGCTGCCTCACCCCGGGCACGTCTGTGGTGCCGTTGGTCCCGCTTGCTCGGTCTCTGAGGGCCTGGCTAGGTCTTCCCAGGCCGTCTCGCTGGCTCATCCGTACCATCAGACTCGGCTCCGCGATTCAGTTCGCCCGCCGGCCTCCCAAGTACAGGGGCATCCTCTTCACCTCCATGCGGAGCAGCGATGCCCATGTCTTGTGGTCCAGATCGATGTCCTGCTCGCGAAGGACGCGATCGAGCCGGTTCCTCCAGCCGATATGAGGTTGGGGTACTACAGCCCCTACTTCATTGTGCCCAAGAAAGGGGGTAGGTTAAGACCAGTCTTGGACCTGCGTGTTCTGAATTGGGCCCTGCACAAGCTCCCGTTCAGAATGTTAACGCAGAAACGCATTTTCGAATGCATCCGTCCCCGAGATTGGTTCGCAGCGATCGACCTGAAGGACGCGTACTTTCATGTCTCCATTCTCCCTCAACACAGACTGTTCCTACGCTTTGCGTTCGAGGGGAGGGCATTTCAGTACAAAGTCCTGCTCTTCAAGCTGTCCCTGTCGCCTCGCGTCTTCACGAAAGTCGCAGAGGCAGCCATTGTTCCGCTCAGAGAACGCGGCATTCAGATTCTCAACTATCTCGACGACTGGCTCATATTGGCTCAGCCCCGGGATCAGTTGTGCGAACACAGGGACCTGGTGCTCCGTCACCTCAGCCTGTTGAGCATTCGGGTCAACCGAGAGAAGAGCAAACTCTGCCCC
Organism: Rhinogobio ventralis; assembly: GCA_039654625.1. NCBI lineage: Eukaryota > Metazoa > Chordata > Actinopteri > Cypriniformes > Gobionidae > Rhinogobio > Rhinogobio ventralis. The sequence continues at coordinate 33,244,738 of CM077196.1, read as the reverse complement.
ACGCAGAGGATCTCTTATCTCGGTATGGAGCTGGACTCGGTCAACCGGACTGCGCGCCTCACAGAGGAGCGAGTCCGGTCAATGTTGAACTGCTTGAATACGTTCAAAGGCAGGACAGCGGTCCCACTGAAATTCTTTCAGAGGCTCCTGGGGCATATGGCATCTGCAGCCGTGGTAACGCCACTCGGATTGCTTCATATGAGACCGCTTCAACGCTGGCTTCACGACCGAGTCCCGAGATGGGCGTGGCAGCGCAGCAAGTACCGGGTCTCAGTTACTGCTTACTGTCGCCAAACCGTCAACCCGTGGGCGGACCCTGCCTTTCTACGGGCCGGAGTGAACCTAGAACAGGTGTCCAGGCATGTTGTGGTCTTCACGGATGCCTCTTCCACGGGCTGGGGGGGCCACGTACAACGGGCACACAGTTGCGGATCTGTGGACGGGGCCCGAACTGCATTGGCATATCAATTGCCTAGAGTTACTGGCGGTACATCTCGCCCTGTGCCGCTTCAAAAAGCCGCTACAGGGCAAACACGTACTGGTCCGTACGGACAGCACTGCGGCCGTTGCGTACATCAACCATCAGGGTGGTCTATGCTCCCGTTGCATGCTCCGGCTCCCCCGCCATCTCCTCCTGTGGAGTCAGAAGCGTCTGAGGTCGCTTCGGGACATTCACATCCCAGGTGCGCTGAACCAGACAGCCGACGAGCTCTCTCGTCAGTCGACACCTCCGGGAGAGTGGCGACTCCACCCCCGGAGCGTCCAGCTGATATGGGACCTCTTCAGAGCCCGGCAGGTAGACCTGTTCGCCTCTCCGGACTCGACCCATTGCCAGTTGTATTAGTCCCTTGTCCGGGGGCACCCTCGGCACAGATGCACTGGTGCACAGCTGGCCCCGGGACCTACGCAAATATGCGTTTCCCCCAGTGAGCCTTCTCGCACAGACACTGTGCAAGGTCAGGGAGGATGAGGAGCAGGTCTTGCTAGTTGCACCCTACTGGCCCAACCGGACCTGGTTCTCCGAACTCTCACTCCTCGCGACAGCCCCTCCCTGGCCGATCCCCCTGCATGCACTTTCGGTCAACGAATCGTGCCTAGAATTCGGGCCGGCCAACTCTCACATTGTCCTGAGACCCTGGCCTGGATATGTGCCCAAGGTTCCCACCACTCCCTTCCGGGACCAGGTGGTGAACCTGCAAACGCTACCTTCGGAGGAGGCAGACCCAGCCCTAGCTTTGCTCTGTCCCGTCCGCGCTCTACGCGCCTACGTGGACCGAACTCAAAGCTTTAGAACCTCAGAGCAGCTCTTCGTCTGTTACGGAGGCCAGCAGAAGAGAAAGGCTGTCTCCAAGCAGAGGTTAGCCCACTGGATAGTGGATGCTATCATCTTGGCTTACCAGTCCCAAGACGTGCCTTGCCCGTTCGGGGTGCGAGCTCACTCCACTAGGAGTGTAGCCTCCTCCTGGGCGCTGGCTCAAGGCGCCTCGCTGACAGATATATGTAGAGCTGCGGGCTGGGCAACACCTAACACGTTCGCTAGATTCTATAGCCTCCGTGTAGAGCCGGTATCTTCCCGCATCCTCTCCCCCAGTGGCCAGTAGCGCTAAGTACCCGTTCTAGTGTCGGCTTGCATACGCCACTCCCGCCTCCGGGCCGGATACGTGTGTCTATTGTCTCCAGTTGTGTTCCCCGGAAACGGCTAACCCGTTTGAGCTCCTCCGTCACCCCTTCGGTGTCAGATGTTGCGGCTGTTTGACACCAGGCCTGCACCTGTATGCTTGTGGAACGTGTGTATGGGCTGGGTTCCATATGTAGCGGTTCCCTAACGGTAACCCCATATGTGTATTCTTCACGGTACCAGCTACCCTACTCGGCTAGCGTGTCTTTCCCTTGTCTTTCCCTTGACAGAGCCCGCTCTGTCATCTCTGGTGGTGTTCTTCCCCCCCTGGGACCAGGTTGGGTCCACCCCAGAGACTGCCATAGGTAGCACTACTCTGCTAGGTTAGTCCTTATGAGTATTCCCACCTCTCCTTCCACTGAAGGACGTGGCTCCGCAGCGTACCATCTCCCCGAGACGGGCACGCTTTCCCAGCGTTATCCAATAGTCACGCTGAGTGGGTCTTGCAGGAACAGCTGTGACTGGAAGGGCCAGCATCTCTGGCGTGTTAGTAGGGATCCCTATTCGTCGGTCAGTTCTGTCGAACGTGACTGACTGAAAGGGAAAGTCTCGGTTACGTATGTAACCCTCGTTCCCTGAAGGAGGGAATGGAGACATACGTCCCGTCGCCAGGTGCTGTGCTTCAGCTGAAGGCTGAATCACCTATCTCGGCTCCTCAGTTGTAAAGCGATATGCGGTACTTCCACTTATGTCCATTGGCTCGTTTTGAATCACTCGAAGTAGATTGGTCTCTGAAAACTGATCCCAATTCGTCGGTCAGTTCCAACGTATGTCTCCATTCCCTCCTTCAGGGAACGAGGGTTACATACGTAACCGAGACGTTTTATTTAAGATTTAATTATAGAATACTGAATCGTTTTTGTGCAAGTGAGATTAGTAATTATTTAGTCGAGAACTACAATAAGCATCTTCACACACCTCTGCACTTACGATTTTTCTCAACATTGGGACAAGAGAGCTGTCAGTCAATAAATTGGAAAACAAAGTAACTTGCATTACTCATTTGAAAAAGTAACTCAGATATTTTGTTGTAATGCGTTACTTTACTAGTTACTTGAAAAAGTAATTGATTATGTAACTCAAGTTACTTGTAATGCATTAACCCCAACACTGAAAATAACAATGTGAAAATGTGAAAAAGTGAAGCAGTAAGAAAGAAGGAAAAACAAAAACAAAGAAATAAAAAAGAGAACAAATGAAAGTGAGGAATGAAAGGAAAAATGGAAAGAATTTTAAAGAACAAAAGAGAAAACATGAGTCAAGCAATACCGTCATCCAACCATTCCCACATTATATTGTCAAACAAACAAGTACACAATCAGAAGAAAGAGAAGCTGAATTAAACAGGTATAACTCATATAGCAACAGCTGCTACTGTCAATCACTGCGCATGGATCCGCCACACCTATTCATTTCTCACACACATACAGTTTTTAAACACAATTTTATACCCTGCAGGCATCACCTGTGTGGGTGGAGTGGAGTGGATAAGAATGTGTGGTAATGTGGGTGAGCCTAATTGTAGTGTTGTGGGGCATAACTGTCACAGTCTTTCTGATAACTGATTTAGTATCTGCTTTTGAAATTTATGTTGCTTATCTAGTATTTGAGGTCTGTTTTGATGTTTTAGAAATCTATTATTCTGGGAAAAAGTCAAAATTTGTTACCCAGTTCTAAGAAATCTGGATAATAGATAAAATTACAAGCAAAACGTAAATTAATTAGAAAGAATCTTTTGGTATGTTGTGAATATTTTGTCTAGTTCATTCGGTTGCTGGTGTAATGCTGGCCTGTTATGTCCGTTGCAGACGGCAGGACGAAGCTTAGTGTTTCTCAGAATTTTCTAGAAATAACAAACCAGTTCTTCTCCACTCATGGATTCTGTTTTATATTCTGAAAGTGAGTGAGGGGCAGAAAATAAAAAAATAAATATGTAACACTTAAGGTCCTATTAACATTAATTATGCATCAGTGACATTAACTGACATTAACTAACAATAAGCAATACATTTGTTACAGTATTTATTTATACATCCTTATTGGTAGTTCATGTTCAGGTCATTCAATAATATTAAACAGACATTACTTTTGGTTTTAATAATGTATCAGTAAACGTAGAAAAGATTAATAAATAATGAAGTAGTATTAATTATTAGATCATGTTAACTAGTTAACTAATGTTAACAAACAATTGTAAAGTGTTAACAAAATACTTAAAGAACACTCGTATTAATTACAGATTAAGATTATATGGGGAAAAAAGATTAAGAAGATGTTACCTTAACAGCAAATGATTGCTGTTATATTATTCATTTAAGTACCAGCTTTATATATTATTTTTATATATATTACATGTTTTGGGGAGGAATCTACAAAGAGTGAATTCTTCTATTTTATAAAGTAGATCATCTAAAATTTGGTATATTTGATCATATTCTATTTTAGGCCTTTCTGTTTAGTTTACTAGAGTTTACTACACACACACACACACCATAATGATCTGTAGCCTTAGATACACTACCGTTCAAAAAAGACAAAAGATGTCTATTTCAAAGGAATGCTGTTCTTTTAAACTTTCTATTCATCAAAGAATCCTGAAAAAAATGATCAGGTTTCCACAAAAATATTAAGCAACACAACTGTTTTCAACTGATAATAATGAGAAATGTTTCTTGAGCATCAAATCATCATATCAGAATGATTTCTGAAGGATCATGTGACACTGAAGACTGGAGTAATGATGCTGAAAGCTTTGCCATCACAGGAATAAATTACTTTTTAAAATATATTCAAATAGAAAACAGTTATTGTAAATAGTAATAATATCTTACAATTTACAGCTTTACTGTATTTAAAAAAAAATGAAGCCTTGGTGTGCAAAATAAACTTCTTACAGATGCCAAACTTAAATGTAAGTGTATTCGCTTGTATTCACTGTCTGAAATACCACCAAATTCAATTCCAGTCTCCAAATATTGTTGTTTATAATAATAATAAAAGTTAATATCTGACATTTATGGAAATGTCGTTCACCATTCACAGCCATTTCTTATGCTAGAAAAAAGGCAGGACTTTTTTGCTGCCTTGCATTCATTCTCACCACTCATTTCCTATTCAAAGACAATGTGGCTATAAATGGGGCAGTTTGAGAAGGTCCTGACACTCCACAGGCCTCTGTCCTTTCTCTCCCTTTGTGTCCTGTAAACATGTGTCACAGTTCTCTTCTGCACTGGAGGGAAAAATGCTCTCAGCTGGTTTGTTGATACTTGTTCTTCTGACACACTCTCACAAATTTAAAGATGGACACAAATCAAAGAAGCATCTTATGCTCACCAAGGGTAAAACAGTAATATTGTGAAATATTATTGCAATTTAAAATAACTTTTCTATTTTTCAAATGTAATGTATTCCTGTGATGTCAAAGCTGAATTTTCAGCATCATTCCTCCAGTCTTCAGTCACATGATCCTTCAGAAATCATTCTAATATGATGACTTGCTGCTCAAGAAACGTTTTCTATTTTTATCTGTTAAAAACAGTTGTGCTGCTTGATATTTTTGTAAACACGTTTGTAAAATGATAACGGTCTTTAGTCACTTTTGATCAACTTAATGGTCCCTGCTGAGTAAAAGTTTCGAACTGACCTTAAACTTTTGAATGGTATGAAGTGCTTATGATTTTTTAAAAAGACAGGATATTATTAAAAGGTGTTTCAAATTCAGTCATGGCATATGCATCTAACTTGAGAAATTCACTGAAATGTTTCTGGTTTTGACCAATAAATGAGTGTCTAAGACGATTTTATAAATTGTTTAGTGGCAAGAGTAAAGTCCTATTCTTCTTGCGTTTCCTCTCCCCGTTGGAAAAGCACACAGATTGGAAACAGCTGTGGCCCATTCTGGATGGCGTACAGCTGGAAGTCTCGTCAGACCGCTGGATCAGCCAACGAGAAGGCCACGGGAGATCCACATCTGGAGAAGAGAGAGAGCGCGCGAGCGGAAAAGGATCCCAGACGCATGCCAGTTTCACCATCTCTCCTTCACACACACACAGACGCGCCAGTCCTTGTGCGAAAGGGAGGAACATTCCCTTCTGCTGCATTCACACATTCCCTCCTCTACGTGATGATATTTGATGATACTTAATGTTTTCATTAAAGGGATAGTTCACAAAAAAAAAGAACATTCTGTCATCATTTACTCACCCTCATGTAATTTCAAACCTGTATGACTTTCTTTCTTCTGTGACAAACAAAAAGAATTTTTGGGAAGAATATCCTGGCCACTCAATTCAATATAACGTAGTAAGTAATGGAAGAATAATAATATATTATGATAGAAAATAATTTTATTATTGTAAAATAATAATAATAATAATAATTAATAATATATTATATATATATATATATATATATATATATATATATATATATATATATATATATATATATATATATATATATATATATATATTAGGGCTGCACAATATATAAAAATGTACATATCGCGATATGAATATCGCACGCAATATCTAAATGATTTTAATAGGCTACTTCAACATTGTGAAAAGTGTACGTTTTAGGTCGACGCATATAGCAGAGAATATACTGGGCACACGAATGTTACTTATGTGACTTGCTTGACATTAAAAAGAGTTATTAAACGCCTCCTTGCAGTCTCGCGCTGTCTGACACACACACCGAAACGTGCACACAAGCCGCCTCTCTGAAAGCATAAAATCAGTGCTCTTGGCTGAATAACCTTTGTAGCTTTATTATGTATCAGTGTATATTTAATTAATGTGAAGACTACTGTTTTTAGTTCTTATTTTTAATAACAAAGATAAATTAAAATAACAAAAATAATCGTCCCCCCCTTAGTTCAGGTGTCTTTGTTTACCTGGATGTTCTTGATGTTAAGTTTTAGTTTGACATTACTGTTACCAAGTCAAGCAAAGAGTTTTTGGTATTTAAATATTGGCATTACATTTTTAGTTTGTTTACATTGATGTTACAATTATATTGTCAGATTTGTGACATTCCTTTTTGCTAAAACACTGCTGGTCACTTTCAGAAGTTATCGATGCTTTCTTTTCCCAGAAAGAATGTGAGTTTTTAAATATTTTTTTTATATCATTTAAATAGATTTTACACACTTAAAGCAATATCGTATCGCATATCGAATATCGCATTATTTAACAAGGTATTGCATATCGCACTTTTCTTCAATATTGCACAGCCCTAACATATATACACTCACCTAAAGGATTATTAGGAACACCATACTAATACTGTGTTTGACCCCCTTTCGCCTTCAGAACTGCCTTAATTCTACGTGGCATTGATTCAACAAGGTGCTGAAAGCATTCTTTAGAAATGTTGGCCCATATTGATAGGATAGCATCTTGCAATTGATGGAGATTTGTGGGATGCACATCCAGGGCATGAAGCTCCCGTTCCACCACATCCCAAAGATGCTCTATTGGGCTGAGATCTGGTGACTGTGGGGGCCATTTTAGTACAGTGAACTCATTGTCATGTTCAAGAAACCAATTTGAAATGATTCGAGCTTTGTGACATGGTGCATTATCCTGCTGGAAGTAGCCATCAGAGGATGGGTACATGGTGGTCATAAAGGGATGGACATGGTCAGAAACAATGCTCAGGTAGGCCGTGGCATTTAAACGATGCCCAATTGGCACTAAGGGGCCTAAAGTGTGCCAAGAAAACATCCCCACACCATTACACCACCACCACCAGCCTGCACAGTGGTAACAAGGCATGATGGATCCATGTTCTCATTCTGTTTACGCCAAATTCTGACTCTACCATCTGAATGTCTCAACAGAAATCGAGACTCATCAGACCAGGCAACATTTTTCCAGTCTTCAACTTTCCAATTTTGGTGAGCTCATGAAAATTGTAGCCTCTTTTTCCTATTTGTAGTGGAGATGAGTGGTACCCAGTGGGGTCTTCTGCTGTTGTAGCCCATCCGCCTCAAGGTTGTGCGTGTTGTGGCTTCACAAATGCTTTGCTGCATACCTCGGTTGTAACGAGTGGTTATTTCAGTCAAAGTTGCTCTTCTATCAGCTTGAATCAGTCGGCCCATTCGCCTCTGACCTCTAGCATCAACAAGGCATTTTCGCCCACAGGACTGCCGCATACTGGATGTTTTTCACTTTTCACACCATTCTTTGTAAACTCTAGAAATGGTTGTGCATGAAAATCCCAGTAACTGAGCAGATTGTGAAATACTCAGACCGGCCCGTCTGGCACCAACAACCATGCTACGCTCAAAATTGCTTAAATCACCTTTCTTTCCCATTCTGACATTCAGTTTGGAGTTCAGGAGATTGTCTTGACCAGGACCACACCCCTAAATGCATTGAAGCAACTGCCATGTGATTGGTTGATTAGATAATTGCATTAATGAGAAATTGAACAGGTGTTCCTAATAATCCTTTAGGTGAGTGTATATACACACATATACACACACACACAACTATAAAAGTATCATACATTTTTTAAAAGTATTTAAAGATCACAAAGGCTGCATTTATTGATAAAAAATACAGTAAAACAGTAATAATGTGAAATATTATTACAATAATATAAAAAAATAACTTATCTATTTTAATACATTTATTGACCCCAGATTTTTTAACAGTATAGTTGTATCCACATCTCCCATGGTCATATCATATCTTTGCATTAAAAATATACTAAAAATCTAATTTGTTAGATTGAAAACCTTAACATCTACCAGCTCTCAGCTCTATGAATTTGGTGAGTAACCAACTAAAGCTTTAAAATAAAATAAAATAATAAAAAAGTTCATGGTAATTGGGTGCATCAATTTAAAAAAAATCTGAATCATGTAGGCCAGTCAAACTATTAAATTGCTCATTCCAATCTATGACCTATTTTACTGAAATGCATGCGAAATACATGTGATTGACCAGAAAATCCTCAGATTCTGTTTACCTTGATTTAAGGAAGAAACATTGTTCCAACACACCTGCCTAAACAAACACCCTCTACGCAATTTTTCACAAAGCTCTGTATAAAAGTAATAAATGTGTAGTTGTTGCCTTGATATTAAATCCTATTTTTGATTTGATTAAAATAACTTAATTTAGATGTTACACCATTCAGTATATTTTAGGTTACCTGACAAAACATTTAAAGTGTGTGGTGTTGTCTGTGCTGTCTAAACAGTGCCTGCAAATTTAGTTCTCAACCAAAAAAAAAAAAGAAACCATTTGAAATTATTTGAAGCAATGAAACCAGACCTCCTTGATCAGAGCGATTCACACACACACATGGCTGTTGTTACAAAAACCATTCAAAAGAACATTACGTTTAAAGCAGTTTGGTTTGACTGTTTTATTTAAAGAGTCCACAAAGGGAAAATTATATTTGTTGTCCAAGCTTTAAAGTCAGGAAGATAACTTGTAACTAAACAGCATTGTCAGCTGCAATGTATGGCACAGCAAAGGATGAACTTAAAGGGATAGTTCACCCAAAAATGAAAATTCTGTCATTATGTAACCATTTCACACTTTCTTCTGTGGAACACAAAAGAGGATTTTTGCAGCAAGTTGTTGTCCAATGTCATTGACTTTCATTGTATAGTATGTTCAACAAGGTCAGTCATACAGGTTTGGAACAACATGAGGGTGAGTAAATGACAACTTGGAGGTACCATAGTATCAAAGTGCTTCACTGCCTCGACTGAAAGCCTCCTATTTCTCTCAGAAAGATTTCCTCCCTCTGAATCAGTATTTAGACTAGAGAGCATGAATTACAGCAAGCCACCGATGGCTATAGATATCCTGGCACTGCCCAGCAAAGACAGGCTAATTATGTATTGCAGTGAGTTTGACATGCGTGGCGCACAGACAATCCAGTAAAACCTCCTACGCTCCTCAATTCTCCACCACCAGCCGCTCTCTCTTTCTGAGCATGCTCAGTAAATCTGGCCCAAAACAGGAAGTCTGGAAGTACCGAAAATTTTAAAGAATTCAACAGTTTACTGCTCAGCTTAACTTTCAAATTCCCCAGAAAAATGTATGAAAAAATTATGCGGTGTTACACCCGATTCATAAATTAAAATGATAATTAATTTTCATACCTAAATGGGCAGAAAACCATTTAAACTGCTCATGGTGTTTTCTTCAATTCCATTTCCACTTTAAACATGTATTGAGTAACTGATGTCACAGCATTTTGGGGCCAACTTGTCCAAGCGTTTTGAATTAATTAGTGATTAACTTTACCTCAATAACACAAAATAATACACTAACAAACAGAAAGTTATACACGGCTGCAAAATGGAAACAAAAGGAGAACTGAAGAGGGACCTAGAGGAGACAGGTCTGAGAGAGTTTTTCCTAAATAAAGTACATTTAGAGTAGGATCCATCTGAAACGCACAGACGCACTTTGAAAAAAATTATAGTATATTAAAAAGAGTGAGTCAGAGAGAAGGAAAAGGGAGAGGACCAGAGTTTTGTCTCTGACAATGGCTTCATTCATCTCAGGCTAACATTATACATGTTTCAAAAGGAAATGTCCACTTAGTCCTCTGGAGCACAGGCTCACCACCACACCTTTGATTCCAGACCTTGTCAAAATAGTCACCGGAAGATTTACAGGGATAACACCATCAGTGGTAAAAGTAAGAGTCAGGCCCCTTGAGGCCCAGGTAAATAAACTCACAAGTTAAAGACAAATTGGTATTCATCAGGTTTCAGAAGACTCAACAGATCAGCTGTTTTCTAACAAAACTGCTGCATATTTCAAAGCAAAATATTGACTAGTAAACTGAGTTTGTTTTCTAACCCATGATGAGAACGGAAAGATATTTTACTTACAGATTGGAGCACACTTTTGAATGTTAGATGTAGCTACATTAGTGATGTAAATGAGATGATGAGTCTGTAGGTGGCGCTATAGAGCAACAACCTCACTACTGTTGGAATCTGGAATCCGTTCAGCAAAAAAGCTGGTCTTCCTGATTTGGGATTATTTATTTTACACAGAAGAGTCAGTTTAAGTTATTAATTCCCGCATTTTGTAAAAAGAGTTGCCTTTTTTTGTTGCCAAAAATATAAAGTAAATTCGAAACAATAAATGCTTTACAATAAAAACTAAGCCCTGTTTATTAAGGAGAGACTGTCACTGAAATAACTCCTTCCCAGAAACATATAAATAAAATAAAGAATATTTTGCATAGCATCAAAGAACAGAACTCATAGTTTCAAAATGTTTAACTACTCATATGTTGGGCATAGTACGACTGCTCATTGCTGATGAATTAGACGCAAGTTAATCAAAACAGTAGTAGGTAGTAGGAAATTTGTGCTTTAGAGCTGCCTTTACTGCGGGTGTCTTTATACGCTCTCCATTTATGCTGCAATGCTGCCCCCTAGAGGTGCAATGTAATCAGACATAGAACAGTGGCCCGTTGCATAAACTGCTTAAACTATTAAGTCAATTGTTTTCTTCAAGACTGTTCATAACTTTTTTTTAAGTCAGTTACATAAAAACGTAGATTGGTATAACTTGATACACAAATATAAGAGTGATTATACTAAATGCTCGTTGGTCATAGTTCTTAAGACATCTTAAAGGAACACACCGACTTTTTGGGACTTTAGCTTATTCACTGTATCCCCCCCGAGTTAGATAAGTCCATACATACCATTTTTATCTCTGTGCATGCCATAACTCTGTCTGATGCACCCACCGCTAGCCTAGCTTAGCACAAAGACTGGAGGTAAACGGCTCCATCTAGCCTACTGCTCAATAAATGACAAAATAACGCCAACATTTTCCTATATATATGTTGTGATGTGTATAGTTACATCGTGTACTAAGACCGACGGAAAATGAAAAGTTGCAATTTTCTAGACTGATATGGCTGGGGACTATACTCTCATTCCTGCGTAATAATCCAGGAACTTTGCTGCCGTACCATGGGTGCAGCGGCGCAATGATATTACGCAGTGCCTGAAAATAGTCCCCAGCACGCTCTCTGTGCAAGCAGGTTGTCAGGTTGGTTATGTTGACGGAAGTTAGCCTATTTTCAGGCACTGCATAATATCATTGCACCGCTGCACCCATGGTACGGCAGCAAAGTTCCTGGATTACTAAACAGGAATGAGAGTATAGTCCCTAGCCATATCGGCCTAGAAAATTGCAACTTTTCATTTTCTGTCGATCTTAGTACACGATGTAACTATACACATCACAACATATATATAGGAAAATGTTGCCGTTATTTTGTCACTTATTGAGCAGTAGGCTAGATGGAGCCGTTTACCTCCAGTCTTTGTCCTAAGCTAGGCTAGCAGTGGTTGTGTCAGACAGAGTTATGGCACGCACAGAGATAAAAATGGTATGTATGGACTTATCTAACTCTGGGGGATACGGTGAATAAGCTAAAGTCCCAAAAAGTCGGCGTGTTCCTTTAACACATGGATGTTTATGCAACTGGCCCCAGAAATGTGTGTTTGTGGCATTTCAATCAAGGTAAAACTATACTGCCTGAATATACGTACTTGAGAAAAACTGTCACTGATAAAATTCCAATAGCAAATAAAAACGATGTTGAATAGAAATAATAATAGTCAGAAAAACTACTGGTTAATTTGCGAACACTTAGGGTACAAATAAATGCTGTGGTTGTACCCTCACTGGGTCATATTTACACCTAAAGGAACTAATATACACCATTTCGGGGTAAATAAGGTACAAATATGTTTCCAAATGTTAAAAGGATGTTTGTACCATTTAATCAGCTAACAAAGATGATCACTTGTGTGACTGAAAGGTTGACAGGGGGTGGGTGGAATCAAGACTACCAAACCATTCAAGTGCATGAAATTCTTGCACCTGAGCTGCTGAGCATTATTATTTCCCAATATAGTAAATGGTTATTTTATTCGAGAGACAGGAGCGTTTTAATAAATAAAATAAAAAAGTCAATTAGTAAAAAACAAACAAACTTCAGGATGCCTTCAGAACGTTTTTTTTATTATTATTCCAAGCTAGACAAATGTTTTTATATTTATCTTTTAAGCAAGATCTTAAATTTTTAGTAGGCCTATGCATTACTTCCGCATCCAGACCAAACCAATCGTTTCGTGTCTTAAGACATCAATGTGTCGTCACGAGCGAGGTTTAATATGGATTCGTATATGTATGTTTTTTTACTCTCATAGCTCTCATACTCTAAAATGTTGCCATTGACATGCATTATACGACTGGCAACGGTTGTATCAATCATAGTTTATGATACTTACACACGTTTTTTCTATCAAGATAATTAGCACAGATGAACACAATTTTGAAGCCTAAATGCAGTCGCCAGAAGTAAAAGGCCAAAGGTAGGCTATAAACTACACCACGGTCCCGCGATTTCAACGTCACCATCACTAAGCTTCCGACAACTTTTTCAGTTATCTAAAACATTTTCCTAGAATGTTTGAGTTAGAATAGTAGTTTATAAGAGCACAATTATGAGCATAATGAGGCTGTAAAAGCGGACTGAGCTTACCTTTTTCGGCATGATGACGATTAATCTCCTCGACAGCCTCTGTAGTCCTATTTAGCCACTTGTTAGCAACCACCTTTTTCAAGACACGTAACAGCTTTGAAAAATCAAGAGTGGGTAATACTGATGTATTTTATGTCATAGAATAAAACGTGAAAGTGTCTTGAGCTTGTGTTCACCACATACCTTGTTTCAGCCATTTAAACAAAATCCCATTCAAAAAACCCATTGACTTCGGTACGAGGCAACCTGAAGTGCTAAAATGCTAACTCGCCTCCGCGTTTTGGCCTACAAAGTGATGTCATATCTGCACCACTCTATTGAGGGCGATTTCAGACACAGCCTATGTGTAACCCCTCACCCAGGTCCTATTCTCCCCACTCTGTGCAAACCCGGGTCGGACACTCTAACAAGGAAGCTAAAGGCTGTAACCTCTAGCGTTAGTCGCCAGAGCATCTCTTGAGATCAGAGGAGTGAGGTTTACTTGCACAGTGACTACTAGCTGGCCTCCGTTACATATGTACTGTCAAAGACGTCCATCTATCGCATATTTACATAGAAAAATAATTAACAACCAGGCATTCTGTTTTTTAACGAAACTTGAGTCTCAACTGAGATACAGGCTGTTTCTCAATATGCGTTCTTAAGCGATCTTGTGTCCTTGTGTTCTCGTACTACGTCATCAGCGTGAAAGTACCGGATGTGTTCTTGACGTTATCGTGACTTTATCGAGGCAGTGTTGCCAACTTAGCGACTTTGTCACTATATTTAGCGACTTTTCAGACCCCTTTAGTGACTTTTTTTTTATAAAATACAGCGTTCAACTGCAACGGCTACTTAAAAGGATCACAAAAGTCTGCTAAGCATGCAGTTCCGTCTCTGTGTTATTGTTTACACGGTCGTTGAGGCTGGTAACATACAGAGCCATTGAGAGAGATGGCACTGAGCTGCCTTTCCCAAAAGCATTGTAACAATAGCCACCGACTTATATTAAAATACGATCAACTTGGGCATACAGTGCTTTTGGGAAACGCAGCCCTGGTCTGTTATTGTCATGTTCCGGAAGCGTAATGTGGGCAGCCACGCCATCATTTTAAAAGTCTCTGTTTTAGTCCATTTACACTGAAACGCAACCCCTGAGTTTTCAAACTGAAACAGGGCCTGCTCTGTTTTTTAAAAGTCTCCGTTTTCGTGGTTCGAAAACGCCGGAGTAGTGTAGACAACAGGAGTAACGGTAGCAAAAGTTAAATGTTTTAAAACCAAAACGCATTAGTGTAAACGGGGCCTCGGTTCGAAAACAGAAATCCTTTATTTATGTGGTAGATAGAAAAAGTAATTTCATTACATGGAATGAACAGAGAATTTTTTGCTTTCTGAATGCGATTTTATTTTTTGATAATGGAATGACAGATGGAACAAGAATGGAATTACAGCTTGTTTTCAAAATTGGCAGTTTATTTACTAAGAGTTTGCTTCAAGAGGGCTGCCATCAATAATAATACGTATACAAGAAGAGATACACATCCAAAACCAATCCTTTTTGACTCTGTAAGGTCAAGTATTTGTTCAAGTCTTGCAGTCTCTATGGTGTCTAGATGTTAAAGCTAAGCACAATGTGCTTACTACTCATTTAAGTTCAGATAACAGACTGCTAAAACGCTCTCATTAGAACAAATTAACACATCCTCATACTTTTGCTACAAGAAATCACATGGGCTAAGTTATTATGCATCCACCCTTCTCCTTGAAGGGGTTTTTGTCCTCGGGAACTCCTTTTATGAGAGGATCTTCTGAGGCTTGGGCCTCAACCCATTCACAAATCTCCTTCGCGGTTTTAGAGACCTGAGGAAAAAGGGAAAGTATGTCAGCCGGTGCCTCTTACTGGTACCTGAAAGCATTATCAAAATATTGAATAAACAAAATGCAAGGGGGCTATGTAAAAAATGAATGACACATATTTCTTTGGGCTGCCAAATAAATCAGAAGGCAGAGGAACTTACAGGCTCTCTAGTGTTCTTAACTTCCTTCTGAAGTTGTTCCAGCTCCATTTTCAGGATTTCCTTATCGGACATATCCCGCGCCATCTTGCCCTGAGCAAAGAAAGTTACAGTGTTAAATGTTAAATCTGTCAATCTTTGTTTTATTTGCATTTCCAAATACCTCAAAAAATGATGAAAAATAATGTTCATAATGCAACGGGGGGAATAGGATTTAAATCAGAGCATGCACTAGCATACATGTGGTTATTAATACCCAAATATTTGTCCTTTAAGATCAATTTACTGTATAACACATGGGATACATTCCAGTTAAACGGTAATGCTTATATTAAGTGTCACTGCATTAACAGATTTTATTGTTCAGAAGTTAAGCGAGCAGAACAAATTCAACTCATGATTATGTAATACTAAACCATTAATTTTGAAAAAGATCAGTTGAGCTGCCTTAGTAAAGTGACTGCTCTTTTGCTGCTTTAAACAGACTGACTGAAATATTTGTAAAATATTTTTACACAAGATAACTGAACAACAGCACCAAACAACTTAAACCTGTCACTTAACAAGTTACAAAATATTCGTGCTTAGCGGTGTCATTGTTTGTTTTCAGAGGTGTTTTAGATGTTATTTTAAAAACTACTTGTCCTCTTTCATTAAATCCTGATTAAGGTGTGAACAAAATTGCTTATATAATATCAAATTGTATTACATTAAACAAGTGTATATTATAAAAGATTGGAATTTAATTTCTACCATAACTACAGTACCATTAACAAGGCCTAAATATAATTGATTCTACAACATGTAATTTCGCCTAAAATGACGATATAATATTGTCAAGACCTTTCCCGGATGAGCATGACAAAGTATTTTTAGTGTACATAGGCACATTTACTACGGAGAAACATTCTGACCAATATGATCAACAATTGTGATAACTTATTTATACGGCTGTGCTATTAGGGTAAGAAGATTTTCCACTGCTGCAATTCACATTGATGGCATTCAGAAGACAGCATAGCATTACATCATTCACAATTACTCATAACATTTACTCTAGTAACATAGTTACCTTCATCTGGCTGTATTGTTATATGCATATTGTCATTCATATTACTCATCGTTAGAACATAATTATGTTTACATACATACTTATCACCCTTAGAGCATTGTTTTGTTTTACCTACCTGTCGGTCAGTGGGGCAGGCGATGGAGGGAACAGGTCACTTGCTCCACTTTAAGGGACCATGTACAGGGTTTGTGGTCTGGAGATGAACTGAGTGATTCGGTCTGGTGCCGTCGCCTCTTCAGGATCACCTCCAGATGGTAAGAGGTGAGGGGGGGACTGATCCCCAACAAGCACACTTCCTTCATCCAGATTTCTGAGCAGCTTAAGCCATCTTGGTAATTAAGGAAGTCAAATCACCCGGAACCAGGGCAGAGCGTTTATTTGTTAGTGCATGTGGGCTGTTCTTACAAGATTTAATTTTATGTAATGTCTTGTGCCATGAAAAAATTGTGGAATTTGTGCAAAGGATCTATCTGTGCATTTGATGTTTTTAAGAGCTTTAGCATGGTTAAATAAATTTTAGGTCAACATGCCACTGACCTTCTCTAGACAAGTGAGTTAGAGAGTAGGTGGCCTAGACATGACCAACTGAATGTGTAATCCATCTAGGCCTAATAAACAAGTCAATCACTCCCAAAACACCTGAAAAAATAAGTGGTTGATTGATAGGGGGTTTGCTGATGAGCAATAAAATGCTTATGTATAGCTCTTATACATAATGCTTATATACACCTAATTCAATTTACACTGTATTCCTCTGAGAAATTAGAAACAAATTTATTACAACATTTCTGAAATTAAATAAAATATTTATTGTAAACAATATTTATTTAATATATTTTATTCATTAATTAATTTATTCATTATCCACTGACAAAACTGTTCTCAAAATAGACAGTTAATAGGCCTGGCTGATATAATACAATACAATAAATACAGTACTGTGACCTTTGATCTCTCTTCACAGAGGCACAGCTGTTGACATGAAGGTCTCCTTGATCCGGTCCCTTGTACTGTAGCACAGTCCACCTGTAGGTGAGTGTAAGCACACCATTTCAAATACATTTAAATAAAATCAGAGTGTTGTGATATCCATAATGATGGAGAAATGCAAATGTTGACCTACAGTCTGAAGGATCTTATATTTGGTCTTTTACCTGTGTGATGTCAACTGCAATTAAAGGCCTCATCTGAGTGATCTGTTATCCTGGAGACAAGCCTCTTGCCTTAAATGAGTCACCTTAGCTAATCCAATCACAAGGTCTTGACTGTCTTAATCGAAGAGATTAGACTCAAAGATGTCACTCTCACTCTTGATTTTCACTATGAAATATAGAGCAAAGTTATTTATTTCCTCTTCCTGGTTATTTTTTGTTATTCTTTGATTTTTTGATTGTTTATCAACTGTAGAATGCATTTCCCCTTGCTAATAACATAATTTTTCAGCATTTTAAGGGTTAGTTCACCCAAAAATGAAAAAAAATGTCATTAATCATTTCCCCTCATTTTGTTCCAAACCTATTCTAATGAAACCTGAGATTTCTGTCCCTCCATTGACAATCCATGTAACTACCACTCTGTCATAAAATTCATAAAGAGTAAAACCAATTCTTATGAACTGAGCAGTTTAGTCCAAATTTTCTGAAGAGACGATTGCTTTATATGATGAACAGATTGCATTTTGGCTTTTATTCAAATATAAACATTGATCAGCGAACATAAACAGAAGCTCAACTGTACTTGTTTGACGCGCAAGTACAAACATGCTGCATATAGTGTTGGGTACCGTTCACATTTTAACCAGTACCGGTACCCAACGGTACCTTTTTCCGGTACTTTAGGGATGTTTACATCAATAACTGTAAAGAAACTGTAAGTCATTTATAGAAGTGTTATTGACATTATGCCAGATCTGCCTTGGTCGCTGTCTGCCATTGTCTGTGATGTTTGTTTACTGTAATATTTACCAGTAAATAGTAGGCTACTAGCTACTTACTTAACTGAATTCATAAAAACAACCATATACATTTTTTTTTCTTTTTAATTTCATTTCTATGAAAAGATTTCCCACAAATTCTGT
Source organism: Rhinogobio ventralis (assembly GCA_039654625.1). Taxonomy (NCBI): domain Eukaryota; kingdom Metazoa; phylum Chordata; class Actinopteri; order Cypriniformes; family Gobionidae; genus Rhinogobio; species Rhinogobio ventralis. Next base: position 33,226,358 of record CM077196.1, on the reverse strand, counting down.
GTTGTGTATTTTCTGGTAATCAAATGAAGACATAAAACATTAATTTAATTTAATCAAACAAACAAACTTTTTTTGTCAAACAAAGTGCTGCACAACTGAGCGTTATACTGTTAAAATTAAAACATGGAATAAAAATTGTGATTTATTACTTAAAAAATAAAGTTTTGATAATACATTATTATTACATTACTGTTAGTATTATTATTACATTGAGACATATCTAAATTCTACTGTACAACAGTAATTTATTTGTCAAGTTAAACCAAACTTGTCCTTGGTGGATGTCCTTACGCTTCCGGTGTGAGAACGATGGCGCGCTTGTGCTGCCGCTTCACGCTGGTACCTGTCTGTTTGTTTGTTTAAAGGCTGATACATTTTAGATATGTTACTGCTGGGATTCGACAGATCTGGATTACGATTATTTTCTAGACTACTTTCTTCACTCAGTAAGTTTTGGATGACTGACCATCTCCATCTCCATCCTATCCTTAAAGGATTAGTTCACTTTTAAATAAACTTTTGCTGATAATTTACTCACCCCCATGTCATCTAAGATGTCCATGTCTTTCTTTCTTCAGTCGAAAAGAAAAGTTTTTTTGATGAAAACATTCCAGGATTTTTCCCCATATAATGGACTTCAATGGGCACCAAACGGTTCAAGGTCCAAATGACAGTTTCAGTGCAGCTTCAAAGGGCTTTAAACGATACCAGATGATACCAGACGATGAATAAGGGTCTTATCTAGCGAAACGATACCTTAAAAAAAATGTTTAAGTTTTATAAGCATAAATGCTCGCCTTGCTCTGTTCTGTGATGCGCGTTCGTGACGTCACGTAATACGCAATTACTCCTGAATGGTGGTTAATGACATTCTTCTGTCCATGGATTCAGGGTTAATAAACATCTTGATTCTTCTCGATCTAAGCTCTGCATTCGACAGTCTGCCATGGAATACTCATTTCTCGCCTTACTGATATCACTGGTTCAGCTCTTTCCTGGCTCATTTCCTACATCAGTGATAGAAAATATTATATCACCATACAAGGGTATACATCTTCCACTGCTCTGCTTTCAAAGGGTGTTCCTCTAGGTTCAGTTCTTGGGTTTATCATTTATATATCCACTTGGTGACATTATACGCATGCATGGACATTAATTTCATTGCTATGCTGATGACATTCAAATTTACCTTACCACCATTTTCTGATAGGCCATCCCTGCCTGACTCACTTACTACATGTATCAGGGATATCAAGCATTGGATGTCCTGGAATTTCCTTAAACTAAATAATAACAAAACTGAAATATTGATGATTGGCTCTGCTACCTCAGTCAAAAGGATGGACCTGTCCTTTGAAATTGACGAGGTTTATGTTAAGCCTCCTTCATCTGTATGAAATCTTGGTGTATTATTTGAGTCATCTTTATCTTTTGACTCTCATATTTCTTCTGTTGCTAAAAACTCTTTTTTTCCATCTACGTAATATTGCACGTCTTCGATCTTCTCTCACTCTAGCTGATGCTGAAATCTTAATTAATGCATTAATCACATCACGCCTGAATTACTGCAATGCTCTGTTTCTTGGTCTTCCTAAAAAAGTATTGCAAGGTTTAGTGTGTCTTCAAAACTCAGCAGCAAAAGTTCTCACCTCCACCAGGCGTTCTGCTCACATTACTCCTCTACTGCATGATCTTCACTGGCTACCTGTGGCATCACGTATTCACTTTAAGATATTACTTCTAACATTTAAGACATTTAATGGTCTTGCACCTCCATATCTGTCTGACCTACTCTTCTCCTACTGTGTTCTCCTCCTGTACTAGTGTTGATGCTTCTAAATTATGGAATTCACTTCCCCTTACACTTCGTAATATATTATCTTTAGCCCTATTCACACGGGATTAGTATTATCTGTGGACCTCGTGTAATTTAGAAATCAAAGCCTTTGATTTTACTCGAATTTACAGACTTATCTCCCAGATATGATGTCAAGACTTGGAAATGTTTTGTCGTTATAGATATAGCTGTATGATATATCATAAACAGAAGAATGTTCCTTACCGCATGCTGCTATACATGTTATCTAGGCTTGCTGCGATAGTCTTTGTTGCCGGTGTTACCGGTGTTCATAACTGAACGTGTCTGCTTAATATAGCGTGAGAGTAATAATGATATTGAACACACCATTCAAGCAATTTGCTTCCGAATTGGCGCTAATTATAAAGTGAAAGTATAATGCGCATTGCGCACAGTGCGTGTTATGAATGCAGCCTCCATTCTTTGCGAAAGATGGATAAAAAGGCGCACAGGAAACAAAAACCTTGAAAAATGATATACAACCCCGCCAGAATGCCAACCAAATCACAGAGATGACGATACGCATGGGACTAATATTACCACAAGACCTTGGTGTTTGGCGCATTATGGTAGGTCATTTGTGGGGGAATTTTTACTTTACTTCTCGCGCTGTGAGACGCGTGGGCGCATATCGGTCGCATATACGCCGATATATCTGCGACAGGCTCATATCGGCCGATAAAATCGGCAGACCGGTCGGGCTCTAAAATAAAACCCAGATCAACAAATCCTAGATTAGCTCTAAACTGTTTAATTTTATCCTTATTGGTGACCCAATAAGGAATAAAATTCAGAAAAGGATACAGCTGTCAAATATAAGTTATTAGCTGAGAAAATAATGTCTTAAACTCTGTGCTTGCATATATCAAAGTGCCTGACGGGAAGGCGCGTTAAACGCTATGCTTATGCATTTATTTTGAAGCTCTTAATATAAAGTATTCTTGTTTAGGGCAACTTAGGTTGTGCACCTCTTCCGCAGCAGCTCACTTTGTCCTCTGCTATTCTTCAGGTGCATTTTGTCCATAGAAATGCATTTATCACTACTGTAAAGTGAAGTGACGTGTAAAGTGCGCAGATCAATAATCAATAATCAGATTTGTTGTTGATTATTTTTTATTAAATGAATACTAATCAGTACTTGATGTAGTTAAGATAATTCTTAAAGAAATGGTGGGCCAGTTTTCTCTCCTCATCTAGTTTTCCTTGAGCTCGGTATGAGTCATATTCATTCTGTGCTCGATGTGTCTGGTGACCAATAGAAAGCCCCTTGCATGATGCAACCAACAGTTTTCCAAGTGCATCAATGAAGAACTCTGGGGGAAAAATGGAAGAAAATTAGAATTTAAGAATTAAAGGAGATTAATTGGAATAGAAGGAGAATAATTAAATGTGCTAGAAATCAATCAATGAAGATGTTTTACTGAGGTAAAATATTGTGTGCTTACCAGTGTGTCCCACTCTTTTAAGGAATGGGTCAAAGCCAATTCTTCGCACCGCTTCAGTCCTAGCCAAGAAATAATTAATGACGCCATCCACTAAAAAGCATCCATCATAGCCTGAAAGTGGCTGATGAAACCAACCTTTAATACACATTAGACAGCCACCTTCTTCTTCATCTCCCTCGTCATACTCAAGAATATAATGGAACTGGTCACCTGAGACCTCACCACCAAGCTAACAAGAGAAAAAGAGCATACAATGCTGTATTGCTCCAAGACTTTTCACCCCCCAAAGAATATCCTTTCATACTTACAACATCTAGATCTGGCATCGCTTCCATCATTTCCACAAAACTCTCAATCTGTGACTCCTTCAAGAACACAAAGTCATCATCCACCCACAGGAAGTATTTTGTTGTGAGTTGGGATAGAGCCAGATTTCTGCCTACCATCCCTGAGGAACCAAATAATAATCGGCAGTGGTTCGTTTCCAGGTAATCTACACTTAAAGTCCAAGATGTGTAACATGCACCATTGAAGTGGTAGGGGCAGTATAGTTGTGTACCTGTGCAGGAGGTATGATGTAGTGCTCTATGTTGTTTCCAGACACATGTTCACGCTTCAGGCTGTCATCTGCAACAATGATCTTGATATTTGGGTAAAACTTCCGGATACTCTGGATGAGGATGTTCAGCTCCTTATACCTCATAAATGTCTTGGTTATAATTGTTACCTGTGAGCTGATATCTGAATTACAAGAGAGAGAAGTAGGTGCATTTCTTTAGCAGGTTTTACAAACTTTATAGATGTTTGTTTATAACAAACATATCTGATGCCACGGTAGCATGCTATTTTGTAGTGGTTTTGTAGTCTGTTGTCATCTTACTTTTTCCTGGGTCATAAAGAACAGGAACTGATGGTCTCCTAATCATGATGGGAAACATGGCCTTATGGTCCTCAAAAGAGAAATGAACTAAAGATAAATTGTGGTTTGACAAGTAAATGACTATTCTTGAATAGTCAAATAGTAAGACTCAAATAGTAAAGATATAATCATGCGGAAAAATAGCCTATAATGGGCTGCCAGCATATATTCAAAAGTAAATGTAAAACAACATTCGCAATTCATTTTATTTCTGTAAAATTATGTATTTCTGAATGCTTTATGCATTTCTGAAATGTAACTCTTTACATGAGTGTCTCTCCTGAACTCACCCAGGTCTTTAGTCTGTGGTAGATGGTACTGGTGTAGGTCACTCTGGACAGCAGATCGTTGAGTTGTGCAAGGATGCTGGATGAGATGCTCAGTTCACTCTGACCCTGTCCATCCACCTGCTGTCCATCCAGAACATCCTCTACTGAGAGCACTCCACTCTTCACACTCAAAGACACCTGCAGACATCATAGTGTTTAATTTAAATGTAAGTTTAGATCTAGAATTCACCTGTCTCAAGATGTCAAAAAGTATTTAGTGGTGAAAACAGGATTCTAAAGTGCATGCATAATGAATAAATACCTCATGCAAGGACTTTTACCCAGGGCTTGACGCTTACTTTTTTCCCAAGGAGCACCTGTGCTCCTAAGTTGAAACATTTAGGAGCGCATTAGAAACTTAAGGGGCGCAACTTTGTAAACGTATATATATATATATAAAACACACTGTAACAGATTTGTGTGTTATTTTAGTATCACTGAGATGCTATATAGTTTTTGTTAATATTTTGAATTCAATTTAATTCTGCTTTCATTTTAATTTTAGTTACATTTTTTAGTAATTCTGTTGTTTGTTTTTGTTTTTTTTATGTCTGTATAGTATTCATTTTTAGTTTGGAACATCAGGTTAATGAAACTAAATAACAGATTATTTTACACTAAATAATTTTTTTTTTTTACATTTTATGCCCGATAACATTTATTTCAAATAAAAAGATTTTTTATGATTCTAGTTTTTGTTAGCTATAATAAAACTTATACTAGTGAAATCTATATATTTAATAATATGTGTCAAATAATCATAGTCTTTCCTTCCTGTGACAGAGTATCCCAGACAGAAGCTACAATATACAAATTACTTTAAATTATATGGAAATTAAATTAAATGACATACCGTTTGTTTAACCAAATAACGAGGGTGGAAATTGGGCACACTGCGTGACTTTTATTTAATAAACAAGCCCGAAATACACTGGGACTCTTATTTTGAAATGTCTTGTCTTTTGAATTTGTATTGAATTTTGTATTCTCATTCAAATTCAGATGAGGGAGATAAGATATGCGTTCTTACAACTGTGTGCAACATATTACAATATAAACACCGTAAAGTAAACATTGTAATAATTGATCAGGATTAGTTAATAAGCAATCGCATGGCATAAATGTATGCTATTCATTGATTGAGAACTGATCTCAAGCAACCTGAAGCACGTTTCAAATCCTGAACGTGACGCTGTTGTGCGATCTACTGGCTCGCGCATTTATTTGATGAAATCATAGCCTTTTGAAGTTTCAAAATCACATTAGGCCGTATTGCGATTTATGTTTTTTCATCCCCAAAATATAAGACGCCTTAAAATGATTACAATTATTTTGTTGTGATCTTACATTTATGAAAACTGATCCGCAGGGATTTTTTTTACTCACACACATGCTCCAAAATACATTTTACAGTTGGCAAACATATTTTCTGTCGAGCCCTGCTTTTACCAACAATTTTACCTACGAAAAAGAAAACAATCACAAAGGGCAACCTTGTACTAGGGGTTGCATAGAATAGACCCTTTTCACATCTCCGGGTTTCTCAAAGCGGAAGTCGTCATAGTTGGGTTAACTATTATAGCGGTGAGTGAGAGAATACATTAAATATATTTTTGTGTCCCCATTTGCTCAAATAGCAAAAGAAAAACTCCACAATAGTGATTTCACAGGTTTCAAAAAGAGAGAAAAAATAGAGTGAGATTGATAACGGCAGTGAAAAGAGAGAAAGATGTTATTTTTCCCATCACTCCCATAGACGTTGTATTAGAAACACCCTCACAGCAGCGGTAAGTTGTTTTTTGTAATTTAATGCAAAAGTAATTTAATACAAAGTATTAGTGTTATAAATGTACATACATTTTTTTTCAGGATTTTTTGCAAGATTGATGACCGTTAAAACGTGTCATCACAGTCTGTGAAAAGGGTCCATGGTCGACTATAATGCTCTGCTATGACGCTTTAAGCTTGACGTCGACTAGTCGCTGATCATGGCCTATAGAGGGTGCAACAGGATATTAAATCTTTGAAGTCCACTTTTAGAGTTTGTTTCCAAACAGTTAAAATGACAAATAAATGCATACTCCAAGAGCACTCCACAATAGATAGGGGGTGTAGGCAAGGGAGACAAGTGCCTCAAAAAAACTGGATGAGAAAATAATCCATATTAGAATAAAACAATGCAAGTTTTACAAAATGTAACATTAACCTATCAATCACTAATTTAACACTGCGACAGCGACACCGGCACGTAAAGTTACAGCGGGAGGCTGTAACTTTACGTGACTTGTAACAGAGCTTCTAAAGCAGTGTTTCCCAACCGGGGGTATGTGGGATGATTCTCAAAACATTATAATCATGTTATAATATGGAAACCATTCAGTTAAGTCACCCTGTCCTTCCCGGCAACTGATTTTCAGTTTGCTTGTCTGTGGCCGCGCTGTAGTGTGACCATAGCAACAGGCAGAGAGGCTAGCTTTGAGTAAAACACTAGCTAGCTATGGATCAATGGCTAAAAAAAATGCACCGTTTCAAGCAGCAGTATTGCTAGCGGCACCTCAAGTGAACCCATGGAAAAAAGAAAGAAAGCTGATAAGTCAAAGTACCGGCAATTTCATGAACAGTATGTCGGTTTCGGTTTCACGTCCACATCTAGTGAACCGCCTCAGCCGCTGTGTTTCCTCTGTGGGGATGTGCTCTCTAATAATAGCATGAAACCAGCCCATTTACAACGACACCTAAATACCAAGCATATTTCCTGTGTCGGTGAGACAGCAGAATTTAAAGGAAGTCAAGAGAAATTAAAGAAAGCGACTGCAGTGTCAACCAAAGCATTGGAGGCCTCATATGCTGTGTCGCTACTTGTGGCTAAATCCAAAAAGCCATTTACTGTTGATGAGGAGCTAATTTTGCCTGCTGCTGTAATTCTTGCAGAAACAATGATTGATAAGAAAGCAGCTGATGCACTGAAAAGGGTACCATTGTCCAATAACACAGTGTGCCGTAGGATTGATGACATGGCCGTTGATATTGTCGATCAAGTAGTGGAAAAGTTAAAACTTTCTGGTTCATTCGCGCTGCAGTTGGACGAGTCAACAGATGTTAGCGGGGAAGCCCAGCTTATTGTGTTTGTGCGATACAGAGACATTTCTGAAATTAACGCGCATATTCTATTCTGCAAGAAGCTAACGGGGAGCACTACCGGTAAAGATGTGTTTCACGTTATCGACACCTTTTTCTCAGAGCACAATCTGGATTGGAAGTCCTGTTTTCATGTGTGCACGGATGGTGCAGCATCAATGACTGGGAGGGTGAAAGGATTAATAGCGTAGATTAAGAAAGTAAACCCAGACGTTCAGTGGAATCACTGTATCACCCACAGAGAGGCACTGGCCAGTAAGAGAATGAGTCCTGAGTTACATGAAGTTTTGAATGACGCAGTGAAAGTGATAAACTTTGTCGAATCACAGACTGTTTGAAAGGCTCTGTCATGACAGTGGCGCTGAGCACCAACAGCTACTGCTTCACACCGACGTACGCACACATTTATCCAGACTTAACAGTGAGTTCAACTACTACTTCCCTGATATTGAAAGCAAGTCTGCCAAACTTGACTGGGTCCGTAATCCTTTCATGACTGAATGTACAGATAACAACATTCCTACCAGACTACAGGAAAATCTGCTGGATGTGTCACAGTTCTGGTGTGACGTGGAGAAGGAATATCCTGATTTGGGGAAACATGCACTGAATGAACTCCTGCCATTTGGATCTACATATTTATGTGAAGTGACATTTTCATCCATGGCCGTAATCAAGTCCAAGCACAGGAACAGACTCAACTTGGAGAAAAGCCTGATAGCTGCTGTTGCCACACTGCCCCTAAGACTGACCAAGTTTATGAGTGAGAGACAGGGTCAAGTTTCTCATTGATTGGTGAGTCCTTTTGTGTCATACACAGGTCTAAACATATTTAGAGTAGGCTGCTACTATGTATATAAAATGTGATCTTTGTTTTTGTATAATTGGTCTGGACATGTGAAGATGTGAAAAAGTCATACAAATATTGAACGAAGACAAGTATGAGTTAATATAAAAAGTAAAAATATCATTATTTACAGCCAAGGTAAATTATATAGATGTTACACTGTGCAAACCTAAAATTTACACCAAATCACACCGATCACATGTGCTTGTGGGGTACTTCAGGCAGGAAAAAGTGTTTTTTGGGGTACAGTACCCTAAAAAGGCTGGGAACCACTGTTCTAAAGCATGCAGTCAGTTTAGTGGTTAGGGGATCCCGGCAAGATGGTGGACTGAGTAGTCAAGTTGTGAAGAGCTCTCACATAAGTCCCAAGTTCGATTAAGTTGACAAGTTATATTTCACCTTCACCTGCTAATTTTGTAAGCGAAACATACCCCAAGGGATTCAGTATCATGATAGATATGGAGGATCTCGGATACGCTATGGAAATAACCGTAGGTTCAAGCAAAAGGGAACGAGGAGTTGAATCTGATCCACCCACACCGTGTAAACCCCAAAAGGGGAAAAAAATCCAGAAAACCGACGGAGAGTAAGGAAAATGAGGTGTCCAATGCAGCTATACTGGAAGTGATTAGAGCCCTGGGAACTAAGGTAGATGTACAACATGAAGAAATAAGCATGCAAATGAAGCAAAACAGTGCGATGATCGCAAGCGTTGCCAAATCCGTACAAATTAATGCACAGGAGTTAAAAGAATGCAAAGACAAAATCAGAATGATGGAGAAGCAAATTAAAACACTGACTGAAGTCAACAAGGATCTGAAAGTTCGGGTGTTGGATGAAGAAAGGTACAAAAGGAGATGGTGTCTTCGTATAAAGGGTCTCAAGGAGAACTCCAATGAACGCATAAGAGAGGATGTGATTCAACTCCTTGGCAAGATAACGCCGGAGTTTGCTTCTACCATGACGGAGGCTGTGGATGTCGTGCATCAGATCTGAAGGAAGGAGACCAGCCTTCCGAGGGAGGTGATCATTCTCTTAACTCGCAGATTGCGTGATGAAGTATGGAAAAGAACCAAGGCGTCTTCGGTGTGCAAAGAAGCTGGCATCCGTTTTGCAGAAGATTTGATGAAGGAAGATAGACTTTTGAGACGTGAATTATGGCCAAGAATTGAGCAAGCTAGAAAGGAAGGCAAAGCAGCTGGCTTTAGAGGCCCATTTGGATACATCAAGGGCAAACGTATCTCTTAAGAGGGTAGACTGTTTCTTGTTGAAATGGGATGAGGTGAAGTGATAGAGAAAAGTGACTCTGTTTCCTTTCCCACAGCTTTACACGTCGGTAACAGACTACATCCTTATTCTTTGTTGATTTTGAATTCAATTTAAAGTTCTTTCTGTTTAATTGTTCATGTTCACGTTAAAATCTGGCATCTCATTTTCTTCTTTGAATTGTAGGGGTTTAAAGGACTGTTAAGTGAAAGGCTATTTTCTTATTTTGCAAAAGTCAAAAATATTTTTTTTTTTTACAAGAAACACACGAGTCAACAGATACTGTCTTTTGTAAAAAACTGTGGGGAGATGATATGATATTTAGTCACGGTTCAAATCGGTCTGCAGGTGTCGCTATATGCATGAATAAATACCCAGGCAAAATTATTACTCATAGGGCTGATGTAGATGGCCATTGGCTTGCAGTGGTCCTACACTTAGACAATATATTTTTAATTTTAGTTAATATATATGGATATAATGTTCGCACCCAGAATAAGGAGCTGTTGGAGACAGTGTCAAATGTCATAAAATATCTCAAAACTAACTACCCTACAGAATTAATTGGAGGTGATTTTAACATGACACCGGATGAATATATGGATAGACAACCTTCTAAATTTAACATTTCTCACATTAACAGTATAATTCATAATTTTTTCTTATCTAATTTGTTAATTGATATTTGGAGGAACTTAAACCCCAAATCCAGACACTTCCCGTGGTTCAAACCGAATGCCACTTCAATGTCCAGAATTGATTATTGGCTTGGTTCTAATACTCTTTCGAATCATGTAACTAAATGTAGTATCTCTGGTGCCCCCCTAACTGATCATTGTGTGATCAATTTAGCCCTAGAACAAAAGGATAAATCTGGTATTACCAAAGGTTATAAAAATAATGCCAAGTGGTACTAAATGGGAATATTTAAAACATAAATTAAGAGAATATTCTATAACTTTTAGCAAAACTTTGATAAGAAAGAAATGTGAAAAAGAAGTCCATTTAATTCAAGAGATTAATAAATGTTGTTGTCAATCTAATATGTCAGATGAAGAGAGAGATAAACTTATTTAACTACACTCCACTTTAGATGAATTTTATATTAAAAAGGCAAAAGGTGCATATGTGAGATCCAGGGCAAAGTGGCTGGAAGAAGGGGAACATTTTTTTTCATACTTCATTAAAGTATACGAAAAAAAACTCAATCAACAGCTTAATAGTGAACCAAGTAGAACATTCCAATCATAACATAATAGCTAAAGAGGTGTTTAAATTCTAAATAATCTTTTTCCTCTGTTAATTCGAATTCCTTTTTTCAGATGATAAAAAAAGAATATCCCGTCAATTGATAGTGTATTTCAAGAACTATGCGAATCTGACCTTTTCATACAAGAGCTAGATACAACGATTAAACAGAGTAAAACTGGTAAATCACCAGGACCCGATGGTTCAACTATAGATTTTTAAAAATTCTTTTGGATGACCTAAAATATCTTTTATTTGAAGCCTTACAAGACTGTATAAATAATAAAAACTTATTGCCAACTATGAAACAAGGGCTTATAGTTTTGATACCAAAGCCAGGAAAAGATAAGCGATTATTAGATAATTTACGCCCCATAACATTACTAAATACGGATTATAAACTATTTACTAAAGCACTGGCTTCTAGATTAAAAACTGGAATTTCTCAAATTATTAATGTGACCCAATCAGGGTTCTTAAAGGATAGGTCAATTCATAACAATATAAGATTAGTTTTTGATTTGATTTAATATGGTCATATGGTAATTGATGAGGATGGTTTTATATTATTTTTGGATTTTTATAAGGCTTTTGACATGGTGGAACATTCCTTTATTTTTCAAACTCTTAAACATTTTGGTCCTAAGTTTATAAACACTGTTACAATGCTTTACAAAGACATAAACAGCTCTATAGCTCTTACCCAAGGTACATGTCCAAGGTTCGAGATCAAAAGAGACATCAGACAAGGATGTGGATGCTCACCTTTATTATTTATTATGGTAATAGAAATGTTGTCTATTTTGCTCAAAGTGGGTATCATATCGGGCATTGATTTAGAAGGAAATCATTTTATTGTCAGTCAATTTGCCGACGACACCACTCTCTTTTTAAAGAATGAACAGCAAATACCCCTAGCACTTAAGCTAATCAACAGTTTTTCTAGTGCTTCAGGTCTAATGCTAAATATGTCGAAATGTGAGTTATTGGCCATTCACAATTATCCTTAAGTAACATTGTACAATATCCCAGTTAAAAACAAAGTTAAATATTTAGAAGTCTGGTTATCTAAGATGGGAGAGAATTTAGAAAATTTTAATATTGATAAAACATTAGAGAAATGTAGATTAATAATGAATACTTGGCTGCAGAGAGACTTAACAATTTTTGGAAGAATTTTGCTGACAAAAGTAGAGAATCTTTCTAGATTTATCTATCCGTGTTTCTCTCTAGCAGTGCCTGCAAAAAAGATTAAGGCAATAAACAAATTAAATTTTGACTTTATATAGAAAATGAAAAGTCATTATATACGTAAAAGTGATATGATTAAAGATTATGAAGACAGTGGGCTTAAAACCATTGACTTTGATATTATGAATGGGGTCATCAAACTTAGATGGTTACAATCTTTTATTAATGATAAGTCCTCCTTCTGGTTTGAGATTCCTTCTGCTGTATTCAAAAAATGTGGTGGCATATGTTTTTTGTTGCAATGTGACTTTGAACTTTCTAAACTCCCTGTAAAGTTTTCTGCCTTCCATGAACAAGTATTATTATATTGGAAATTGATTTTCAAGCACAAAATTTATAGCCAGAGAGAGGAGTCAGAGAGAGAAAGGTTTGAGAGAGAAACTCCTGACATAAACATATCTCACACTGCAAGTAACCTCCGCAACATGTGAGCGCTGTTTCCTGCATTATTAGGCCGCGTGTCCACCAAAACATTTTAAGCCAGCTGAAAACACCTAGCTGTGGGTGCTTGAGTGTTTTTTTGTTTCAGTTGAGACGCTTTGCTTGCTATGATAATATGGTTGTTTAATTTAATTGTAAAGTATGCACAGTTCTGATTATGCACACATAAGTCTTTCACCTTTGCATGTAAAAGTTTTTTGTCGTTGTCTTGTGGTCACTTGTATTAAGCTAAAGAAACAATCGATTTAGTTGAATATGCCTATTCTAAATATAATTTAAAACTACACTTCTGATGAATGTGGTGTGTATCATAGCTGCTTTTATTTTTTTTAAAAACCCCGACAATTTCTTTATGAAGTAACTCTGACGTCATGAATATTGATTATTTTCTTAGCACCCCTACATATTGGTGTAGCCCCCCCCTTAGCACCGGTAGAGAAAAAAATTGTGGCGCCATGCATGTCTCTGATGCTCCGAAAGGTGCGTAACAGTTAGGCTATATGCTTATTTAACTTTATAGTGTTAAATAACAAACCCTTTTTTGTGCGTACCGTCAGATGAAATCCTGCAGGCGTCCGTACTTTCTCCGTTCATACAATAAATGCACATTCTTGAATGAGCGTGGATTTCTAGCATATTTACTTGAACTTCTTATGTATGGTTTGACCCATTTCAGAGGCGGCCAAAATCTGAATTTGAATGGACTCTGTGAATAAAGCTCTATGAACTTGATGTGCAATGCCGCGCTGATACATATATGCGCATTAATCACTGGCACACGCACAGAAATATTGTAAGTTACTGCATAATAGATTTTTAACAAGCAGAATAATACAGCATCACGATACACAGTCTCATTTTTAGCTATGTCCTTTAACTATTATATTATTTAGAAGGAAAAAAACATTAACTTTTAACTATTGGCTTTACATCAAGTCAGCTGTCACTTTATTTTGCGCGAGGCCCTGTGCGGTCGCACACTTGGCACAGGCCTTGAGACGGTACTATATCCTCACATTTTTGTTTTTAATGTCTTCAGACTTCAGATGCAAAAGTTAATCTGACGTTTTTCTTTAAAATAAGCATTTTTGTCAGGCACCTATGTATAGGTTTCTACCTAAGTACTGGTACTTATGAATGGGCTGAGGCTGGGATTTAGTGGGTTTGAAGTGAAAGTATTTTATAAACGTATACTATATGCGGAGAGCATTCACTCAGTATCGTTATCTCCTTTTTGACCGAAGTGGCTTTTAGAGGCTTTTGCCTCTGAACTCTTTTGAGGCGCAAAACTCAATCTCGCCTAGGGCAACCAAAGAGCTAGAGCCGGCCCTGAAACAACCCAAAGACAAAAGAACTGATAAAAAATAAGCTGTTATATAGGAGCAATAGTCTTGTGGGCAGTGCTGTGTCGTATGCCATAGCTGTGCACAAGGAAACCTATCGCATTCGAGTTTCAGCTCGAGGTTCAGGCTTATTTCATTAATGGCGTCATCAGCAACTAGTCGACGTTGACTTGACTTTGATCACATACATTTGAACTAAAAAAATCTGACTACCTACCTTGTACAGCTCCCTCTCCCTCCCTCCTGTTTGAAGTGCTAGACCTGAAATTAGGAAATATATATATATTTAAATATATAAATATATATAGAATATACACTCACCTAAAGGATTATTAGGAACACCTGTTCAATTTCTCATTAATGCAATTATCTAATCAACCAATCACATGGCAGTTGCTTCAATGCATTTAGGGGTGTGGTCCTGGTCAAGACAATCTCCTGAACTCCAAACTGAATGTCAGAATGGGAAAGAAAGGTGATTTAAGCAATTTTGAGCGTGGCATGGTTGTTGGTGCCAGACGGGCTGGTCTGAGTATTTCACAATCTGCTCAGTTACTGGGATTTTCACGCACTATCTAGAGTTTACAAAGAATGGTGTGAAAAGGGAAAAACATCCAGTATGCGGCAGTCCTGTGGGCGAAAATGCCTTGTTGATGCTAGAGGTGAATGGGCCGACTGATTCAAGCTGATAGAAGAGCAACTTTGACTGAAATAACCACTCGTTACAACCGAGGTATGCAGCAAAGCATTTGTGAAGCCACAACACGCACAACCTTGAGGCGGATGGGCTACAACAGCAGAAGACCCCACCGGGTACCACTCATCTCCACTCCAAATAGGAAAAAGAGGCTACAATTTGCACAAGCTCACCAAAATTGGACAGTTGAAGACTGGAAAAATGTTGCCTGGTCTGATGAGTCTCGATTTCTGTTGAGACATTCAGATGGTAGAGTCAGAATTTGGCGTAAACAGAATGAGAACATGGATCCATCATGCCTTGTTACCACTGTGCAGGCTGGTGGTGGTGGTGTAATGGTGTGGGGGATGTTTTCTTGGCACACTTTAGGCCCCTTAGTGCCAATTTGGCATCGTTTAAATGCCACGGCCTACCTGAGTATTGTTTCTGACCATGTTCATCCCTTTATGACCACCATGTACCCATCCTCTGATGGCTACTTCCAGCAGGATAATGCACCATGTCACAAAGCTCGAATCATTTCAAATTGGTTTCTTGAACATGACAATGAGTTCACTGTACTAAAATGGCCCCCACAGTCACCAGATCTCAACCCAATAGAGCATCTTTGGGATGTGGTGGAACGGGAGCTTCGTGCCCTGGATGTGCATCCCACAAATCTCCATCAACTGCAAGATGCTATCCTATCAATATGGGCCAACATTTCTAAAGAATGCTTTCAGCACCTTGTTGAATCAATGCCATGTAGAATTAAGGCAGTTCTGAAGGCGAAAGGGGGTCAAACACAGTATTAGTATGGTGTTCCTAATAATCCTTTAGGTGAGTGTGTATATGTGTATATATATATATATATTTATATATATTTATATATCATGTATCATGTAAAAAGTTAATAAATAATTAACTTAATAAATCAAAGAAAAAAATGACTTCTGTAACATTTTTAATGGTATATTAAAGGGATAGTTCACTCAAAAATGAAAATTCTGTCATTAATTACTACCCTCATGTCGTTCCAAACCCGTAAGATCTTCGTTCATCTTTGGAACACAAATTAAGATATTTTTGATGAAATCCCAGAGCTCTCTGACCTCTCCATAGACAGCAATTTAATAAACACTTTTAAGGTCCAGAAAGGTATTAAAATAATCCATGTGACTCCAGTGGTTCAAAATTAAAGGGATAGTTCACCCTGAAATAAAAAGTCATCTTTTACTTACCCTGCTGTTTTAATGCCCTATGTCCTTCTATCTATTTCAGACCTCCAAAGGAGAAATTTTGAAAAACATCCTGCATGCGCTCTTTCATATAGACGGTTTCACTGGCAACAACAAACAAACGTTACTGCGCATGTGCGCTTTTGTGGCCCAAACTTAACTTCTGGTAGACTTTCCGTAAAGGAATCATAACAACAGAGTCCCTCTAGAGTACATTATTTATAATAATAAGCTAAATAAATAACAAGTAAATTACATTTGCGAGTAAATTAAAACTATGTCTAGCCAGTATTATTTTGGATTACCAGTAGAAGAGAAGAACCGTTACTTGGCCAAACTTAAATGCAACAAAGTTACACTACCAGACCTGTTCAACAAAATGTTAAGACAAGAATGTTTTTCTACTGACCTAGTCGAGAAGGAATGTGTGTATACAAGGGAGGTGTTCAAGGCATATCACAACTTGGATGCCTATAACTATTTTCATTCTGGGAAAGTTAAAAGCATTCTAACCCACACGACTGGAAATACCTGTATTCTTTATGGGGAAATTGAGGCGAGTCAGTCGCTTTCAAAGAGCTACTCCACCTGGATCGTTGCGATGAAGTCTGGTGAAGTCCAAAGTGGGCATTGCACCTACATGGCAGGGTAAGTATGGCTGGCTAGCTAAACAATACAGCTAACGTTACCTCGATCTAGTGCTATTTCTCATAATAGACCTACTTCGACGGATGGCCGGGGTGACCTGAGGATTACGTTCAGGGCAAACCTACCGAGCCAGCCTCCGCAGGCCCCTCCCATGGGCGTCCAGTGGTGACCTTCGGGGCTCCAGCAGATGAACAGATGTCGATCGCTGCATCAGAGGGGGAGTTCCGGTCTTCGGAGGATTCAGCTGTACTGCCTTCCTCTGGGAGAGTGGCAAAGGCCGAGTCGGACCCCGGGTTGACGGCTATGCTTTCCCGGGCCGCCGAAAAGGTCAGGCTTGAGTGGAACCCTCCACTACGTGAGGAGCTCACCAGTTTGTGGACGACACCATTTAGTGCAAGAAACAGACCTAGTCGCTCCTCCCGCCTCACTACCCTTGACGGCGGGCAAGCCAGGGGGTATGTAGATATTTGTAGAGCTGCGGGCTGGGCGACACCTAACACGTTCGCTAGATTTTATAGCCTCCGTGTAGAGCCGGTATCTTCCTGTGTGCTCGCTTCTAAGTGTCGGTTTGCTGCGCCACTCCCTTCCCTATGGAATGGATACGTGCGCTTATATGCTCCAGTCGAGTTCCCCAGAACGGCGAACCCTGTTGAGTCCTCCGTAACCCGTGGCAGTTGGATGTGGCGGAGCGTCCGACGCCAGGTCTAACACTCGTATGCATTGGTGGAACTTGTGTTAGGCTGGGTTCCATATGTTGTGACCCCCACGGCGGTCCCATATGTGTATTCTTCTACGGTACGGCTCCCTACGGCGAGCCTGTGTCTTTCCCTCGGCAGAGCATTCTGCCCACTCAGTTAGGTGTTGTTCCCCCGCCTGTTTGGCCGGGGCCACCCCTGGGACTTCTGTATGTTGCACTGCCCACGGCCAGTCCATACGTGTATTATCCACATGGTAACTCCCTTCGGGAATGATGCGGCTTCCGCAGCGTCCCTCTGGGCACGCTTTCCCAGCGTTATCCAATAGTCTGCTGAATGGGTCTTGCGGAACAGCAGTGTGACTCTTCCTGCGTGAATTTCCCGCCCACAACAGACGGGGTCTGAGGGGCTCTCGCTGGGCGCTGGAAGTGGTAGCAACTGTGGCGTTTTCCAAAGGGATCCCAATTCGAAGTGCCCGTTCTAAGTGTCTGCTCCAGTCGAGTTCCCCAGAACGGCGAACCCTGTTGAGTTAAGTAACTGAAAGGGAACGTCTCGGTTACGTATGGTAAACTGCATGGCCGAGTCACTAGTTTGGCTCCTCAGTGAAAAACAACAGTGCACTGCATTCGCTTCCGCTTTATACCCTCCGTTCCATATGTAACCGAGACGATCTCTTTATTATTTTATTTTAGTGTAGAATGAGTAAAGTTGTTTGTGGTTAGGATGACAAAAGGTGTAAAAGTTAAATTTTTAGGCAGCTCTGCCTCAGTGGTCTAACAGTGCTTTTCATTGTAAAAATGATCGAGATGGCCAATCAAATCAAAGAAGGCAGGTCTTACTGTCACCACTTTGATGCCACTGTTATAACACAATGAGAGTTTGTGGAAAGACTCTAGTGATGCAAACTACTCTACTTTTTATGAAATTTTTAATTAAAAATATGCACTCACAATTCATGTAATTCATAAATGAAGGTGACAAGACAAGAAACGTTTGTGTTTTATGACATTTTAGATAAACGAATAAGAGTGAATGTATGCATATTTTAAAATAAAATATTTGCAAATAGTTTAAATTGATTACTTCATAACTATAATTCTATAATAGAATTTCTATTACAATTCTTATTAATTTATATCCTTAAATTCCTTTAATTATTTAATTCCTTTATTATTATTAATAATTTGTATTAATAATAAATTATTATAAGAATACTTTTTGTGTGCAAAAACAAACAAAAATAACGACTTTATTCAAAAATGTCGTTCTGGCCTGTGCCAGTCTCCCACGCTGTTTACAATACAGTGCAGCTCCCGCACATGCGCCGTGGTGCTCACATGAACAGCATTGGCTGCCGTAGATGAGAGCGCTGCCCTATTTACAACAGAAACTTATTAAATAAAGTCGTTATTTTTGTTTGTTTTTGTGCACAAAAAGTATTCTCGTATTTAGAATATAGTTAAATAAAAAACTATATATATATATATACACCCTCTCAATGCCCAGGAACTTGAAGTCAGAAAGAAAATGTTTTGCAGACTCAAAATGGCGAAAAACTGGAGAAGTATAATCTTGTCTCCTAATGGCACTCATATGTTCTATAATTCTTGTGCGCAATGCACATTTTGTTTTTCAAATGTACAGTAGGGACACATAATTATGTATATCACGTGTAGTTTTGCATGTAATCAGTTGTTTAATTTTGTAGTTTTTGCCAAAAATTGGGTGTGTAAAAGATTTACATTTTATATAATGCAAGCAAGCAGTACAATTTTTTTATGGAAAATTCCTTCTGGGCATCTGAGAGAGTCCCAGGAGTGGGGATATAGGTATCTGCATGCACTGGTTTGTCCCTTAGATTTGGTTTACTAGAGTGAACATAGAAAGGTAAATCAGTAAACAAACCTGACAATTTCACAATCACTTTGTATTATATGCCAGTGGTTATTGATTACCTTTTTGATTTCTGAACTCAAAGGGCTACATTTAGATTTAAAAACACAAGAGAACTTCTTTGTAGGGATCAAATTGGTGTTGTCTGACAAAGAACGGACTTTATCTGATGCAGTGTCTAACCACTTGGTTGAATATCCCTGTGAACTAAAGTCACTGTATAAAGTCTGGGCTTTAACTTCAAAACCATCCTCATTAGAGGATGAGATAGATGCGATAAAGTCTCATGAACTGACTATATGGTAGATCCCGTTTCAAAGACATGGGATGAGCAATCTTGGCATGTAAAAGGCTATTTTTAGCCATTTCTTTTCTGTACAAAGTAGAGTTTGTCATTAACAACAGAAATGTAGTATCCAAGAAGTTAATATCTGTCATCCCCACATGATAAGTAAACTTAATGGATGGTCTAAGGCAATTCAACATATAAGGCAAACATTTCAAAGTCACTGGCAGAACCTTTATAAATCAGAAAACAATCAATGTATCTTTTGAACAAAACCAAATTTTCAATAAAAGGATTATTATTCCAGATGTATTGGTCTTTTAAATAACCAAGGTATAGATTTGCATAGTCAGGAGCTATAGTGGCACCCATGGCCGTGACCTTGACTTGTAGATAGAATTTATTCTCAAAAAGAAACTAATTCTTTGTCAAAACAAGTTCAGCCATATCAACAATGAACAAGATCAAGAAAATGTTTCAATGCCAAAAGACCCTCAGTATGGGGAATATTAGTATATGAAGAGGTCACATCTATTTTGGCAAATTTAATGTCTTTATCCAGATTTTATACTATAGTCACTATTATTCCTAAGATAACTGGGAAGAGATACTAAAGGCCTCAAAACAAAGTCCACAAAATTAGAAAGTGGCTTTGTCAGACTATTGATGCCTGCTTGCACAGAGAGCGTGCTGGGGACTATTTTCAGGCACTGCATAATATCATTGCGCCTGCTGCACCCATGGCAGCAAAGTTCCTGGATTATTACGCAGGAATGAGAGTATAGTCCCTAGCCATATCAGTCTAGAAAATTGCAAATTTTCATTTTCCGTCGGTCTTAGTACACGATGTAACTATACACATCACAACAAGTAAAATGTTGCCGTTATTTTGTCATTTATTGAGCAGTAGGCTAGATGGAGCCATTTACCTCCAGTCTTTGTGCTAAGCTAGGCTAGCGGTGGGTGCGTCAGACAGAGTTATGGCACGCACGGAGATAAAAATGGTATGTATGGACTTATCTAACTCTGGGGGATACAGTGAATAAGCTAAAGTCCCAAAAAGTCGGCGTGTTTTTTTAAAGGTTATATGCGCCTATGGGCGGGTACACAACGTGCATACACTCTGCTTGTTACACACACAGGGACACGCAGCAGCACACAAACATGCCAAATATTAAAAATAAAAGGATTACACATGTAAAAGATTATTATTGTGTACATAAAGATAAAAAAAAAAACGCAACTGGTTTTTAAAGTGAATGGGAGATGACACTCTGATTGGTTTATTGCACTGTAAGAATATGTATGAACAAGCAGCGAGTCGACACAACAAAGCATTCCAGAGACCCCCTCTGAACGAATCATAAAAACTAATCCATGGAACCAAATAGCCGGAAAAGACGCCTCGTCTGCCTCATATCAAACCTATAAAGACCACAGGGGTATGACCCCTGGAAGGAACCCTCACACATGAAACCAAAGTGTTATCTGGGACACTTTGCCTCTCCCCTCCCTGTCGGTTGACACATTCCAGACTCTCTGAATATCACACCAAAAGACCTCACAGGACTCAGGCATGATTCTGGTCAAAACCTCTGAATTCATACTAATGTGAATTAATCCACCAAACCGTGCCTTAAACATATAACAAGGTATTATGTGTATTATCATGTAACCTGTGAAGTTTCTCTGTATGTTAGACATTTATCACATATAAATCTTTATTATCTTCTACTCCAATCATGGGAAACATAGGCTGTTTGATATTTGTGCAATGCTTAAACGATTTCCATTGTTTTGATGCAAGGTAGATTTGTGTAAAATGCACCATAAATCACACTATGAAAGTTGGTTTCTTAAAAGTGTTTAACCAAACTCGCAAAGAATGCCAGCACGTGATAATGTGGACATTATGCTAATGATATACCAGGACAGCAGAAGTGGGCATAAGACACGCCCAAAACAACATCCAATTGGTTGGTGACACTTTCAAGGACGGACTTTGAAACACGCTTAAAAACTAAGGACAAAAAAGATGTCTTTGCTTTTTGCTTTTGCTTTGTGCTTATGCTGACTGCCATGGTTTTGCGATAACTTCCGCTTTGGTTCGTGCTGGCCTTTCCACCTCCCTGTCTGCACGTTTCACTGCCCTTCGAGCCACCAAGAGCTCTTCACGAAACTCAGAAAAACTCGCCGAAGAAGACTTTCTGGAGTCCGCGCAGCCGCTCACCTAGACTCAGAGAAACTCCCGTCATGTAGCAACCAGCTAACGCTATCTACGAGACTACCCTGCAAAACCAACTATTCATCCAATCACCAACCCAGATAGCAAGCATGTTTGGGCCACATGTGGGTTTTATCTGGCACACATGGCCCAGATATGGCATGGCTGAACAGATATGGGCCAAAATGTGACCATATTTGTTTTGCCATAACTTTAAAATTGGCGGGAAATGTTCTCTTGGTTCACAACTAATTTTGAGATATATGGCCCAGATAACAATGTACACACAAGGACCACATGTGTTTGAGCTAAGGCCCAAAGTGAGAAACGCTGCCTTGTGGTAAACCTTTGGATTTTATATGGGAAAACACAGGAAACCTGAAATCAAGCGCGGCTGACATCCGAGGTTCCACGTGTTATGCATCTTCTCTCCTATTGGTGAAATTAATCTGACTGATACTACGGCGCGAATACGACCTCGGCGCAGACGCCATTTTCTCATCTGCTCTCACGCATGTCTTCAGGTAAGTGATGTTTTGGCATTTTAAAGTTATTTTGTTGAAATATGCTGCATTATGTGTCAACATTGCATGTTATTAAGCTTTTAGTTATTTGTTTCATTGAGGAGGGTTTTGAATTGGCCTCAGTTTAGTGTATTTATGTATCGTTAGCATTCTGCCGGTGTGCCGTTTTTGACTATACATCAGCAGTGCACTTGCTGTCGTACACATATCAAATATCATGTGTAATATATGTTTATGAGTTCAGGTGACGCGTCCCGACGTTCCTGTTATTTTTCATCAAAAAAACGGTAATTTGGCTTGGTATTTTCATACAGATGGTGGCAAAAAAACACTGATATATTGTATTAGGGCGGTAATAAAATCACAGACTAACCTCAGTAAATGCTGAATATAGATAAAGTGAACACTATCGTAATCCATACAACCCCAGTTATAAGTATAAAGATTTGGGCTGCATAAGAAAAATAATATTTATTAAACTTTTTAAACTATGTCAATCATTTCCTGACTATCATACATTGGATTCATTGGTGTCATATTACAGTTCGTTTTAAATGGAGACGCACCCAAAATGTTAGGTACAGGAAGGGACATGTTTTGCCCTCTTTTTGTTGTGGCCGCTACATAGTAACTTTTGGGAATGTGAGTGTGTTTTGGCCATGAGATCTTTTGAGTGGAATGACATATTTTTGTTTGCATCTATGAGCTTAAAGCGATGGTTCACCCGCAAATTAATTCTGTCATTTACTGCCCTCTTGTTGTTCCAAACCGTAAGACATTTGTTCATTTTCAGAACAACGGTTTAACCTCAATTGAATGGAAATCTGGCTAGTGATGTGTTAAATTGATGCTAGGGTATTCTGTGTGTGTGTTTGTGTGTGTGAGTGAGTGATGTGTGTGAGAATGATAAATAGATAGACAAACTTATATGATAGATATATAGACAAACATTCCGTCAATGAAAATCAATGGGATTTCTCCAAGATTTGATCGTTATTTTTAGGAAAACCATGAGTCCGATCAGTCTGAAAAGATACAGCAACTAACTTCAGAACAGTCTGAAGGTCTGAGCCGAGTTTGGTGGTTGTAGCTTTAAAGCTCTAGGAGGAGTAGCAGTCAACGGTTTTTGTAAGAAGAATAATAATATTAAGTTTATATAGCATTTCAGTAAGTTGGTTCTCCCAAGCCAACTTAATTAAGTTGAAAGAATGTTTGAAAAATGTCATACCTTATAAAAAAATAGAAAGAAAACTAGACATTTTTTTTACGTTTTAGACGAACCAACACTGAATATTTAGAGAACATTCTTGTAATGAAATTCTGGGATAGGATGTGACACTGAAGACTAGAGTAATGGTTGATGAAAATTCAGCTTTTTTTTTGCATCACAAAAAGAAATTGTATTCTGATGTATAAAGTTTAAAATTTGTTTTAACAAATTTAATCTACATTTCATCTCACCCATGCTTCTGTTTTAGATTTGCCTCAACACTCATTTATTCTTGACGTAAAAATCCGCTGGAATTCTATCACGTGATGATAGAACGGTTTCTATCATCACGTGAACAGTACCCTGCTATTCAGGCAGCCAGCTTGGATCAGCGTTTGAGAAAGCCGATAGAAAGGGACCGGTAAGCAAGAAGAGTTTGCATAGTTCTTTGCTATGAGTGATATGACTATCAAGGTGAAAACTTGCCTGAGCTTTTTTGCCGCCTTTTTATTCAGACTTGCTCGGCTGTCTGGTGAAGATTTCAGAAAGGTAGAAGAGTTTGTCCATCTGATGAGAATTTTATACACATCTAAACTCTGTGTTTCTTCTGAAAAGAGCCCTACATGTGGTCAGATCCTACCAATTCTTCAAAAGCTTGAAAAACACTTCACAGTTGTAGAGGAAGACACAGTGTTTTCGTCCAGCACTGAGCAGGCTGTCTGGGAAAACCTGTCCAGGTAAATACAAAAAAAATTTAAAGAAGGAAAGAAAAAAGAATAATATGCTTGCTTGATGTCTTTGTTTTTAATAAATATTTGTCTTACAGAGGGATGACATCAGAAGCTTTCTTGTGGAGGCCACTGCATTGGACCCACGCTTTAAACACAAAGTTGAAGACAGCAGTGTCTGGGTCCGCATTAAAGAAAAGCTAATGGTGGCACATCTACCAGAATCTACACAGGTGAAAACTGATGTTTACATGCATATTATGTCTAATATCCTCAGTTATGACAAAATACATACCTGTCTAAATCTTAATTGCACTGTCTCTAGTCAAGAGTGGATTGTGAAGAAGGGATTACAATGCAGTCAAATGAGGAGAGAAGCAAACAAAGAGAGAATGACGTCACAGACAAGGAGGAGAGTGAGGAAGAGAATGATAATGTAAGTATATAGTAAAACATAGCTAATTATATTTGTTAACTAAAATCTTAACAATAATTTAACTGTGTATTTATGATTTTTTCTTATTGTTATAAGTAATACTACTGTTCTCTCTCTGTAGCCACCTCCCTGCAAAAGAGCATAATATCCTCATTGAAGGAGCTTTTTGCAGCAGATGATGAACTAAAAATGAAGCTGAAGTTGTACCAATTCATGCCACCTACAATGAGATCTGATGAACCTGCTGCCTGGTGGTGGAAACAGAAAAACGCACATTCACTTCAACCCCAAGTGAAAGGGTTTTTTCCACTGCTGGAGGTACTATTTGTCCTGAAAGATCTCGTATACTCCCAGAAAAGTATTTTTTTTAATAAAAATTGCTAAGCACTGGTGATAACTTAAGCAAACCCCTACAAGCCCTTGCACTCTTAAAAGCAAGCCCTATGCACTTTTAGTTGCAACCAACAAGTGTTGTGTATTTTAATTTAACTTTAATTAAAGTTTTTTTGAACATATGTAGCTGAGCAACTCAGTTCTTATGTAGCCTAATGCTGGTTTTTGTTTATTATTTGGGCTGAAACTAATGGCACAGAAAATAAACATGTTTGATATATTAATGTTTGACTTTTGTTGTTGTTGTTTTTTACTACATTGGAATCGAAACTGGGAATCGATAAGAATCGGAAATGATACCCAACCCTACTCATTAGAGACTTTCTTTATCTTTCTTGTTAAGTTGTTGATGGTTATCTTTAGCAAGTTACTGTGATTTTTCTTCTTCTTTAACTCTCATTAGTAGTTCTACATAATACACACTCAAATGTGAATTTTGGTGTAAAATAAAAGTCTATAGAAGTCTATAAATGATATTTATATTAATATAAATGGTTTCTGAGTAACTGTAATTATTTAAATATTGGTCAAAAGTAAATTATTGAATACATTTTTGTTGAGTGTTTTATTTACCATGGAGTTAATAAGACTTTTAAACAATACTCAAAGTCGAATTGTGAGCCATATACGGTCCATTAGATTTTAACAAAACTCAGCCATACTAAAATTGCATATATGGCCCACATAAGGGCCACATTAAATTGTATTGTTTGGCGGAGTTATGGCACTGCTTTGGTGGAGCTGTGATAAAGAAGAAGTGGGCCAGATCTGGGCCGGCAAACACAATCTAATCTGGGCGGTTCATCTGGGCCGGATCTATGCCAAAGAAAATTTGCTGACTGGGTAGTGTAACTCCGTCTCGAGAGGAACCCATGCTCACAGGAGCATCCAAACGGAAGCACATAACTCTCCATTTTGGCTGAACTGGTGAAAATCGTATCTATGCGAACAAACTAAGGTTGAATTGCTAATATATTGATTTTCTCAGGTTGCGTTTAAGAAATCATGTCTGAATGAGACACTTGGGACTCCATTCCTTTCCGTTAACAAACATCACCTTCCCTGCAAACTGTATGAATGGATGCGTGCTTGTGTGTCTTAGTAGATTAGATTGTGTGTTAAGAATAGTTCAATAAACCCTTGTTTACCTTTTTATCTATACAGCTGTCTTGTGCTTTGTGTTTATAAGTTACTGCCTTAAACTGATTGATTGTGTTACCTAAGCTCACAAACAGTGAACAAAAAGTTAATGATATTATTGCCGTTGGCCACGGGGTAATATCCCGATTCAAGATTGATAGAATACTGTAATTTCAACGTATCAGTGGATGAGTAGTTAATAAAGTGGTAAATATTAATTTTGAACCATTAATATGTAGTTTGGTTCTTTTCACTGTAATTCAATACCCCTTTGAGTTATTTAATCCGAATATATTCCTACAGCACGTTACACTAATGCTACCTTCATGTGCTATAGGAAATTTCTTAATTCCCACTTCAAAAGTCATGATTATGAGCTTGTTGCATTCAAGTGCTTTGTTGTCGGAATGAACAGGAATCATGGAGGACACCAGTTTT
This sequence comes from Rhinogobio ventralis, assembly GCA_039654625.1. Classification (NCBI taxonomy): domain Eukaryota; kingdom Metazoa; phylum Chordata; class Actinopteri; order Cypriniformes; family Gobionidae; genus Rhinogobio; species Rhinogobio ventralis. The sequence continues at coordinate 33,199,744 of CM077196.1, read as the reverse complement.
CTTCTTGCCTATTTATTGGGAAATCTTATTAAAACCAAAATTATGTTATTTTACATGCACTGACAACCATATAAACATTTACGATGCCATTCACCTTTCTGCCGATTCTGTCAAATGCAGGCTATTTTCGCTGTGTATAAAACATACAATGCACTTCAAATGATTACTTATATATGTAAATATGCACTAGGCTACATTAATAACCAGACAAGGCGATCTAGCTGTTTTTGGGGGAAAAACTAAAAATACCATAGTTGTCACAACGGTAGTTCTCCGGGCCACCATGTTTAAAGTTTATGGCACGTCCATCTCGGGAATTTTGGGATCAAAAATATTTCCGGACTTCCCAGTGGTAAACACGACATCAGAGGGCGTTCATGTGCAATTTTTACCTAGATTTTTTTTCTTTTACGATAATTCCGATAGCACGTTAAGGCAGCATAAGAGACTAGGTAGGCCTACAACCCTTTTGGACCATGCTCCTGGTCCGCCGACCATTTTTTCTATCATTAAACTAGCAAATGTGGATTTTGACACACCCTAAGTACACTTACGCCATGCACTTCAGACCATGTGCTTACATTGTTAAAATAGGGCCCACAGTGTGTAATGTCTGTTCTGGGTTTGAGTATTGTTTGAGTTATCTTGTTAGTTTTGTACTTTTCCCAGTTCAGTTCCTTAGTCCTTGTTCATCGTTTACCATTCCTAACTTCCTAGTGATTTTTATATATATATATATATATATATACACTCACCTAAAGGATTATTAGGAACACCATACTAATACTGTGTTTGACCCCCTTTTGCCTTCAGAACTGCCTTAATTCTACGTGGCATTGATTCAACAAGGTGCTGAAAGCATTCTTTAGAAATGTTGGCCCATATTGATAGGATAGCATCTTGCAGTTGATGGAGATTTGTGGGATGCACATCTAGGGCACGAAGCTCCCGTTCCACCACATCCCAAAGATGCTCTATTGGGTTGAGATCTGGTGACTGTGGGGGCCATTTAAGTACAGTGAACTCATTGTCATGTTCAAGAAACCAATTTGAAATGATTCGAGCTTTGTGACATGGTGCATTATCCTGCTGGAAGTAGCCATCAGAGGATGGGTACATGGTGGTCATAAAGGGATGGACATGGTCAGAAACAATGCTCAGGTAGGCCGTGGCATTTAAACGATGCCCAATTGTCACTAAGGGGCCTAAAGTGTGCCAAGAAAACATCCCCCACACCCCATTACACCACCACCACCAGCCTGCACAGTGGTAACAAGGCATGATGGATCCATGTTCTCATTCTGTTTACGCCAGATTCTGACTCTACCATCTGAATGTCTCAACAGAAATCGAGACTCATCAGACCAGGCAACATTTTTCCAGTCTTCACCTGTCCAATTTTGGTGAGCTCGTGCAAATTGTAGCCTCTTTTTCCTATTTGTAGTGGAGATGAGTGGTACCCGGTGGGGTCTTCTGCTGTTGTAGCCCATCCGCCTCAAGGTTGTGCGTGTTGTGGCTTCACAAATGCTTTGCTGCATACCTCGATTGTAACGAGTGGTTATTTCAGTCAAAGTTGCTCTTCTATCAGCTTGAATCAGTCGGCCCATTCTCCTCTGACCTCTAGCATCAACAAGGCATTTTCGCCCACAGGACTGCCGCATACTGGATGTTTTTCCCTTTTCACACCATTCTTTGTAAACTCTAGAAATGGTTGTGCGTGAAAATCCCAGTAACTGAGCAGATTGTGAAATACTCAGACCGGCCCGTCTGGCACCAACAACCATGCCACGCTCAAAATTGCTTAAATCACCTTTCTTTCCCATTCTGACATTCAGTTTGGAGTTCAGGAGATTGTCTTGACCAGGACCACACCCCTAAATACATTGAAGCAACTGCCATGTGATTGGTTGATTAGATAATTGCATTAATGAGAAATTGAACAGGTGTTCCTAATAATCCTTTAGGTGAGTGTAGACTAAAAACGCATCTCTTTACTATGGCATACACATAAAACATTTTTAATTTATATTTTATTCAAATTGTTAGACTGCATTAACTAGGTCAGCCGGAACCGGGAACACTTCCCATAACACCTGATGTACTCGTTACATCATAATAGGAATGGCATCTACGCTAATGTTAGTCTCTTTGTTTATCCCGAGGTGTACTGCAGTCAGCCGGATCCGGGCCGTATCCAGATCAGATTGCGGACCAGCGCCCAGACATTACCAACGCATCCCTGAAGTGTCTGCAGAGACCGTGTCAATTAGTCTACCCTCTGAAATTGCTCATCGACATGGCATCCTCAATGGATCCATCTCCGGCGTGATGACTCCGATATTTCGAATATTCCTATTTAATTACTGTTTAATCGACACGCCGTCCTCAATAAACCCGTCTGCGGCGTGATGCCTCCGATCTTTCGAATAATCCGATCTAATATTACTTCTGACCTATAAGGCTGCCAAAATAATAAACATGCACTGTTTGTTAATTGGCCAGAGGAGAACTGGCACCCCGACTGGGCCTGGTTTCTCCCAAGGTTTATTTTTCTTCATTAGGCCACCTGATGGAGTTTTGGTTCCTTGCCACTGTCGCCTCTGGCTTGCTCAGTTGGGGACACTAAATTTTCAAATAAATATCCAAATAAATTTTATTACTAAACAAAATTAACTATATCAACTACATTATTTAAATATATATGATAATTGAAATGAGCTAGATGACATCACCGTTTTCTCCAGAGCGGCTGTACAGCCGAATCAAATTCGGTTGCATTATTTTCCTGTTTAACACTGAAGCTGCTTTGAAACAATCTGCATTGTAAAAAGCGCTATATAAATAAAGTTGACTTGACTTAAGTTGACATGGCTGCGAATGGTGGGATTGGGAAAAGGTCAGCGAGCCAGGACTTGAACTGTTGATGTACTGCCCACAAGGCTAAATCCGTAAAATGATCCCATGATAGGAACCCCTATACAAAATGCCTGATATATAGGCTATATATAGGTATAGAACCCTATAAGGTTCTAGATAGAAGTTAGAACCTTTTTTCTAAGAGTGTGGTTTCAACTTTTACCAGCTTGGTGTGTGAGCAAGGCGTTGATTGCAGTTGCCTATAATCCTTGATGAAAAACGATTTCTCATGTGGGAACATACTTCATTTAAATTAAACACTATGATGTCTGCAGGTGTCTTTGAGTGTGAAGAGTGGAGTACTCTCAGTAGAGGATGTTCTGGATGGACAGGGTCAGAGTGAACTGAGCATCTCATCCAGTATCCTCGCACAACTCAACGATCTGCTGTCCAGAGTGACCTACACCAGTACCATCTACCACATCAAGACTCCTGTAAAGAGTTACATTTCAGAAATGCATAAAGCATTCAGAAATACATAATTTTACAGAAATAAAATGAATTGCGAATGTTGTTTTACACTGACTTTTAAATATATGCTGGCAGCCCATTATAGGCAATTTTTCTGCATGATTATATCTTTACTACTTGAGTCTTCACTTTTTTCAAGAATAGTCATTTATTTGTCAAACCACATTTTCTCTTTAGTTCATTTCTCTTTTGAGGACCATGAGCCCATGTTTCCCATCATGATTAGGATACCATCAGTTCCTGTTCTTTATGAACCAGGAAAATGTATGACCCATACAAAACAGCATGTTACCATGGCATCAGATATGTTTGTTATAACAAATATACCTAAACATCTATAAAGTTTGTAAAAACCTGCTAATGAAATGCACCTACTTCTCTCTTACACAATTCAGATATCAGCTCACAGGTAACTATAAAAGCAAAGACCTTTCTAAGGTACAAGGAGCTAAACTCTAGATTTAGAAGTTGTGATTCATGCTCTTGTAACATCACAATTAGATTATTGCAACTCTTTATTCTGGTCTCCCTCAGTCTTCATTATCACGATTGCAAGTTGTTCAAAATGCGGCTGCTAGATTGCTGACTGGGTCTAAAAAGAGGGACCACATCTCCCCTATTTTAGCATCTCTTCACTGGCTTCCCATTAAATTTAGAGTTAGGGCAGTGTCTGGCCGTGCACCAAGGTATATAAGTGATCTTCTTGTGCCATACTGTCCGGCTAGGGCACTTTAGTCTCTAACTCTGCCTCGGTGTCGCTATAAATCAAAGGGTGATCGGGCCTTTTTTGTGTGGCTGGGCCCAAGCTTTGGAATGGTCTCCCCTATCATGTGAGGTCTGCTCCTTCATTGGACATTTTTAAATCTACACTTAAATTGTATTTTTATTCTTTAGCGTTTGGAAACCTGTAATTATTTTTGTTTAGATCTGCTTTGTACTCTGTACAGCACTTTGGATCAATCCATATTGTGTTTAAATGTGCTTAAATGTTGTTGTTGTTGTTGTTGTTGTTGTTGTTGTAAACATCCTCATCCAGAGTATTCGGAAGTTTTAACCAAATATCAAGATCATTGTTGTGGATGACAGCCTGAATCCTGAACATTTGTCTGGAAACAACATAGAGCACTACATCATGCCTACTCAGGTACACACTTTTTCTCTACCAGTTTTCTGTGTGTACCACGTAAGGGATATCCCACTTATACAATGGTCACTTGCCAGCAAGTTAAAGTTGCCATTGATGTTTCCAGTGCAAAATTTGACTGCAAGGGTAAAAATAACCGTTTCAAATGACAGAAACAGAAGTTGTGATAGTTTTTTCTTCCCTATTGTGATGCATGTCTAAGTGAAAAGGCTTCTTTAACAAGAAAAAAATGTAGGGAGGGACTTGATTTTGTCCATCTGGAATTGATTGGGTCATTGTAGTTTGCTATTGCTGTGAACTCATGTGAGTGACAGGTTGTCCCGCCCTCATGCCAGTAAACACGTCATTAGAGAGATGACACTGCAAGAGAGAGGGTTATTTTGACTAAAGATTATGAGAGCATGTGCATTTGAATAAAAATACTGCAATATTCCATAACAAACAACAAGAATTGTCAATTTTGATTTCATGGTGACTTTTAACAGAAGTAAAGTGCAGTAAGATTACATTTATTTTAATGAATTAGAGAGAGAGAGAGAGAGAGAGAGAGAGAGAGAGATTGTGCATGAATTACCTGCGTCTGTGCAGCGTTCACACCAAGGAAGATAACAACCGGTATAATAATAACGATAAAGAAATAGTTCTAAAAATCATTTTAAATATAAAAGAATAACTGTTGACACCACAACTATAACAATGGCGCAGAGGAACAATACACTTGGAATCACTTTTAGAAAAAAATTTGATAGCCAATCAAAAACCATCCTGCTTTAAAGAGCTTGAGCATTTAAAGCAGCAGACGACAAAACTACAGCGCACGCTTATAAACAGAACAATATCGTCCGCTGTTGTGGATGCAAATATAGTTATCGTTATAGTTATCATTCTTAGTGTGAACGGGCTGGTGTGAAGCTGTGAGTTTAAAGGCACAATATATAATTTTAGCTGCTACAGAGGTCGCAAAGGCAAAGCTTGAAGACGCCTTGATTTTGCGGAATCATGGGAGCTGTTGTCTTCACCTCAGCTGGTGGAAAAGAATCTGACGGGACTCAGGGAGACATCATATTCATGGATAAGCTAATGTAATAAAATTATTGTAGTATGAAGCAGGGTGGGGCTGAAAGCTGTTGGAGCGGAATGAGGCCGCTGAAGCCATTTGTTAACGCGAGACAAGCGCGACACGCGGCTTGAGAGCAGTAAAGCTTTTAATATGCCGCAGATGAGCGCTTCCGCTTCTTCCGGTCATGCGTATGTAGTGTAACACAGCACTGTTTTATCATATTAGGTTGTTTTCACACTTGGTCCTTTTCAGGGGTCTGAGCGCGGTTCGCGTGATTTTTTTGGCCCATACACTACAAACGATCTCAGACCCTTTTAAAGCGAACCGAGCCGAGACAACCTTGGGAGGTGGTCTGGGTACGGTTCGATCTCATCTTATGGTACGGTTCGCTAAAAACACGCAATCTGAACACAAACCGATCTGGGCTTACTTGATTTTTCTGTTTGCGATTTCCAATGTAGTTTGGTCATCAGATGCCTCCGTACAAATCTGCTGTTCATCATGTCTGCTTTTTTTGGCAAATCTTTACAAATTATTCGTTCACAACTTACAGTTGTTTATTGCAATTTCAACTGCTTCCGAACTGAGACGTGGCTGCGCGCCTTGCCAGTTTAAAATGGTTTTGAGCACACACACCTAAAGCGCATGCACAGAAGCCAGCTCTCACAGCGCGTGTACTAAACGGAATCTTTAGCGTCTTATTGCATTTATTTTAAAGTGTCAAAAACACACGTTTCACATAAACAGGTGGTTTTGTCTTAAGTTAATGTAAACGTCTGCATTACTAGCCTAATATAAGAATCAGTCGAGTACGTCATACAGTGAAGAATATGCAGTTATATTTTTTCATGTGATTATTTAGCAGTTTATTTAATTTGCATCTTTCTTTTATTATTTTATTGTATTGTTTATTTTTTGTATGCTGATGTTATCATTGCCTTCTGCAATAAAATAAACATGAATCAAGGAAAACAATTCAAAATAAATGTTATTTACAAAGGTGGATGTGTGATATAGCTAGTGCAAGAATATGTAGTATTGCAAAAATATATATATTTTTGTGTAAAAAGATAAACAACTTAATTCAACAGCATTTGAGGCAATGTCATTAAAAAAATAATAATCTTTACAAACAAATATCTTGGTTACTGAGGCCTTTCCACAAGGTTTAGGAGTGTGTTTATGGGAATTTTTGAACATTCTTCTAAAAGCACAGTTGTGGGGTCAGGCACTGATGTTGGAGGAGAAGGCCTGGCTGCAGTCAGACAAGTAACATTCTTCTGGCAACTGCCAAACCCAGACTCGTCCATCGGATTGCCAGACAGAGAAGCATGACTGGTCACTCCAGAGAACACGTCTCCACTTCTCTAGAGTCCAGTGGTGGCGTGCTTTACACCACTGCATCTGACGCTTTGCATTGCACTTGGTGATGTAAGGCTTGGGTGCAGCTGCTAAGCCATGGAAACCCATCGAGCTAATCTGAAGGCCACACAAAGTTTGGAGGTATGCAGCTATTGACTCTGTGATTTTACGAGGTCTACCACTTCGTGGCTGAGTTGCTGTTGCTCCCAATTGCTTCCACTTTGTTATAATACCACTAACAGTTGACTGTGGCATATTTAGTAGTGAGGAATGGACTTATTGCACAGGTGGCAACCTATCACGGTACCACGCTTGAATTCACTGAGCTCCTGAGATCGACCCATTCTTTTACAAATGTTTGTAGAAGCAGTCTGCATGTCTAGGTGCTTGATTTTATACACCTGTGGCCATGGAAGTGATTGGAACACCTGAATTCAATGATTTGGAGGAGTGTCCCAATACTTTTGGCAATATAGTGTACATTTGAGTGTGTTGAAAGTTATGTTATAATGCTACTCTGTTTGTTCACTCGGCAGCTACTATGAGACTTGTTGCACACTGCAGTAAGCTAGATCGGTATTAGGCATGGTAAAAACATGGTACTCGCGGTAAATCAAGAAAACGAGATTTAAACAATAAGACTAACTGTTTTGAGCTATATAACAATGATTAGTTTTCTGTCAATGAATGTATCCAGACAGTTGCTCACCTGTCTAATAAAACACATAATATATTAAAGCGTCTTTGGTGTTTCCATGGTTTCTACAAAATAAAAAATCTGAAATCGAGGGTAACACGGGTATGATGTCATTGATAGGCGACACATGGTCACGGTCCGTGTCCTGTTTAAAATTGCTTATTTCTCTGGATTTGAACATTCTTGGAAACATTTTGACTTTTTTCTGTCTACCTTGGTGCAGTGAGGTATCAGGTAATCAGTATTATTTCCGTTTTGAGTAAGTGGAGGGTGGCTGCCTAAGCAATGTTAAAGGATTTCTTTAGCCACTTCCACACTTTGATGGCTTTTTGGATGCCATTTTGGGGCGGACTGATGCAGTGAGAAGGGTTGGCTTTGACCCGTTCCTGAAAAGAGTCGGTCACTCTGGTAAGTATTCCCCAAATTTTGTCAGCTGGTATTGTAAACTCATTTGAGAGCAGATTTCTTTCTTCTGGTTACATACAGTGTGTATCTGAATTGTCTTTTGAGGCTTCTAAATTTAGGTTATTTACAAATTTAGGTTGAGTACAACTGAGCATTTTTTTTGGAGACTGCCATAGCATTATTGGAATTATTTAATTTCATACTGGTCTATTACTGTAATAGTCTAGTCAAATCACATTGGTTTATATATCCTTGTATTTAAAGCTTTAGTTTCCTCTATTGTTTGTGCCGTGTCATCTTAGTTATAATGTGGTTATGCTATTCTGTTTTCTGATTTACCTCCTGCATGTTATTTTTAGGATTTTTGGTTAAAGACTGTGTTTATTTATTATCTCCTTCATCATACTCTGATTGCAGCAGCCACAAAACATGACAGCAATAAGACGGAAAATAAAGTCAGGATCTAATCGTAAGCAGTTCTTTAATTAAAGTCAAAGTCAAAATTCTTCTGGAAACAAACATGGGAAACAGAACCATACCTATAGTGAGATGAGATCTGACCAAAATCTGAAAATGAGGGCTATATGTATATACACTCACCTAAAGGATTATTAGGAACACCTGTTCAATTTCTCATTAATGCAATTATCTAATCAACCAATCACATGGCAGTTGCTTCAATGCATTTAGGGGTGTGGTCCTGGTCAAGACAATCTCCTGAACTCCAAACTGAATGTCAGAATGGGAAAGAAAGGTGATTTAAGCAATTTTGAGCGTGGCATGGTTATTGGTGCCAGACGGGCCGGTCTGAGTATTTCACAATCTGCTCAGTTACTGGGATTTTCACGCACAACCATTTCTAGAGTTTACAAAGAATGGTGTGAAAAGGGAAAAACATGGATCCATCATGCCTTGTTACCACTGTGCAGGCTGGTGGTGGTGGTGTAATGGGTGTGGGGGATGTTTTCTTGGCACACTTTAGGCCCCTTAGTGCCAATTGGGCATCGTTTAAATGCCACGGCCTACCTGAGCATTGTTTCTGACCATGTCCATCCCTTTATGACCACCATGTACCCATCCTCTGATGGCTACTTCCAGCAGGATAATGCACCATGTCACATTTCAAATTGCTTTCTTGAACATGACAATGAGTTCACTGTACTAAAATGGCCCCCACAGTCCCCCACAGTCACCAGATCTCAACCCAATAGAGCATCTTTGGGATTTGGTGGAACGGGAGCTTCGTGCCCTGGATGTGCATCCCACAAATCTCCATCAACTGCAAGATGCTATCCTATCAATATGGGCCAACATTTCTAAAGAATGCTTTCAGCACCTTGTTGAATCAATGCCACGTAGAATTAAGGCAGTTCTGAAGGCGAAAGGGGGTCAAACACAGTATTAGTATGGTGTTCCTAATAATCCTTTAGGTGAGTGTAGATTTAAACTGACAGAGTGTGTCTGCTTCCCAAACAATGCTAGGAAGACTGTTCCAGAGTTTAGGTGCTAAATAAGTAAAGGATCGACCGCCTGCAGTTGAATTTAATATTCTAGGTATTATCAACTGGACAGAGTTTTGAGACCGCAATAGACGTGATGGAGTATAATGCGATAAAGAGCTCGCTCAAGTACTGGGGAGCTAAACCATTTAGTGATTTGTAAGTAATTAGCAAGATTTTAAAATGTATGCAATGTTTAATAGGGAGCCAGTGCAGTGTTGACAGAACCGGGCTAATATGGTCATACTTCCTGGTTCTAGTAAGAACTGGAGCTGCTGCGTTTTGGACCAGCTGCAGTTTATTTATTAAGCGAGCAGGGCAACCACCCAGTAGAGCATTACAATAATCTAGCCTTGAGGTCATGAACGCATGAACTAACTGTTCAGCATTTTGCACTGAAAGCATATGCCGTAATTTAGATATATTTTTAAGATGGTAGAATGCAGTTTTACAGATGCTAGAAACGTGGCTTTCAAATGAGAGATTGGTATCAAAGAGCACACCCAGGTTTCTAACTGACGACGAGGACTTGACAGAGAAGCCATCGAGTGTTAGACAGTATTCTAGGTTACTACATGTGGAGTTTTTTTGTCCAATAATTAAAAATTCTGTTTTTTCTGAATTAAGTTGCAGGAAATTACTAGTCATCCAATTTTTTATATCAGCTATGCATTCCGTTAATCTTGTGAATTGGTAAGTTTCGTCAGGGCATGAAGAAATATAGAGCTGAGTATCGTCAGCATAACAATGAAAACTAACGCCATGCTTCCTAATGATACCTCTCAGTGGTAGCATGTACAGGGTGAAAAGCAACGGTCCTAGCACTGAGCCCTGCGGTACTACTGCGGGCCACTTTAGGTTCACATACAGATTTGGCAATGATTACTGTCCCTCACCTTTGCCCAGCTATGTTTTAACATAATAGGGCCACATTTGCTGCATTATATGTGGGCCAGGTTAGGCTCACACCCTGGTTAGCCAGTGTTGAATTTGCCGTACATTTGCCAAATGTGTCCCAAATTTGGTGTAATGTATTTGGGCCATATTTGCTATGCCAAGTGTGGGCCACTTTAGGTTCACATTCAGATTCGCCAGTGATAGCTGTCCCACAAGTTTGCCAAAACTGGCTCAGATATGTTTTAAGATAACTGGGCCAAATTTGCTGCAACATATGTGGGGCCATATTTGGTTCACACCCAGATTATTCATTGTCGATTGTGCCACATTTTTGCCATAGGTGGCCCACATTTGGTTTGTGATATTTGGGCCATATTCATTGTTTATCATATGGGCCACTTTAGGCTCACATTCAGATTACACATTGCCATGAGCGCCGCATATTTGCCTAAAAAGTTTTACATGTGGGTCACTTCAGGCTCGCATACATTTTGTCCAGGCCTTAAGAAGGCCTGCAGTGCCGCATCAATACCTGAAGTGGCCCACATCTGTGGCTCACGGAGCCAAAGGTAATTACATTTTAACATATGAATTGATGTTCATGTCAAAAACTGTTTTTTGGAGTGTTTTAAAGGAACACGCCGACTTTTTGGGTCTTTAGCTTATTCACTGTATCCCCCAGAGTTAGATAAGTCCATACATACCATTTTTATCTCTGTGCGTGCCATAACTCTGTCTGACGCACCCACCGCTAGCCTAGCTTAGCACAAAGGCTGGAGGTAAATGGCTCCATCTAGCCTACTGCTCAATAAATTACAAAATAACGCCAACATTTTCATGTTGTGATGTGTATAGTTACATCGTGTACTAATGGAATGTGCTGAATTCAGACGGAAAATGAAAAGTTGCAATTTTCTAGACTGATATGGCTGGGGACTATACTCTCATTCCTGCGTAATAATCCAGGAACTTTGCTGGAAAAGTTATTATTATTACGCAGGAATAGAGTGTAGTCTCTAGCCATATCGGTCTAGAAAATTGCAACTTTTCATTTTCCGTTGGTCTTAGTACACGATGTAACTATACACATCACAACATGTAAACAGGAAAATGTTGGCGTTATTTTGTCACTTATTGAGCAGTAGGCTAGATGGAGCCATTTACCTCCAGTCTTTGTGCTAAGCTAGGCTAGCGGTTGGTGCATCAGAGTTATGGCACGCACGGAGATAAAAATGGTATGTATGGACTTATCTAACTCTGGGGGATACGGTGAATAAGCTAAAGTCCCAAAAGTCGGCGTGTTCCTTTAACTTGATTTACAATGTGGGATTACACCGATGTGCTGTTTTTGTCGAAGTTTATATTGTTTGTATGTTCGTGTGGCTTATGTGCTGTTATTTCCTAACAGATGGTGAAGTTTGAGAAGCTACACAATTCATGCTTTCTAATATTAAATCTTTGTTTTTTCCAGGTATGTCATTGTGTAATCCATGTTTATTTGTCATTGTTCTGATATGTTTGTTTAAACTGTTATGTGAAGTTTTATATAAGTTTTACATAAAGTCAGTTAATGCTAAGCTATGCTGAGATGAGGATGTCAGGTGGCTCACGGAGCCAAAGATGATTAAGTTTGAGAAGCCACACAACACATGCTTTCTAATATTAATTCTTCGTTTGTCCAGTTCTTTTGCCTGTCCAGAAAATAAAGAGCCAGCCAGTGACCAGTCAAAGAAGTTTGGTGTCCATTTTATTAACACACACAACGCAGAGTCAACATCCCATCACATGGGACCGGTTACACCATACAACAACCATTAATCATCCACATAATTAAGATTAATACATTTAGTCATAGGAACAACCTTCACGCAAAGTTTAACTTTATACAGTTCCAGCTGCTTCTGTGCTTGGAAATAAAATAATAAAATGTAAAACCTAAATAAAACGTATCAGTTCAATCTATAGTGAATTTTTGCTCACTCTGTAAACATTTTGCACATTTCTTAGATGAAGACCGTTATTGCACATAACGATCATATTTATACCACTGCACTCTCAAAATTTGCACAGATTGTACTATTAAGGGTACAACAGCTTGTCACTGGAGCAGTACCTTAAAAGGACAACTTTGTACCATATTAACCCCTAAAACATTTATAGTATACCGGTATGTATTGCTACTCTAATATGCACCTTTTAGAGATAAAAAAAAAGGTACAAAGATGTCCTTTTAAGGTACTGCTCCAGTGACAAGTTGCACCCCTAAAGGTACAATTTTTACTTTTTTTCCTGAAAGTGTATACTATATTTAATAAAAGGCATTTATTTTATTTCATAACAGTAACCCACAGTGATAAATATTATAAAATGTGTTAATAGATATGATGAAAGTATGTGCATCCTTAGATCAGTTCTCCATGAAAACTTTTTTCATGGTTGATTCCACTGACTGACTTGCTGAATGTTTTAAAATTCAAGCAGAATGTCACACAATTTAACTATTTTATGTTCAAAAACACTTCTCATGTGAACATTCCTCTTATCCATTCTTTCAATCACTTCGACAATGTTAAATTCTGTTTGCTTATGTGCTCTATGGAGAATGGTCACCTTTCTCCTCAGAAGTTCCTCAGTACCTGATGCATTTCATATAATTCTTGAAGTAATTATGGGCCAATTTGTTTTTGCTATCATTTCGTCCTGGAAACCTAAAGCGTCTGTATTTTCTTTGTTCGCGTTTCTTCTGGTGGCCGACTGTAAGTCCTTCACAAGAGGCTATCAGCAAATCTCCGAGACCATCAAGAAAAAACTCTGTGGGGTTTATGTCAGAGAGACAGAAGAAGATAAGCAACCATAAAAGACTAAATGTACACTAGATTTCAACTGTATATACAGGGACTTTTGCTGAGTTTTGTGTGTGTGTGTGTGTGTGTGTTTTTGTGACATTTCAGGACACAAATTTGTTTAATGACATGGGTATGACACAGGTATTATAAGGAGAGGGTGACTTATGAGGACATTACCCCATGTCCCCATTTTCAAAAGGCTTATAAATCATACAGAATGAGTTTTTTTTTTGTTTTTTTTTTGAGAAAGTAAAAATGTGCAGTTTCCTGTGATGGGTAGGTTTAGGGGTAGGGGTAGTGTAGGGCGATAGAAAATACAGTTTGCACGGTATAAAAACCATTATGCCTATGGAATGTCCCCACAATTCACAAAAACAAACATCAGTGTCACAATCACCAGTGAGAGTGCCCACCAGAGGGCACTCCAACCCGGTCTGTCAATCCATCAAAGACTTCATTACCCATAACCCTTTGCCCGGACTCATCATTCATTGTTTGCACCTGTGCCTCATGTGCCTTATCTCTGCCTATTTATAGCCTGTTCTCCTTGTCATTCGTTGCGAAGTCTTGTCTTGTGTACTCACTGCAATTCTGAGCGTTAATCCTAGTTTCTCACGTCTTGTCTCGTCATCTTGGATTCTTTGCCTGCCTTGTGGATTACCCTTTTGCCTGTCTCTCCTGCCCTGTTCACCTGTTTGGACTGCTTCCTTGTGTATGACCTTTTGCATTGTCTTGTTTACGATTCTGGAATACCCCCTAATAAAACTGCATTTGGATCCTCAACCTTTGTGTCTCAGAGCAGTGGCGTTACAATCAGTGTGTGTGTGTATGGACTGGAACTACCGGTCAAAAGTTACGGTAATGAGATACGGTAGTGAGAACGGTAAGATTTTTAGAATGTTTTTAAAGAATTTAAAGCATTTATGTTATATTTATATATATATATATATATATATATATATATTTATTTATTTATTTATTTTTTAAAAGCTGTAATATTGTGAAATATTATTAAAATGTAAAATAACTGTTTTCTATTTGAATATATTTTAAAATGTAATTTATTCCTGTGATGCAAAGCTGAATTTTCAGCATCATTACTCCAGTCTTCAGTGTCACATGATCCTTCAGAAATCATTTTGATATGAAGATTTGCTGCTTAAGAAACATTTATGATTATTATTAATGTTGAAAACAGTTGTGTAGTTTTTTTTTGAATTCTTTGATGAATAGAACAGTATCTGAAATAGAAAGCGTTTGTAACATTGTACTACCGTTCAAAAGTTTTGGGTCGGTACCAATTTTTTTTGGGGGGGGAGGGGGGAGAACTTAAAGAAATTAATAAATTTATTCAGCAAAGATGCATTAAATTGATCAAGTGACAGTATATACATTTATAATGTTGCAAAAGCTTTATATTTCAGATAAATGCTGTTTTTTTTAACTTCCTATTCATTAAATAATCCTGAAAATGTTTTTTTAACTGTTTTCAACATTGAGCAGCAAATCAGCATATTAGAATGATTTCTGAAGGATCATGTGACTCTAAAGACTGGAGTAATGATGCTGAAAAATTCAGCTTTGAATCACAGAAATAAATAGCATTTTAAAATATATTCAAATAGAAAAAAGTTATTTTAAATTGTAAAAATATTTCACAATAATACTGTTTTTGCTGTATTTTGGATCAAATAAATGCAGCCTTGGTGAACAGAATAAACTTCTTTAAAAACATTTTTAAAATCTTACCGTTCTCAAACTTTTGACAGAGAGAGAGAGAGAGAGAGAGAGAGGGAATTCAGGTTAATTGGGACACCTTTTTCCAGTCATCTCAATGGCAAAAATGGTCCCAATCAACCTCATTATGACCTAATATTGTGTTGGTCCCCCTTTTGCTGCCAAACAGCCCTGACCCGTCGAGGCATGGACTCCACTAGACCCCTGAAGGTGTGCTGTGGTATTTGGCACTAAGATGTTAGCAGAAGATCCTTTAAGTCCTCCAAGTTGCGAGGTGAGGCCTCCATGGATCGGACTTGTTTGTTCAGCACATTCCACAGATGCTCGATTGGATTGAGATCTGGGGAATTTGGAGGCCAAGTCAACACCTCAAACTCATTGTGCTCCTCAAACTATTCCTGAACCATTTTTGCTTTGTGGCAGGGCGCATTATCCTGCTGAAAGAGGCCACAGCCACCAGGGAATACCGTTTCAATGAAAGGGTGTACATGGTCTGCAACAATGCTTAGGTAGGTGGTACATGTCAAAGTAACATCCACATGGACAGCAGGACCCAAGGTTTCCCAGCAGAACATTGCCCAAAGCATCACACTGCCTCCGTCGGCTTGTCTTCTTCCCATAGTGCATCCTGGTGCCATGTGTTCCCCAGGTAAGCGACGCACACGCACCCGGCCATCCACGTGATGTAAAAGAAAATGTGATTCATCAGACCAGGTCACCTTCTTCCATTGCTCCGTGGTTCCGTTCTGATGCTCACGTGCCCACTGTTGGTGCTTTTGGCGGTGGACAGGGGTCATCATGGGCACCCTGACTGGTCTGCGGCTATGCAGCCCCATACGCAACAAACTGTGATGGACTGTGTATTCTGACACCTTTCTATCAGAACCAGCACTAATTTCTTATTTTGAGCTACAGTAGCTTGTCTGTTTGATCGGACCACATGGGCCAGCCTTTGCTCCCCATGTGCATCAATAAGCCTTGGCCGCCCATGACCCTGTCGCTGGTTCACCACTGTTCCTTCCTTGGACCACTTTTGATAGATACTGACCACTGCAGACTGGGAACACCCCACAAGAGCTGCAGTTTTGGAGATGTTCTGACCCAGTCGTCTAGCCATCACAATTTGGCACTTGTCAAACCAAAAATCCTTACACTTGCCCATTTTTCCTGCTTCTAACACATCAACTTTGAGGACAAAATGTTCACTTGCTGCCTAATATATCCCACCCACTAACAGGTGCCGTGATGAAGAGATAATCAGTGTTATTCACTTCACCTGTCATTGGTCATAATGTTATGTATGTATGTATGTATGTATGTATGTATGTATGTATGTATATATATATGTATATATATATAATGTATCTGTGACCTAGGAGGTAGAAATTAACTTTCTACTGTCTCTGAAAAACACCAGGAGAAAGATGCCCAGGGTCCCTGATCACCTGTGTGAACATGCCATAGTCCTGCTGCAGTGTGCAAAGCATAAAGTATCATGCATGTTAATCGGAAACCCCGAGATGCACCTACCAGTGTGAGCCACCCTCTTTAGAAATGGGTCAAAGCCAACCCGTCGCACAGCATCTGTCCGTGCCAGGAAGTAGTTGACGACCCCGTCTACAAAGACGCAGTTTGTAACGCCTGGGACTGATTGATAGTTCTTCCTATGAAAACGTCTGAGACAACCGCCCTCCTCTTCATTTCCTTCCTCATATTTAAGGCGAAAATAGAACTGATTTCTTCCCACTTTACCACCAACCTGGAAAGAGAGAGTAAGTGAAGACCTGTTCCTACGCCTGAAATGATCCAGTATCATTACTGTATTCTATTGAACAGGTTAACAGCTAGAAAACACATCATCTTTCCTTAACCATCCAGTCAGAATGAACACTAATTCAGAGATGAAGCGAGGAAGCAGAGATCATTTCAAGATCTAGGAAAGAACAATGGGTCTCATTCACTGTTGATTTTGTGGATCATGTTTAGAACAGAAGACCTTCTCTTGAAAAAATTCCAACCAATTCACAATATGTGCACACAATTTTGTTCTTAACCTCTTTGTAATGTTAATACATTTGGAGTATTCTAAATGAGGGGCCATATGCCCGCAGTTAGTAATTTGCATAAAACACCCCATATAGAAATGGTTTGCAAAAATCAAGGGATTCCTGCACAGCCTTTAGTCACTCTCAGCAAACATACAAAGCTCTCAAACATGTAGCAAGATCCTTAAGCAATGCCAAGTGGGCGGTCCTGAAATCAAACAATATAAATACAATACAGCTCTCTCTCTCTCTCTCTCTCTCTCTCTCTTTCATATATACAGGGTTGAGGGGTAACGGAATATGTATACCAAGAAATTCATTAAAGAAGAAATATCTATGTAGAAAATTTAATCTAACACGTTTATAAGGTCACCAAGAGTATGGTTTTTGTGTGGTTTCAGTTGTTCCTACATCTTTCATCAATTTAAAATACATTTTCATATATATTTGGTTGGTGAAAACGTTTATACACAGATATCATGCACAAAGTTCCTTACAAAAAAGTGTCTCTTTACTAACCACATCCAATTCTGGAACTTTCTCCATTATCTCCACAAAGCTTTCAATCCGTGTATCGTTATTGAATATGTAGTCATCATCAACCCACAGGAAGTATTTAGTGGTGACTTGAGAAACAGCCAGATTCCTGCCCGCAAACCAGCCCTAAGGAAACAGATAAAGAAACTAGGTTTAGCTCAGTAGACAGCAAGTACGGCATAATGTTGATTACCACAAAAAGCAATTTTGACTTGTGCCTCATTTTCTTTGAAAAAGCCAAAATCAAGATTTCAGTGAGGCACCTATACAATGGAAGTAATTGAGGCCAATTTTTGGTGTTTTTAAAAGTCAAAATGTGATGCTTACAAAATAATTGTATAATTCTTTTTTAAAGCTGATGGGCCTTCACAGCCGCATTAGCTTTAAAAAATAAACAAAAATATGTGGCAGATACAAGTTGTGCATTTACTTGTGTGACTTCAATGATAATTGTACATGATATCCAGTAGGTATAATATGAGAAAACAGGAAAACACGTAGTTTGGTGTTAATAAAGAGAACTTGAGCCTTACCGATGGGACTGTGAATGCAAAAAATTATATACATAATAAACAAGAAATTAAGGATGACAGAATTCTCACACCAGGCTAGCTTATATACATTTTATTAGGGCACAGATACATTTCTAGAGGTTTATTTCAGGTTTATATATTGTTATCAACACACTGCAGTACTTTTCATCAACTGACAACTATAGGTAGGCTATAATTAAACTATTCAAATAAAAATGAAAGCCTTACAAATGAAATAAAAAAAATAAACACATCAAAAAATAATACAACTGTAGGCCTATTAGCCTAGACTAGCATAGGTTATTCGCTCATTGTTTGCTCAGCGGTGTCCTTATCTGGATAGCCTACCATCAATCAGGCAAAACAGTTTTTATGACTTAACATATTACACAAACAATGTATTGTTTTGAAAATGTGAACTATTGCAGTTAATGATTAACATTGAAATGTCATTACTTTTAAAAATATATATATATATTTTCAGTTCCATTCGTTTGCGCGAATAGAGTTAATGTTTATTGTTATATAATAGATTGTTGGACGTGAGCAGCACTGCATATCCAGATGCTATCGGTCATATTTCAACAGTTTTTAGTCTCTCTGAGATCTTTCTGTCAAATGCGTTTTTTATGAAGTAGCCCATTCAAGGAATAACGTATCTAGCGCCTGGATATAAAGAGTTGAATTCAATTGGTTGCCCTGTTTTTTCTAAACACTATTTAAAACTTCTTTCTTAGGTTAAATTCTGCATAGCATCATTCATTTCTATTCACCTGTTGTGTATGCTTATGTGAGTATCATAAAATAACATTAGGACTTTAACAACATTAAAATGATAAAATAAATTACCACTATAACCAGTAGTTCTGTCAGGATCACTATTGTCAAAGTGACTGACAATTAGCATGTTTTAGATTGGAGGTACGGTTCTGTTCTGGGCAAGAACTCCCTGCGCATCCATGCAGCCTAGCATGGATAAGCACAGGGAGAGCAGTGATAAGCAGTGAGAGCAGCCATTTTTTTAAAATCTTATTTTGAATTAATTTTTATAGATTATCACATCGCTATTTTAAAATCACGCACTCACATGACCCAAATAAAATAACCAGATCACTCAAGAAAAACATTACCGTTGTCTCTTCTTTATCTCTCCCCAGAATAAAATATGCTACTGTAAAGCCTAGTAGAAGTCAATGCATATATTGTGTTAATATTTACCAGAAATTGCTGCAAATATAGTGAAACTGCTGTCTGTCCTGCTTAATCTTATTCAAACAGATTGACAGCGCGGAGTTGTTTGGAACTATTGAGAGCTCTATGAACCACATGACCACGTGGCGGCGAGATCAAAGCGTTTCGCAACTCTCTTTTTCTATGGCTCTGGCCTACACAACACCGGTTTAACCCGATGGTAGAAAAGCGGCTATTGCTCACTCCAGTTGACGTGTTTTCAGTATCCATTTGCTATTTTCCCCTCAAACGCAGAAACAACCGTTTATATACTGTTCACATTATATAATGTTATATAACGTACTGAATAACGTAATATTATTCAACAGTATTTTTGATCTGACTGCACTGACGCTGTTGCATGAGAACTGAACTGAGTGGGGCAATGACCTTTTTTGCAGAAACTGCTTTACAGATTAAATTAACAAATTTAATAATTGATGATATTTACAAGGGAACTGAATCAACACTGAACTGACTTCAGCTGAACAACAGCCGACATTGATTATTTTCCTGTTATCACTGTAAAGCTGCTTTTAAACATAGTACTATTGTGTAAAGCGCTAAATAAATAAAGGTGACATGACTTGACACCGTTACACATTTCCATAACTGTCCAAAAGCACATGAATATGAGCCACACGATTGGCTGTAGTGCCTAAAACCCACTTAAATGTTATAAATTCACTGAAACCCGGCTTCAAGAATGTATTGCTCAATCACTCAATCTCTCTCTCACAATACTCTTCTACATAATACAGTAAGCTTCAATGAACAATATCAATTGAGAGAACAAACATATGTTTACGTTGCTAAGAGTGGTTGTTAAGTGTGTTGTGCAGTGATAAACAGAACCTTTGGGTGAAGCGGTCATGACTGTGTTTTATCGTGAATTGATCAGAACTGTAACTAACCGTTTTATAAAAAAGTATTCACCTGTGCAGGAGGCATGATGTAGTGCTCTATGTTGTTGCCAGTCACTTTTTCTGGCGTCAGACTGTCATCTGCTATAAAGCTCTCGGATACTGTTGATGAGGATGTTCAGCTCTTCATATCTCAGAAAGGTCTTGGTTGTTATGGTTACCTGTGAGTTAATATCTAAGTTAAGAAAGAAGGGGGAGGGTCATTGACCAGACCAAATCTAGATTATGATAAATTATAATAATTTTTATCTATTTATTTTTTTGTGGTCTTACCTGTGCCAGGGTCGTACAAAACAGGAACTGAGGGTCTCTTGATAACAATGGAAAATATGGCCTCATGGTCCTCAAAAGAAAAATGGACTAAGGAAACCAGGAAAAGTTACAAAAAGTTGAATGTAAATCCAAAACTAAAAAAGTAAACTAGACTAGACAGCTCAATAGTTGCATATACAACTCACACCCATTCTCTGAACTTATTAGACAAATAGGACAGTGCAGACATTACCCAGATCTTTAGTCTTGACATGGTAGATGGTACTGGTGTAGGTCACTCTGGACAGCAGATCGTTGAGTTGTGTGAGGCTGCTGGATGAGATGCTCAGTTCACTCTGACCCTGTCCATCCACCTGCTGTCCATCCAGAACATCCTCTACTGAGAGTACTCCACTCTTCACACTCAAAGACACCTGTTGCACAAAAGTGGTAGATGAATGGATCTTCCATGTGATATTCAGTAATTGTCTCATGGCTGGACACTTCTCTTGCAAAAGAAAGTGACAAATTGACTTGAGTTTGCATTTCGAGAACACAGAAAAGGATCGTTTCTGGATGCTGTTTGCCCTTGCAAATCAAAATGCAGCTGAAAAGACCCTCCACCTTTACTGAGAACATAAAACCCCAAGGGACCTCACAAATTTAAAAACAAACCTTATATAGTCCTCCTCTTTGCGCATGCAGAGCCAAACCTGAGAATTGACAGATTCACAATTCATATCTCATTAAGAGCAAATAATGAAAAAATACAATTTTTCTGAACTAGATCTAAAAATCTTTGAAAGTGCATTCTTGCCTGATCATTACATCTCATCTTCTAATTCAGTTTGAAGACACAGTAAATTACTCATTTTAAAATAATAGCTGCATTGGCTTCTGTTGTTGCATCCATGATGTTTAACATCTAACATCCCAGACAGCAACATAGTGTCGGCCCAGATCCGGGCCACATCTGGTACATGTGGATTCCACGCGTACTTAATGTGGGCTGGATCTGGGCGACACTATGTTGCCGTCTGGGATCCCGAAACAGATCAAGATAACTAAGCCATGTCTTAAAGTAATCACATCTGAGATATAAAAACATGTATTACATGAAGGAAATAATTTTACCTGGTATCACTACTTTTGTAAGAGGTGACACTACGAAACCCTGGATGGGATATTGGAGGGGCGAGTTGGCTTGAGCAAGTATAATGGAGTCCATCTTTGTCCCCATTCTAATAAATACAGAATTAGAACTTTTAGAGTTTAGCCAAACCAAATTTAAGAGTAAAGAGAATGGATTAAGGGGTAGGGAACTGGAATTACCTTAGCTGGTATTTCTGGTATTCCTCCGACCGACGTCTCTGAATATCTTCCAGTCCATCCACTCGCACATACTGCGCAGTTATAGTAAGTCCATCACAGGAACAAGACGAACGATTTTTACTAGGAAATGGCCCAATGCTGAGTTCATATTTGAAAACATAAGTGCAATAATAAGATAAATATCACAAATAAGACATATACAATGATACAGAAGTAATATGTTACAGAGAGTATGGTATTCTGAATAAATAACCAACCACTGACCTTTGTTTAGGAAAGGCTGTATATTGGAGGTGCCTTTTGCTAAAAAGACAAAAAGGTCACCCATGAAACATTTTTTTCAAAACCACAAGAAGAACAACCAAATTGAAAACAGACTAACAAAGTAGTAGGGTCATACCCTGATGGAAACAGTCTGTTTGTGACATCTGTAACATCCAGAAATCCCTGTTGTATACTGTAAATACCCAATGCAGTAATACAGAGTCCAGTCAGGAATAACTTGAGGAGAAAGTTCATTTCTGGAAATTATCTGAAAGGAAGATGTGTAACAGTCAATAGCAGTAAAAGCGCAACTACTGGATTGCTAATATATAAAATGTAATACTTTTAAAATTTAAACAACACCATTTGATTTTTAGATCCAGACAAAATAGTGAACAACAGCCCCTTACTACCCACATAGGCTGTATGTGGCTCCAAGCAAACTTCCAACTTTTTTCAACATTATACCCATAACTTTGATTTCTCCCTTTTACAAATAAATAAATAAATAAAGGTTATTTAATCAAAGATTATTTGGTTCAGTGCCTATCAACAGCCTTGTTGCCTTCGTCATTTTGTTCTTCAAGCTTTACTAAACTGTCGGACACATACCAATATATACTCTTTTGGCAAATTCCTTTATCTATGGTAAAATGTGTTGTTTTGGCAAATGTAATTCAAATATTAGGTATCCACAGTGGCTATTTAATGCAGACACTGTTGAACCTAATTACCATTGGTGACCCTCTTGAAATATTTATCTTAAAAGAAACACGCCGACTTTTTGGGACTTTAGCTTATTCACTGTATCCCCCAGAGTTAGATAAGTCCATACATACCATTTTTATCTCTGTGCGTGCCATAACTCTGTCTGACGCACCCACCGCTAGCCTAGCTTAGCACAAAGACTGGAGGTAAACAGCTCCATCTAGCCTACTGCTCAATAAGTAACAAAATAACGCCAACATTTCCCTATATATATGTTGTGATGTGTATAGTTACATTGTGTACTAAGCCCGATGGAAAATTAAAAGTTGCAATTTTCTAGACCAATATGGCTAGGGACTATACTCTCATTCCTGCGTATTAATCCAGGAACTTTCCTGCCATGGCTGCAGCGGCGCAATGATATTATGCAGCGCCTGAAAATAGGCTAACTTCCGTCAACATAACCAACGTGACAACCTGCTTGCTCAGAGAGCGTGCTGGGGACTATTTTCAGGCACTGCATAATATCATTGCGCCGCTGCACCCATGGTACGGCAGCAAAGTTCCTGGATTATTACGCAGGAATGAGAGTATAGTCCCTAGCCATATCAGTCTAGAAAATTGCAACTTTTTCCGTCGGTCTTAGTATACGATGTAACTACACATCACAACATGTTAATAGGAAAATGTTGGCGTTTTTTTGTCATTTATTGAGCAGTAGGCTAGTGCTAAAATAAGCTAGCGGTGGGTGCGTCAGACAGAGTTATGGCACGCACAGAGATAAAAATGGTATGCATGGATTATCTAACTCTGGGGGATACAGTGAATAAACTAAAGTCCCAAAAAGTCGGCGTGTTCCTTTAAATGTCTTCAATATATGAGCCCCTAGCCTATTCTGGTTTAAATTAACACTTTATTTTGATGGTCTCATTTGAACATTCTGTTGACTAAGAGAATGTCTAAAATAACATCTAAAATAACTTAGAAGCGTCTAATTTCATAGAAAGACTTTCCTGTTCAAGTTTAATGGCCACACAAAGGGCGAGATACCCGCACAGCGCTGACGAACGTGCGCTGTGTTTCTGCCGCTTTATAAAGCGATAAACACCGCAAGTCGCTTGATCCATTCAGATTTGTCTCCGGATTGTGTTTTATACAGTCAAGCATAGTCGCGGGTTCATTACAATGCGGGTCTTGCTGTCATAGTGTCAGTGCCACAACCGGTCACAACGCAACGAGAATTCGTGGAAAGATGCAAGTATTAGACAACTGTTTTATGACAGAAATGTTCAGCTACCGACAGTAAAAGACTATCTAGTGATGCAAGCAAACTACTCAACCTTTTATGAAATTTCGCCGTTTTGAATTGAAAAAAATGCGATCATGATTCATGTGACGAGGCAAAAAAACGTTTGCACATTTTAAAATAAAATATTATTTGCAAATAGTTTAAACTGATTACTTCATTAGCCTACTACAATTAGACCTATAACTTATTTTACCATTCTTATTTATTTATTCCCTTAAATCCCTTTTAATCATTTAATTATTAAATTCCTTTATTATTATTATTATTATTAGGAGCATGGTTTTACCCGTGTATACCATGATATTACAGTTAAATAAAACTACAGTTAAACTCTGGATTCTATGCAAGAACATAGGACATTTCATTAGGGCAATTAAAAGATAATTTAACAAAACAGCTTTAAAGCCTGGATCCCATAAATTAAGGACAACGCTATTTCTCTTTCAATATGTTTCATGAACTTTTTAAGAGCTCTAATTAATTTTATTTGAAGTATTAATTCAATGAGAGCCTCATGAAAGATAGATAGGCTATCAGTGTCTTACATAAATTAGTTAATTCTTAATTAAAATGTTGTTGCTAGTTCAGCCCAAAATGTTATCATTTACTCTACCCTAATGTCATTCCAAACTTGATTTACTTTCTTTCCGTGGAACATAAAATAAAATCACTGAGTCTCTCTTTTTTTTTTTTTTTTTTTGTCCAATAGATGTGAAGGGTAGCCTAACCAAATGGTTTGTGTAACCCAGGTTACTAAGAGCTTATTGGTGTACAATTAAAAAGGGAATAAAAACTATAACTATAACTTTATTTTAATAGCAATTGTGAAATAGAAAATAGGAAAATGCATAAATAAAAAAACTCAATTGAAAAGTTTATATTCAAATAAAACAAAGTGCAGATTGGATCAATGAGGAGAGCGTAGACTATGACGGGAGCTGTGCGAGGCAGATGACGAGAGAAGCAGCAGTTCCAACGCGGTCCTGAAAAAGAAAGAAGAAACAGAATAAGAACACATCAATTAGTGAGTGTGTCAAGAGAAACGA
Source organism: Rhinogobio ventralis (assembly GCA_039654625.1). Classification (NCBI taxonomy): domain Eukaryota; kingdom Metazoa; phylum Chordata; class Actinopteri; order Cypriniformes; family Gobionidae; genus Rhinogobio; species Rhinogobio ventralis. The sequence goes on along the minus strand of CM077196.1, from coordinate 33,174,531 downwards.
CGGAAAAAAGGTGAATTGAAATTCATCAGTCGATCATCGGCTGGTGCTAGCGCAACTGTCACTGAGAGAGAAACTTCCAGAGGTTGGAGTTTTGCCTGACTAAAACTTCATAACTAGAAAATTAGAATTCTCTTGGTTGGGTTTTTTTTTTTTTTTTTTGGTTGTTCCCCCTTTTCTCGTTTCTTCTCTTCTATTTTTTTTTCTTTTCTCATCACTTCCTGAGTCGGGTGCTGCACGTTTGATGGACACTGGATAAAACCTGAAGAAGATTTTGAACCTGTATTGTCCCTGCTTCACTTCGAGAGTAACTCTAAGAGCAGGAACTGGCGAGCTATGCCCATATAAGGATCGAGCTACTAGAACCAAGAAACCAACGGAGTGGTAGGATTGTGCACACGCTTTTCTGACCTGAACTGTGTTGCTCAGAACTAAATTGCGGAAGAAGGATCTCGTGTAACAGCATCGAACTGGAGCTGAACTTTGGTGAAACTTTAATTCACATTGGGACTGTTATTGTAAGCAGCGAGGTTGATTTATTGTAATTTATTTTATTTTCAACTGATTTCTACTCTCAAATTCCATTGTTCTTTTGTTTCATTTAATTATTTGGATTTTATAGTTTTTCTGAAGAACAAGAGTGAAAGGTGTATTTCAAGGTGTTAATTGGGGAATTGTATTCATAATCAAATTCAAAGTTGTTCTCTATATTAAATAAGCTAATTAGAAACAAATTGAATAAATAGGTGAAAGTAAGTCAGTTAATTTTATTAGCTTGAATCTAAATAGGTCAGAAACTAGATAGATAAATAATAAGTACTAAAACAAAATAGAAATTTTATATATAAGGATTATAAGAAGAATACATTAATTCCTACATTTTTTATTTCTCCATTACCCATTTTTTTGTCACTATTTCTCTTTTCTTTTTTTGTTTTGACGATGTATTGAATCTCTGACTTATTTATTATTATTATTGCATTATTGATTATTCTTTTAATACAACTTACCTGTTTCTAATGCAGCCAGTGTTGTCGTCATTCCTTCTACCCTTGTTGCTGACACAGTCTCTTGAGCGAATCTGATTCTTCTGGTCGCTGGTCCAAATTTAGAAACGGTGTACTCCTTTTCCGCTCATTTCCAACAACCACTGTTTGAGAGGGAGGGTCGCACTTGTGCCGCGACGCGCGTTACGGGCTTAATTGGTTGCCAAATTCTTCAAAATAGCCTGTAAGGCCCGCTCAATCGAAGATTTCTGCGCGTTGTCTTTTCAGCGTGGCAAAGTAATTCAGTTCCAATGAAACCTTTTTCTGACTAACTTTACAATAAACAGAGGTGAGGCTCACCCTATTTAGGTTGGTCGATCAACATTATGTTGCCAGGAAAAACCGTTTATTAGCCTTCACGGTGTAAGTACACTTGAACTAATGCCTTAGTGAGATAGCCGGAGCTCTGAAATCTCAGTTGGCGTGCCCCAAGGCTCCACTCAAAACTGGATTTTAGTCCGTTACTAACCTGACACAGACCGTCTCACTTCGGTTGGAATGAGACCTTTGTACCAGTCGCACTGTACCAGACGTTTCAAATGATACCAAACATGTATAGTGTTGCTGTTGTATGATAATTGTTCACATTAAACCATGTAGATTTTGGGTGAATTTCAGGTCATCTTAATATGTGGAGAGGAGAGATGAGGGTGAAGGGAAAATTAACTTTACGACAAGTGCATTTCTATGACAAACGTCCCTGTCCTTTTATTTATTCATTTATTTTTAATTTAAGGGCCCTAACACTAGCAAAAGCATTCACATGGGAACTCGTGAGGGGCCGAATATATGGCCTGTCAATCGAGACGACAAACCAAAGGGCCGCTGTCCCTGCATGATGGGCTATTCCGTCATATATAATTGTAAAATTATATATTAAAAATAAAAATAAAAATAAAAATGTATATAAAAATGTATATCTGCCCCAAAATGCGACGGCCCACCGGAAAAATGCCAGGTATGCACGATTATCAATCCAGCCCACGGCCGCTCTAGTACGTTATGGAACAACCTATCACTCACATCCCTTCACAGCAGTTGCCTATAGCAAACCATACAATCCAATCAATTCCCCATGGAAAAAATCATGTCCCGCGACATCCCCCAGGATAAACTTTTAAAGAACGTAGGCATACAGACATGAATATTCCAACACGATCACATGAGAATGCGTATCAATAGTACGAGTGTGCAATGTACACGCCAACATGAGTTTTGGTGTACATATGATACGCACTTTATGGCGTGTATATGACACGCTCTGGCTCTGCCCATATTCTAATGGAAGATATGTCATAATAGAAACAGGAACAAAGAAAAAAAAGAAGACGAAGAGCCCGTTTTGCTCGAAAGTTAACTTTCGAGTCCACTATTACAGTTTGTTTGGCATATTTTGAAGCTTTGGTGTGCCGACTTTTTTCTGTGTTTTAGATATGTCATAATAGCAACACTATGAATTCGAATTTAATGATTTCAATCAATTATAGCCTAGGTTTTAATTAAAAGCGAAGATGTCTGAAATGTAATTCATGGACATTTTGAAATAACCCAATTTATTACAATAAGTAACAAAATAAATTAATAACACTAGTAACTGCATTCTGTGCCAATTCTAAGGGAGCCAACTATACCCCCAGTGGTCTAATTTGATCTTTTTTACTTAAACAATAATATATAAAACTATACGTTTTAATAAACAAATCTAAAAACACTGATCTTTCCACAGATCATAAAATTAGATCAATTAATCTCAAAAACTGTTTCGACTGACTAAATCTCACACGTTGAAATGGCAAAATTAAAAAGCTTATTTTAGTGTTTCAACTTGACACAAAAGCTTGTGCTTTCAGGTTTGAGTGATGGTAAAATTATAAACTGCATTTGAAGTAATTTATGCCAGCCTAAATGCAAAAACGGCGTAACCGCTGGAAATCGCGCTCGTAAGACGAATCTATACTTACTTTATATAACTGAAATATAAGCACACGTTTTGAGTTCATGTATTTGCCTTTTTTGAGCAATTGCTTGTATCAAACGTAATAAAAAATACCTAAAAACAGGGGTTTTGATTTAACTCTATGGCAAAAGGAAGCCCCAAATAAATTCACATTCACTGTCGCAACCTGTTTTTGCCTCTTGTAGACGCTTCAGGAACATCTTGAACAACGCAGAGTCAAATTAAAAAATAAAAATAAAATAAATTCTACATATAATCAAGCTACGGACATTTTTCAGCCTCATCATTCTATTTCAAACGCCAATGTAGGCTACCTGTGTACCTATACAAATGACAACTTGACTTAATAATAGGCCTATACTTGTTACTTTGACAAATACATGTAATTAGTGGGGCTAGTTATTGAAGATATATGCATAGAACATGCAGCACTGACAAATTATTGAGAAAAGAAACCCACCTGAATATCTCTGGACGCTGTTATCTAAATGCAACTCAGCGGATGTATGCAGTGCGAACAGGTGAAAAGACAGCGATTATCTCAACTCAGCCAATAAGTATAGCTTATGAATGCCATGGGCCATCCCATTTCCTTTACTGTTTTGCCTCAAGGGGCGGCAGCACATAAATAGGCTACCATAATGTAAAATTAATAATTTAAATATGATTCATTTCCATTTGTACTTTTCTAACTAACAAAATGTGCATATATTTTCGAGTACAAATGCAGTGCTCGCATTTGTGCATTAAATTAAAATGAGCCTCAAATGTGTCTTATATTGTGGTCTCATTAAGACCATATTTAATTCTTAAATATATTACGCATATAGCCTATAACACACACGGTTCTAGGGTCAACCCATTTGCACGTTGTATGTCTTTTCCATCGTCTCTGGTCGAGTCAAATACGACTAAAGAACCAGAATCTCTGATTATTCAAATAACTGAGCAGCCACAGCAGAAATGCAGGTTTGGAATGCATAGGCTTATCACTGCCTCACCCGTTTGTAACACGTGCACAGTTGTTACTAGGATGTCCGAAGTCCAGCTCGCGGGGCAATTACGACTTCTCATCTTTTCTATTAAAATAAAGGCTAGACTACAGGGAGTGCAGAATTATTAGGCAAATGAGTATTTTGACCACATCATCCTCGTTATGCATGTTGTCTTACTCCAAGCTGTATAGGCTGGAAAGCCTACTACCAATTAAGCATATTAGGTGATGTGCATCTCTGTAATGAGAAGGGGTGTGGTCTAATGACATCAACACCCTATATCAGGTGTGCATAATTATTAGGCAACTTCCTTTCCTTTGGCAAAATGGGTCAAAAGAAGGACTTGACAGGCTCAGAAAAGTCAAAAATAGTGAGATATATTGCAGAGGGATGCAGCAGTCTTAAAATAGCCAAGCTTCTGAAGCGTGATCATCGAACAATCAAGCGTTTCATTCAAAATAGTCAACAGGGTCGCAAGAAGCGTGTGGAAAAACCAAGGCGCAAAATAACTGCCCGTGAACTGAGAAAAGTCAAGCGTGCAGCTGCCAAGATGCCACTTGCCACCAGTTTGGCCATATTTCAGAGCTGCAACATCACTGGAGTGCCCAAAAGCACAAGGTGTGCAATACTCAGAGACATGGCCAAGGTAAGAAAGGCAGAAAGTCGACCACCACTGAACAAGACACACAAGCTGAAACGTCAAGACTGGGCCAAGAAATATCTCAAGACTGATTTTTCTAAGGTTTTATGGACTGATGAAATGAGAGTGAGTCTTGATGGGCCAGATGGATGGGCCCGTGGCTGGATTGGTAAAGGGCAGAGAGCTCCAGTCCGACTCAGACGCCAGCAAGGTGGAGGTGGAGTACTGGTTTGGGCTGGTATCATCAAAGATGAGCTTGTGGGGCCTTTTCGGGTTGAGGATGGAGTCAAGCTCAACTCCCAGTCCTACTGCCAGTTTCTGGAAGACACCTTCTTCAGGCAGTGGTACAGGAAGAAGTCCGCATCCTTCAAGAAAAACATGATTTTCATGCAGGACAATGCTCCATCACACGCGTCCAAGTACTCCACAGCGTGGCTGGCAAGAAAGGGTATAAAAGAAGAAAATCTAATGATATGGCCTCCTTGTTCACCTGATCTGAACCCCATTGAGAACCTGTGGTCCATCATCAAATGTGCGATTTACAAGGAGGGAAAACAGTACACCTCTCTGAACAGTATCTGGGAGGCTGTGGTTGCTGCTGCACGCAATGTTGATGGTGAACAGATCAAAACACTGACAGAATCCATGGATGGCAGGCTTTTGAGTGTCCTTGCAAAGAAAGGTGTTACGGTACAGAAGGGACGGAGACAAGAAGTATGGGAAGTGATGTTTATTTAGAGCAGACCAGTATGATGACGGAAGTGCAGGTGAATGGTGAAGAGGATCGTGAGAGGTGGATGAAGGAATCTTGGTGAAGTGGCTCGGAGTACTTGCTGTTGAGATCGCTGGAGAGAGGTGTGGAATGGAGAAGAGGATGGAGACACACACACACGAGGGTGGAACACAGGAGACTCTTTGGAGGGAACAATGGAAGAAGGTAAGTAGCATATAGGAAGTCCTTGAAGTAAGCGTAGAGGTAAGTACCAATTTCAAACGAGACCGGACAGTGACTGAGCGTGTGAGTGTGTCTTTTGTACTGTGGGTGATTGGAGTGATGATGAGCTGCAGGTGCGCGTGATCAGTACTCAGGGGAAGGCGTGCGCTGTGATTGAGTGACGTGGGAGCCTGGCGGGTCTGTGACATTACCCCCCCCTCCACGGCCCGCTCCAGAGGGCCGCGGACCCCGACGTCGTGGTGGTCGGCCTCTGCCTCTGGGTGCAGGTCTGTTGGGGTGAGAAGCATGGAAGGTTTCGAGCAGGTTCGGGTCAAGGATGTCGTTTCTAGGTACCCATGAGCGTTCTTCGGGACCGTAGCCCTCCCAGTCCACTAGATACTCTAGGAGACCACCACGGCGCCGGGAGTCCAAGATGTCGTTCACCTGGTAAGCGGTACCGTCCTCCACGATGAGTGGGAGGGGGGTTTCTTCGGCTACGCCAGGCTCTGTGGGAATAGAAACGGAGGGAAAGTGAGGTTTCAGTAATGAGACATGGAAAGTGGGATGAATTCTGTATTGTGAAGGGAGTTGGAGTTGATACGTGACTGGGTTGATCTGCTTCACAATAGGAAAGGGGCCAATGAACCTGGGACTGAGCTTCCTGCATTGCAGACGCAACCTGATGTCCCTGGTGGACAGCCAGACCTTCTGACCCGGTTGGAAGGAGGGAGTGTTGGAGCGACGAAGGTCGGCTGTCATTTTGCGTCTGCGCAGGGCCCGTTGAAGCTGGTGATGTGCAGAGTCCCAGACCCTCTCGCTCTCCCGGAACCAGTAGTCTATGGCTGGAACATCCGACGGTTCCCCGGACCAAGGGAACAATGGGGGTTGGTAACCGAGCACGCACTGGAATGGAGTTAGACCGGTGGTAGACTGACGTAGGGAGTTTTGTGCGTACTCGGCCCAACCCAGGAACTGGTTCCAGGAGTCCTGGTGGCCGTGACAGAAGGTACGGAGGAAGCGACCGATCTCCTGAATCTTCCTCTCCGTCTGCCCGTTGGTCTGTGGATGATAACCGGAAGAGAGGCTGACAGTCACACCTAGGAGTGAGAAGAACGCTTTCCATACCCGGGAGATGAATTGAGGTCCTCTATCGGAAACAATGTCCTCAGGGATACCATAGTATCTAAAGATCCTATTAAACATGAGTTCTGCCGTCTCCATGGCAGTAGGCAGTCCTTTCAACGGAATCAGGCGACAAGATTTGGAAAATCTATCCACTACCACTAATACACAGGTACAGTCCCCAGACACAGGAAGATCAGTAATAAAGTCTACTCCTAGGTGTGACCATGGACGGTTGGGAACGGGCAGAGGATGGAGTTTGCCGGAGGGAAGATGTCTAGGGCTCTTCGAGATGGCGCATTCCTGGCATCCTCTCACGTACCTTCTGACGTCTGTTGCCATGTTGGGCCACCAGAAGCGCTCCTTCAGCAGCGAGAGGGTTTCATTGACCCCCGGGTGGCCAGTGCCCAACGACGTGTGGGACGTGTGAATGAGGGGAGTGCGTCGTGTCCGTGAGATGTATTGTAACCCTGGTGGACAACCCGGCGGAGCATTGGTGGAGACATTGGAAGAGGGCAAGGTCTCCTCTGACCAGGTGATGGGACTCACGAACAGTTTCTCAGGAATAATGGGTTCAAACTTCTTGGAGTCCTCTTCGGGGTTGAAGAGACGGGAAAGGGCGTCTGCCTTCACATTCTTGGGTCCAGGCCGATAGGAGATAGTGAAATTGAATCTAGTGAAGAACAGTGCCCACCGGGCCTGGCGGGGATTGAGTCTCTTGGCGTCCCTGAGGTACTCTAAGTTTTTATGGTCCGTGAGTACCAGGAAAGGAAGTTGGGCACCCTCCAACCAATGCCTCCACTCTTCCAGGGCCATCTTGATGGCGAGAAGCTCCCGGTTGCCGATGTCATAATTCACCTCCGCCGGGTTGAGCTTGCGGGAGAAGAAGGCACATGGATGGAGTCTACTTGGAGTCCCCTGCTGCTGTGAGAGTACGGCTCCCACTCCTGTGGTAGATGCGTCTACCTCGACTACGAAGGCTTTCGTGGGGTCTGGATGCACTAGGAGGGGAGCCGAAGTGAAGGCCTCTTTAAGGTCTTCGAAGGCCTTCGTGGCCGCGGGGTTCCAGGACAGAGACTTGGGCTTACTACGGAGTAGTTGAGTAAGAGGGCAAGAAATAATACTATAGTTGAAAATGAATCGACGATAGAAGTTGGCAAATCCTAAGAATCTCTGGAGTTCCTTTATGGTTGTGGGAGTGGACCAGTTCTTGATGGCTTCCACCTTCCCCTCGTCCATCCGGATGCCACTGCTGTCGATGTTGTATCCAAGGAACTGCACTGAGGGTTGATGAAAGGAACATTTCTCGGCCTTGAGATACAATTGGAACTCCCTCAGGCGTTGCAGGACCTCCGCAACGTGGTGGCGATGTTCGGCCAGGCTCCGGGAGTATATCAGGATGTCGTCGATGTAGACCAGTACGAATCTGTGGAGAAACTCCCGGAGCACCTCATGGATGAAGTCCTGGAATACGGAGGGGGCATTGGAAAGTCCATAGGGCATGACGAGATATTCGTAGTGGCCAGTAGGGGTCACAAAGGCTGTCTTCCACTCGTCCCCCTCACGTATTCTGATGAGGTTGTAGGCGCTGCGGAGGTCCAACTTGGTGAAGACAGTGGCACCACGGAGGTGTTCCAGCGCCGTTGGGACGAGAGGAAGGGGGTAACGGAATTTAACTGTGATTTTGTTGAGTGCTCGGTAATCGATGCAGGGCCGCAAGCCTCCGTCCTTCTTGGCCACGAAAAAGAAGCTGGAAGCAGCAGGGGAAGTAGACGGGCGGATGTAACCTTGGTCGAGTGCCTCCTTGATGTATTCCTCCATGGCCTTCTCCTCCGGGAGTGACAGAGGGTAAATTTTCCCACGGGGCACTGACTCACCCGGAAGCAGATCGATGGCACAGTCCCATGGCCGATGTGGAGGCAGCTTTGACGCTCGTTGAGGGCAGAAGACATCACTGAAGGGGGCATAGCATGATGGTATATCAACCGAACGTTGTTCGACCGGGCTCTCGATGGAGGTGGAACACACAGACATTTTCTTGGAGCATGGAGTAGGGGGAACAGGAAGAGCCTTAAAACAACTCGGGAAGCAGCTATCGCCCCACTTCAGGATTTCGCCGGTTTTCCAGGAAATGATGGGATTATGCTGCACTAACCATGGGCGCCCTAGGATCACGTCAGCGGTGGATTCCTCCAGAACCAGCAACTGTTGTTGTTCCGTGTGCAGAATACCCACTTGGAGCTGGATGGGAATGGTGACGGAACGCACTTGACGTCGGCTGAGGGGTTTCCCTGTTACCGAGTGGATCTGGTAGGTTGTTGGTGTAGCAGTGGTCTTGAGGTGAAGCTGACGGCAGAGGGCACCAGAGATGAAGTTGCCGGCTGACCCAGAGTCGAGGAGGGCACATACTGGAAGGGTAACACCGGCCGCAGTTAGGTTTACAATAGTGGTGAGAGGGTGCATATCATGTGAAAATGGGACTATAGCACTCACCATAGGACGAGGAGGACGAATGGGGCATTGGTTAATGTGGTGCCCCGTAGACCCACAGTACAGACATAGACCCTGGGTCAGCCGCCTCCTACGTTCACCTTGAGTAAGGCGTGCTTGCTGTATCTGCATGGTCTCGGGAGCTGGTTCTGGAGGACTGACGGACTCTGGCTGACGGAGGGAAGAAAGGACGAGTTCCTGGCCCTGGTGCTCTTCGAGACACGACTGCATACGAGTGGCGAAGCGTATGGATAGTTGGATGAAGCGTTCGAGCCCGATGGTATCCTCGTATGCAGCGAGATGCAACCGCACACGGGGATCCAAACCCTGACGATAGGTGGTGAGTAGAGACTGCTCGTTCCATCCACTGGCGGCGGCTAGGGTCCTGAACTGGAGGGCATACTCATTGATCGGCATTTTATTCTGTTTTAAGTGATACAATTGCTCACCTATGGAGGCATCCCAAGCTGGTTTCCCGAAGACGTCCCTGAAATGAGCTATGAAGCTCGTCAGGGTTCGAACGATAGGATTATCTTGAGTCCACAGAGTCTCAGCCCATTGCAGCGCTTTGCCCCTTAGTTGGGAAATGATGAATGCCACCTTGGATCTATCGTCAGGGTATAATTGCGGTTGCATCTCCAGGACCAGCGAACACTGTAGCAAAAATCCATTGCAGTCCTCCGCCAGGCCAGAGTAGGGCGCTGGTCTGGCCATGGGACTGGCGTAGACTGGCGGAGAGGGAGAAGCGGTGGTGTTTGCGGAAGTGATCGCTGGTGGAATGGAAGGAAGTGCTCGTCGGACAGCGTCCACGAGTTCTTGGAATGGATCCGGAGTGCTCATGCTGGTGCTCATCGGTTGTGGTCCGGTCTTCTGTTACGGTACAGAAGGGACGGAGACAAGAAGTATGGGAAGTGATGTTTATTTAGAGCAGACCAGTATGATGACGGAAGTGCAGGTGAATGGTGAAGAGGATCGTGAGAGGTGGATGAAGGAATCTTGGTGAAGTGGCTCGGAGTACTTGCTGTTGAGATCGCTGGAGAGAGGTGTGGAATGGAGAAGAGGATGGAGACACACACACACGAGGGTGGAACACAGGAGACTCTTTGGAGGGAACAATGGAAGAAGGTAAGTAGCATATAGGAAGTCCTTGAAGTAAGCGTAGAGGTAAGTACCAATTTCAAACGAGACCGGACAGTGACTGAGCGTGTGAGTGTGTCTTTTGTACTGTGGGTGATTGGAGTGATGATGAGCTGCAGGTGCGCGTGATCAGTACTCAGGGGAAGGCGTGCGCTGTGATTGAGTGACGTGGGAGCCTGGCGGGTCTGTGACAAAAGGTGGCTATATTGGTCACTGATTTGTTTTTGTTTGGTTTTTGAATGTCAGAAATGTATATTTGTGAATGTTGAGATGTTATATTGGTTTCACTGGTAAAAATAAATAATTGAAATGGGTATAAATTTGTTTTTTAAGTTGCCTAATAATTATGCACAGTAATAGTCACCTGCACACACAGATATCCCCCTAAAATAGCTAAAACTAAAAACTACTTAAAATATTGATACAAAAATATTCAGCTTTGATATTGAGTTTGTGTTCATTGAGAACATGGTTGTTGTTCAATAATAAAATTAATCCTCAAAAATACAACTTGCCTAATAATTCTGCACTCCCTGTATGTGGCCCGCCACGCATAATTTACAAATCATGCAGGCAACACAAGGTGACAGCGCTATATTTTACACCAGGTGTTACAGTAAACGTGAGTGAAACCACACTTGATAACTGATAAGCTCTACCATTTCTGTTGCTTATGAGAAGCATTAAACGTGAAACAGCACTAGTCGTTGAGTTGTTTGAAACACAGCGCTGCGCGAGATCAGAACAAATGCGTTTACTCGCCGGCCGGTCTACATCACGCGACCACTAAACAGCGCTGCGAAATCCAGTGAGAAGCATTAGAGTTTCCTTTCATAGGTTCACTCAACGCTGTGAACCGTTGCTATAGGAACACCTTTGGTGTGACGAATGTCTGAAGCCCTTATACCATCACGCCAATTGATTGGTCAGTGACGCTTAGCAGCAGCTACCCTTCACTCTATGGCTGTACTTCAAGCCTATCAAGCCGATTTATTGAAGGAGCTAGACAAGGTTAAAGGCATGACTGAGGCTGTTAAAGAGCTCAGGTGGGCTACTGACTTGGCACTGAGAGCTACCAAGCATACTGCCCGCGTAGGATGGTGTCAGTAGAGCGCCAGTACAGTTCCTGAACCTTTTGCTCGTACTCAGAGGCCAGGCCCTCCATTGGAGAGTTTGGACGAACCACGCAAGCGTATTCGGCTCTCTCACTGTGGCCTCCAGGCTCCGGCCTTACCCGTTCCACCACTAGGTGTGCCTCAGGTGGTTTTAGGCTGGGCCCCATCGACAGGCACTGTCTCAGATACTCCGCACGTCCTAGCCCTCGGAGTTCAGGAGAAAGCCTTAGGGTCACGTGCGCGTGACCCGTTTATGACGGCATTCAAACCCCCCAATGTCAGCATGGGGGGCCAGCCCGATCAGGCATATGATCCCCTGTATTAGAGGTCGTCGCCACTCTTGTGACGTCCTGATTGACAGCTGAGATTGAAAGCTTCTCTGAGTGAAATTGTCACTGAAGCACCAATGGACTTTTTTCGGGAGGAGATTGGAGCTTTAGCTTTAATTTCTACATTTCCATAACGGTTTATTTCACATCGACAATTAACTGTTCTGCGTCTGCGAGAGTGTGGGCGGGCTTTTGATATCGTGGCTCTACTTCCTGCTCTCTACTGCGCAGACTCTGGTCCCAAAGTCACTACTGCACAGACTCGGCCCTAAATCTTCAGACCTCCGGCGGCTTCACTTTTCTTCAGCGGATGTAGTTGCGTCGTCCATTGTCTTGGAGATTTGAACTAGTTTAAAGCTAGATGAAACCAGTGCTGACATTCTCAACAACAACTGACAGAAAACAAAAGAAACATTTTGCGACAACAACACAGAATACCTTTGTCCACAAATCACAAACATTTACCATGGATTTACTGTAGTAACTGTAAACATGTGGCAGAAATGTGGGATATTCATATAGAATTTTATTATATTATTATTCATAGAGACGTATTATAGCATCTGGCCCCTAGGTGTGTCCACAACATTTTCATCAAATGTTGTCCCTTTAAAAAAAAAATCACGTTTGGACACCCTTGTCAATTCATTACATACATCTGAAGAATTTCATTGTTTCATTGAACCTGAATAAAACATTACGTTGTAGCGCTGAAATGTAAATTGTGAAATCAGAATTGTGATTTATGAAAGCAAAAGTCTTTGAAATAGGATAACCCATCTTAGGAAAGGCTAAATAAAATAATTCAGCTTACTCATCCTCATATTGACACCTTTCTTGAGTAGAACACAAAAGAAGATTTGGTAAAATGCTCAAGGTGCTTTCCCCCCCAAACACAATAAAAAAAAAGGCTCTTCATTGGTATCCATGATTCCATAAAAAAAAAAGTTCTAAAGATTTTTATACTGTTCTTCGCAGTAAAAATAAAAAATTATTTTATTAATAACTGTTCACAGAAAGGTTCTTCTATGGCACAAAAATGGTTCTTCTTCTATGGCAGTGGTTCTTAACCAGGAGGCCAGGGTTATCAAGGTTGAGATCTGACATTGCTATGAAAACCCCTTTTTGGAACCCCTTTTTTTTAAATTTAAGAAAGTGTATAGGGGCCAGGGGCTGAAAGGATGTCTAAAGGGTTTGGGATGACATTTGTTCCTTTAAGCTACTTAACAAATACTCCAAGAAAATGTGAATATGTGAAGCTCTGCTTGATGCAGTGACCTCACAGGGCATGAGAAGTATGGTTTTATGAACCTTGGGGTTGTTGAAGGGGTTTCGCTTCTGTTGCGTTGTGAGAGCAGAAGGAGTCAGGAAGGTGCTTGGCATAATCCACCAGCTCATAAGACTCGCGGATGTCTGAAAGGCCAAGCCAGAACACAATCCAGTGACCATTTACAAAACTGCCATCACAGTGCTTGAAATACCTGAGGATTTGAAAGCAGAATGGGAGATAAATGATGGATGGGCAAAGACTGGAAATCACAACAATGCAATGTGGAAGATGGGACACACCAAGGATTGATGCGGTTAGTGGCGCGGGATCTCCAGAAGAGCTTGCCCAAGTCCTGACGAATACATTCCCACAAGATCTGGCCAGTTCCTTGCCCTTGTTTACTGCTGCTGACCACAAATTTGTCCAGGTACGGAGTGCCGCTGTTCACAGGCTCTGTGGTGATTATAGCAACCGCACTGTACCTGCAATTAAATGCATGCAAGCACAGATTCAGTAAGCTCATATTCTAGAAGCATAAAACTATGAGCGTGATTTACCATAAGGGTTTATTTAAAAATAGCACAACCGTGTCATGTAAAGATGTGAGAGGCATAAGATGTGTCAGTGAGTTAGCTCAAGTTTTTCCCAGCCATTTACGGCATTTTCAGGCAATCCATGTTTTCACTTTTAAACAGTAGGGGGCACTATTATGATCTTTTGAAATAGTACAGAATCTCTTGATCAAAACACAGCTGAAGAAGAAGCAGAAACAAACAATAGAAGCACTGCTTATGCATATGTAAAATAACGCGATCATCAAACATTAAACAGCATATAAATCAAAACTACCAAAGGTTACCAAATTAAATGTTGAAGAGGTATATAGGACAGTGCAGCTTTGGGGGTGTTAATGGACGCGATCTACTCCATCTATGTTCTGATCCTCTTTCTGAATGCAATCTGGTGTTGTGCTGAATTCTGACCCACGCCAGATTTATACCCCCAAGTCCCCAGTACATGAGACTGGCAGAAACTGTGTGTTATGTACCCTTTCAGGTAAAACATTTATTCTAACTTATAGCATATTAGCGTGTTATTGTTGCATAAACTTCACATTGTAGGCTACTAGTTGAACTATTGCCAGACTAAAATGTGTGAAATCGACAGAAACATGTTGAAATATAAAATATAGACAGGTATAGGCAACCTTTCAATGATAAATAAGTACACATGTACGACATATTGATGTTTTTATGCTCTATAATATAAAACACAGCATGATATCAAAATAAAAAAAAATGTTTACACTAACATGATATTATAATGTTTAGACCAGTGTTTACTGTAAAGTGTGAAATACAGTGTTAGTGGATGTGCTTAAACGTAGATGTTTATAATGCGTTTAGTGAGGAGTGGCTTGATCACTTCAGTAAATGGTCTCCGTAAACACTGAGTTTGGATCACTTCCACTAAGCATTTGAAAAGCAAAATGCACTAAACATTAGGCTATATGTTTTTACTCCAAACTCACTTCATAATGGCCTAATGTATGAAAACATTTGAAGTAACAAATGATAATCCATATAGGCTATTTTTCTCTAGTGTACTGTACTGGAGTGTTCCTTTCTAGTGATTTACAGTTATAGGCTGCCTGCATTTTCCCCCAAAAATTTAAGTTTTCTGTAAAGTAAAAATTACAGCCCTACAAGTATGTGCCTACAAGGCACAACACACCTGGTGTTCTTTATATATAGTTTTTGTGAATTTTACATTGTAGCTAATTTTAACCAGAAAAATCACAATTATACCAAATCGTGCAGCCCTAGTTGCTCCTGGTATCAGCATGTTCATAATTGTGACATTTTTTCTTTTGTTATGTTTATTTGGATTATGTTGTGTTGTAAATAAATGCAAACAAATCAAAAAGCCATTATTTTAATCTTCACTTGTTCAAATTCCTTCCCATTCCCATTCAGCTGATAGGGCCATTAGGGGAGTGTCCTTGTCTTTCCATGTGTGAAATATTCATGATGAGTCAATACAGTATATCAATCAAAAACCAATATATTGCTTTATGTGAACGAGTGGGCATAGTTTTGAAGCAAAAATTCGTCCCCAGTCGCGTCCCCAGTGTGGGTAGGTTTAGGATAAGGTGTGTGAGTGGGGTTAGGATTAGGTAATCAGGTAATGGCCTCAAACAAAGTGGGTAATAATTTGGCAGGGAGTCAAAATTCAGCACAACACCTGTTGTAATCTTTGACAAAAACACGATTTTCTCAGCTTTTTGTTCAAAATAGTGTCAAAATGTATTTTTTTAATGAAACTTACCCACATTCAAGTGTTGATTAAAAAAAAGAATGCATGAAGCTAGAAAATGTTATTGTACTATAACTAATGCTATTACTATTACCAGGGCTTGACATTGTCTTTTTTGCTCACCAGCCACTGTGGCTAGTGGTTTTCCGAAGTTACTAGCCACTTAGCATTTTCACTGGCCCCAATATTGACCAATACAGGGCAAAAACTGCCTGTGACTGCTCCTGTGTTATGTGGGGTCTTCCCCGGGCTGAGGTGGATGGTTGGCTTCACCCTCTCAAATAGTCTCGGGTGGTTTCATTCAGTACACCAGTTGCTGACTTCCTGTTGGACCTTTTAAAAAGAGCATGATGAAAAGGCCATAGGAGAGCTGCAGATTGGGATTTTGTTTAGTTTCCTTTAAATTGGTTTCTTCGTGGTACATCCAACATTACTATAGCACATTGCCCTTCCATGCATTCATTACACTTTACACCACTGACTCCTGACTGTTACATTGTATACTTTTTTTTCTGTATAGTTCTATTTTGTTAATTTTGCATTCTATTTTAGCTTTCTTGTGTGTCCCTATTTTTGTTACGTCCCTTTTGAGCCACGGGGCGTAACACTGCCATATTCATTTCACCCTTAAAAAAAAAAAAAAAAAAAAAAAAAAAAAAAAAACACCTTGAAAGTTTAACCCTTTTAAAAACATAACTGTGTTTACGTGAATACTCACCAAGACTGGCATTTTTACATTATTTTGTGTGTACTTGACTGTTTAAGTGCAATAAAATGCAAAAAAGAACTCATTTAGTACTGAGAGATGGCTTTATGTGTGCGCACTTTGGGTGTGACAAAAAAGTGTGCAGGAATGAGTAAAATTATGTGCAATACATGCAATCCCACACCAAAATTAAAGCCTTGCAACACCAACAATATTAATTTGGAGCAAATGAAACGAGTGAGGGGAGGTGGGTTTGTGTGTAACTCGCTGTTGGAGAGATGAGAGCGAGAAAGTGCAGCAGGTGTCGTTATTTCAGTATTGATATGTATCGAAAAATCTATATTTTTGACAACAATATATTGCACTTAGTTTATTATTTTACATGCCTTTTAAAAGACTACAGTTGAAATATAAATATAAATATATATATATATATATATATATATATAAATAGGCTATTATAAAATTAAACCGCCAAAGTGGCTATAGTGACTGCGTTACACGCCACTGCAGAAATCCACCCGCATTTGGCACATTGTTAATGTCAAGCCCTGACTACTACAATTACTACTACCACATGTTAAAAATGGTAAAATATATTAAATCTTGCCCTGGCTAAATTATAAAACTATAAAACTAACAGTGTGTTGTAAAACATTTAAATTGAGGCTTGATGTGTAGAAACAACTTGTTCTTACCCTTCAGACAGGTAAATAGAATGCAGTCTTCCCTTTAGAGATGCTATGTAATCTTCTCTCAGGTTCCTCTCAAAAGACTTGTTAATAAGTGCCAAGAGACGGCCAATATCAATGTCATCTAGGCTGCTGTATCTGTGAAGAGTGAAGATGACATACACTGGTAAATGAATGATTAAGTTCAATCCTGTATGCTTATATTTGTTCCATTGAACACCAAAAGAGACATTTTGAAGAATATTTTACTTAGGTCTTTTTCATACAAATACAATTTATTTAGAGTCTTATTAAATCTTATGGATTATTACAATAGCTTTGTGTGAGGAAGAGACCGGAAATAAAGCTGATGTCATTTACTGCTAATATTTGTCATGTTTGACTACATTTATATCAGATGACACACAGTGCACACAACATCTTAAATATTTGTCTCTAAAGGCCCACGGTCTAATTGTACAGTACTTCCGACAGATCCAGCCTGACACCTGTGGTGCTTGTTTATTCTTGATTATTTAATGACAGCCTCAAAAAAAAAAAAAAAAAAAAAAAAAGAAGAAGCTGATTGTGAAATAGGGAAACCTTGGTTGTGCACAGCAGGAAACAGCACTGTAAAAGATTCCATATGGTGGATAGATAGAAAATTTGGACATCTTAAGGAAACACTAAAATAAATAAATTGCAAAAAACACATACCTGTGGATGGGATCTCCGTTTTTAAACAGGGTGCCTGAGCCTGAAAGACACATAAAACAATGCAGGTTTACATTGTGGGTTTAAGAAATACAAACTGTAGAAACTTTGCTCTTTTTTTTTTTTTTTACTGGTCTGACCATAGTCCATAGTATACTATTTGATTACAAACTATCGTCAAAATATTTCACTCTATTTGGTTACAAATCATTCAATAATCTTTTATTGTGTTCAGCAGAACAAAGACATTTATATAGGTTTGGAACAACTTGAGGGCTAGTAAATGATGATAGAATTTCCATTTTTGGGTGAACTAACCCCAAAAAAGATGCTCGTTGCTAGTTTGCGTCATTTTGAGGAAATCTTGTGTGGCAGGTGTGTATGTATGTTTTCTCTCTTATCTCACCTTTATGGCTGAAGAGCTCGGTGAGAAGTGTGTCAGCTGAGGTGAGTACGGCCGAGCTCTCGACCGGCAGCAGGTTGAGCAGCTGTGCAATGGTACTGATGCACCTTTTCTCTACGTCATGCAGCCATTTCACAGAACTCAGGCCTGACAAATCTCCCGGCAATGATACTAAACCCAGCACCTGAGAAAACAAACCATGAATTTAATAAGGAATCCTTTAGCCCATGATGTAAAATGTTTATTCACTTGTGCGTATTTATATTTGAGAGAAGGAATAATTAGCCTAAATGAAATAATAAATATTTAGCATCTACATTTTTACATGTTGTATGAAATTATAGTTGCCTAAATTCTATCATTTCTATATTTTTATGGTAATTTAACCAAGAGAAGGCATTAACTGCAGCATACCTTCCAGAAATGTAGAAATTGTTACACTACCACCACCTTGTGTTTACTTTACGCTATTGAAGGAACAATCATTTCTTGAATATTTATGAGGTCTCCCATGACACAGCTCTTTATTGAAAAGTATATGTATTAACTATATATATATTGGGAGTTGGCTACAAAGCAAATCAGTTTACAATGCTATGACAATTTAAAAAAAAATAAAAAAAATAATAATATATATATATATATATATACACACACACACACACACACACTCACCTAAAGGATTATTAGAAACACCTGTTCAATTTCTCATTAATGCAATTATCTAATCAACCAATCATATGGCAGTTGCTTCAATGCATTTGGTCCTGGTCAAGACAATCTCCTGAACTCCAAACTGAATGTCAGAATGGGAAAGAAAGGTGATTTAAGCAATTTTGAGCGCCGGTCTGAGTATTTCACAATCTGCTCAGTTACTGGGATTTTCACAACCATTTCTAGAGTTTACAAAGAATGGTGTGAAAGGGAAAAACATCCAGTATGCGGCAGTCTTGTGGGCGAAAATGCCTTGTTGATGCTAGAGGTCAGAGGAGAATGGGCCGACTGATTCAAGCTGATAGAAGAGCAACTTTGACTGAAATAACCACTCGTTACAACCGAGGTATGCAGCAAAGCATTTGTGAAGCCACAACACGCACAACCTTGAGGCGGATGGGCTACAACAGCAGAAGACCCCACCGGGTACCACTCATCTCCACTACAAATAGGAAAAAGAGGCTACAATTTGCACGAGCTCACCAAAATTGGACCGTTGAAGACTGGAAAAATGTTGCCTGGTCTGATGAGTCTCGATTTCTGTTGAGACATTCAGATGGTAGAGTCAGAGTTCGGCGTAAACAGAATGAGAACGTGGATCCATCATGCCTTGTCACTGTGCAGGCTGGTGGTGATGGTGTAATGGTGTGGGGGATGTTTTCTTGGCACACTTTAGGCCCCTTAGTGCCAATTGGGCATCGTTTAAATGCCACGGCCTACCTGAGCATTGTTTCTGACCATGTCCATCCCTTTATGACCACCATGTACCCATCCTCTGATGGCTACTTCCAGCAGGATAATGCACCTTGTCACAAAGCTCGAATCATTTCAAATTGGTTTCTTGAACATGACAATGAGTTCACTGTACTAAAATGGCCCCCACAGTCACCAGATCTCAACCCAATAGAGCATCTTTGGGATGTGGTGGAACGGGAGCTTCGTGCCCTGGATGTGCATCCCACAAATCTCCATCAACTGCAAGATGCTATCCTATCAATATGGGCCAACATTTCTAAAGAATGCTTTTAGCACCTTGTTGAATCAATGCCACGTAGAATTAAGGCAGTTCTGAAGGCGAAAGGGGGTCAAACACAGTATTAGTATGGTGTTCCTAATAATCCTTTAGGTGAGTGTATACACATGTATAATGTATGTATGTATGTGTGTGTGTGTGTGTGTGTGTGTGTGTGTGTTGAGATAGCCTATTCACTAACCAGTTATGTAAGCTTCACATAATATTTTAAATTTTATAGTATTAAATTGAATGAATAAATAGCATATTATACACTGAGCAGGCATAACATTATGACCACCTTCCTAATATCGTTTACTGCCAGAACAGCCCTGACCTGTCAAGGCATGGACTCCACTAGACCCCTGAAGGAGTGCTTTGGTATCTGGCACCAAGATGTTAGCAGCAGATCCTTTAAGTCCTGTAAGTTGTGAGGTGGGGCCTCCATGGATCGGACTTGTTTGTTCAGCACATCCCACAGCTGCTCGATTGGATTGAGATCTGGGGAATTTAGAGGCCAAGTCAAAATCTCAAGCTCAATGTTGTGCTTCGCAAACCATTACATTCATTTTTGCTTTGTGGCAGGGTGCATTATCCTGCTGAAAGAGGCCACAGCCACCAGGAAATACCGTTTCAATGAAAGGGTGTACATGGTCTGAAACAATGCTTAGGTAGGGGGTAAGTGTCAAAGTAACATCCACATGGATGGCAGGACCCAAGATTTCCCAGCAGAACATTGCCCAAAGCATCATACTGCCTCCCCCGGCTTGCCTTCTTCCCATAGTGCAAGCGACGCACACGGCCATCCATGTGATGTAAAAGAAAGCGTGATTCATCAGACCAGGTCACCTTCTTCCATTGCTCCGTGGTTCAGTTCTGATGCTCACGTGCCCACTGTTGGTGCTTTCGGCGGTGGACAGGGGTCATCATGGGCACCCTGACTGGTCTGTGGCTATGCAGCCCCATACACAACAAACTGTGATGCACTGTGTATTCTGACAACTTTCTATCAGAACCAGCATTAACTTCTTGAGCAATATGAGCTACAGTAGCTCGTCTGTTTGATCCGGAACACATGGGCCAGCCTTCGCTCCCCACGTGCATCAATAAGCCTTGGCCGCCCATGACCCTGTGACCGGTTCACCACTATTCCTTCCTTGAACCACTTTTGATAAATACGGACCTCTGCAGACCAGGAACACCCCACAAGAGCTGCAGTTTTGGAGATGCTCTGACTGAGTCGTCTAGCCATTGCAATTTGGCCCTTGTCAAACTCGCTCAAATCCTTACGCTTGCCCATTTTTCCTGCTTCTAACACACAACTTGGAGGACAAAATATTCACTTGCTGCCTAATATATCCCACCCACTAACAGGTGCCGTGATGAAGAGATAATCATTGTTACTCACTTCACCTGTCATAATGTTATGCCTGAGCGGTGTATAAGAGCAATAAAAATAAAAATAAAACATCCTGCACATTAACGTGTAAATATTTGTATGAACATAAAAAGATTCAACAACTGAGCGGGAGTAAATAATAAAAGTAGCAGTCAGATCATCTCTTCTTCATGGACTGAGACAGAGTTGCCAGTTCTTGCTGTGAGATGTTACTCATTCTTCCACTAAGGAACTTGCAAGTTCTCAGACACATCTGGTTACACATGGTTTAGCACTATAATCAGCGGTCCTTCTTGTCTCAGGCGTCTTATATTACAAACATTGCAGTTTATTGCTCTGTTCACATCTGCAGTCCTCGAGCCTCCTGCAGCAGGTGATCAGAGGCCCTAGGCATCTTTCTCCTTGTGTTTCTCAGAGACAGTAGAAAGGTCTCTTTACTGTCCTGAGTCAATGTAACTGTGACCTTAATTGCCTACCGCCAGTAAACTGTTAGTATCTTTAGGACTATTCCACAGGTGCATGCATGTGCAAAAATTGTTTATGGTTCACTGTACGAGCATGACAAACATTGTTTAAACACTTTCCAATAAAGATGTGTAAAGCTTATTTGGGTTTTACAAAAGGATATTTTAGTTGTGCATGTAAACCTTACTCCCCCTGGCCTCAATACACAAACACACATATACAAATTCATGCCTCCATTAATACAGTTAAGTAATACAATGATTTCTGTCAATCAAATTCACATATTACCCCTACCTTGTGGTTTTGGTTACGGAGGCCCCCTGAGCTGTTCAGGAAAATGACTTTCAGAGGTTGCAGTGACTGCGAGACGGCTGCCGTCACCTGGATCGGGCTGAGAACAGAAGAACAACCACCTGCATCACGGCCCACTGGACAGACCAGCGGAATGACTCTACAGTCCAGAGTCCACTGCAGAAGAGCTGAGTCCACAACAACTGAGGGACCACTGCTGATAGATGACACAGAGACAAAGTGTGTGTGTAAATGAGAGAGAGAGAGAACTAAAAGGAGTCCATTATGACACCACAGCCCATTTACACAAAGGATAATAACTATAACAATAGGCCTAATTAAAGGAATAGTGTGTGGTCCACACCATAAGAATAACAGCAATATTGTTGGACTTTCAGAATTTTTAAAAAAATTCAGCCAAAAATCCATTCAGCCAGCGCAAGCATTTAAAGCAGTAGTGCACATTTATAATAAACAGAATGTTATTGTGCCTTGGTGTGGACGTTAAGTAAGTTATCCTTAAAGTGGCTGCTAAACCTGCTCTCATCCTGAGGGTCCCGCAGTTGTAAAAGGGCCTCTGAACTAAAGAAGGGCATCACATTGGCTGAGTTGTGCTGAAGTGCTTCTGTTAAAGCCTGGCAATTTTTCACCATCACAGTCTTGGCGAGGGAGGAATTAACACCGGTTTTGGTGCTGTCCTCTTCCTCAATCTCAGGAGGCAATCCCATCACCACCACAAGCTTCATATCCATCCTCTGCAGAAAGGAGAGCCCAAAGGCCAGGCTCTGAACCATCTCATGGCTATCAAACACTGATGTGTCAACCTGAGGACAACACAAAAATCAGCTTCAGATGTCTATTTGAAATGCCATGACCCCAAGGAAAAACTGTGTGTATCAGCTGCCATCAAAATGTAAAGCTCAAGCAACAGGTTTACAAAATAACGAATTACAACAAACATAACAGTTATTTAGACTATCAAGTCAGAAAGAGTCTGTTGCTTTAAGGCTATTAAGAGGTCAGATAACGGCAGTGTATAGCAGCTACCTAATTAGGTTCATTTTGTTTGACCAGTGATCCTGAAACAGAAAAGGGCTTCAACTGTCTGCAGTGTCAACAAACCAACAGAAAGGATCTGTACACTCGTGCACAATTTGAGCAGCAGCATAGATGACTATCAGCCGAGTCTTCACATAAAACGTTCAAATTTGGATTCTGATTAAACACGGTTAAATATGCTACTTGAAATAATGACACCATTTAAACAATATATAAGATTTTTTTAATTAATTAATAATAATAATAATAATAATAATAATAATATAGGCCTATATAGCTATAAATATTTAATATATACTTAAATATATATAATACTAATATCTCAATCCAGGTAATTTTAATTTATAAACGTTAATTATTTAGTTATGGTCTTTTCATTGAATTAACTTAATATTTAAGTTACAGATAACTTAATATGCAAGTAGACTGACATTTTCCAATTTATTTATTGTTGCATTTACTTCTAAACAAGCAATAAAATATCAAAAGAAGTTATTGCTTTGATCCATTACATTTCATAGCTTAACTAGCCTATAGGCTATACCAATCACATTTCATCAATAAACAATACAATTGTGGCTGTTTAAAGAGTTAAAGTACTAATTAGTAGCAGTATAAAAAGTATAGCCTATAGACAAATTGTAATTTTATAAGCTAGTAAAAATAAAGTATTAGGAATTAGGATGAATTTATGAAAAAAGTGTAATTGATCAATTGAAATATATTAAATATATATTTTAAATGTATTAAAATGTAAATGTATCAAATAATATTGCGTTCATATATGTATATTCTTACTCTATGGTCGCAGGACACGCACCTGCAGGACCGCAAACGCTGGAGATAAACCGGCCCGCTGAAAGTGTGTTAACCAGTACCGAGCTTCCCGTGGATCACCTCCAATTTGATTGAGAAAAGCCTTGACATCTCTGTAGATCAGCGTGCGGTTGGACCAGACGTTGAGCTCGCTCGGGGAGGCATAGTTGGGGAGCTCCCGTTGGGTCCACGCCGGGGTTTTGCTTCCGTGTCCCGCTGCACTTGCTGACCTCATGCGCTGGTTCACTGTGACTAGTCTCCGCGGATGATGAGCGCTCCTTTGCTGACTCAGGGCTGGCGGTTTCGTCCAAAACTGAGCAGCCATGACCATAGCCCTGCAACCGGACGAACCGCTGTTGACTTTGGCCATGAGTTGTGCAGAGGAATCTAATGGCCCCCGAGAGTTTTGCCTTCAGCTGATCACAAGATTATTTGCATCCAGGGGTGAGGCCACGTGAATCAGCTGTCAGGAGTCCGTTTCCACGGAGCTCCCGTGGTATGCAATAGAGAACAAACTATACTGTTATTGCTTTAACGAATGTAATTTAAAAGCAGTGCAACATATGCAACGATGCTAAAGTATAAATATATTTTGCAAGGAAAATTGCAGGACAAAGTTAGCTTAAATGTCAGGAAATTCACCTAAAAATAAAACAAATATAGGTCTATAGATTATTATAAAGCCAGCAAGATAGCAAACAAACCAATACATTTAATTAATGCTCTGGGACATTCTGATACCTACATATGTAAAACTTGTAAGATTTTCCAGTTTCAGGAGGTTCTTTTGTATTAGATAACAGGAGCTTAAGTCAGTTCATTCAAACTTCATGCCTACTGCAAAAACACATCTGGTTTACGTTCTTTGATGTATATATTTTGTAGACCATATGCAAATTTATGATTCTATTTTCTGTATTTAAAATTTGTGTTTTATGCAGAAAATATTGACAAACATTCAACAACATATATATTTTTTTCTATTTATTTTTGTTTGATGTGTTGTCTTTGTACACTGTAAACCCTAACGCTCAAAATACGTAATTGGTTTGAGTAGGACAAACTTAAATTAAACAAATTAGTTCAGTTAAATTAACTGTTATGAGTATTTAGAACTTTCTTTTTCTTGTGAGTTCACAGCATCGACATGTGTCAACTAAACTGAACGGTTTCATTGTTTTGAGTTGTATGAACTAATTTCCTTTAATTTAGACTAACTTAAGTTTACCTGACACTGGGCTGGGAATTATTTCCCAGCATGCTTTGCTCATGGCACTCGAAAGGGAGAGTAAATTATGTTAAAGTTAAGTGTTATATCGTGTTATTTTATTAATTTTTTTGTGTGCAAGATTAATGGCAAACTCAAAATTTGTAGTTCTGCTTAAAGTTGGGAACATCATAATTTAGAAAATTTGATGTAACTGATTACCTCAATTTTTTTTTGAGTTAGCCCAACTTATTCAGGTTTTAAGTGTAGCTGTCCAGTTTATGGGCCAGGTTCACAAACTATTACATTATTTGCTAAAATGTTAGAGGAGTATGTTCATTCATATATCCTCCACAGAACCAACAATGGAGTTTTTCAGCGGCACAGGAACTGGGAGACTAGTTAAGATCAAAGGAAAGATGAATGCAGCAATGTACAAACACATCCTTGATGAAAACCTGCTCCAGAGTGCTCT
This sequence comes from Rhinogobio ventralis, assembly GCA_039654625.1. Classification (NCBI taxonomy): domain Eukaryota; kingdom Metazoa; phylum Chordata; class Actinopteri; order Cypriniformes; family Gobionidae; genus Rhinogobio; species Rhinogobio ventralis. The sequence goes on along the minus strand of CM077196.1, from coordinate 33,149,251 downwards.
GAACCTCAGATTGAGTCGAAGGTTCATCTTTCAACAGGACAATGACCCTAAGCACACAGCCAAGATAACAAAGGAGTGGCTACGGTACAACTCTGTGAATGTCCTTATTTGGCCCAGCAAGAGCCAAGACCCGAATGAACATCTCTGGAGAGATCTGAAAATGGCTGTGCACCGATGCTCCCCATCCAACCTGATGGAGCTTGAGAGGTCCTGCAAAGAAGAATGGGAGAAACTGCCCAAAAATAGGTGTGCCAAGCTTGTAGCATCATATTTAAAAAGAGGCTGTAATTGGTGCCAAAGGCTGTGAATACTCAAGTACGTGATTTTTTTTTGTTTTCATCTTTAATAAATTTGCAAAGATTTCAAACAAACTTCTTTCACATTGTCATTATAGGGTATTGTTTGTAGAATTGAGGAAAAAAAATAATAAATTTGATCCATTTTGGAATAAGGCTGTAACATAACAAAATGTGGAAAAAGTGAAGTGCTGTGAATACTTTCTGGATGCACTGTATATGGAAGCTTGTTTCCGCCACAGAATAAAATGTAAAAAATAATTGTGACTTTTTTTCTCGCAATTGTGAAAAAAAAAAAGTCAGAATTGTGAGGAAAAAAAGATTTACCTTTTTTATTTTTTATTCTTTGGTGGAAACACAATAAATATGAAAAATGTAGAAAATGTTGGCAAGTTATTACTCTCATTATTATAGCTTCTTTTTTCATTACATGTTGCCCAAAGAACACATTCATATGCAAACTAGATACAATGAATAGATACATTGTATATAATGAGAAAATGAGAAACATTTTGGCCATGTTTACACACATACTGTGTAAAGTTAAAAAACCACCTATTAAATGCAGGCACTAGCATGCAAAATATAAAGTTTCTTCCAATATTATTCTCATAGCTGTTTTACAGAGGACAAGTTATAGAAAACAATAGCATGGAACCTAAAAATTGACGTATAACGAATATAAAAAGTTAATATAAAACAAAAAAAAACTGTTCAGGTTATAGAGTTTTGTTTTCAGTCTCCTCTACATAGGAAATATCAGAAAAAAAGTTGATTTATTTCACTAAATCCATTCAAAAAGTGAAACTTGGATATTATATTCATTCATTACACACAGACTGATATATTTCAAATGTTTATTTCTTTTAATTTTGATGCTTATAACTGACAACTAAGGAAAATCCCAAATCTCAGAAAATTTGAATATTACTTAAGACCAATGCAAAGAAAGGATTTTTAGAAATCTTGGCCAACTGAAAAGTATGAGCATGAAAAGTATGATCATGTACAACACTCAATACTTAGTTGGGGCTCCTTTTGCCTGAATTACTGCAGCAATGCGGCGTGGCATGGAGTCGATCAGTCTGTGGCACTGCTCAGGTGTTATGAGAGCCCAGGTTGCTCTGATAGTGGCCTTCAGCTCTTCTGCATTGTTGGGTCTGGCATATCGCATCTTCCTCTTCACAATACCCCATAGATTTTCTATGGGGTTAAGGTCAGGTGAGTTTGCTGGCCAATTAAGAACAGGGATACCATGGTCCTTAAACCAGGTACTGGTTGTTTTGGCACTGTGTGCAGGTGCCAAGTCCTGTTGGAAAATGAAATCTGCATCTCCATAAAGTTGGTCAGCAGGAGGAAGCATGAAGTGCTCTAAAACATCCGGGTATACGGCTGCGTTGACCTTGGACCTCAGAAAACACAGTGGACCAACACCAGCAGATGATATGGCACCCCAAACCATCACTGACTGTGGAAACTTTACACTGGACCTCAAGCAACGTGGATTGTGTGCCTCTCCTCTCTTCCTCCAGACTCTGGGACCCTGATTTCCAAAGGAAATGCAAAATTTACGGTCTTTAAATTTTTACATGGTCTTTGGACCATAACTTAGCCCAGGCGAGACGCTTCTGACGTTGTCTGTTGTTCAAGAGTGTCTTGACACAAGGAATGCGACAGCTGAAACCCATGCGTAGTGGTTCTTGAAGCACTGACTCCAGCTGCAGTCCACTCTTTGTGAATCTCCCCCACATTTTTGAATGGGTTTTGTTTCACAATCCTCTCCAGGGTGCGGTTATCCCTATTGCTTGTACACTTTTTTCTACCACATCTTTTCCTTCCCTTCGCCTCTCTATTAATGTGCTTGGACACAGAACTCTGTGAACAGCCAGCCTCTTTTGCAATGACCTTTTTTGTCTTGCCCTCCTTGTGCAAGGTGTCAATGGTTGTCTTTTAGACAACTGTCAAGTCAGCCGTCTTCCCCATGATTGTGTATCCTACAGAACTAGACTGACAGACCATTTAAAGGCCTTTGCAGGTGTTTTGAGTTAATTAGCTGATTAGAGTGTGGCACCAGGTGTCTTCAATATTGAACCTTTTCACAATATTCTAATCTTCTGAGATACTGAATTTGGGATTTTCCTTAGTTGTCAGTTATAATCATCAAAATTAAAAAAAAAGAAACATTTGAAATGCACTCACCTAAAGGATTATTAGGAACACCTGTTCAATTTCTCATTAATGCAATTATCTAATCAACCAATCACATGGCAGTTGCTTCAAAGCATTTAGGGGTGTGGTCCTGGTCAAGACGATCTCCTGAACTCCAAACTGAATGTCAGAATGGGAAAGAAAGGTGATTTAAGCAATTTTGAGCGTGGCATAGTTGTTGGTGCCAGACGGGCCGGTCTGAGTATTTCACAATCTGCTCAGTTACTGGGATTTTCATGCACAACAATTTCTAGAGTTTACAAAGAAAAGGGAAAAACATCCAGTATGCGGCAGTCCTGTGGGCGAAAATGCCTTGTTGATGCTAGAGGTCAGAGGAGAATGGGCCGACTGATTCAAGCTGATAGAAGAGCAACTTTGCCTGAAATAACCACTCGTTACAACCGAGGTATGCAGCAAAGCATTTGTGAAGCCACAACACGCACAACCTTGAGGCGGATGGGCTACAACAGCAGAAGACCCCACCGGGTACCACTCATCTCCACTACAAATAGGAAAAAGAGGCTACAATTTGCACAAGCTCACCAAAATTGGACAGTTGAAGACTGGAAAAATGTTGCCTGGTCTGATGAGTCTCGATTTCTGTTGAGACATTCAGATGGTAGAGTCAGAATTTGGCATAAACAGAATGAGAACATGGATCCATCATGCCTTGTTACTACTGTGCAGGCTGGTGGTGGAGGTGTAATGGTGTGGGGGATGTTTTCTTGGCACACTTTAGGCCCCTTAGTGCCAATTGGGCATCGTTTAAATGCCACGGCCTACCTGAGCATTGTTTCTGACCATGTCCATCCCTTTATGACCACCATGTACCCATCCTCTGATGGCTACTTCCAGCAGGATAATGCACCATGTCACAAAGCTCGAATCATTTCAAATTGGTTTCTTGAACATGACAATGAGTTCACTGTACTAAAATGGCCCCCACAGTCACCAGATCTCAACCCAATAGAGCATCTTTGGGATGTGGTGGAACGGGAGCTTCGTGCCCTGGATGTGCATCCCACAAATCTCCATCAACTGCAAGATGCTATCCTATCAATATGGGCCAACATTTCTAAAGAATGCTTTCAGCACCTTGTTGAATCAATGCCACGTAGAATTAAGGCAGTTCTGAAGGCGAAAGGGGGTCAAACACAGTATTAGTATGGTGTTCCTAATAATCCTTTAGGTGAGTGTATATATATATAAAAAAAAATCTAAACTTCATTTTCTATGGGTCTCAGGTTTCTATTTCCCTGAAGAACAGCCAGTCTCTGTTAGTCTGTGAGCAGGGTAATCTGATGATGTTGCTGTCAGTGAGAGCTCCATATGGGGCCAAACACTCACTGACCTGGATTTCTTCACTTTCTCGGGTCCACACAAATCTGATTAAACTCTAGTGGTTTAAAACCCAGCCTGTGCCACAGCAATGCAGGAGAACAAATATGTTGTGTACTTTTTTGTTTTAAAACCGATCAATATAACAACATGTGCAATGATATTAAATCTGTATCTTGATTTGAAAGTTCAATAAGGGTGCTTGAGGAATAATGTGCATTAATTGATGTGTAGCTAATCCTTTAACAGCAGTTGCAGAGATTTCAGCTTTGAGGCTTTACAGCCAACCAGAAGGAAATTCATTTAAGTCTGTTTTGAGCATACAAGGACACATGATGGCTGTGTCTGAAAACTTAAAAATGCTGCCTTCAGCGGATGCATTCAAAGGTAGAAAGGCATCAAGGCACGTCTGAATCCAATGTTAGCTTTACTTCCTGTCTCCTGAGATACTGTACCTTCATCGGATTGACTTTTGAAGGCAGCATAGATGTATCCTTCTCTGCCTTTGATATTCCACAATCCTGTGACAGTTAAGCTAAAAACTAAAAATGCCGTCTGAAAGTTGCGGTTGGTGGTAAATGTAAGTTTTTGACCAATGTTTTCCACTTCATTTCTAGTGAGAAATTACTATTGTAATAATTAAATACTTGCTTAGTTATCACCAAAGCTCTCTCTGTTTAGTTTGTTAACCGTTACGCTGCCACAGAAGCCTGTCTGAAATCAGTTTTGTAAGGGACCTTCGTACACAAACGCTGGCTCTAAAGTCATTGCCTGATAAGACAGCAAGACAACAAGTCAATAAGTTTTCGGATGCAGCTGATGAGTTTTGTCAGAAGGGGCTAAGAAATACAATTTAAATGTTTTAATATAGGCCATTTATTTTTTATTTTCAAAGGAACATGTCAAAGGAACATTGTTGACATATCCTATTGAAACAGTATAAAACATCAAGGGAAATATAATAGAATATATATATATTTTTTGTTATTGTTATTGTTAAGAGAGAGAGAGAGAGAGAGAGAGAGAGAGAGAGAGACATTACAAATCAAATGTAAAGAGCTGATTGCAGGAGGTAAAACTGCTATTAAAGAACTTCTAAAATACAATAATAATAAAAAAACATTGCTATTTTATGTAAATGTAATGATAAGAGTTGAAGATAGCTTTTAACAAGAGTTTACAAGTGGCAAAGACAGGATGCCTGTAAGAGGCTACTGTTCCGTAATATAATTCATAACACATCTACAACTAATTGGTTATCTAGCACAGATTCTAATTGGAAATCATCCCATATTACAAAGCTTTCAGATTCAGATTCAAGTTACCAATACATTTGTTTAAGATTTGCATCATAAGAGTCTCAATTTCCATCACCACATTAACATTAAACATTAGTTTCTCGCTTTAATCAGTGTATTTCCTCAGCCAAAAGAGGTCCAATGTATCTGTTATTTTCAAGGTTTAAAAGAGAAGAAAAGTGTCCTAACCTCCGGTATAAAATTACCTTACTGCTCTTGCGATCCCCCTTCACTCTGTTCCCAGTATTTTCTCTTGCGTTTTCTCTCCGCCATGACCAAGGCACCAAAGACGGTCACAATCACAGTAGCAGTGATGACTAACACAGTAACGGTCTCAGCAACACACAACTGGCTGTCCACCCAAGCCAAAGAGGCTCCGGCAAGCTGCCAGGGTTCCCGACAAGTCACGTTGTGATAGTCGTCCACAAGGAGGTGCCGCACACTAAGCAGCTTGCTGAAGACACGGTGCAGGTCGCAGTCACAGTTCCACGGGTTCCCAGCCAACTGCAGGTGCGTAGCAGCCGTGTGCAAGCTCAGGAATGTCTTAAAGTTCAGGTGTTCCAGATGATTCCCCTCCAAGCCCAACAGAGAAAGACTGTGTAATGGTGCTAGTGCATTTACCTCAATCCGAGAGATGTTGTTGTTCCCCAGGAGCAGAACTTCCAGTCCAGGCAGCATGGTGAGAGATCCATCTCGCACAACACCCAGGCGGTTCCCTTGGAGGTAAAGGTGGCGCAGGCGGGACAGGCCACCGAATGCACCGGGTTCAACAGATTGGATACGATTGTGGCTGAGGTCCAGCTTCTCAAGGTTCCCCAGATGTTCTAGGCCTGGATGTTTCAACAGCACCAGTGCATTGTGGTCCAGCCGCAACTCACGCAGGGAAGACAGGCTCTCAGAGAAATTAGGAGGGATCTTAGTGAGGTTGTTATGACTCATGTCCAGCTTCTCCAGAAAAGACAGAGAGAAAAAAGCCTGCGGGAAACAGACATTTGGGTAAATGTATATGGTCTCAGCACAACTCCCAACTGACAAAACCAAGCAATGCTCTTCAAAATGAAGGCTCCAAAAAGGGGTTTTCAAAGCAATGACATTTAAGAACCATTTGACTTCACTAAACAATCATTGTTTTCTTATTGTAAAGAACAATGTAATAATCTATGGAACCTTTTTTCAGTTCTTTATTGACATAAATGGTTCCATTAAGTTTTTATTTTTTTAAATGTTCTTCGCAAAATGAAAAAAATAGTTCTTTTAAGAACTGTTCACTGTCTCACCTGCGTATGAAGAACCTGGATGCTGCTGTCCGAGAGCACTAGAATACGCAAAGACCAAAGGCCAGCGAAAGCTCGACTGCGGATCTCCGTAAGCTTGTTTCCTCCCAGGTCTAGGAGCCAGGTGCCGTGGGGAAGTCCGTGTGGGATATCCTCAATACCCCTGGCATGGCAATCCACCAGGTCTGAGTGTTCATAGCACTGGCAGAGGTGACTACACAGTCTTGAGCTCCTCGACGGAGACAGAAAGAGTAAAAGCATCGCGACCGACAGCAACATTATGTGATGAGTTTCAGAGAGCCACCTGGAGCTCTACAAAACGTTTTTTTACCAGGATTTAACGGATCCTCAGCGTTCTACGGAAGAGGAACGAGAAATAAACGCAGTTTCCATGGGCTATATGTTTCTGTATTGAAATAGCTAAACAGATCGGCAGAATATTCGCAGTCTGCAGTGCAGCTGAAATGTCTGTCAGAAGCATTTAATCGCCTTAAAACCATATGCGACCCCCCCCCCCCACACACACACACCACACACACACACACGCAATAAACACATAAGCTAAATTAAATCTGTACCACTAGTAGTAGCCTACAAAAAAGCATTAAACAGTTATTGTTATATTGTTTTATTCCTTTCCTCCTCCATACGGAGAAAACGTTGTTCTCGTCTATGACAGCGTTCTTTCGGTTACTCCGGCTCCACAAGACGACAAGCAGCGCACTGATGAGAAGACTAATTTCAGCGAATCGATTCTTTCGAACGAGTCGTTTCAAAGAACCGGTTAAAAACAATAAGCGATTATTTTACGTTATGACCTAATCATATAAACACAATGCTCTCAAACGTTCCAATATAGTTGTGTGTACACATTGCAATTGGGATGATTATTGTTGTGCCAGTTCAATTGGTTGCAGCCATGGTTCAGCTCAATTGTTTAGAACATAAATATAACTGGCATTAAACCGTATTAAAATGCATTAACATCAGTGTGCTTAAACTTTTGCTTGGTTTAATTCTATACTGTATTAAAATGGTAGGCTATGCATTAAAATCCTATGCCTACATGTCTATACATTAAGCAGACACTTTAGATAAAATCGTCTGCCAAATAAACGAATGTTCTTAGATAAATCGTATAAACATTTTCAGAGCGATATGTAGGCCTAACATATAATCTCTTTCAAACGATTTACCGAAATGATTCGACTCATAGGAACAATCTGTGCACTCAGAAGGGCAGCTGTCACATTTGGTCATTATTTAAACCACAGCTATCCTGGTATAACGTAGCCTACGTTGCATTTTTTTTATTTTAAATTAACCATGTACAATTCTTATACCCCCGGTTTCACAGACAAGGCGTAAGCTAGTCTCAGACTAAAATGCATGTTTGAGCTGTTTTAACTGAAAGTAACTTGCACTTACATATCTTAAAATGTGTCCATGCCATTGTTTTGTCTTAAGATGCACACCAGTAATGTTTTTTTTCTAAGACACATTTATAAAATCTACTTAAAAGCCCTAATTGAACTAAGGCCTAATCCTGGTTTAGTCTAAGCCCTGTCTGTGAAACCGGGCTATAGTGTCCAATGTGATTTAATTACGCACAATAATCTCAGCCAAATTCCTGATGTTTAAATTTAGAAATATGTCGTCAATGCCAGCCGAGAGATTTATTATATAACCACTGATCTATGTAGGCTATATAACACAGAATTACTGTATATCCCGGGAACAAATGGACTTCTAAAGACGCAAGCGGATTATGCAAAGGCTTTAGTTATCTCATCGTGAAGCGTGGCATTTTGAACGGAGCCGCCTTACATGCCGACTTAAAGAAACAGTACAACCCAAAATAAATATTGCCATTATTTACCCACCCTCGTTATTATTATTAAATACCCATAGTCTTCTATACCCCCGTTTCTTTTTTTGACATGGTACACAAAAAGTTATGCATGAATGAAAGCGAGCTCCCTCAGTCACCATTCATTTTGGTTTATGACCAAAAATAAAATACAAATAAAAAAAAAAAGAGAAAAATGAAAAGAAATAATGCCCATGAATCTGGACTGACACTAACAGTCCCTTCCATTCTGTCTGACGTTTCTTTTTGTGTTTCAAGTACAAACTCCCAACACTTGGTATCGGTTAACTATAGACTATAGAAGTAACCCACTTCTAGCCAAAATAACCTTGAATGTCGTTTTTGCCAAAATAACTTGCGAGATGTATGATTTCATTTCTTTGAAATTGATGACTATTCTTGAGCAATGGTTAGATGTCTATTAAATTTTCTCTGAGAGCCCAAATTTTGCCTTGTTTTAGCCCATCACCAAACACTGTTGCCATGTAAATAAATGCCAAGAACTCATTAAAAGTTTTCAATTTAAGTTGAAAATGGTGTTGTGTAGTGGACCCAAAGTAGCTAAATATCTAATGATTTTTTTTTTACAATGGAAATTAATCAATTTAAAACTCTTTATTTGGACAATAAGTTTTTTTTCTTGAGCTGCTGTACAGCCAAAATCTCTATTCCGTTGATTTCCTATTATCACTGTAAAGCGGGTTTGAAACAATATGTATTGTAAAAAGCGCTACATAAATGAAGGTGACTTGACTAGACGTCAGGGCTGTGTTTGGACCGCTATTAGACATCTTTTAAACACAAAATTGCTTGCTGGGAACCTCACTGCTGGGGTTATGCCTACATGCTAACCTTCACTGCAAACTAAAGTGACCCAACACAATGTGCGATGGGGGTCAGGGGCAGAAATACGAGCTCATATGTGATTAAATAATGCATACGTTTGTACATGAATAATGGAAAAACTTTCAACATCAATGATTCATTCCAGTCAACTGCATGTCTTGTCTGTAAATATTCATTCAAACTCATTAGACAATGGTAAGGGATCCCCTTTGACTCCCTGAGAAAATGAGTCACCAACTTACTCTGTCCCACCAAAGGAGAATAGGGGTTACTATTGAAGATCAGTGTTTTGTAAGTTATTCTAAATAAGTAATTAATTACTAGTTACTAACTACATCTTCAATAGTGTAATTGGTGTACAAATTATTCTCTCTAAAGTATTTACTTATTACTTTCTAAATCCTATATCAACCTCGACTTAAGTGATTCAAGGATAGACATGAAATTCAAATAATAAAACGACATCAATTATTCTTATTAATGGACCAAAGTATTACAAATGGGAGAAGGAAAAAAAATGCGTTTTAAAGTTAGCCTTTAAATTTTGATCTTAATTCCACTATTGTATTATATATAATTGTTCTACAGTCTATACACAGTATTTAGTTTAATTACATCAGAAATAACTAATTAAATTAACTGAAAAAATAAGAGCAATCCCTTACTTTACTTTTTCAAGGAAAAAGTAATTAAATTACAGTAATTACTTAGTAACTAGTTACAACAAACACTGTTGAAGATAGAGTTGCATAAAACCAGTTGTCCATTATTAAAGGCTGTATATAATTATATAAAAATAGTAATCGTTTAAATTGCTTCATCAGCAGTAAAAAAAAAAAAAAACGTTACCACCAAATGAAAGTTAACACTTGTGATTATGAATGCAATAAAAGAGGGATAAAACACGACAAGTGAGATTTTTTTTTATTTCTTCATAACTATTTAAAAATAAAAAAATCAAATACTGCGAAAGAAACCTATAGGCGAACAGCATCCTCGTTAACACACAGCGATATAAACTGATATGCAACATGAATGCCTGTCACAGCTTGGCGCCACTGCTTGAGCCTCCATCAGGCTACGAGTTTCATGAGGCTGGGACGGGGAGGATTTCGGCTTTGAGCCAGTGTCGCCCATACCCCCCGTCCCCCCGTCCCAGTCTCTTAACATGGCAAGGTATCACTTTAACATTTCCTTTTCCCAAAAAGGTGATTACAAATATTCCCGTTCAGAAAGAGATCGGTCCTGTTGCGAGAGATGAGTAAGATATGAGCCGTCTTACGCTGACACATACCTAATGAAAAATGACCGCTGTTGGAATAACGAAGGAATGCAAGTCAAAAAGAGGTGCGAGTCTCTCATTGGTCACTGCATGTACCCTTCCAGTTTGGATGTTTGGAAATAATAATAATAATAATAATAATAATAATACAAACAAACATTGCATCATAGAAAATGGTCCCACTATGGAAGAGATGGCAAGTACAGGACCAACATGGAAGAAAATGATACCGCCAAGTACTTGTTCCACGTTCTACAAGTAAACTGAAAGGATGCTTACAGCACTCAAGAGTGTTACTCCTTCGTCTATCACTTAAAAAGTGACATACAAGTAAAAAAGGAGTTTATATAAAAAAAAACTGCTTCAGAAAATGAGATGTTGGGTAGATGCTAAGTGCAATTCAATTTTCCATACTGCGCCTTCAGCCCTCAATCAACCTAAATCTACAAAAATAAACCCTGCATGTGCTGCTAAAGAAATCAATCAATAGTTTTCCCATCTGAGGGGCTTTATAACTTAGGAAAATACTTTTTGTTCCACCCACACACACACACTTTGTGCCACATTTTGTAGTGGAAGTAAGGAAGATCATAGATTTGAACAGAAAATTTGATTATTTTGCTTTTGGTGGCTAACCACATGAGATGAAATGAACATGCGTTTTATTTAATGGGGGGGGGGGGGTAAGTGATGTTGGAAAGGATGTTTTCTATATGAAATGATATTCTAAGACAGCACTCTATTTTTGCCCTCTCTTTTGTCAGTGGAAGCATTTTTTCTCTTCAGATGTGTAGGACCGTCATCCCTGCTCAAAACGCTGAGTATCAGCTCTCTCAACCTTTGTCTGGCAATTGGTTAAAAAAAAAAAAAAAAAAAAAAACATCAGAAAATATTAATTTAAAACAAACATCACTTCCTTTGTCAGCATATTGTTTCCTCTATCTGAGCCTGGGCTCATGATGATAAAGCAGAGTCCTTCTGTGTTTGTTGAGCTTGCTGTGAATGCGGCACTGATTTTTGGCTCTCCACATCCCGAAAATGTTTCTCGACCTGTGGACAGAGTACAAAGGTTAGAACAGTAAAACATCTCACATGAATATAGTTATGTTATTATATCACCAGGATATTAATAGTAATTGTTTCAGCCATCTGCAATTTACATTTAATTGGAGTTAAAGCTTGTACCTTGTATGTCTGTATTATAAATTCTATGAAATCTAAAAGCTTTTTAAAGCTGACTCATTAAAACAACTTCTCAATGCAGTTTTTTTTCTGTCCTGTGCTGACTTATTTGTAAAAGAAAATTATAGAAACCCATTTAAACTATTTTTAGCCAATAGGCTTTAATTTCAAATGATTTCATATGAACCAACAATTTGCTGCTTGTCCAAGCAAGTAAAATAACCGTTTTATTTGCATTAAAAGATATTATAAATATATGAAATGAGTTGAGTACACCATCTAGACATTATAGACTCAAATGTAACTGACATGGACAAAAGCTCACTAAAGAACTTTTTTAAACCAAACTCAGTTGTAACAAACAATTATTCAATCTCATGAACAGGGCTAAAACGGGTTTAAGAAACATGTATACTACAGTTCAAAAGTTTGGGGTCGGTAAGATTTTTAAAGACCCCTTGTGGTGAAAAATAAGTTTTTAAATGTTGTTTGTATGTCTATGTGGTGTTTTTAATATGCTTTAAGACAAACCAAGTGCAAATTCATCAGTCAGCAGCACCATTGCGGAGTATTTTCTCCTTAAAACTGCAGTGAACCAAACACAAAAATGCGGTTTGAAATCCCCCTCGTTCTCTAGTCACAAACAAGCAATGTGCAGGGCGGGGCTTTTCCTATCATGCTCTGTGGGTGTTTTAACACCGTAAGCACAAGAACACCTTTAAGAAGAGACAGGAAAAATCAGGTACATTCAGCAATATAGCGGGTGAATTATGTACATGAACTATATGCCTTTCTCCACTGACGTTCTGAGTTGTTCAAAGTGTTTCTAAGGATGCTGATTTTCAGAAGGCATCTCTGACTCTGAGATGACGAACGGGAACATTAGACGAACGGGTTTGTGTAGCATTAGCAACGCATTGTTAGCTGTTTGAAAACAGTCAAGCAAAAGGCTAATAATTCTGATATATCAACTTGTAGACAAGCCTGTATAATTCACTCTTCCTCTTCTTCTTCTGAATCAGTTTCTGGTTCAAACATATATTGCTGAATTAAATATATTTCCACTCATCATTGTGTTGACCAAGTGGATCAGGAAGTCTGAGCTGTTGTCATTGGATTGAGGCAGGGACTAATTTGCATAAATATGGTTTTGCATATAAAAGGTGTAGCTCTTTTTTTTTTTTTTATGACGACAGGATAGTTAGTTGACAGGAAGTGAAGTTGGAGAGAGAGAGGGAGAGAGAGAGAGAGAGAGTGAGAGATGATTGGGAAAGGTCCACAAACCAGGAATCATACTCGGGACGCCTAAAGCGCAATTGCGCTATATGTCGGCGTGCTACCCACGAGGCTATTGCCGCCAAATGTAGCTATTTTAAGCATGAAGAAATAATATTCACAGGAAAAAAATTAATAATAATAATTTTGATTATCAAAGACGAGTATTGAGGGATAAAATGTTGACTGCAGGGGGAACTTTTGAGAGAAGTCTCTTCAAGCTCACCAAGGCTGCATTTATTGGATTAAAAATATAGTAAAAACAGTAATACTGTGAAATATTAATACGGTTTAAAATAACAAGTGTATTTGAATTCATTTTAAAATGCAATTCATTTTTGTGATGGTAAAGCTGCTTTATTACCCCAGTCTTCAGTAGCACATGATCCTTCAGAAATCATTCTGATATGATGATATGATGCTCAAGAAACATTTATTATTATTATTATTATTATCAGTGTTGAAAACAGTTGAGCTGCTTAATATCTATATGGAAACCATAATATATATTTTTCAGGATTCTTTGACAAGAAATTAATTTAATGTGTCCTTGCAGAATTAAAGTAGGGCTGAACGATTAATCGTATTTGCGATAATATTGCGATATCATAAAGCGCGATTTTTAACCGCAAAGGCTGCGATTATACCCTGGTCACGTGAGAGTAAAGCAGTCAGCTCTGAGGAAGCATCAACTTGGCATGCTACGCAACTGATCAGTTTGTTTAATCCATCTAATATTTTGTTGTTCATACTATACAATAGGTGTGGGAGAAAAGATTCTCTCTAACGATTCTGAGCTAGAAACACCCGTATTCTGATGGCTTCCAATTCCTCACACCAGTGGCGTGCACAAGGAGGTAGGCTTGAACCCCTGCCCCTTTGAAAGTGAAAGTGCCCTTTTCATCGCACTGCAGTGCCCCCGCGAACGCGATTTCTACCGAGGGGGACCCCGCCCGGAACATGATTCTTACCAACACAAGAAACTCCCCCCAACAACCAAACAACCCAATCACAAATCGCAATTTGATTATTTTCCAAAATCGTTCAGCCTTAAAGTATTCATTTCTTTCAAAAAACAAAACAAACCTTTCTGACCCTAAACTTTCGAACACTAGTGTACAATGCAGTGCAAAGTTGAGACGACTTACTATTTTCCGCACATGGCTTAAAGCGCTGCCCTCTTTGCCTTTACAGTTGTCCACTTGGTATGGCGGACTGATGACCACATCATCCATCACAAGGATGTTTTTCTCCTGCCATTTGCAGTCTTTGATGCTGCGGATGAAGATGAGGAGGAAGAAAGTTAACGAGTCATTCTCTTCGAGGCACAGTTGCTTGATATAATCATATCTCCTAATTTATCCACAATACTGAGGATCTTTCACCATAATAAACAGCTGTAAAACATTTAAACGTATTACATCTTCAACAGTGTAATTAGATCACTGTACTAATTACTCACTCCGTCTAAAAAGTATTCAATTACTTATTACTTTCTAAATCCCACATCAACCTCGACCAGTTGAACAATACAAAATAAAATAAACAATAAAATTGCATAAATTGTTCTTGAACTGAACAAAGTATTTAGGGGAGAAGGTTACATTAAAAACATACATTTTAACATTAGACGTTACATTTTGATGTTAAATCCACTATTGCTTTTAAGTAATAAATTGATTATCCAATTGAAAGTGAACATATCAACTCGAGTCCCACTTACGTTTTATGAATGGTCTGGAACAGCTGTTGACCCTCTACAGAGACACCAGCACTAATTGCATAAGCTTGCGACAACTTATCTTCCTTTTCCGCCCGTGCTCTATTCACAAGCTGAAAACAGCAATGGCAAAATAAAAAAAGACATGAAATATAAGTCATTATCAACACCTTTCTGAATCACAGATTACTAGATAGCAAAAGAAAACGGGACATCATTTGGGCTCACCTTGCTAAAATTGAGAGATGCTAAAGGGGGAGGAGTTTCAGCACGGTCACTGATGATGTCCACTTCAGACACATAGGCCAAGTTAACAAGCGCCACATCGCTGAGGTTGGGATTACCGCTGGACGGGGCACATTCTGATAACACTAGTCAAGGTAGTAAGTTGTAATGCATGAGATAGAAGCCTCCTAGATCATGAATCAATGCTGTACGCCCTACTTTGTGTATTTCTCCACTCTAGATTCATGTTTAGCCTATCATGTTAACAATCAGGATAAAATGACATGGTGGAGGCCGCTGAGCATGACAGAATGCAATCAGATATGAGCCGCATTCAACTGAGGAGCGAGTGAGAATGGGAAAACCTGTCACTCAAATGACATCCCAGCAATAGCAAACCACATCCATTCAACGATCCAATCAAGTCCCGCCCTACATTTTTTCTTGTTCGAGAAGGAATTAATACTTAAAACAGGAAAAAAACAAAGCAGTGATGTCATAAAATTAGACATTGCATAAGCTGTCAATTTTGGTTTCATGTTGACTTTAAATAATCGAAATATTGTGCTTCATTTAAATAACCTTGAATGCAATTGGTCTTACTATGCATTTTCAGACCAAGGACCAAACTGAGCTTCTTTTGGTGATGGTTATTCACGATAATTCATTGTAAAAAATAATGCAATAGCTATTAAACATCTGAAGAGGTCTGACAACAAAATCAGTTATATTAAGTTTCCGAAACCTCCCAATTTAGTACAGGTGGTTAAAAGCTTCTCAAACAACGTTCCTATGAACATGAATGGCAGCACATCAGGAGATTAGCAAGCAAATCACTGGGAAATCTGCATTGATAAAACCAACAGTTACACTGATACAAATCATGTGCATTGGGAAAATTATATAGTTTGCGTAAAAACGCAGTGAAATGCTTCATATCGATGTACACACCACAGTTATTGCATGTTAGGGTGCGCATTGTGTCAGGCAGAAAGACTGGGATGTTAGCGTTCAGGCTAGCTGACGCCCCCTAAGCACGCATGCGCAGATCGTTGTATGGCAGAGCAGCAATGCTGTAGTTGACAGCCTGTCCACTCTCATTCACTTTCATTATGGCTTAGGGACTGCAGTTCAAAAATACTGCAAATAAACGCACTAAAATCCTTCCGTTTAAGTCAGAAGCATTAAAGTTTTCGAAGTAGAATTTACATGACTTTTCTATGACCTTTCCAGTCGTTTGGGATTACCGTAAAATGAGACTAATTCGCTAATGAATCATTCCGAGCGATTTATGAACCCGTTCAAATGAATGAAAAGAATGCGTGAATCGGTCTTTTATGAACAAATCTTTTAAGTGAACGAATCGTTCTAGTTCACCTAATATGCACCGACTCGCTTTTCTTTCTGAGGGTTGCCAACAAAATAGATTATACAATTATTTATAATACACAAGACATTTTATATTCACGGTGGTGGAAGAATTAAGTAATGTGCAAACATGACATCACATTAAAATTTCATTAAAAAGACAAGAGCAAAAATGGTTTACCACATAATTCTGGGCTGTTTTGTCACTCTTTCTTCATAGTTTGATAACCAGACGTTTTCAACATTGAGAAATTAATGTATTAACAAAACACATTGACTTGCCGCCACCAGCTGGTGTAATGATGTAACCTACAGAAAAGACCAGCGAGCCGATTCAAAAGATTCAACTCACTGGAATGAATCAAAACCGAAATGAATCAAAAAGAATGTCAATCAGATATCAACACGGCTATGCGAGCGTTTCTAGCTCCAAAAGCTCTACAGAAATAAGCAAAATCTCCCAATAATTGGCGATATACAACTAGACAATTATATATTTAATACGGCATTCGCCACATTAAAGCGTACTTTTCAAGGTGGTCTATGAAAAGGAGGACCCAGTACAAGTATTATTATTCGTCGTCTGTAACACCATATTGCTTAAAAACAAAGAGAGCAAAACTGCATGATGCGTGTTTGTTAACGAGAGCATGCATTACACTCGCACGCTACGAACTAAAGAGCACGAGAGTAAAATCTAATAACCAATCGGAGATTCAAATGCGCACCAGCTGACTCAGCGTGCGCGAAACACGGAAGCGAACGCCGAGTGGACTGACTTCACCGTGGTGAAAATACCTTTGGCATACCCGCAGACCAGGCCTCTTGCAGTTGTGGATCCCGACGATTCAATGACAAGCTGAGCCGATAAAAGGATACTCAAAGTCAGCATCTTGGACGGGTAGTCAAAAGCGACGACCTCTCCTTGCAAGCGCTGCCCCAAGCAGGTGAGGCAGGAGACATGGCTCCCGACGCTAAAATACTCCCCTGGTCCAGGAGCCGCCATCTTCTCCGCCAGGAAACGGGAGCAATCGCCTCGCTCACGTAAACACGCGCAGCCGCGTCAGCATGGGTGGGAGCGCGAGTGGGCGTTCCGCGAGGATGAATGAAGTGACGCGAAAACGGGCGCTGCAAATGAAGCCACGCCCACTATACTATGGAGTAGTAGGTCATGAATATCTTTCTACAGTGCACTACACGCCCATTCTTACTCATCTTCCTGGTTTATACAGAATTATTTTTAAATTATATGGGAGCAGCCAGTTGCTACCTTTAATCAGAGGTTTTCAAACTTGATGCCACAGAGCCCCTAATATGATGGCCTGCTTTAGAGGGACCCCCTTTAAGGCAGTTACATATTTGCAAGAATAAAGACCCTTTTATACAGTGAAAAACAAACATATTATAAATGTATAAAATATTAGTTTACATGCATTGATTGTATCTGTTTTCTACACACAAAGTGCTTTTAAATGTATCAACTATAAAATTTAGCATCATTCTCATGTTTTCTAATGTCAAATACTGTAAATATATCATATACACAATATTTATATTTTTAGTTATATTAGTGATATTTTGTCTATAAAAAAAACCCAATAAACATATTTCCAAATGCATTACATTACAAATATTCATTAGAATATGAAATAAGAATATTAACAAAATATTAAAATAATTGTATACAAGTATATTATAATTAAAAAATACAAATAATAATAGTAATAATATCTTATTTATAATTATTAGTGATTTAATCATTTATACATTATTTTTTTCCACTAATTTAACACCTAATTTTTTAACACCTATATGATAATTTTTTTTTATTATTATACCTCATTACATGATTTCTGGGCTAAACTTGCACCTCATACTCACAATATTTATGTTTTAGTAAGCACATTTTGTGTGATATTTTGTCTTTAGTAGAAGAAATACCAATAAAAATATTTCATTGTAAATATTCATCAAATACATTAGAATATGAAATAAGAACATTAACAAAATATAAAAATAATTGTATATAAATATATTGTAATTAAAAGAATACAAATAATAATAATAATAGTAATGATAATTATCAGTGATTTAATTATTTTAAAGAACCTTTTAATATGACAAAATATTAAATATATGAATAAAGACAAGCTGAATAAAATAAAAATAAAAATGCAGGAAGTTAAGATGAAGGGCAACATACTTATTTCACAAACTAAATGTCTTGTACAATATCTGTATCTCCACTGGCCCAAAGGTTTACCTCTATATGTTGAGCAGTTCATTGTTACTTAAAGAAGTGACAAAAAAAAACCCAAGCAGGAAGATTCAAAGGGACAGCAAATTTTAATGATTAATAGTCACAGTAATAGATTGCTCAAATAGCGTGTATTGCACATGTGTACACATATATGCACCCTATATACACGTGTGTAGCAGTTAGTATACACACCTTTGTATTGTCGCAACATGAAAGCATTGAAAGAACACAATAAATCAGGGAATGTGCTTTGATAATTCAGATAACTTCTGCATATCAATATGACCAGAAGATAGACAAAAAAGAGAGGAGATAGGAGAGAGAGAAGAGAGAGAAAAAGATCTTAAAAATGTAAGGTTTAAAGATCTCACAAATTGAAACACCCAATCACAACAAGTGATGTAGAACAGCAGAGAAATGAAGGGACAGTGAAGGAGACACAACCTCTCTTTCAAAAAAAGTCAAAAAATATACAAGCACTCTTTGAACCTCGACGATCATAGGTCACTACATATACACAACATATGAATTATCAATAAATATACATATTTACCCAATAGCAAAATATGTGGCAGAGACAGTAAAGCTATCTTCCATGGCGAATGTCGATGTCTTTTACACACACAGAGGTTTCCCCGTGTCCATCGTAAGGCCCCGTTCACACCGTTGACGTTGTTTTCTTTGTGTGAAGATCATTGCGCAAACGTCCATCAAAAAAGCCTTGTTTAGGAAAGCCAAGCGTCACACTGTATTACATCTGATCGATTATTTCCCCTTTCTATGTATTGCTCAACCCAACACACCTAAGGAGAAGGTTTCGGTCTCAAAAAGGGACCAACACGTCAGCTGATTCATCCCTAAAACTAAAAAGAGGAACGAAAAGGAATAGAGAAAAAGCTTTCACCACCAACTGCACGGTCAATAAACTATTTGACACAATATAGGGTGAAGATACAAAACTATGCACAAATGGTTGGTGATCTACATCCAAACATTACAAAACCTGATCACAGTAGTTCCTGATTCAGATAGCCACATAGAAGAGGGAAATTCTCTTAGTGTATTTTACAGTATCTAAGTACAGAGGCTAGTGTCAGCCTGATTTTTCACAAAGTGTTTCCTGTTTCTCTTTAACTGCAAAACAAAGCCAATGATAACAACTAACAACAGACGGTTAGAGACGGTATGAACAGCTGAAGGCGACGTTAGTGTTTCAACATAGAGAGCAAAAACAGTTCAGACATATAAATACTTTATCCAATGGTGACATGGCTCTTCGTAAAGGACTATTGTTTGCGAAAAAACTGGCCATTTTATTAGATTTTTTTTTGGATTACTGTGTAATATTTTTACCCAGAGGCTATGTGGCTGTCGGAGAGAAGAGACAAAATGTAGGTACTTGATTTTTCATAGATTTACAATGAGACAAGCGTTGATCCAGAAGCAATGCAACTTACTTTCTGACTCTAAATAAATAAATCAAACGAGAGCAGAGTCAAGAAATGTCTGTCGTTTCAACATCAATAGTTCATCAGTGAACCAATGAACATACACAAAGAAAAAACGCTGATAATTTACTTTGCTTTTAATGCCTCGTAATTTGCGTCTGAGAACCGAAAGAAAGGAAAAAAAAAACGCGATTAGGTGCGGACCTACAGTGTAGCATTAGTGCAAGATGCGTGAGACTTTGTTCAGTCTCATTAAAAGTACTTGCCATTAGACACGTTGTCACCTCTCAGACCAAGTCGTGTTCCTTCTGTGACATTGCTAAAGGAAGAGGGTGACGTTAAATTAAATCAAATTTGGCCCCCAAAAAGCTGTTGTCACACAGTGAAAATGTAATAAAGGATCATTATTTCAGGGTCATAAACAAGCCATTGCATTTCATCCACAAGTGCACAAGTGAGTAATCAGCATATATGACAATACTAATTAGTCTGGTGAAAAATAACCATATCCATAGCACAAAAGCTATATTAAAAGATGATGAAATTGTAACCAAAATGTGTAGTATTTTAGTGTTAAACAAAAAAAGTGGTAGTCACTCTTATTGCCGGAAAAAATCCTGAAAAAGGACAATGCCAAATGCACTGCACAGTGACATAAATCAACATCATCGATAATATCTGTACCACGCTGTACATTCCTTATCGGAGAATACTTCAAATCAAATGATAAAATTAACACTGATAGACTCTTTTTTTGTTTTCGTTTACGTTTTTGTACAAAAAAGGAAATGTTTTAATAAAAAAAGTCACCGCTAACACTCTTGCCATTGGAAATAAAGTCAAATAAACGAGTGTAAGGGAGCCAAACAAATACATGTACAAAGGAAGGTGGCATTAAAATAAAGAAAACAAACAGGAAGTTGGTCATGACATTGTCAGTGTTTCCAAACAAATCACATCATGTGCTAGTCTATTGCACAGGATGGATAAATAAAACAATCCTTGAATTTCTTTCGTTAACAGTAAAATAAAAAAGGAGTATCAAAACCTTTTACCAAGAACACATCATTTACATCCTAAAAAAACAAAAAAAACAATGAGAAAGTAAGAAAAGAAACGGGGGCAGGAGGAGGATATTAATAGTTTTGTGCTCTCTGTCGTTGATGGCTAAAATTCGTTTTCTTTGAAAAAATTAAGGCAATTTGAAAAACAAATAAATCAATGAAAGTTAAGTCTGAGGATTTGCGATTTGTTAAGTATTGGTGTTGTTAAATGTTTTCCTTAGTATAAAAGGCACCAAGTTCTTGGAAAAAAAAGTCTTTCTTCAGACATTACCACAACGCGTCTTTCCTCGTTTTCCACGAAAGTCGAGATGGATGCTTTGAAAATCCTTTCTTCGTATTTTACACCTTTGCAGTAAAACGGATGGGTTGCCGTTATTTATGTTTATGTGCAAGCATGTTACAGCAAAGCCGTATATTCAAAAAAAAAAGTACTGTTTTCTCTGAGAGAAAAAAAATGCTTTTGGGGAAAAAAAGCTAACCATCATTCTTCCACTTCCAGATAAAAGTCTGCAGGCTCTTTGACTGTATATACAACCACAGCTGATAAGAAAATGTTTCATAAAGGGGATATAAAGTATTTATATATATTTTTTTGTGTTCGAATGTGTATATGGTACACACAAAACACATATGCCTATATATATATATATATATATATATATATATATATATATATATATATATATATATATATATATATATATATATATATATATATATACACATACATACATACATATACATACATATATATACATACATACACATACACATATATATATATATATATATAAATATATGTATGTGTATGTATATATATATATGTATGTATGTATGTATGTATATATATATATATATATATAATATTTATATTTCTCGTATGTTTGTGTGCTTTTCATAACAGGTTATTATACAGATGAACGAGTATACCAAATTATCGACACAGTACAGTGTAAACGAGTATACTTGTCTGCAAAAGGTGTTTTGTCACGATCCGAACATCTGGTTCCTCTTTTGGGAACCATGTTCATTTGTGAATGAGTGTATGTGTGTTTTGTGCTGAAGTATTTTTGCTGCTTGTTGGCTTTTTTTTTGTGGAACTTTGTACATGTCTTATACTTTGTACAGAAAACAAAGCTTTTTTCGCGGCCCTCTGAGCAACAACATCCATGTGCTGTCGTGTTGTTTTTCCCTTTCTCCTCTTCTTCTTTATGTCCCCAGGCCAATACAATGATAAACTGAAATCAAAAGGCCTTTCTCTGAAGAGTACTCCATTGTACGGCCTATCCAGCTGCGCAACCCTCACTGAGTGGTCCTGTAATAACCCATCATGCCTTTGTCGTCCCCTTTCGGCAACAGTTTGCTATGCTTTACCTCAGAAAAGCGAAAGTGGGTGGGCTGTAAACGTGTCAGTCAAGCACCTGGAAATGAGTGAAGGACCGAGGGAACCAATCAAAGAGCTGGGAGGAGGAACATGAGGCGTGACGTCAGGGTGACCAGTGCCAAGCACGCGTGGACAAGAAGGCTGGAGCAGTGATGTACTTTACTCGCTCTTCTACAACACGGGCTCTTCCTCCATCGGCTCCTCTGCTGATCTGAGTAAGGAATAATTGGGTAACAGTTAATGAAGGCTAAAATTAGGTATTAAACGTTTGGTATAAGATGTATAACAACAGAACGGACTCCAGTTGCGGTACCTGCTGGTTTCAGTGGAAGTCGGTTGCTGATCATTGTCCACAGTGAGAGAGGCCATGGCGGTCAAAGTGTCTGCCTCGTCTTTCTCTCGTCTCTGAGCGTCCAGTAGAGACTGACCCACTGTAGGTGCCAACCTCTGCAGAGACGTCCAGTGTTTACCTACAGATCATGAGAAGATAAATAATGATGAGATTTTATGCTATGTTAGAACAATAAACAAACTTATAATAGGAAAACTATATAAGCTCATTCAATTTAACATTTAATTGAAGTTTTTCTGTTTTTCCTGGTAAGATATTTTTTAAATATCATTAAAGAAATGTCTAAATATAAAATTATACTGATTTTTAACACACTTTCTCGTACTATAAAATAAAGAGGGAATGAATGTAGAAATTAAAGGGATAGTTCACCCAAAAATGTAAATTAGCCCATGATTTACTCACCCTCAAGTCAACCTAGGTGTAAATGACAGACGAATACGATCAGAGTTATATTAAAAAATGTCCTGGCTCTTCTAAGCTTTATAATGGCAGTGAATGGCTGTTTCTGTTTTGAAGTCCATATAAATGCATCCCTCATAAAAGTAATCCACACGGCTCCGGGGGGTTAATAAAGGCCTTCTGAAGTGAAGCGATGCTTTTGTGTAAGAAAAATATCCATATTTTAAACTACAAACTGTAATCGCAACCTCCACTAACTGACATATGCGCGTTCACAAGAGTCTGTCATTCCAGCGTATGACGTAGGACGCAGGCAAGGTAAGTGCCAGTGACGAATGCGGAAGCGCAGAGGATAGAGCAAAACACAAACTTGGTTCTCGTGAGAACTAGCATATTCTAACCAGAGCGTCCAAGTAGGTTTGGGGGGTGGGGCATGCGTTAAATGCGTTAATAAATTTGTTAATAAATAATTTTTTTTACCGTAATTAATATAATTAACGTGTTAAATCGACAGCCCTATTTTTAATATAACTCCAACTGTATTCGTCTGAAAGAAGAATGTTATATACACAGGATGGCTTGAGGGTGAGTAAATCATGGGCTAATTTTCATTTTTGGGTGAACTATTCCTTTAATGTAATTCTTAACCAAGTTTGCTTGGGTTTCTCACTTACTCTGAATCTCAATGACCCTCTCTAGAGAGGCTGTGGCTTTTGGACACGGTTTCTGTTGAAGCACCGTCAGTGGTAGAGGATCCAACTGCAACACACACACACACACACACACAACATTAATAGATATGTTTGTTTCATCCATAGGAACACTACGGCTGCATCCAAAATCGCACACTTCCCTACTATATAGAAAGTGAAAAACAGTGTGTGAACAGAGTAGAATGTCTGAATTCACAATATTTATACAATAGGTGAAAAGTAGCTGGATGATCTACTATTTGCGGCGAGAAATGCCAATCGGAAAAGATTTGTGAATGACATTGAAGTGACGCAACTGATGCTGGTAGTTCACACGACAATGACAACATTGCGAATATAGTACATTCGCATTATATTCATACTACACACACTTATACTATATAGAACATACTTTTTTAAGGGTAGCTGGTAATTCAAAAGAAGTACCTACTCACAGAGCATGTGATTTTAAACACCTGCCTGTTAAAAACTCTTGTTCTACTTATATTGACCTTGACCTCCCAATGATGTGTGTGTAAAGTAATAATAGTAATTTTGAAATGAACTTCTTATCTACCCTACAAGATCTTTTAATATGTACCTCTGGTGTAATTAAATGCTAGCAGGCAGATATTATTTAAGATTTAACCCTTTGTTTTATGGCTGAGACCCCAAAACAGAATATGAGGTTTAAAACAGAATATATATATTATATACAGTATAATATATATTATATTATATATATAGTTATAGATATATAATGATATAATTGTGTGCTGGTTGGATGTGTGTGAATGAATGACGGGTACCTCATCTCCAAGCAATGCAGCCACGCAGGATTCGGATGCATCACAGATGGCGGTAAGGTCGTGACCTCCTTCTAATGCCAAAACCACACGGCCGCCAGCCAACTTCATCAACTGCTTAGTGAGATGGCCAAAACCTACGCAGAGAGCCAGGAGCATGCTGGGTAATTCATGAACTATAAACAAACTCAAAAGCCTTCAGCAAACTTTAATGCCCCCAATTTTAACAGAAATGTAGGTTAAACATGAAAAAGACTATAATTTTATCGAGTTATTACTGTCTAGTGGTACTACCAGTATGACTGCAATATTTATTGACCCAGAAGAACAGAGGTAGTCCATGTATGACTGCATTTTAAATGTTCTTTTAAGTGTTTAATACAACTCATCTATGCAATTAGGGGTATAAAGTTAGCATTTGTGCCATCTGACTTCTGGTTTTGGAAACTGGAAAAACAGCAAACTCACATTTGGCAGTGACGTTGTATCCACCCAAGGGGGACTGGTGGCCCTCCACAGCATCAAAGCCAGCTGACACTAGCACCACATCCGGGGAGAACTCATTGGCTATGGGTATCACCACCGTTCTACAAGCACACAGACAGGAAGTGTTTGAATTACAAATGATCTGCACAGCCCCCTATCTTTATAGTGTACTCCAAAAAGTTAACAAAACTAACTTAGCACACATACACAATTTTAAAGAGCAAGTGCTTTGATGTCCCACCTCCAAAAAAAAAAAATCATATGTATGTGTATACAGATCATGTCTTAAAGGTGCAGTGTGTGAATTTTATGTGCATATAGCGGTGAGGTTGTGAATTGCAATCACTCAACTCTTACCCCTCCCCTTTGTAGCACATAGAGAAGCTACGGGGGCCAACACAGTACAAAAATGTCATCGTCGGCGAGAGCAGAGCACAACTAGTGCTCTGCAGAGAAGTTTGTCCATTTAGGGCTACTGTAGAAACACAAAATGTATGATCCGTGCGTGCATTCGGTCTTAAAGGAACACGCCGACTTTTTGGGACTTTAGCTTATTCACCGTATCCCCCAGAGTTAGATAAGTCGATACATACCATTTTTATCTACGTGTGTGCCATAACTCTGTCTGATGCAACCACCGCTAGCCTAGCTTAGCACAAAGACTGGAGGTAAAGGGCTCCATCTAGCCTACTGCTCAATAAGTGGCAAAATAACGCCAACATTTTCCTATATATATGTTGTGATGTGTATAGTTACATCGTGTACTAAGACCGACGGAAAATGAAAAGTTGCAATTTTCTAGACCAATATGGCTAGGGACTATACTCTCATTCCTGCGTAATAATCCAGGAACTTTGCTGCCGTACCATGGGGGATATAACTCTGGGGGATACAGTGAATAAGCTAAGTCCCAAAAAGTCGGCGTGTTCCTTTAACGTGACAGCATCCTAATAATCCTGCTACTGTCTGTGTTTTTAATGTTAATCAAACAACAAAGGACAAAAAAAAAAAAAAAACACTTAAAAAATATATGAAGACCATGCAGTGTAATTTATTTGATTAGCCTAATTTATTACATTTCTGTACCTCAAAACTATTAGACCTGCCTGAAGAGCACTGTTTATTTCAATTGTATCTTTGTTGTATTGCATTTATTTGTGCTATTTCTTGTTCTTATTTTATTACTGACTGTTTACTTGTCTTTAAAAATGTAGGCTATTAAATGTATATTAGTTAAGCTAGTAGTTTTGGCTGTGGTGTCGGAATAGAGGATTGTGAATTTTCACTAGTAGTCTATCTAAAATTTTGGTGTCATAATTTTTTATTTTTGCGTCATGGCCAGTAAAAAATATTTTTGGCCGGTCACCGGCCATTGGCAGGTGTTGCAAAAAGTTAGTTTTTCTGTCTGTATATATATGTTTAAATTAAAAATTCCTCAAACCATTTCATGGGGTCAGAGAATTTTTTTTAAAATTTTGAAATACAGGTAATATTTAGCATATATAATAAGCATATAAAGCATTTTTTCCCCCTAACAGACAGGAAGTGAAGATTTCACCTGAAGGCAGTCAGATACTCCACATCACCCATAGGCGGCTCTACTCCACCCGTCCAGGCAATGTTGACGTTAAAGCCCTCTCCTGGACCTACACCCACCTATTAGGAACCCATGAGAAAACCAGTTAGAAAAAATGACAATTTTGGTCATATGAATACAGGAAGCCTCCATTCACAAATTAAAGGGATAGTTCACCCAAAATGAAAATTCTTTCTTCTGCTGAGCACAAAAGAAGATATTTTGAAGAATGTTAGCAACCAAACAGTTGATGGATCTACATTGATTTCTATAGTATTTTTCCCCATACTATGCAAGTCAATGTGGCTCTGGGCTTGTTTGGTTACCCATATTCTTTAAATATATTCTTTTGTGTTCAGCAGAAGAAGGAAATTCACATAGGTTTGGAACAACTTGAGGGTGAGTAAATTATGACAGAATTTTCATTTTTGGGTGAACTTCTCTCTTCACACAGTGACTGAAATGATGTTACCTCCTCAGGAGCGCCACTGCCTGGGAAGAAGTTGCCATCGTCATAACGGTGCAGGGAAATGTACAGCACATTGTGATCATTATAGAAAGCCTGCTGGGTCCCGTTTCCATGGTGAATATCCTATGAAAAGAATTGGAATCTTTTAGAGATGACTTTCATTTTCTTATTCATCAAAATGAAACTGAATCAGGACAATTATATGGATTGTTACATGTGGACTGTGTATCGCATGGAGCTCCTAATAACTCACCCAGTCTATGATTAGGATCTTGCCCACCCCGAGTTTCTGCTGCAGGAGTTTGGCAGTGATGGCCACTGAGTTGAAGAAACAAAAACCCCTGCCAAGACACACACAGAGCAGGGGACTCATATTTATGTGAACGCACATAAATGATTTATAAATCTAGATATGAAACATCTGGCCACACAAAACTCACAGCAAGACATAAAACAATCCAATGTTCACCATGTGGGGACTTTTATGTATTTGTATTTACATGATAAAGTAAACAACTTTAAATGACATTAAAGTATTTTATACAGACTCTCAAAGGAGGAGGCGTTTCAGACTACTTACATGGCAGTGGATTCTTCAGCATGATGACCAGGAGGACGGACCACCGCAAAACCATTCTATCCATCAAACAAAAATAGAAGAGAAGGAAGATGAGGACAACATAAGAAAATGTGATGTAATATAAGCAAAGAATGTTTATACCATAGGGGTGTGCGATATTGACAAAAAAGGATATCTCAATATTTTCTGGGATTTTCTCGATAATGATAATTAGACAATATTTTTCTGAGTGTGTTATTGTGCTGGTTCCTTGGCAGGTTTAGAACTGCCGTGGTCAGCTGACCATGATATTCTTCATAATCTGTGTGTTAGTTAAGTTCACAGCAGTGATAGAAATCAAATATTTTACCTTTATAAATTTAATAAATTTATAAATTATAAATCTTTTGTATCAATTTCATAAATGTAATACAAATTAATTCTAATAATAAGACACAATAGGTCTGTTACCAATCAAATTAAATAAGTATCAACAAAAATCATCTTTGCAGTGCAGAGGAAACACAGAAGCTGCATCTGAAGCTGCATCATTTAGATCATTTCTACAGACTGTTTAATGCAGCTCAGAGGTGACAAATTAATAACCTGCAGTTATGCATAAATAATGTTTTGATGTTTAAAACATAAAACGTTGAATATCGATATTTGAAATTATTTAAAACGTGAAAAGATACTTTAACTGTGAAATTAAAACCGCCAGTAGGTGGCAGCAAGTCACTGTTAATGAGTGAGTCATTGAGATTCAACCGATTCACTCAAACGGCTGATTCATTCAAGGAACGAAGCATTTGACTTAATCTATCTTAGTCAGTGAATCATTGATTCAACTGATTCGTTCAAAAAGCTGATTCATTCAGTAAGAAAACACCGCCGTGTGTGGCTCAGAGACGCAGTTACAGTGCTGTGTTTTTGTTTCTAACTATTTTCGGTGGCGAAATAGAGCAAAAACAGGCAATATGGAGTCTAAAATGTAAGTCACTTAATATTAACTTCTTGTTTAGTAAACTTGCATACAATCAATATCATATTTGTTATCATCCTGATACCTGGAGAAAAACTGTGTGATATTTATTAAATAGGCCTATATTAAATGATCAAATCACGCAGTGAAAGCGTGCACTCAAATGCGCACACGCACTAATCTAATATACAAGACTACATCACGTAGTGTGTGTGAGGGATGTACTCGATAATGTCAGATCGCACATCGTTAAAACAACAATTACGATATTATCGCAGACGATATATATCGAACACCCCTATTATACCAGAACATCAAATATGCATGAATCAGAGGTAAGAGAAGCGAATATGAACCTTCAGCTCCCCAGCAGCAACTTTAAAGGCCAGCTCAATGACGCAGCCCACCGCCATGCGGACGGCACCTGACGAGTGCATCTCGTTCCACACTGTGTCGCTGTCCACCTAAAGAACATAAAATCATGTTACATATCACTATAAATTGTTATAGTGACAATTTATAGTGTAATTTATAAATTATAGTGCAATTTATAGTATAAGCTAATGAAATCAGAATTGATCCTATTTACTTCCTTAATAAATGTCCATGGTTTTATTGGGGACAATACATTAGGTATCAACATCTAAAATAATAATGATAATATTATTATTATTATTACTCTTTAAACGTTTTGTTTCCTTGTAAATGTTATACTTTAATAATAATAATTGTGAATATTATAATTATTATTTAGATGTTTTATTTATTTTAAATATTATGATTTAATATAATAATAATAATACATACAAATATTTTTATACAAATATATTATTATTATTATTATTATTATATTAAATTATAACACTATAAAGTAAAACATTATTATTATTATAATCATCATCATTATTATTATTATTAAAGGTGCACTATGTAACTTTTGCTTGTTCAAAATGAACAAAATCTTTAAATAATAAAGTAAATACAACATCAAACCTTCCAAATGTTTTGTCTTGCCGTGATTCACTATGGTAAGCCTATTATGAGGGATTATATTTTAGGCCGAGCGGGATGCTTTTCACGCGAAATTGCGTACTTGCATCAATTTTCTGAGTGTAACTCATCATATCCGTAAATAGAGAAAAGTTGCTGCGGCTACTAAGGTTGACATGGAGCAGCTACATCTCAAACCTTTTAAACAAACACCGAACAGAGGAGAATCTGCTGCCAAAAAGAGAACGCAACAGAGCTCGTAATAAAACCAGAATCAACATTGGCTTTTCAGAGATGGCGAGAACGGAGGGATTTGAAAAGTTTGAAACGACGTGCAGATGGCGTTTTTATTATTCAACATTTATTACAGAACAGATAAATTGCAACATGTAGGTCTCTAACAGAATTCACAGAGCCAAAGCACAACCAAAACAATGTTCTTCCGAAAAATGCATTCAGTTTTTTTTTTTTACTGCTAGAGGGCCAAAAGTTACAAAGTGTACCTTTAATAATAATAATATTAACAATAACGAAAGGTAAGCAAGGTTGCACTGTTGAGGAAAAAGATGATGTATCCAATATTATCTACATTGTACAATCCAAACAAATCCATATGTATTCTGTTTTGATCATAAATACCTCCTATTACATACAGTTAAATACAATATAAATGTTTATTAGAGTGTGACAAATGAACAGAAAATGGACAAAACATACCCCAATGCCTCCACACGGTAGGACAGCGTACATTTTCTGACTTATTGGGCCTAGAAAATTAAAAAAAGGAAATAAGAAGTGGATCTGAAGGAGGGTTATGTTTAGGCACACATCTGTTGTTCACACATTATCTATTCAGGTAATGATATAATTGGCTATGCTTATTCAGTCTCAAGGATGCTCATTGGATGATGCTGACGCAACTATCATCTGTCTCACTGTTCTACAAAGAGCACTCAAGGTCAAAACAGTCTGCACTTCCTCAAAGTGTGTCTCATGTAAAAGTGGAGGTGGTGGAGTGGTGGCAACTCTGTCCACAGCTGAACCTTCTCACCCTCTCTCACACACGCACACACACTTTGCTGGTGACTCAGAAGTGGGGGTGGGCAAATGTCTAGGACCTAAAAAAAACCTAGGCGTCTGTCAAAGGAGGTTTGCTTAAGCAACCCATCAAATTGGAAGCAAGCAAGGGAAGCTTTTTGTGGATGGTGTACTAGGAGGAGAATCCTGTTTTGGTGTCTTAAAATCAAGATGGCAGCAACTCCTTTCACACATCACAACAGAGAGCTTCTAAAATATACCTAAAAGTTTCTTGCTGTCCAGTTTCTGTCGGTTCAATGGACTGGTGCCATAGAGCAGTGTGTGGTACTCAGAATGAACGGTTTGGATTTCATCTAGTGTGGCCTTCCTTCCCCTGATCCTCTGCACACAAACAAACATAGAAAGTACATTGAGACAGCATCCAAGTGACCCCACTTGTTTTAATTTAATTTTCATGACTTTTACATTACTTTTACAGTTATTTGTGAGTTATTATATTATTTGTGAGTTATTATATTTTTTAAAAATCATTATTTAGACAATTTTGTTCAAAGTTTCAGAATATTTTCTGATTTTCTGTGACTGATAGAACCCTATATTACATTGTAAACAATAAATGTAATTTATTCCTGTGAATCAAACTTTTGAACGGAAAGAGTTGAACTGTTTTTTGAATGGAAAGAGATGTTGATTGTTTCTGGCTATTCTTCCACCCTTCCAGAAGGTGGCGCACTAACCTCACAGCGACCAAGCAGGCCCGTTTCCTGCAGCCTAGACCAAACACTCTGAATGCGACCGGCATGTTCAGGATGAATGTTTGTGTTCCCACACATGCACTGGTGCTTTAGCATGAAGGTGTCGTACACCAGCCCTGCAGAGAAAGTGAGGAAATAAAAACAAAAGGCTAGTTATCAGTATCTGTCCCATCCTTAGTAAAAATACCATGAAACATGAATTCAGTTCAATCTAATAATGATCTTGTCTTTTAGATCCTCTACTCTGTCTTTTGTTCGACTGATTGACAGCAGTGCAGTGTACCTGTTGTGAAGAGATGCTTAATGGGCACTTCGTTCAGGGGCGCTCCTTTAAGACTAGAAGTGATGGGGGATGACTGTGCCCTTCCCAGGGGTCTGTGGGGCATTCCTGTGATGGACAGGGAGGCCTGGAACACATTTAGTTGCTGCACATGCTGCTGGTCCAAATACTGCAGAAAGAGCACATGATCATTATTAATTCATTACAATTCAGCAGTTCAGTTCATCTCAGTTTGATTTAGTTCAGTACACTCTGAATTGGTTCTGGTCAGTACAATTATTTCAGTTCTGTATGGTACACTACTGTTTTATTCATTAACTTTAAATAAGATCAGTTCAGTTTACTTCAGCACTTTCATTAAGTTTAGTAAACTATTAACACTATTTCATGTAATTCAGTTTAAGAATACTTTTCTGAGTCATTTCCAAAGAATTTGAAAAGGTCTCCAGATCAACCAATCAGTAACCATGGACACAGTCACATCACTTAAGTATAAACATAAACATAAGCATAGAATGTAAACTCCTCATCTTACGGGCGAAATATTTGATTTTGAAAGCCTAGGGACTTTGTTAATATTGTTAACTAAAACCTTCACTATAAAAAAATCAGTTCTGTAAATTTAAATAAAAGAAAACAACAAAATAATAAATTTAAATATCTGAAATAAAAAGTATAATAATATAAAAATATTGACCTCATTGACCATCATATAAGATTATGACCTAATATTGTGTGGGTCCCCCCCTTTTGCTGCCAAAACAGCCCTGACCCATCGAGGCATGGACTCCACTAGACCCCTGAAGGTGTGCTTTGTTATCTGGCATCAAGATGTTAGCAGCAGATCCTTTAAGTTCTGTAAGTTGCAAGGTGGGGCCTCCATGGATCGGACTTGTTTGTCCAGCACATCCCACAGATGCTCGATTGGATTGAGATCTGGGGAATTTGGAGGCCAGGTCAACACCTCAAACTCGTTGTGCTCCTCAAACCATTCCTGAACCAGTTTTGCTTTGTGGCAGGGCGCATTATCCTGCTGAAAGAGGCCACAGCCACCAGGGAATACCGTTTCAATGAAAGGGTGTACATGGTCTGCAACAATGCGTAGGTAGGTGGTACATGTCAAAGTAACATCCACATGGATGGCAGGACCCAAGGTTTCCCGGCTGAACATTGCCCAAAGCATCACACTGCCTCCGCCGGCTTGTCTTCTTCCCATAGTGCATCCTGGTGCCATGTGTTCCCCAGGTAAGCGACACACATGCACCCGGCCATCCACGTGATGTAAAAGAAAATGTGATTCATCAGACCAGGCCACCTTCTTCCATTGCTCCGTGGTTCAGTTTTGATGCTCACATGCCCACTGTTGGTGCTTTCGGCGGTGGACAGGCGTCAATTTGGCACCCTGACTGGTCTGCGGCTATGCAACCCCATAGGCAACAAACTAGTGATGCACTGTGTATTCTTACACCTTTCTATCAGAACCAGCATTAACTTCTTGAGCAATTTGAGCTACAGTAGCTCGTCTGTTTGAGCAGACCACACGGGCCAGCCTTCGCTCCCCACGTGCATCAATGAGCCTTGGCCGCCCATGTCCCTGTCGCCGGTTCCTCCACTGTTCCTTCCTTGTACCACTTTTGATAGATACTGACCACTGCAGACTGGGAACACCCCACAAGAGCTGCAGTTTTGGAGATGCTCTGACCCAGTCGTCTAGCCATAACAATTTGGCCCTTGACAAACTTGCTCAAATCCTTACATTTGCCCATTTTTCCTGCTTCTAACACATCAACTTTGACTAACATATCCCACCCACTAACAAGTGCCGTGATTAAGAGATAGTCAGTGTTATTCACTTCACCTGTGAGTGGCCATAATGTTATGCCTGATCGGTATCGGTGTATACTAATATATATATATATATATATATACACACTCACCTAAAGGATTATTAGGAACACCTGTTCAATTTCTCATTAATGCAATTATCTAATCAACCAATCACATGGCAGTCACATGGGGTGTGGTCCTGGTCAAGACAATCTCCTGAACTCCAAACTGAATGTCAGAATGGGAAAGAAAGGTGATTTAAGCAATTTTGAGCGTGGCATGGTTGTTGGTGCCAGACGGGCTGGTCTGAGTATTTCACAATCTGCTCAGTTACTGGGATTTTCATGCACAACCATTTCTAGAGTTTACAAAGAATGGTGTGAAAAGGGAAAAACATCCAGTATGCGGCAGTCCTGTGGGCGAAAATGCCTTGTTGATTCTAGAGGTCAGAGGAGAATGGGCCGACTGATTCAAGCTGATAGAAGAGCAACTTTGACCGAAATAACCACTCGTTACAACCGAGGTATGCAGCAAAGCATTTGTGAAGCCACAACACGCACAACCTTGAGGCGGATGGGCTACAACAGCAGAAGACCCCACCGGGTACCACTCATCTCCACTACAAATAGGAAAAAGAGGCTACAATTTGCACGAGCTCACCAAAATTAGACAGTTGAAGACTGGAAAAATGTTGCCTGGTCTGATGAGTCTCGATTTCTGTTGAGATATTCAGATGGTAGAGTCAGAATTTGGCGTAAACAGAATGAGAACATGGATCCATCATGCCTTGTTACCACTGTGAAGAATGCTTTCAGCACCTTGTTGAATCAATGCCACGTAGAATTAAGGCAGTTCTGAAGGCGAAAGGGGGTCAAACACAGTATTAGTATGGTGTTCCTAATAATCCTTTAGGTGAGTGTATATATACACACACACACACACTCACCTAAAGGATTATTAGGAACACCATACTAATACTGTGTTTGACACCCTTTCGCCTTCAGAACTGCCTTAATTCTACGTGGCATTGATTCAACAAGGTGCTGAAAGCATTCTTTAGAAATGTTGGCCCATATTGATAGGATAGCATCTTGCAGTTGATGGAGATTTGTGGGATGCACATCCAGGGCACGAAGCTCCCGTTCCACCACATCCCAAAGATGCTCTATTGGGTTGAGATCTGGTGACTGTGGGGGCCATTTTAGTACAGTGAACTCATTGTCATGTTCAAGAAACCAATTTGAAATGATTCGAGCTTTGTGACATGGTGCATTATCCTGCTGGAAGTAGCCATCAGAGGATGGGTACATGATGGTCATAAAGGGATGGACATGGTCAGAAACAATGCTCAGGTAGGCCGTGGCATTTAAACGATGCCCAATTGGCACTAAGGGGCCTAAAGTGTGCCAAGAAAACACCCCCCACACCATTACACCACCACCACCAGCCTGCACAGTGGTAACAAGGCATGATGGATCCATGTTCTCATTCTGTTTACGCCAAATTCTGACTCTACCATCTGAATGTCTCAACAGAAATCGAGACTCATCAGACCAGGCAACATTTTTCCAGTCTTCAACTGTCCAATTTTGGTGAGCTCGTGCAAATTGTAGCCTCTTTTTCCTATTTGTAGTGGAGATGAGTGGTACCCGGTGGGGTCTTCTGCTGTTGTAGCCCATCCGCCTCAAGGTTGTGCGTGTTGTGGCTTCACAAATGCTTTGCTGCATACCTCGGTTGTAACGAGTGGTTATTCCAGTCAAAGTTGCTCTTCTATCAGCTTGAATCAGTCGGCCCATTCTCCTCTGACCTCTAGCATCAACAAGGCATTTTCGCCCACAGGACTGCCGCATACTGGATGTTTTTCCCTTTTCACACCATTCTTTGTAAACTCTAGAAATGGTTGTGCGTGAAAATCCCAGTAACTGAGCAGATTGTGAAATACTCAGACCGGCCCGTCTGGCACCAACAACCATGCCACGCTCAAAATTGCTTAAATCACCTTTCTTTCCCATTCTGACATTCAGTTTGGAGTTCAGGAGATTGTCTTGACCAGGACCACACCCCTAAATGCATTGAAGCAACTGCCATGTGATTGGTTGATTAGATAATTGCATTAATGAGAAATTGAACAGGTGTTCCTAATAATCCTTTAGGTGAGTGTATATGTATATATATATATCAGAAAGAAAAAAAAACAGTCAAAAAACGTCAAAAATCTTGTGAACAAAATGTCAGTTAATGTTGCATTTACCTCAGGAAATATTATCCAGTGTTCACATTTAGTAAGTTAATTATAAAAAAACACTAGAGAGGAGCTTATGTACTGTTAATTGTATATGTATATTCAAATAAATTTGTCATGAAGACAAGCGTTTATGAATGTGCCTACCTTATGTGCAACTGAGTTGCACACAAACATTTCCGTTTTTATTTGCATGTAATTATTATATCTGAAAATAAATAGCAGTTGCATATAATAGCTCTGTTGTTAATTTTAACTCTAATATTATAATAATGTACTAAATGAGAGGGTTCCCTATATAGTTTGCAGCATTATTTGGGAGAGATTTTTTTTTTCCTTAAGAAAAATCAAACTATTGGTATTTGGCAGATATCATTCTGAAGAATCTGCTATCGGTATCGACAGAGAAATGTATTATTGGTGTATCTCTAATATATATACCAACTTTTTAAAAAATTATTTAATTTAAAGTTGAAGTGCTAAAATTACTAAAAGTAAATCTTTAATAAAATTTTAAGCTACAGAAATATAAAAAAACAAGAACTAATAAAACTAGCAAAACATAAAATTGCCAAAAGCACATAACAAAATGACTAAAACTTAAACTAAAATTAAATATTAAACTAAATATTAATAAATGCTATAATTCTATATATTAATAATACTAAAATAACACCGGAATGTGTGAGTGTAAAGAGAAAGTTAAGATCATAACAGACTAAACATCAGTCCAAGCACATGGTCTGGACCTTCTCACAAAAAGAAACCCAGCGAACATTTGCCAACAACCTACTAAAAAATCTGCAGCAATAAACAGCCATAGAGTCTGCTCTACATCAGACGAGTGTGTGCGTGAGCCGTGAGACAGCCGCTGATGCAGTATAACGTGCAATGGAAGCCCATGTGAGATGATGAGATTCTTACTAGTTGTTGTTGTTTTTTTGCATGAGACCTTGAGGTTGAAGGTATGTCATCAACACACACACACACACACATCCACAATTCCCTTCTTCATGCAAACTCTCTCGTTATTCGAGAAACTAAAGCCATGCAGCACCTGTCTCTCTCACTATGGCAGGTGACGGGGGCTTAATTTGTATTCAAGACACTCAGCAGCAAGAAGAGGCATTCACACACACACACAAGGACTTAGGTGGGGGTGTTTTAATGAGAAGGAAAGGCCAGCTAGGGGCCGTTACTGACCAAAGTTACATGAAGTGTGTTGTATATTGCTGCCTCAATGGTGACTGCATGTCACTGCATAACAGACACACACAAACACACACTGCGGCGTGTCGCTTCACCCTAGTGGGCTGTGATTGGGTGTGAAGTACAGGGCAGCAAAGGCGGGTGGGGTCCGGAGGAGGAGATGAATCACCAAGGAGAGATGAGTCAGAGAAGGTCCATTCACGGAGGAGTATATGTGTAGATGTGTGTGTGTGTGTGTGAGTCTGCCGCTGCACGAGGAGGATGCAGTCTGAATTCTAATGCTGTGCTCTTTTGAATTTTTTTCTCAATGATTGCAGGCAGAGTGAGTGCGAGGAGGAGGGTGTTGCTCTTTCTTTCAATAATTCTCTCTCCCTCTCATTCGCTCTCACTCATTCATTTGTTTTTCCTTCCTCCCTCCCTCACAACCAGGGGTCTGTGTTAAGATCAAAATGAGCTCTTTTGGAGAATCAAATCTACAAATGCAAATGAATGGGCTGGAATACATAATGTTATCTCAGTGGCATGCAGTGGTGTTCTAAAAATGGGCTTAACAGATTATAATACCATGGTATTCTTCAAAGTATTGTTTAAATAATATGGTATTTAAACAGTATTTTGAAGAATACCATTGTATTATTATCATGGTAATGTAAAACAAACAGTATAGCTATTATAAAAATACAAAATTCATAATACTTTTTTGCAAGATAAGAGTAAACCTGCTAAATAACATTTTAAGAGAGCAACCTCTTACTATAGTACAGTGATTGTATCAGATGGTAAAACCATGGTACTTTTTTTGCAAGATAAGAATAAATCCAAGAATATAGTGCAGCTCTTTGGCAAATTTTTAGTACAAAAAGTGAATGGTGCTTGTTGGGTGACTAGATGCCCCATTTTCCCTGGGATTGTCCCGTATTTCTTCTTTCCTAAAAGAAGCGTGTGTGTACATTTAACAAAGATCTTAAACTTAAAAGGTAGACAAATCTATGCTATAATGGTTGAGTTTCTAAGCTTCTTTAGTGATAAATCACAGGACAGTGCTGACAACGAGTTTCTGTGCTCTGCGCGCGATCTTCACGTGAGGTCAGAGCTATTGTCTGTATGAGTGTTCGTGTGTCACAATATATCAGGCATTAGTTCAACATAATACACATCCGATGGTCTAAAATCGCTTCAATG
The DNA here is from genome assembly GCA_039654625.1 of Rhinogobio ventralis. Classification (NCBI taxonomy): domain Eukaryota; kingdom Metazoa; phylum Chordata; class Actinopteri; order Cypriniformes; family Gobionidae; genus Rhinogobio; species Rhinogobio ventralis. The sequence goes on along the minus strand of CM077196.1, from coordinate 33,111,066 downwards.
TTCAAACGGGCAGGCCTTAAAACACATACAATTATAACGTTTTGTGAGGATGCAAGTGAAAGTGATCTGGCTTCAGGGCACACGCGTTGTCAGAGACACGACACAACTCGGCTCTCTGTGTCACAGAAAAAAGCTCATGAGCACTGAACAGAGATGATTGCCATATTGTAAAATCGCTTGAATGTTAAAACTGGCAAGCCTTTAAAAGAATTTAATTGACAAACTTCATGAGGACGCAAGTGAATGTGTGTGAGTGTAGCAGCGCATATAAGAACGGCGATGTATAAGAACTTACCTGTATAAACTGTGTAAAACATGCAATTACCATTGTAATTCTGAGCATCCAGATTGTATAAACAAAGATAACTGCTCCTGAATCTTTCGTGTGCCTGCAAACTGCACTTGATGTGACTGACGGGCGGAGTCACGTGACTAAAACCGAAATAACGACATGGGAAAATTACGTCTGTTAGAGGTTCTGAATTTCGGTTTCGATTACTTTTCGATTAATCGTCCAGCTCTACCATATATGTGGAGTATCTCACATAAATACAGTCGGTTATGGCTTAAGTAAATGTAAACAGCTCTGTGAAAACTGGATATGTGTCAATATATTAGATCCTAGCATTCGTTCTTAAAGTGACAGCAGCCTAAAATACCTGCTTGTCTCAATGTAAATCAAACAATAAAAGATGTGTAAATAAATGTATACATGTTAAATAAACTTGCTGTACCTCAAAAACGTAGTTTATTTAATTCCATCCTATTTTTCTGATTGTTTGTAATTTGCTAACAAAACAACAAAAATAAAATAACTATATGATATAGGGTATTTCATTATCATGAAATTAACACGAGGGGGGGGGGGGGGGGTGTATCTGTCCATCCTGTCCTGTATTCCACCATGAGAAATCTGGTCACCCTATATGCACTACTGCCACCACGGTGCTAAGAATTGTTTTAAACCTCAGGTCACAAAATCTTACCTTTTATATATGCCTGAGTTTCATGTCAAAGTTTAATAATTTGGGATAGTACTTTGTTTAAATCTCTTATTTAATGTATAAGCAACAGTAATACCTTAAAGCTAAACACCTAAGCTACATAAGCCTTTGCTCTCAGAGGAACCTCCACCAAGTCAATTTCATTGCGTCTTCCCATCTAGCATTTATTTATATGTTTCTCTTTCCCTCTTCTCATCTGCTCCCCTTCAGCCTCCAGTGGTGAGTCACTGGTGGGAGGAAGAGAAGAGAGCAATCTTCCTCTTTAATCCCTCCTTTTCAGGGGGCGAAAAAGCTGCAATTGCTCTGGTTGAGAGGGATACCCTCGATCTCCAGTCACCAAGCCCCCACATGTGCGTTGCAACACTCATCAGGAACTTGCCTACGCACTTAAGCTCTCGAAATGTGCAGTGACAGAAGCATCAGTAAGACGATCAGATGGATCTGATGAAAGCCGAATGACAACACAAAATTCACAAAAATTTTAGGCACAGCTGCTTCTAGTTTAATAAATACAAAATAATGAATGTAAAGAACATCTTGTTTTTTATATCACAGGAAACACTAAGCTAAATTATGTGCAAAGATTTGAATAATGACTCGTGAATAGTCACTGCCTTGTCATGACTGAAACTTGCTCAGCAATAAAGTCGAAGTTTCTAAATAAGTTTTGATTCCTTTGCATGTTATGCAAAATAGAATGGGGAAAGACAATAAAGGAGAAAGGGATAAATATAGAAAGCTGGCCTTATAAGTTGTTATTGGAAAGCAGATAAAGGCTAACAGCTAAACCATGCAAGGTACATGTTGAATCACATTAAAGGTTATGTGTGTCATATTTCCCCCATGTTGAAATACCAATGGTGTTAGACCTATAGTATGGCAGATGAAGGTGTTCAAGAAACCTCTTTGATAATTATTTTTGCAATTCTGTTTAGTGACACTAGTGCTGCAGAAATGACACTCTTCACCATTAACTTGCAACCAACAACCTCAGTATAAATAAAGGCAACAAGCTGTCATTTCTTACCTGGCCATAGGGGGCGCTCTCTTCATCACATTCCCTCAGTTCAGTGGCTTCATCATCATCATCATCATCATCTTCCTCCAAGTCACTTTCTGTGCTTTCTCCCTTCAACGGGACCAGACGTTCCGAAGGAGGTGTGGTCTCACCGGAGCTCTCTTTCTGTAGTCCCTCCCTTACATGATCAGCCCCCTCCCCTTGCTCATCTTGCATTTCTGTGGTTTCTGTAAGCTCCTCCTCCGTCTCCTCTGGGTGAGTGGGAGGCTGTCTTGGAAGCTCCGCCCCTTTGGAGAGGATCTGAACGAAGTTAAGCAAATTTTACTAAATAGTTCAAACCACATAAACTGAAGAATTTTTTTTGTTTGAATAATTGCTGGCCAGACATCAAACATACCATCAGAGCACCCTCTACCTTATTTAGCTGGTAGTGTTTCTGTTTCTCAAGGAAGTGCTGGTGCTGCTGTTGCATTACGAGGTGCTGCAGGGCCTGTGGTGTTTGCGGCAGGGGTGCTGACTGTGTACGGCTCAACGGTCGGTGCCTAGGCAACTTATTCACTGTACGCATGCTGTTGGACACCCGCTCGCCCGTTACCAGCGGAGACTGTCCGTACATGGGAACTGTGGGATAAAGAAATACAGACAGAAAGTGTGAGCTATTACACATTCACCGTTTAACTTTGTTTGGACATTCCAGGAAGGTTACGAAGCGATGCAAACAATGTAGATAAAAGCCTTCACCATAACTACTGATATTGGAGAAAAACTGGTAATGTTCATTGTTTTTAATGTTAGATTTTTTGTCAACTTGGTACCAAAGTACTGACTTGACATTTCTTTTTCGCACATAGTCCTTCTTGTGCAACCCACATGTATACACAAAACTTGATTAATATTATCAACCATAATGTTAGCCATATTAGCAAGTCATCAAAATGGTACTTGAACTAGACAGACTGTTCTAGCTACACAAGCTCCATTTTGTATGTTGCATATTTCTGAAATGTGCTGTCTCAAGGGATACTACAGTGGACATTAAAAATTTGTATCTTTCTATGTTCAGTTTTCTCTGTCAGGTCAACTACTGGCAACTCGTGGCAGTTTGAAAAGTATTTTTTTGTACCTGCGAGAAGTGCACTCTGTTGACGAGCCTGCTCCAAGAGTAGGACGTGCTGTAGCAGCGAGGAATGGCTACTGTGGCTATTAGAGGCGGAAGGGGGCTCAGAGTCATGGGTTGCCCCGGTGGGAAGGCACGCCGGCAGGGACGATGTGCTGATGAACTTCCCTGTCAGTGCCCCACCTTGACGCAAACTCTGGATTGTCTGCCGCTCTGCCTCTTGCTGGGCACTGAGTTTCTGGGGAGCCTGGAGTAGAGAAGAAGAGAAATGTTTGAGCTGCTTCTTTCATTGCTTGGACCAAACCAGAACAGGTTTGATTCCATTTCAACTGCCCCCACTGCTATCTTTTGACATACTTTTGGGTCTGAAACCGCAGTACACATGAATCACATTTGATGGTGTGCATCTGACTCCTGAGAATCACTTTCACTTCAGCCAAACTCTTGAGTCTAAACCAAAAGCCCTAGTGTCAAAGCACCCTAATAATCTAGCAAGCCCAGTAGGGTTCAGCCTACACCACTTGCTAACTCTGAATCACCTCAACTATCACAAAGCCACTAGGCCTTAGCAGAGGACACTCACCGTGATGTGTGCATTGGCAGGCAGTCCCAGAGAGATGTTGGGCAAAGATGGAGAGGTGTAGAGGCTAAGGGGACTTGGTGTCCCATCCCCAGTCAAAGACTGATGCAGAGAACGCAATTGCTGCCAAATGAGAAAAGGAGAGAAAGACATGAGTCCCACAGGACAAACAACAATACCTATATTTCAGGATGTACACTTCAAACACCACAACTTTGAGGAAAGAAGCCGTTTTATCTCAGGAAGGAATCCCAGACAAGAAGTCTTGGCATGCCTTCATCACTTAAAAGCATTCTCTCTTTTTTTGGGGGAATCCTTACTAAGTTTTATTTTTGACGTGGAAAGCAGCATGGGGGAATGGATTGTCTCTATTTGGGAATGGACAAGCACCACCTGAAGAAGACAACAGTTTTAGTTGCCATGTTCAGGAAATGGGCTAAGAAATGAGTAAAAAAAATGACACAAAAGAGAGCTTAGTGAGAAATACGGAGGTGCTTCTGAGTGCTGGTAATCCCATCATCTGACCCTAGACTTGGAGTGCAGCCATTTTTAAAAGTCAAAGTACAAAAACTAATGGATCTGCTTTACAAGGCAACGTCTATTCATCCCCAAAGACGCAATTTAAGCCTTTCATTATATGTTGTTTATTGAGCTACGTCATTCTCACTCTGACTCAAAGGTAGAGAGCGACAAAGCGGATATAAATTAAGAAAACAGAGGTCACAGTCAATACTCAACACGATATGCACTACTAGCAGAACCATTTTGTAAAAGCATGAATGTGATCAAACCTCTTTGGCAAACATGCAAAACAGCCCTTATTTAGACATGGATTGCAATAAGGGCAGTACAATCAAAATCATACATCACACTATAATCTCTTTGTCCATAATACAATTACATGGAATTATTTAGCATAAATAAATAAATTATAAAAGCATAAACTACATGTAAATGTTATAAATGGTAATATTTGCTTAAAAAAGAGTGTTTTATTTTGCATTTAATATACTGGTCATCCAAAATCAAACACAAACTAGCTCATTCAAATTCAGTGTTCCTCCCCTACAGCTTCAAGTCCTCTGTGGCATGTGCACACACAATTTCTCTGGCTCTCAAGGTTAAGGTGATGCTCAAGGCTAGCTGCTTAGCATGCATGGTTGACCCCAGGCAGCTTCCTGCTGTCCATCCAGAGCAGCTGCGGCCATTCTAAAGCCTACAGATGCAACTTAATGCAAGGCTGACTTTCAGAACATGTGGTTTTTTTAGGATTAGCATATTAATGTTAGCCCAAGCCATCAGAAGTCTCTGTATGGTAGATTGTTTCCATAGAAACAGTGTCAGTACCTAGGTGAAGCCAATTTATTGTATTTTTTCATCCCTAACCTAATGTGAACCAAGAGGAGTGCAGGAGCAGAAGAGAAGAAAATGTGTAGGGGGTAAGTCTCTCACCTCAGCGTGGATGTTTGGGACAGATCCGCTGGAGCCATTCTCGGCAATGGCACAGTTAGAGCTGTTCGGAGAACTGGGACCCGAGCCAGGGGCACTGCTGCACATAGAGGACACTGAAACACACACAGATTTCAACAATCACATTTTAGCTGCATCGGTAGGAAATATAGCTGATGATTTCACAATATTTTGTGACTGATTGAAACTGTTTTAATGCATCAGCAGGATGTTAAAATGTTCCCTTCCTCCAAGCTATTTTATATTAACAGTACAGAAATCACACAATACCCATGTGTTCATTATTTATGTTTAAAAATCTTCACCCTTATCATCTGACAGCAGAGGTCTGTTATTCACAGGCCATTTGAACACAACTCAAGTGCTGATATAATCTCAGAATTACATCATCCATATAAACTCCCCGTTTTGAGAAGCTGAACACACACCTATGCCAAACCTTTTTATTTTATTAAATTTAAATGAACTTTAATAATAATGTTTTATCTAAATCTGAATTGAAAACTAATAAACTAAATAGTGTAAAAATACATATAAATATGATAGAAATAATGAATAAATAATAAATCAAATAATTAAAATAAAGAATAATAGAAATTAAATATTTTTAACATAACATTTTACACATATTTAGTGGCCCCTATCTCATATATATATATATATATATATATATATATATATATATATATATATATATATATATATATATATATATATACATTCATGAAAAAAAAAAATTATATATATATATATATATATATATATATATATATATATATATATATATATATATATATATTCATGAAAAAATATATGTAAAAATAAAAATATCATAAATGTGGATATTATGTTTCTTTTCTTTATTTTTAAATGAAAGTGTATATAGCTATATTATATTTATATATATTATATTTTAAGATATATATTTTGAGATCATCATATTTGGAAAGTCCTTATCTTAAAAAAGTTGTAATGCCTTCCTGTCCCATTGAGGTTATGCAAACAGTTCTGTATTCTCACATATTGTTTACCTGAGATCTCAATTGCCCTTTTCTTGAAGGTGCTGATCACTGTACCATCTTTTCGTCTAAGCAGTGGGCTGCTTCTCCTCTCAGCCACCTTCTGTTTTAACCGTGAACGTACCTTCAGATTGGGCTCAGAGGCTGAACGAGAGAGAGAAAGGAAAAAAGTTCAAACACTTTGAAAAGCAAAAGCACACCCGCATGATTTGAGGTATCACGTATGTCCGTAGCACAAACGGTGCAAGATGGGCTGCACAGCAAATTTGACTAATTATGCTTAGGGGCTTGTTTATTATTATAGTGTTTATAGTTATTATGTTTGCCTTAATGAGTCCTACTAATGAGGCTTTGGATCTGTTGCTCTTGTGCATCAGGACCATGGACAGCAACTGTCCATCCCTCCCTGTTTCTCTCTCTCTCTCTCTCTCTCACACACACACACACAGGCACACACACACGCACACACAAACTCACAGAGCTGTAGATAAAAGTTATATTTATAGTGTGCCGATTTTATCTCTTGTTGATTCCGGAGATGACGGGCCAAATTAAACTAATTGAAGTAAAAAGGGATTTAAAACAGAAAAAAGAAAGGAATTGGGGCAATTATCCAAACACGCAGTGTGTAATGCGGCTTGTCCGAGCCCTGTGTTTTTTCAGGGCCCGTTTGTGCGTCACAGCCATACTAGGCATATAGAGCAGAAAGGACTTTAGTGCCTAATACTATCAGTGATTTTAGTATGGATTTAATTAGATTTAAAATAAAAGTGTGAGACGAGGAGGAGGGGACGTGATGGAAAGACACACACACACACAAACTGAGGGCAGGTTATGTAAGGAGATTGCTGTGGTGTTGCCATAACAGTGGTAATATGGAGTAAGCGCTTCGCCCACGGTAACAGACCCGTCTGATTACTTTATCAGCGTGCTGAAGTCCAAGCTAGAGGGCACGTGTGTGTGCGCGAGTGTCCTCCTATCCTCTGTATGGTATATGTGTGTCAGTTCTATTATAGAGAGCTTTATAAAGCAGCGTGGGTGTGACAGTTTAAAAGATAGCTGTGTGTAAAAAGCAGATAGCAGATGTGTGTGTGTGTGTGTGTGTGTGGGAACAAACTCACAGAATCTGTGTGGGTGTTTTGGAGTATGGCTGGCGGCTATGAGAGTGAACAGCAGATGACCGGTATATGTGTGTGTGTGTGTGTGTGTACTCAGGTTATACTTTGAAAACATCCTCACAAATATAGTCAAACAACATCTAAAACATTTGAGGTGTTCCTCTGTATTTGAAACTCTCACAAAAAGGCCAAATTGTGTTTGGCTTCAAATCTAATAATGCCAATAGGTTGTGTGAGGGTTAGATTGTGAGGTAGGGTATAATAAATATCATTATTTTAGCATGAAATCCATTTCATCACTCATATAGCCTCTAAGGTGTGCGTTTATGTGTTGGTCCACTGTTCTGATGACTCATTATGACTCACACCTGCAGACTCCTCACTGAAGAGCCTTCAACCCTGCACACACACACACACACACCCCTTGCATCTCCTGTGATACCTCTAGACTGTTAAGGAGCACAAACTCCTCCACACAAAAACACTGGTGACTTCATAAAAGCATCATTCATGCTCAGAAAGAAAATAATCATCTGACATTTACATACAAACACAGTAATGCTTTATAATGCATTGGAACAATTAATTTAAATAAAAAAACAACTACATTTGCATTTCCAGGAGGAAATATGAGGGCTTGCAAGGCAGGATAGTGTTTATTGGTATATAATAAATAAGCTGACATCAACAGCTGAAGTGAGTGGGTTAGCATGACATCATTATTAGAAGTTACATTCTTATAGTCGATGGGATATTTTCAAACATTAAACAGCATGTACAGTACTGTTCAAATGTTTGAGGTCGGTAAGTTTTATTTTGTGTTTTTTTAACGAAGTCTCTTATGTTCACCAAGGCTGTATTTATTAGATAAAAATATTGTACAAACAGTAATAATGTGAAATATTATTACAATTTAAAATAACTGTTTTCATGTTAATATATTTTTAAATGTAATTTATTCTTGATGCAAAGCTGAATTTTTAGCATCATTACTACAGTCTCACATGACCCTTCAGAAACCATTCAATTTTTTCTTCTCATCAATGTTGCCTAATATCTATGTAGAAACCATAATACATCTTTTTCAGGATTCTTCCATGAATGTTAAGTTTAAAAGAACAGTATTTAAATAGAATTGTTTAGTAACATTACACATCTTTTGTCACGTTTGATCAATTTCATGCATCCTTGCTGAATAAAAGTATTAATTTCTTAAAAAATCCTACTGACCTCAAACTATTGAACAGTACTATAAAAATTCTTGAAGCACACAGTTTCTTTTATTTTATCGAAACACATATGCAAGAAGTCTACTCACCGGTCTTACGGAGAGGGAAGTCATCCTTGCCCTCATAGGACCCTAACAGTGGGGGGAGTTTGTAGGAGGGTGGTGTGCCTGGTGTGTTGCTCTGTGGAGGGGAGCTCTGCTCCAGGGACGTGTGGTGAGCCCCCCTGAAAATAAACACAGGCCATTAGAAAAACTTCCAGCATCATGCTCAAATGCACTGATTTTGATGCTCAAAAAAGCACTTTGAATTTGGGTTTACCAGCCCAGAATAAGGCTGAGTGATATGGACTAGCAAGGTTCCTCTCACCAGCACTTCTGGGGGAAGGAATGGTTGAGTCCACCGGGGCCGGGTTCTTTTTTGCTCAAAAGGAACTCCTGTAGCTTCAGCTTGACCTCAGTACTGGCGATGGCACCTAAGAACAAGAGTCAAAGAACACAAGTGGTGTTGGATTGGAGGAGAAGGATTTTGAATCAGTTTTTGACATTAGTTTAAAACACGCAAGTTTCGTTCACGTCTGCAAAAGTCACTATCATGGGTTTGCGCATAGCTTTGCCTCTTTCATGGCAAACCTATGGGCTTTTCTCAGCCCGTTTTATTGTCTGCTAGGTGAAAATTGTACATCAAATCACAGAAAAATTCTAGCACCTCTACTCAACAAACTGCATGTATTTATGTATTATGCACAGGACAAATAAAACTCTTAAAGTTGGGGATATGTTCAAGTAAATGGTTATGAATATGAAACACTATTGGTCAAAAGTTTGGGGTCTGTAAGATTTTTACAAATATTTTTAAAACAAGTCTCTTATGCTCATAAAGGCTGCATTTTTTTGATCAAAAATACAGAAAAAAACAGCAATATTGTGAAATTTAAAATAACTATTACTCCAGTCTTCAGTTTCACATGATCCTTCAGAAATCATTCTAATATGATGATTTGGTTGGGAAACGGTTAGGCAGCTTTATATTTTTGTGGAAACCGTGATGCATTTTTTTTTTAGAATATATAGCAAGTTCAAAAGAACAGCATTTATTTGAAATTTATAAATCTTTTTTTAACATTATAAATGCCTTTACTGTCCCTTGTGGTCAATTAATTTTTGTCCTTGGTAAAAAAAAAAATGCATTAATTTGTTAAAAAACAAAACCTTCTGGCCCCAAACTTTTGAATGGTATTGTATAATTGATCCAATACCAAAAACAAATAGTACAAACATTTTTTAATGATTATAAATTACATTTGTGCACATACAGGCTAATTGTTAGCTTAGCAACATGCTAATCAAACTCCATTGAAATCAACTTTGAGAGGAGTCCCATGGATGCTGCACATAACTGGTACCTATGTGTGCACTTATGAGGTTCCATCTCTGTTAGAATACTACATAGGCAGCTCACTAGGTTTTGGAACAGAGCCAATATGTTAATTTTGTGGCTCAATAAATCCTAGTACTGCATTGTGTTGTTTTAATGGTAAACAAGCAAAGAGAAATAATAGAGCAATTTGTGCCTGCTGAGCCTAAAGTACTTTGAGGAATATCCATGACAATGCATAATTATAGCAGCAAACAGCGATAAACATTAGCTGCGTACTGCTCAGCAAGGTGTTTACTCATTGAACTAAAAGGTGAAAAGTGCATTTAAACTATTCCCATTTTAGAAATTAGCAGCAGAATAAGTAGCAGGAAATGATGAGCGGTGACCGTGCCATGAAATGTGTTCACTGAGATCTATTGTATATAATTCATAGTTTTCAGTCACGTGACTGGCGCAGAGACCTGGAGGGCAAAACATCCATTGAACTGCAGCACAGGGTTGCCAAATTTCCATCTCAAAAGAAGAAAAACAAAAATATGTGAACAAAAGGCAAGTTTTGTGCTCTTGTGATCCATAAACGGCTCCTGCTGCAGTATTTCAATCACTAAAAACAGCGGGACATTCTAAAATGCTTAATGTAATGTGCCTTAATGTACTAAAACAGTGATATCAAAATATCAAATTCAGTACACACCTTATTGATGATTCATGCTATATACAGGCGAACAGATATATGAACGCAAGCGCTAAATGGTTACGCGCTTTCTTCATAATGGTTTTCTATGGAAAAATGCTTAACGAGAAACTGCGCATTGCGTTTCTTATTCTGCTCACCTGAATATAGTATGCATTATCCATAAGATATACTAAATTTTATATTTTAATATCACTGTCTCACTACATTAGTACTGAGTACAAACCTGGTAAAAATGACTGGCAGTCAATTGAGGAAAGCCTTGCTTTGCCCTCCAGGTGGGCGTTCCTATAAGGGTGTGACGTCACATGAAAACTATGAATAGATGGATTAATGGAGAGATGCATACTCTCTTTGCCCTTCTCTTTGTTCCGAAGCATGAGCAGTTGTTGCTCCAGTCTCTGCTTCTCCATCTCTTCGTGACGCTGCTGTTCCAACTTCCTCTTCTGCTCCAGCTCCTGCTGACGCTTTGCTGCAAGGATCTCCTGCTGTTGCTGTTCAGGAAGAAAATCAGAGTCAAGAACCAGAGCTCAAGGAGATGATATGTACGGAGAGGACAGCAAGGGTCATACCTTAAGATGTTCCTGTAGCTGCACTTCATGTTGGCGTGTCAAAACCTCGTGCTGCTTCTGGAACTCGGCGAACAGCAGCTGTTTCTGGAGCTCTTGCTGTTGTTTGAGTAAGAGCAGCTCATGCTGAAGCTGTTTTTCTCTCAGCGCCGGGTCCACTGTGCTTAGAGCACTCAGACGTGGTTCTGTACGCAGGTCCACCGGCCCTCCACTACCTCCAACCTGATCCCCTCCACCTCCCACCGGGCTCTGCATCCCAGATGGTAACAAAGTCTTCACATCCACGGCTGGAAAGAAAGTGATAAAGCAAATTAAAGAGTCACCTAACTGCCATTAAATTATGATAACTTGTTAAACCTAAAATGTGAAACTTAAATTTCTGCACCACAAATGGAATATGGATTGTTACCCAACAAATATATATCTTAGTACGGCAACTTCTTCTAGATCAAAAGGTCTTCAAACACAACTAAAGGAGCTAATCAAGTTCAGGATAGCTTGAAAATCATTCACAAGCTAAAGCAGGCTAGATATCAACTTTGCAGCCAGTGGGCCTCCAGGAGCAGGGTGAAAACCTATGTTCTAGATTATTAAAACAGCCTTTATCTTTTTGTAGCAGTTTTAGCTACAAATAACAAACAGTATAAATAAATAGTGCCATTATAGAAATTTTTCACTGGATATGAAGTTGTGACTTAACTCAGTACCAATAGAAAACACATTTCTCTAAAATTCAACATTTAACATTTTTTGGAGTGAGAAAGATTATAATTTTTTTTTTAAATAAAGTAATGCTTTAATTCAACAAGGATTCATGAAATTAATCAATTAATCAACTATTTCTATTGCAAATAAATGCTGTTCTTTTGAACATTCAAAAATATTGTAAAATGCAGTAACTGTTTTCAACATTGATATCAATGGCATCAAATCATCATATTAGAATGATTTCTGAAGGATCATGTGACACTGAAGCCTAGGGTATTACTGTTTTTACTGTATTTTGATTAAATAAATGCAGCCTTGGCGATAATAAGAGACTTGATTAAAAACACACACAAAAATACCTTATAATACATTGTCTCAAACTTTTGAATGGTTGTGTGTGTGTATATATATACACATATACACACATACACACACACACACACACACAAAACCTCTTGCATTTTTATTTTATAATGGGTCACCTCTGTCTGGGTTTGTTGTAACACTATAACACATGATTTTTTTTTAAGATACTTAAGATACTTTGCTCTATTAAGGAAATGTGATGTGTGCAATTAGGAAACAGACAGAGACAAAACTGAATCTGAACTGTAAGAAAAATAATTCAATGTAACAAAACACCCAATAATACACTAAACAGTGAACCAAATATACATCCAAAACAAAAAAAATATCTCTTTAACATCTATCAACCCTCCCAAAACAATACGGGACAGGGTTCAAACTAGTTCCCTTAACCTCTATGCTAGTAGCACTCAAAATACTATGTTGACACATAAACATACAATTTGTTAAGAGCACACAGTCACATAAGCAAAGGTCAGGAGTGCATTTGCAATTGAGAGGGTAATGGTGGTTCATGTATGATGTGTCTGCCCATGTTACCGTAATCAGGTGTAATCAGGCTCAGATGTCGACAGGCTAGTTGACGTTGCCGTCTTTTGTATCACAAGCCAGTTGGGAATGTGTCCAACTTAACTCGGACCAGTTTCATCCAGGAAGGGTGGCACAGAAAAATACCCAAATTATAAAATCAATGTAAAAGGGCAACAGCTTCCTTTTAGGTCATTAGGCAAAAAGTAACAGCCATGACCTTCCTTATGGTAGGGCACTGTCCTGGTAAAGAGAGCATGTGGTTATATAACCTAGAGGGGAAACCAAGGTGATGCCCCAAGGCTTGTCCTAAAAAGCAGCCCAACCATTCACTTTCTCTCCATCTCTAATATTTCCAATAGTACCACTACCGAGAAAACTGAGCTTCCCAAAGCTTCTCAGCAAAAGTTTTTGGCACGACTGATGCACTGCACTAAAAAAGGCCTCTGAAAACATCCCTGCTTTTGATTGTGTACTATTTTTCTCCCTCAAAAACTCTTTTTTATTTTCACTGCAGTAAGGTGGCATTAATGAGTTGCCATGGGGATAGCGATGTGCTTCCAGGTTCTTGTGCAATTTAGTCTAAGCTCTCTAAAAGGCATTCAGTCAAGGAAACAAAGCACTCCAATTAAAGGTGACCAGGTCATAGTAGCTTACAAACATTAGTCCGAATAAAAGTAATCAACTTCAAAAGTGTTGGGGAACAAAAGGAATTGAACTTGCCTCTTACATCAGACCTATTACATTTCGTAGACTATACTAGACATGAAAGTATTACTCAACAAATACAGATTAATACAGAGTAATACATTTACAAATATTCAGTAGTAAACTTCTTCAGCATACTTTGATAAATAAAAAGTTCAAAAGAACAGCTTTTATTTAAAATAGAAGCCTATTGTAACATAAGGTTAATGCATCCTTGCTGAATAATAGTATTCATTTCCACATAAAAAGTACCAGTACAAAAAAGTCAATACTAAAATAATAATAAAAAATGTTGGTGCCTGTACTGAAATTTTGGTATTGCATTCGTGTTGCTCATATATAGTAGAGCATAGCACAAGCAACAAATCCATGGGTTCGAAAAATATGTAAGTTCAATGTAATTTAGCTGCTTTGGATAAAAGAATCTCACAAATGAATAAATGTAAGTGCAATGGGACAGCCCTAGTTAACATCTAGGATAATTCATTATCTTCAAGGGTGGCATCGTCATAATATTTATTACCATTTTTTTTAAATAACTGGAAAAATAACCAATTTTTGGCAAAAGTAACACAAAAAGCATGCATACTTCACACTACAAATACTACCACCTGGGCATGTCTGGCATACTTTTTTCATCAACATTTTATCATACATTTTGCATTGCTGTACACTAATCAACCAAGTTTTTAATGCTAAAGATTAGCACATAACTTAATTGAAGTAGGTAGTATGAAGTTATAGAGTCTTCGTAGTGTCCTTGAGTCTGCAGGGACCTGAAGTGTGAGGTAGGACACCACTACGCGGGGGCCACTCACAGATGAAAACACATTAACTTGTATGTCACTCAGCATCTACCGTCGCCCGGGTTGCCCTCCCAGCACCGGCTAAAGTTTACCAACATGCTAATGATCCTGTTTCTTTGCTGGATGCCTGGCGGAAGCGTTCAGCTTACATGAAAATCAGATTACTCCCCCTTCATCAGTCAGGGGCTAAATATAGCTTTCCGCACGCCCTTAGGCCAACTGACTATGTCAAGCCTTTGACGTCAGAGCATGTCCAGCCGAGGTCGCCAAGGGTACCCACTACTGTTACTGACCAGATGAGCTTTGCATAGATTTCCCTGGATACCTTCCATGAGAAGAACAGGTATGATTCCCATTTATGACGTTCAGTGTAGCTTGCAACAAATGGCCCAAAACTTTAGTTAATGAAGCAGCCTGTGCAAAAATAGCGAGATTATGGGTGAATTCCATGTTAAAAGACTGGGAATTGTGAAATAATAATGAGGCAATAAATTATAGATAGCCTATTGCATTGCCTTCATGGGCTGCATACAAAAACAAACATACTGTGGGAAACACTGTAGTCTGATTCACAAAAAAAGACTCATGAGTAGAGATGTGCGAGACTAGTAAACCAGTCAACAAAACGATACTGTTGCTGTGTGCAGTGGGCGGAGCTAAAGAGACACACACACACACACACACACACACACACAAAAACAAAATACATTTATGGCATTATCCCTCCCTGGATAACTTTCTATATTCACTATGTTCATGTTGTTTACATTACAGGTGCTGGTCATATAATTAGAATATCATCAAAAAGTTGATTTATTTCACTAATTCCATTCAAAAACTGAAACTTGTATATTATATTCATTCATTACACACAGACTGATATATTTCAAATGATTATTTCTTTTAATTTTGATGATTATAACTGACAACTAAGAAAAATTCCAAATTCAGTATCTCAGAAAATTAGAATATTGTGAAAAGGTTCAATATTGAAGACACCTGGTGCTACACTCTAATCAGCTAATTAACTCAAAACACCTGCAAAGGCCTTTAAATGGTCTCTCAGTCTAGTTCTGTAGGCTACACAATCATGGGGAAGAATGCTGACTTGACAGTTGTCCAAAAGATGACCATTGACACCTTGCACAAGGAGGGCAAGACACAAAAGGTCATTGCAAAAGAGGTTGGCTGTTCACAGAGCTCTGTGTCCAAGCACATTAACAGAGAGGCGAAGGGAAGGAAAAGATGTGGTAGAAAAAAGTGTACAAGCAATAGGGATAACCGCACCCTGGAGAGGATTGTGAAACAAAACCCATTCAAAAATGTGGGGGAGATTCACAAAGAGTGGACTGCAGCTGGAGTCAGTGCTTCAAGAACCACTACGCACAGACGTATGCAAGACATGGGTTTCAGCTGTCGCATTCCTTGTGTCAAGCCACTCTTGAACAACAGACAGCGTCAGAAGCGTCTCGCCTGGGCTAAAGACAAAAAGGACTGGACTGCTGCTGAGTGGGCCAAAGTTATGTTCTCTAATGAAAGTAAATTTTGCATTTCCTTTGGAAATCAGGGTCCCAGAGTCTGGAGGAAGAGAGGAGAGGCACACAATCCATGTTGCTTGAGGTCCAGTGTAAAGTTTACACAGTCAGTGATGGTTTGGGGTGCCATGTCATCTGCTGGTGTTGGTCCACTGTGTTTTCTGAGGTCCAAGGTCAACGCAGCCGTATACCAGGACATTTTAGAGCACTTCATGCTTCCTGTTGCTGACCAACTTTATGGAGATGCAGATTTCATTTTCCAACAGGACTTGGCACCTGCACACAGTGCCAAAGCAACCAGTACCTGGTTTAAGGACCATGGTATCCCTGTTCTTAATTGGCCAGCAAACTCGCCTGACCTTAACCCCATAGAAAATCTATGGGGTATTGTGAAGAGAAAGATGCGATATGCCAGACCCAACAATGCAGAAGAGCTGAAGGCCACTATCAGAGCAACCTGGGCTCTCATAACACCTGAGCAGTGCCACAGACTGATCGACTCCATGCCACGCCGCATTGCTGCAGTAATTCAGGCAAAAGGAGCCCCAACTAAGTATTGAGTGCTGTACATGCTCATACTTTTCATGTTCATACTTTTCAGGTGGCCAAGATTTCTAAAAAATCCTTTCTTTGTATTGGTCTTAAGTAATATTCTAATTTTCTGAGATACTGAATTTGGGATTTTCCTTAGTTGTCAGTTATAATCATCAAAATTAAAAGAAATGAACATTTGAAATATATCAGTCTGTGTGTAATGAATGAATATAATATACAAGTTTCAGTTTTTGAATGGAATTCTTTTTGATAATATTCTAATTATATGACCAGCACCTATTTATGCACTTATGCACCGATTGCCAAAAAAAACAGACATCTGATGCAGTTTCACACACCGCCTGCGGTTTTGACTTGTGACCGGAAACAAACAAACACACTTGCAGAACTCCATTGCTGCTCCGGAGAAACGGTCCACTGTTTCCTAAACGCTGGGTTATTTGGGAAACTGAACTATGTGATCTTTC
This sequence comes from Rhinogobio ventralis, assembly GCA_039654625.1. Classification (NCBI taxonomy): domain Eukaryota; kingdom Metazoa; phylum Chordata; class Actinopteri; order Cypriniformes; family Gobionidae; genus Rhinogobio; species Rhinogobio ventralis. The sequence goes on along the minus strand of CM077196.1, from coordinate 33,094,198 downwards.
CCTCACAACCAGAATCACACTTTTTTAGTGACATTGTTGATTTTGTGGTCTAAAAAGTAAGCGCTGCCGGCATCTCCCGTAATTCGAACGAAACACATTGATGGACGCACGCGCTCATCCAGGAGAAGTGCCCATACAAGGAATTCCACCCATTTTGACGTAATACATGGATATACTTGGCCATGTGTAGCATGAGATTCCAAGTCTTTAACAGTGTAAATAAGTCAGAATGCATTAAATAACATTAGACCCCCCCCATTTAAATGTTAATGAAATTAGTCATGGCGCACATAGACTCACAAGTTAGCGATTTAAATTAGTCTAACAAATGTAATGGTTTTCTTGCTCACTACACTGTAAACCCTAACACTCAAAATAATTAATTGGTTTGAGTAGAGCCAACTTAAATTAAAAAAATTAGCTCAATCAAATGAACCTTTATGAGTATTTATTTTTCTTTTGAAACACATTTTAAGTAATCTGAATGGTTTCATTGTTTTGAGTTTTATGAACTTGTTTCTTTTAATTTAGACATTTAATTAAAACTAGGCTGGGACTTCTATTTCCCAGCATGCTTTGCCATGACACTTAAAAGGGAGAGTAAATGCTAAAATTAAGTGGTTAAAGCAAGCAAAGTTTCCACTACTAAAAATGTTGATAGTTGATGTATGAGTACAAAATAAAAATCTGCAAGTTCTGCTTGCTTACATTTTAAATTTCTTAACTTAAAAAAATGTGTGTAACCGATTGCCTTAATTTTTTGAGTTTTGCCAAATTATTTGGGTTAACAGTGTAAAAATATTGCCTTTTGCATCTTTAATTCAAATATATTTCTTGTCTATTTTTGCTGATAGTTTCAGAGTGTACACAAGCAAATGATAGTTGTAAAATACCAGCTACAAAATAATCCTGAAGAATGAACATATTAATGTAACTATGACTGTGAAACTTCCATTAAGACTTTCTAAATATGTAAAGGAATTAAAATGAAGCTCTATTAATATTGGAATTTAGTTACAGCCAATAAATGTTTTGTTAACATGTTTTTTCACAGTCTACCGTGTTCGCAGCAGCACCACAGATAAGTAATCTGTCCAAACAAAACATCTATGTGACAGACTCCCACATCCCTACGGAAAACTCCTTTGAGGTGATAATTAGCAAGCGCAGGGCCTATTAAAGACAGCCTTCCTATCAACACTTTCCTGTCCAACAAAAGACAACGGCAATTCCGTCACGGCTAATGTCTATCCTTTTTCAAACTTCTTGTCCATTTGAAATATCACCCGCCCCCAAATTGGTAGTTACTCATCAAGGACCTGTTTTTAAGTGGAAAGGAAGAGATGAAAAACGCATGAAGGACAAAAATAGAAAAGGGGGAGGTACTCTGGGACTGGAGTCATTGAGGAAGTCCTCAGTGAGGAGGTTGGGCAGACTGAGGGGGTTTCCAGGCAATTTCCCTCGGAGAGCTCTGACCAAAGTAGAGTCTCGACTGATTACTGTAGCGCCCACACATAGCACAGATACACAAACTTGCAGACTGAAACAGAATCAAGCATAAATGTTTTGTACTGTAAAATACGATATAATTAGTCCTTAAAAAAGACAAAGTTACTCAAGATGCAAATAAGACTTTTTGTACTTTGTTGAAAAATAAAACTATTGTCAAATAGGAAAGGAGAACTAAACTTAATTTCAAGATATATTATAAAAATCTTAATATGAAAATCTGCTTCTCGAGTAAATGTAGCATTTTAAATGATGTTTAGGTACTTTTATTGTAAAGCAACACAAAAACAGTAGGGATCCACTGATATTAAATTCTGGATAATGACTAATAACGACTAATTTTCTCTAAATAAATGTAAAACAACAACAACAACAAAAAAACACTATATACTCAAATTAATTGCTTTAAATGCAAAGTGAATTTAGGCATCATACATAATGTACATTATGTTTTAATTTATATTAATTTGAGATTTGCTGAATACAAAATTTTATTGAATCATTAGTATTTTTAAAGATTACCTTTGAGTGTTAGAAGAAAGGAAAGGTAATCTAAATGTAAAATGAACATGTACAATTAAATATACCATATTGACCAATACGATAAATAAAAAAAGTTAATTTCAGCTGAAATGGTACCAATATAGTAGTTTTGCACATGTACTTGTACACCTACATATGCACATCTTTCAATTTTTTTCCCGGTGGTGTATAAATGAGGAAAATGGTGATCTTGAATGGTGATATCCTGCACTTGCTGCTATTGCACTTCTGGTTAGACCTAAACTGCATTTCGTTGCCTTGTACCTGTACTTGTGTAATGACAATAAAGTTGAATCTAATCTAATCTAATCTAATCTTGTCCCAAGGGGAAGGCCTTAAAAAGCAAAAAACATTTTTGCTGAGGCACTTACAATGTATTAAAAAAGAGGTAAGAGCATTGTAACCTGACAGGATGAAAATAGAAGAGTGAGAGAGAGAGGTACCTCCTCATTAAAAATAAAAGAAGGTGTTGCATAAGCCATGAGCGAGGTTGGTTGAGCGAGAGAGAAGGGGAAAGGAACGAGAGACGACAGAGTAAAACTAGGTGGTTTTATTTGGATAAAAAGCCAATGAGGACTAATCAATAGAGTGTCTGGAAAAGAGCCAGAGAATGCTTGAGTAGCCAGATTTACCTTTCATCAGATTAATTCGTACTCCATGGATTACGCTAATCGGCTGGTGGAAGGGCTAGAAATTGCTTCCTCTCACTTCGTGTCACTGGTGTTAGAGCATGGTGCCAGTGTGTGTGTTTATCTACACTTGATCTCCTTATGCAGCAGTTAGCTTAGTTTGTTCATAAGCAGTTGAGCAATTTGTTAAAATCACAATTCCTAGCTCAGTCAGGTTTGAATTTGACAATAAGACTACAGCACACAGGATTGTTTTTCAATCGTAACACCCTAGAACAGGGGTATTCAATTAAAGTTCCAAGAGGTCCAGTCTCTATATTCCCTTCTCAGCGGAGCTCCAGAAAATACTTTTTTGGAACGGTACATTAACATCGGGGCAGCCGTAGTACTTTGTAAAATAAAAAATCCTACACACTTATTGTCACCACTAGATGCCGCTAAAATTTACACAGTTAATAATGCTAAATGTATCAGGGGAAAAAACTAACTGTCTAAAGGCGTCACGCATTAGCTTGTCACAAACCTGGTTTAGTTTAAACGGTTGGAGGCATCTGTATGACAGATGAAAATAATTGTATTTGCTGCATTCTCGTGTTCTGCAGCGTTTTAGCAAAAGTATTTATTTTGCTGCTTGCCGTGTTTCTGCTACAGTTGTTAAAATAAACGCGTCAACCGCAGCTCTTCGTGTGGGGCTTTACGTCTTAGGGGTGGAGAGAAGAAACGTGCACAAAGCGGAAAGGGCTTGAATGAAGCGTGTTTGGCTCTAGATAAAAATATAAAAATATTGTGGAGCCGAAAGATCATTAACAATGATGTGCCTGCCTGTTTTGACGCACTGCTCACTTTGATCTGTAGAAACGGTAAAATGTTGCAATTATGTCCTGCAGTCCAGATGGAACCAAGCTGGGGTCCGGAAACCGACCATGGTCCGCTATTTGAATACCACAGCCCTAGACTGAACGTGAATGGTATAACGTGTCAAAAGTACATTGTTTACATTATAATCAATGAATCTACATTGGAAGCGGTGGAAACAACATATACTTAATTAATCTAAAGATGCCAGTACATTTATTTAAAAATTTTATTTATTATAATTTTCTTTAATGCTGGAATGACCCTGGCCCTCTTTTAGTCACAATAAATAAATAAATGAATACAAATTACAAATATACAAAGTTCTGCAGTCAAAGGCTGTCTGTGAATCTGTCCATCCTCATTTCCAGCTTTGAGCTGCCTAGTTCCTCTAAACATTTTCCTGCACCTTCATACACAGCTCTGTACTTCCACAACCACATAAGACAATCATCTAGAGAGACCCAAGATTGTAATAGTTGGCCAATGGGAAGACATTTATCACCATACGAAATTCCCTTTGGTCCCAAAAAAAAAAAAGAAAAAAAAAAAAAAGAAATGTTAATAAGAAACCATGCTGCCTTTTCCCCTCATCTAAGTATTGAAATAGCTGCCCCATTTCCACCATAGCAGGGGGTCTTTACTGGCTTCAAACTCCTACCCCTTGTCTTTCCCGCTTTCCTCTACACCTTCGCCTCCTCCTCATCCTCCCCAGCCCCCGTCCTCCCCTTCACTCCCAGAAGAGATTAAACACAAGCAGCGACAGAACACAGTCTGCCTGTGAAAAGCGCAGTTATAAATAGCCCTGGATTAATAATGCTCTGGGGGGAGTGGAGGGGGGATGGGGGGCACGCTGCGCTTTTAAAAGTGCGCAAATCTATTTTAGGACACTACATTTCCAGGCGGCTCTCTGTGCATCTCTTATTCTCTCTCTCGCTCTTCCCTCTCTCCCATCTTGGATTGGCATTACAGACGTTGGTGATGAATGCAGCGTGTAGTTTCTTTGCAGAAACCTGAAGACCCTCATGAAAAGCATATCATTAGCCTGTCAATAATGTCATAAAAGCTTCGCACAAGGACTGCAAGCAAGGATGTGAACCGATGTGCTGTGATCTAAACCAGCACCTAACCAAACAAAAATCTGACAATGAGTTACAGAATCTAGCTGAAGCACTGAAACATTTTTAAGGATAACTTTCCATCTAAAAACAGTTTTCAAGTTGACATCTAACCGCTATATCCTCAGGGACGATGTCCCTCATGGCAGCAACAACCTAACGTTCTCTTCTCCTCTCTCCCGAAGGGCTGTCCTTTTGTTTTCAGAGCTCAGTTGAAAGAGAAACTTACAGCTGACACAATTTGCTGACACCATTTCCTGCTTTTTATTCCAGCAAGGGGAGCTTTATTTTAGCAGTTAGTCCAAAGCCCTGTTGTGCAGAGACAAAGAGAGACAGTGACAAAGAGGAATAGACATATAGAGTAGGGATAAGAAAAGAGTAGGGATGCTCTGATATCGATAAGTAAAAAATAAAAATCAAAGTTGCATGAGATTATTGTGTGACAAGGGAAAAAGCATAAAAAGTATTATATATTATATATTACTTTCTGGGACAACTGACCATTACACCAACGGAGACGTCACATTCTAAATACATGGACATTAATATGGAGTTGGCCCACCCGTTGCAGCTAAAACAGCTTCACCTCTTCTGGGAAAGCTGCTTTCCAAAAGATTTTGCAGTGTTTCTGTGGGATTTTTTGCCTATTCATCCAGTAGAGCATTTGTGAGGTCAGGCACTATTGTTGGACGAGAAGGCATGGCTCTACGTTCCAGTTCATCCTAAAGATGTTCTATCAGGTTGAGGTCAGGACTCTTTGCAGGCCAGTAAAGTTCTTCCAAACCAAACTCATCCAACCATCTCTTTATGGACCTTGCTTTGTGCACTGGTGCGCAGTCATGCTGGAACAGAAAAGAGCCATCCCCAAACTGTTCCCACAAAGTTGGAAGCACAGCATTGTTCAAAATGCTTTTGTATGCTAAAGCATTAAGATTTCCCTTGACTGGAAGTAAGGGGCCAAGCCCTGAAAAACAACCCCATACCTGATAGTTATTTTAATAGTAAAGACTTTATTCTTCAGTGTCACATGATCCTTTAGAAATCGAATTGCAGCTCAAGAAACATTTCTATTCTATTAATATCAATGTTGGAAACAGTTGTGCTGCTTAATATTATTTTGGAAACCGTTAAACATTTTATTCAGGATTCAGGGTGCCGAATTTACAAATATCTTCTTAAGAAAGAATTTTTAAGAAAGAAAGAAATTCTAAGATGTTCCTAAGTACAATTCTTAAGAAGTTCTTAAATATTTTCTAAAGAAAATATCTTAATGTTTTTCTAAAAAAGAAAAAAGAAAATGACAGGCTTTGGTACTGCTGAAGACTTGCCAAATGAAGAACACCTCAAAGCACTGCCTGCAGTTTACCATAGTTATCATAATCATAAACAACCCAATAATTTCATTAAACATCTTACTTTTGGGAATTGTTGGAGGTTATCCTAACTTTAGAAGTTATTTACAATGATTATTAAAAACATTCTTTTATAGGAATATGAATATTTATAATATCTTTTTTTCCTAAGTTAGAAAATAAGAAGAAATTAGAAGTTAAGAATTTTATTCTTACAAATGTTTTGTGAATCTGGCAGAAAGTTCAAAAGAACAGAATTTATTTGAAATATATATATATTTTAATATTATACTTGTCTTTACTGTCACCTTCTGATCAATTTAACACATTCTTGCAGAATAAAAATTAATTTCTTCACAAATTATATTTAACCGTTACCCAGAAAAATGTAATTTTATACTGTGTTTTTATATATTATAATATTGTTTTTTGTATGTATGTATGTATGTATGTAAACTCCCCTAAAGGATTATTAGGAACACCATACTAATACTGTGTTTGACCCCCTTTCGCCTTCAGAACTGCCTTAATTCTACATGTCATTGATTCAACAAGGTGCTGAAAGCATTCTTTAGAAATGTTGGCCCATATTGATAGGATAGCATCTTGCAGTTGATGGAGATTTGTGGGATGCACATCCAGGGCACGAAGCTCCCGTTCCACCACATCCCAAAGATGCTCTATTGGGTTGAGATCTGGTGACTGTGGGGGCCATTTTAGTACAGTGAACTCATTGTCATGTTCAAGAAACCAATTTGAAATGATTTGAGCTTTGTGACATGGTGCATTATGGGTACATGGTGGTCATAAAGGGATGGACATGGTCAGAAACAATGCTCAGGTAGGCCGTGGCATTTAAACGATGCCCAATTGGCACTAAGGGGCCTAAAGTGTGCCAAGAAAACATCCCCCACACCATTACACCACCACCACCAGCCTGCACAGTGGTAACAAGGCATGATGGATCCATGTTCTCATTCTGTTTACGCCAAATTCTCACTCTACCATCTGAATGTCTCAACAGAAATCGAGACTCATCAGACCAGGCAACATTTTTCCAGTCTTCAACTGTCCAATTTTGGTGAGCTCGTGCAAATTGTAGCCTCTTTTTCCTATTTGTAGTGGAGATGAGTGGTACCCGGTGGGGTCTTCTGCTGTTGTAGCCCATCCGCCTCAAGGTTGTGCGTGTTGTGGCTTCACAAATGCTTTGCTGCATACCTCGGTTGTAACGAGTGGTTATTTCAGTCAAAGTTGCTCTTCTATCAGCTTGAATCAGTCGGCCCATTCTCCTCTGACCTCTAGCATCAACAAGGCATTTTCGCCCACAGGACTGCCGCATACTGGATGTTTTTCCCTTTTCACACCATTCTTTGTAAACTCTAGAAATGGTTGTGCGTGAAAATCCCAGTAACTGAGCAGATTGTGAAATACTCAGACCGGCCCGTCTGGCACCAACAACCATGCCACGCTCAAAATTGCTTAAATCACCTTTCTTTCCCATTCTGACATTCAGTTTGGAGTTCAGGAGATTGTCTTGACCAGGACCACACCCCTAAATGCATTGAAGCAACTGCCATGTGATTGGTTGATTAGATAATTGCATTAATGAGAAATTGAACAGGTGTTCCTAATAATCCTTTAGGTGAGTGTATGCATGTATGTATGTATGCATCTATGTACACACACACACACACACACACACACACACACACACACACACACACACACATCCCTACAAAGAGAGATAGAGAAAGAAGACAAAAGTAAGCAAGAGAATCTAAGGACGCTGAGGTAGGACCTCAAGGACAGTCATTAATAAATGTGCCTGCACTTCCCTCTGTTCTGCAGAAGCATCTATGTTGGTAAGCTTTGGGACACAGCAGTGAATCATGGGACGTGTTTTCCCAGCACAGAAACAAGCTAGGGGCTGAAAAGATGCAGGCCTATGATATATTAAAAAAGAGATCGTACACACACCCACAGCAACAGAAAGATACATTTGTACTATAAACTAACAACCTTTAGGATAGGATGAAAAAAAATGTATTAGAAGCACATGGTGGTTTGCCTTCAAATAAAAGCTGTCAGTGAAAACCACACAGCAATGAGCAAATAATCGCTGTAAGAAAAAGTTGCAATCAATCTTTAGTACAAGAGTGAGGTTTTCAGAACCAACAGTGATTACTTTTCCCTTAAATGTGCTTCATTTTTTATAAATAGTTTGTGGTTTCATATTGATTTTACTGCTTTTTTGACTGAAACAAGCTCTTGCCTCCCTGGAGGAACCATTTATTATTTGAGCTCTTTGGTGCTTTCTACCATCCCCCTGTTTTAAAGTCTATTTTGCAGAGAGCCCGGCTTACGTCATGGTTATTTTCTTTAGCAACGGTACACCAGCTACGCTTCAGAGAAACGAGCGGGAGAGATGGAAAGGCAGAGAGAGAGAAAAAAGCATGAATATTGCTTTCCAGAAATAGCACACAGCGACGTGCGGTAGGCTGCCCTGTCAAATCGGTTCTGCATCCTCTCCTTGTTAACGGCACATAGATGAACCAGCGTGAGAGACATAGGAGAGAGGGAGAGTGAATCAAATGGGGTCGGTCAGATACAGCCAATGGTTTGGCGACATTGAGACCAAAACTGGAGGAAAAGAAAAGATGCAGAAAAGCTGGGTGATATTTACATCCTTTGGAAGGGCTTCTTGGCAGCTTTAACTTGGGGGTTGAAGCTGGTAAGGGAGAGTTACAAATAGCCAGTGTGATTTATGGGCCCCAGGAACCTCCGATGCCTTGGCAGGCCTAAAGGAGGGGTAAGCTCCCCTCGTTCTGGGAAAACAAGAAACCAGCAGTTCTTTGGTGGAAGCCCAAAAAAAGACAGCTGTAAAAAAGGGAAAGAGAGGGCTCGTGCACCACATGATGTTAGTTCATAACGACTCTTGATCCATAAGACATGCAGATGATGACGTCAATTAAAGTGGATAATGACACTGCTGGAAGTCAACAAGTCTAATGCATGTCAATTTGTTCACGTCACACATGCTGTATGGTGCTATTTTCGATTTTAGCAAGAGAACAGTGCTTTGTATTTTTTTGCTGGCCTTTTAATAATTTATAGGACAGCATATTATGGGAAAAGTGGGACTAATGTTATCAGGATATGGCGCCAGTCAGAGCACATGCACCAACTGCTAGGCTCAATCTTTATTCCTTTTGCTTTGTGTGTGGAAGATTATGCACAAGACTTTCATAACTACTTGCATGATGATTAGCTTTACTAATAGACTAGTTAAGGCTGTTATGGCCAACAATCAATATTAAAGTTGTTATTAAAATTCTATACTAAAAACATACAAATTATAAATAAATAATAATAAAAGTCAAAACAATCAAATTGCTAAGTGTGGATTTACACCGTGTCCTAACTACACGCAACGCGATACCGCAACACACGATTAAAGGTATCTTTTCCATGTTAGAGTGTTTGTCCTAACCAGCCGTGACGGCGACAGAAATGGTTTCTATTTCTGCGATGTCGCTGCTGGAACAACAACACAAAACATGGCAATGATAATCTCAGGTAATGTTTATGTGCTTTATTTAATGTTAAAAGTGTGTAATGTGACTTTGAATATCATTTAGTGATCCCAGCTTTGTAACGTAGTCATACTAAAAGCAACAATGGATAATAATTACCTGAAATTAAACAAATGGAAACAAGAACATTCAAACTGTGAACAAACAAGTATATACTATAACAAAGATTGTTTTAGTAGCTCAGTATGCATTTTTAGTAATGTTTAAATGGTGTAATATTTGTGGATTTGATTATGTACTTATCCATTTCCTTGCGAGTGCCGTCAAGATTAATCTCTGGTGCCATACACTTTCTGCAAGAGCCCGTCCACATGCTGCTCTGATTGGCTGTGGTTTTTGATTGATTTTGTCGCATCTTGTAGTCGCGTCGTGTCTGGTGTGGACAGACAAATTGCTTGAGGCTGGAATCCTATCGCATTGCGTCTAGTTAGGACACGGTGTTATGCAACATCACAGACGTTGTCCACACCAATATGTTTTCATTTGAAAACTCATCTTTTTCTCTCCGCTGACACTGAGACAACGTTTTTGTCAACAAAGATGGAGCTTTTTGAAGACGCAATCCCAAGTAGATAAATTTGAAAATGTAGTGTGGACTGTGAAAACAGAGAAAACGGTCATTTGACTCATATTGTACCGACAGATATCTATGTTTATACCTGTATTGTGCCTGTGCAATTCACTATCACACTGTTGCTAAAGTTATGTTTCTTTGAACACTCTTCATATCAGAATCCTGCAAAGATGACAGAAAATTTACTCGCAATTGCTGTCCTGCGGCAAAACATGAGGGAAGTTGCATTTTAGACCAAACATAATAGTGACAAAGTAAGCGTTCATGAGGTTTTTTGCACAATACGATTAATTTGGCGATGTCCAATGTTTCAGTGTGGATGTGAAACTTTTGGAAAACGCTTGAAAACACTAGTGTGGACAGAGAGAAAACAAAAACGCCGTTTTCCGATGTATCCGGATTAATGTAGACATGGCAGCAATTTACAGTATGAACATTTGTATTTTGAGATATGCTAAAGATTATTTAATAACATTGTTCAATGTATTGTTATAAAGATTAAATGCAAATAAAAATTTAAAAATAGGCAAAAATAAACATGCACAATTCAATATAGAATATAGGTCAGTCAGTACTGAATATTTAATTGTGCATGCTCATTTTTCTCTATTTTTTACATTTAGATAACCTTTGTGTTAAATGTAATCTTTAGCAAATCTCTAAACTACAGCAATATCCATTTGTTATTCGGCACATTATAATGTTGTAATGCATACGTTCACTTTTAGCATCTATATTGATTGATTTTAGCATTATATTCTTAATTTATTTTTGACAAAATAGTATTGTATTTTAATATTTGCCTTGCACCTGCATTGATAACGGTAGTGGCAGAAACTAGTCCCTACTGATGACAGCTGAATCCATTGTCTTTTGTAGGCATCATATGGCACTAAACTTGAGCCACCAACTCCATTTCCCATCACCCCCCTCCTTCCCCATCAGCCCCAAAACAGTGTCCCATTCAACAGCAAAACCTCTACCAATCATACCGTGAGCTGCGTATGCCCAACCACCATTCCTTAGGGCTCTGGTTCAAACGGGACAACCTTTCATGAGCAGTAAAAAAAAGCAGAGAAGAAGATGAAGCCGCATGCAAAGCATAAACATTCAGACGATGAAATGTCATCGCTAAGTAGCAGGCTGAGTGCCGGCCACTGTTTACAGGTTCTATAAATGCACCAGCATTGACGTCAAACGCTTGCATGAGAGGAATGTTGTTTTCTGGGTAAACTTCAATGTGTGGTGCGGAATTCATCTCACACCACTTTTTAGAAAGAAGTAGCGAGGGGGTCGCAGGGTGTATTCCAGCAGAAAAAAAGAGATTTTTCTCCCTTAAAAAAAGACATGAAATATATATTAAGGTGGTGTTATGATTTTTCAAGTTAGTATTGATTCATTTTCAAATACAAGTAGCAGTACTTTTACGGCACCAATAATATTATGTGAGCATTTGGGTGGGATGGGGGAAAAACTCTTCCAGAACTAGAACCTTCAGAAATGATCATTTAATTATGACCATTTATATTAGATTATTAATTATTAACATTATTAATATACAGTCTAAACAGCAAAGAAACAGGTGGCCCACAAAAGGGACAATCCCAGACAAAATTCCACCAACACAGGCAATAACATAGGTTTCAATTCTCCGGACTGAAATGCCTCTGGGTACAAAAATTCACCCACAACACTTTCGATTCTTCTTATAAACCCTTTCACATTACATTTGGGTGACCGGCAATTGGGAAAGTCAGAGAGGGAACTTGATCTTTGCTTTGAATATGAGCCTCTACTCTACAGATCTCCTGAGGGGTTTGGATGGCATGTGTCAAAGAAAGGTTATTCTTTTTCTTATAAAGCGATTTCCAGTAAAGATATCAGGAATTTACAGGCATTGGTCATTTGGCAATAGGCAAGAGAAACAAAATGGATCTGTATCTAAGATTCTGCATTTTTTTCAAAGCAAACTTGCTGATATTACTTATTAAGACGAGAAGGGAATATATAAGGGAAATGAAGATGAGGAGGTAAACAAAGTGGAAAGTCATTCTTCACAGCCCTGGCATGCAACAAAGATGAAATGCATATCTACAGACAGGACAAATGATAGACTGTAGCTTCCCTGAAAAAAAATGTACAGTACAAGTTACTGAAAATTGGCAATATACACATCAGATGTGGCAGGCAGACAACCTACAGCAGCCAAAATTTCGAAATTATTGTTTTCTATGAATGTGCACACATCGCCACCACTATTGAGCGTCCATCATCAGCGCCCTGGTAGAACTTAGGGCCGCACAAATTTCTAACACGCCAATTTTCCCCCAAAAAATAAAAACCTTAAAAAAAATCATAATTAATGTGTATTTTATGGTTTGACAGCCTTAAATACAGCCTAGGCTACATACAAATAATGTAAATAATGAATGTAAATGTAAATAATGAACAAATGTATCAATATAAAATTAAAACAATTCAATCAACTGTTTGGTTACACATATTCTTCAAAATATTTATACAGGTTTGGAACCACATGAGGGTGAGTAAATGATGACAGAATTTTCATTTTTGGGGGAACTGTCCCTATAAGTGTTCTCTACCTCTTAACACATAAAACGTGTTGAGTAGGTTGTTGAAGAGAAGCATGCTATTATTTTTCTATGCAACGGGACATAAGATTATGTACAAATTATAAAATGATGATAAAAAGGCCAAATCAAAATTATATTGGATATACATCACCAATGTGGCTCTTTTTACTAACAGTAGAGCTCCGTTTCCACCGAAATTACCCTGAACAATTTGTCCCAGGAACTTTTTCCCCTCGGACCTGTTGCTGTCTGCATTTCCATCATGGTCTAAAGTATCGTGAAGATCCCTCTGAATTTTGTCCTCCGCATATAAGCTTAATAAAGCCTAAACCTCGTTGTCGATTCATTGGTCGTATTTTTTAAACTTCATTGTTGATTTGAATAGCAAACAACTCTTACTGCACACGACGAAAAAGACTTTGAAAAATGGTGGTTGAAATAAAATGCTGCGTGAACTCAACCAATCAGCATGTTTAGTGGCCAAGTCCCACCTCTGAAAGTTTCTAAACTTTTTTGACATTTTGAGGGGGAAATTTTTACCCGGAACTTCATTTATCCCTGGTTCCTGCGGTTGAAACACACCGAGTACCACCCCAAAGTCCCTAGTTTCTTGGGAAAGTTCCTGCGGTGGAAATGCGGCTTCGGTCAGTAAGCAATCACCCAGAAAACCCTAGCAACAAGAAGAAATCAAGTCCAGACTTGTTGTAAAGAATCTGACACAACAGCCAGGACACAACCTCAAAGAAGAGGCCTCACCCCTCACCAATTTATGCATATTGTTGTCTGCAATACTATCTTGCTTCCAGAAATATCCCAGAGCGCCATAATAGGACTATACTATACTAAAACCCAATAATAGACCGTAGAACGTAAAATGAGACCAGTGAGATATTATTAGCTCATGTGTAGGGTACAAAAAGAAAAACCTGGAGTATATACATTTTCTATTTCTACTTTGCTGCACAATGTCCTCAATCTGAACTGAATGTTCAGTGTCCTCTATGATCTCCTGATACAGAACTACTAGTGAAGTACATTTTAGCATACTATCTTTTTGTTAAACCTAACATAAGCTTCACCTGTCAACACCATGGACAAAGCACACAACTTTCCCTTAATGTCTGAATGTGATGCATTTTGTAGTCCACCACGGATTATACATTTTTTGCCTCATCCTCCCATTGTTGTAGACGAGGCACTTTTGTAACCTGTCAAAAGAACACCTACATGGAAACAACATTGATAAGTGCAACACGAAAAAAGAGCAACAGAAAAACAACTGATCATTTGAATCATCCACTGAATCAACGACTGAATCACTGATTGATTGACTCATGTTTGTTTCATTTAGATCGTCTGTCAACCACGACACCAAGTGCACAGCAGTTTGAGTACCTCAAAGTAGGTGTTGAAAGGTTACAGTGGGTGGAGCTAATGCATTCCCATAGTGGAGTCTAAAAGCTCCAGTTGTCATTCAAGACATGTGGGTGAGACCATAGGCCTGTAAACAGGCGTGCTGCTTATTATAGCTCAACCATCACTGGTGAGACAGTTGACCGGCCATGGTTGGAACGATACACCTAAATTTAGAGGAGCTCTTAATTTTGGTGACTATAAGAAGAAAGCACACTTGGTATGCAAATGAAAGTTTAAGACTAAAAAGCCCTGAAGTTCACCTTACTCAGGCTTACAAAATAAAAATTCCCTTATTTATTTTTAATGCACATTGCTTGACTTACTTAACAAATAACCCAAAACTTGACCCAAATAACAAAAAACTGAAATGATTTTTTTGTTGTCTGACATCACCAATCTCTCTTAATTTTTAGCCCTTACCTCCAACCTTACAGTTCCATTTTTGAGCATTAAGCATCAGTAAGAAAGTGATAAAAACTACATAATAGTGCATACATACAAAATATTTTTAAAAAAAGTTTTCCAGCAAAAGCATGTTTTATTTGTTGCTACATTATAAATGTATCATTTCCAGTTTGTTGCAAAAAGACAAAAAAAAAATTGTAAAAAATACATATTTCTAGCAAATTTGAAAAAATGACTAAAAATATAAATTTTATTATATGATTTATATGGTGTAAGCAGTGAAAATTTTATCAGTAAAAGTAATTAAAAAAATCTGAATTACTGGCCCAACTGATAAGAATCTATGGATAAAAATAAATGTTTAATAGCCATTTATAGATTTGGAAAGCCCAATGGGTTGCTACCATTGTACTTTGTGTTTCACATTGACTTTAAAACTCAGGGCCTTTTTTTGCATAACCATCTACAGACTGGTTTCTTGTATACAGAGAATACTGGATGTGCGCGCATTTAGGGGGCAAAACCACAAACAAGTGTTCCTTGGCGACGTATCATGAAGCCAGACTATGACATATATTGCTTTTTTATTCAAAATATTCACAAACTTGTTAAATATATCATGAATTATATGATATATTCCGATTTTCAGATATGTGGAAGTGAAGGTGTTGTGTCGTTTAAACACATTTACAACGATCATGCTAGTTGATCTAATGCACGATGACTTTCCAAATGGGAGAAGAATAGAGTAAACTTTATACAAAATCATACACAATGTGCAGGCTATCAGATATGAATAAAACATCGTCAAATTATAATTGAAAGGATTATTATTGCAGCTTCCATAGACATCAGTGTATGGAATTGGAATTTAACCAATTATAGACTAATTGTATTTTTTATAGGCTTTAGTACTCCATTTAAATGTCTAAAACCTAAAATAAACATTATGTGGTTGAAAACACTGAATAGTTGTGTTATATGAAAAGGCAACAACGTCGTCGGGGAGAAAATATCACTGATCAACTGAATGATTTTTGGTCTCAACTCTAACTACGAGACAGGCCGTGCAGAAACTTGTGAACGATACTCTTATAGCTGTGCCGTCATTTTATGTTCCGGGAAGTTGTAAGGTCAGTGTCCGTCACAACGCCTTTTAATTGCCATTTTTGACCCGGCAATAATTAATTTACAAATTAAGCACTGCATGTACATAACATAAAAGCATTATAACATAAGGGCCTAATTGTGCCCTTAATGTATCTTTGTGCAGACACTTAATTTTCAATGAGAAGCTCTGAAATATCATTTAACGTCTCAATCATTTTAATAAGTGAAATAAAAGTGTTTTGTGAAACTACTCCCTCTCATGTTATATTGCTTACATATATACATTATAGGACCACCGGGACCCCAATCCGCCCTATTAATGGCCTGGATCCATAATCTCCTTCTGTTTTTAGCAAAGGCATGTGATCCCCTCGGAATATTGAACATTTTAAATCCATCGTTTTGGCGGTTAGTGCAGTTTGCAGCACAACAGTTCTGTGTCATCTCTGATTCTGCTATAGATATGCAGTAAAGGGTGCTTCTTTCTGCCCCCTAGTTGCGCGTGCATCTCTGTAATGACGTTGCACAGAAACCCATTTATTGGCAACGTTTTCCAGTGCCAAATGGCAGCATGGCCTTGCATGACAAATCCAGTCTGTTTGGCTAAATCCATTAGTTATTTTTGGCATATAAATTAGATGGCACGAGTATACCCAATACACCATCCATGTACACTCACCTAAAGGATTATTAAGAACACCTGTTCAATTTCTCATTAATGCAATTATCTAATCAACCAATCACATGGCAGTTGCTTCAGTGCATTTAGGGGTGTGGTCCTGGTCAAGACAATCTCCTGAACTCCAAACTGAATGTCAGAATGGGAAAGAAAGGTGATTTAAGCAATTTTGAGCATGGCATGGTTGTTGGTGCCAGACGGGTTGGTCTGAGTATTTCACAATCTGCTCAGTTACTGGGATTTTCACGCACAACCATTTCTAGAGTTTACAAAGAATGGTGTGAAAAGGGAAAAACATCCAGTATGCGGCAGTCCTGTGGGCGAAAATGCCTTGTTGATGCTAGAGGTCAGAGGAGAATGGGCCGACTGATTCAAGCTGATAGAAGAGCAACTTTGACTGAAATAACCACTCGTTACAACCGAGGTATGCAGCAAAGCATTTGTGAAGCCACAACACGCACAACCTTGAGGCGGATGGGCTACAACAGCAGAAGACCCCACCGGTTACCACTCATCTCCACTACAAATAGGAAAAAGAGGCTACAATTTGCACGAGGTCACCAAAATTAGACAGTTGAAGACTGGAAAAATGTTGCCTGGTCTGATGAGTCTCGATTTCTGTTGAGACATTCAGATGGTAGAGTCAGAATTTGGCGTAAACAGAATGAGAACATGGATCCATCATGCCTTGTTACCACTGTGCAGGCTGGTGGTGGTGGTGTAATGGTGTGGGGGATGTTTTCTTGGCACACTTTAGGCCCCTTAGTGCCAATTGGGCATCGTTTAAATGCCACGGCCTACCTGAGCATTGTTTCTGACCATGTCCATCCCTTTATGACCACCATGTACCCATCCTCTAATGGCTACTTCCAGCAGGATAATGCACCATGTCACAAAACTCGAATCATTTCAAATTGGTTTCTTGAACATGACAATGAGTTCACTGTACTAAAATGGCCCCCACAGTCACCAGATCTCAACCCAATAGAGCATCTTTGGGATGTGGTGGAACGGGAGCTTCGTGCCCTGGATGTGCATCCCACAAATCTCCATCAACTGCAAGATGCTATCCTATCAATATGGGCCAGCATTTCTAAAGAATGCTTTCAGCACCTTGTTGAATCAATGCCACGTAGAATTAAGGCAGTTCTGAAGGCGAAAGGGGGTCAAACACAATATTAGTATGGTGTTCCTAATAATCCTTTAGGTGAGTGTATATGCTATCATTAATGTAGGGACGGGGGCATGTCATGATTAAAATCATGCCATTGATTTCTATATCAGTACCCGATTCAATGCATTTATGTAATGTTTCGGCTTCAGTGTTGACAATTTCTGTTGCTGATTTCAAAGATACAGTTTTCTGCTTTAGTTTGAAGTGACTGACACAACAAAAACTGCTATTATGGTCTACATTTCTACAACGCAGATTAAACACAGACCACAGAACAAAGCAGGTTCAATTGTCTGAATTTCTTTCCAATCAAACCTGTTTAATCTTAGCAGGGGTTTTCTTTATCACAAAGTCAACTGTTTAAAGTTGCATTTGAAAATGTATTCTCTAGGACTGGTTTTACAGTCACATGTTTTCAGTCAGATAAAAGCTTGGACAGGCAGCCACCAGTCAGTCATCAAATCTGCAATCCATCTAATCCATAATGATTCAGCATGATGTTGCAAGGCTTTTTCCATTACATAATGCAGGTATAATTAATTAAAAACCTCCTCAGGGAGTATCGACTTATAATGATTCGACCCCAGTTAAGCAAGTTTAGAAGATCAGCTCAGCTTATCTGGTAAATTCGTCGTAACTTGCAAAATCTGCAAAGAAATGTTCCAACACTGCTGAGGGAACTCATTTGGCCTCAATCATAAAGTACTTAAAGGTGCACTAACTATTTTTTTGACCAGTGTCAGAACGTTTCTTTGTATAGTCTGCAAATTTTAAAGCGTCTGCTGGAACAAAACACATGTCAGACACCTCCCGGATGAATATTCCACAGAATTTCTTGCCGCTATTCCACTTATGAACTAAGTAACCAGTGCAGGATGCACAGGCAGGTGTCTAGACGAGTACAATAATTGTGCAAACCCTGACACTATACATTGTGTTGCATAATCAGAACACATGCTGATGTGTTACAACATGTGGATGAGTGTCATGTTCCCTTTAGGACAATTAGACATGTCAGAAAAAGTAAATAACGATGAAACGTGCTAAAACGCCTAAATGTTTTGTTAAAGGACAAGGTTCTGCTTCTTTGACATTTTTTGTCTAGTCCTAGTCAAAAAATCCTAAAGGAATTGTACTGGATTTTACTCATACTTTGGAACAAAGGCATCCTGGGAATTTTCTTATAGGATTCCAACAAAACACAAAACAAATACTTTTAGAAAAAAAACAATAGTAACTTTAAAAATAAGTTTTTACAATTAACACTTTAATGTTACATGAACTAACAATGGAGAACATTTTTACTGCATTTATTAATCTCGGTTAAAGTTAATTTATGAATGACTATTGTTAATTATTTTATCAATTGTTATTGTTAATTCATGTTTGTTTATAATACAGTAACTGATGTTAATTTATACAACTTCAAAAGTTTAAAATGCATTAGTACACTAACATTATTTAACAATATTTGGGGTCAGTAAGATGTTTTTCAAAGAAATGAATAGTTTAGATCACAGTATACTTTACTCTAAGGTTTCATTTGTTAACATTTGTTATCTCAAAAAACAACTCTTCTAAAGCATTTCTTAATCTCAGTTAATGTTACATTATTAAAATCAAAAGTCGTATATTTTGTATCTAAGTTAATGCTCTGTAACATGAACAAAGAGTAATAAATGTAAAAATATATAACTCATTGTAAGTTCATGTTAACTAATGCAATAAGACCTTATTGTAAAGTGTTACTGTGTTGTTTAAAGGGATAGTTCACCAAAAAAAGAAAATATTTGTCTCTGTAATAATAAAAAATAAAAAATAGTTATTTAAATGGAAAAACTTCTTGGGTAGAATCATCAACACTAGACTGAACCCTAGTAAAGTAGTACATCTAGTTTAATTGTAGCCCTAAATCAACAGAGAAATCCCTTAATACATTTCAAACATATAAGAAGGGATCCCTTCTACAAATAAAGAGGTGAATGGATCTAAATAACGGCGTATCTATCTATTTGAACAGGTGACAGATAAACAGGGCCAGTGCGAGGCAAAAGCAGCGCTTGCACACCCACACACTGTTATATAGTCATTCCTCTGTGTTGATTCAAGCGCAGGTGAGAGATGGCCAAACCTCACAAAGCTCTGACGGGAATGTTGACGTCACTTCTGACAAGGACAAGAGACAAGTTTGCTCTGCCAATATAAGGCTAAGAGCCTCTCAAATTCGGAAGAACAAAATTATATTATTTTAAAATCTTACAACATCCAAAAAAAAAAAACACTGCAAGTTCAAAGTCAAAGTCATTCGCAACTGCCACAACACATTTGCATCTAATACCAGGTTAAATACTTTCAGGAGCATTCGAAACCACATGGTTGACCATATTAACTTAATCTTAACCTAATATCCTTAACAGATTAGCTAGCCAAAGAGAATGCAGTGAAAAAATGTGCAAAAGAGTGACGTTGGTCATGGTACTGCATAAAGGAAAATCAGCCACCTTTGTTTAGAGATGCCCATTCCAGGTTTACACCATGACACTTGTGGTTTTACCCAAACAGAGCTTGACCCAGACAAAACAAAGTCAAGATGTAGCCATACCAACACCTTTGACTTCGAAGTATCTTCAATTGCGAGCATTGCATGCACGTTTCTACCTCCCACCAAAACAATACACTTCTCTTCAAGCATGCTTGCATGTGTGTATCTGCTTTTCTCTAGCCAGTTGTCTCTCTCTCTCTCTCTCTAACTCACCAGTGCTAGGCATGCTGGTGCTTCTGGACTGAGAAAGCAGCTCCTCGGATCGCTCTCTGCTGGACGTGCTGTCTGAGGAGAAGCAGGATTCTGTCTCATAGATCGTCTGCAACATCGCGCACAGTCCCGGTACGGTTGGCTTCAAAAGCATGCCAGTCTCAAAATACCGCCACACAATTAATGCAAAAATAAAGCAAAATCAACATGAAAAAGGAGATGGCAACTCACTCTCCATCAAAAAAAGTGAAAATGCAAACACATTTGAAGGAAGAGGGGGAAACAAGCAGTACGTCCTTTTTTTAAATCAAAAGGTACATGCATGCAAAGAATTGTCACTCGCTTTTCCCGTTAGCTCCATGGTTTAAGAAAAATAATAATCAAAAAATGCAAGCAGAACCTGTCTCTTCGGAAGGAAACACCATAGACAAATCCTTAAATTGCTCAGAACCATCAGCTGTAGACATACAAACGAGTCTATTCATAAACCACATCACCTTCTTGTCTAATCGTCTATGTCAGAAACAAACTGCTAATTCACGCTGACAAGTCCGAGTGTGGCTTGTATCCAAGTCCCCCCGTCTGAGCGTGCCTGTATCCTGCAATCATCTGAAGTTACGCATGTGGTGGTATCAGCGGACTCGAAAAGAGAGATTTCCCCATGACGAAATGCGACGGAGCTTGGAAAGACGAGATGAAAGCGACAGAACAGGAGAGATGATCACAAAATAGATCACTGGGAGACTTTTGTCTGCTGGTCCCTCTGTTCCTTCCTTCCCTTCGCCTCTCCGTACAGCCAGCCAGTCCTAGCTACAGCACAGTACAACTCGCTCTCCTGATGAATGAGCTTAAAGTGAACCATCCGACGTCGTTCTGTTTAGTGCGACTGCATTGCTTTTAAGTATTTGTTTAAAGCCGAATCTCTGCAGCTTCACCCGCTGTGCGTGGCAAATGGGAGAGCAGAGGTGTAGAGACGTGGAGTTTACAAACAGACTGGAGCTGCTTCGGGCTGCTGGAAATAGCTGCCGAGTGACAGGGGAGGGGCGGGACCGTGCTATAAATAGAGTCGGGAGCTGAGAGCTTGCTTGGAGAAAGAGAGAGAGAGAGAGAGAGAGAGAGAGAGAGAGAGGAGGGGGGAAAGACAGAGAGAGACAGAAGATGGAAGAGAGGGGTTGGTTGATTGTTTATCACGTAAATAAAGGAGCCAAAAACAATAATAGAAGCCAAAAAAGGAGCCAATCTGACACAAGACCGTGACAGGACTGGAGGAGTGAGACCAAACAGAGTTTAACTTGATAATACAAGCCAACACGAGGGCAAACGAGATACAAAACAACATGAGCGCTGCTAAATTTGTGCCAGTGCACGCTATAATGAATGGAACTAATTCCTGCATTTGAAACACAAGCGTTTAAATCTAAGCTTTTCGTACTGAGAACTGCTGGCTGCTTACACAAGGAATTTGCGTCAGCACTATTGACACAGAGAACACAAGGGTCACCGTTTAACAAGCGCATGTGGGTCAAAAGAATAGGGTTTATACAGCATTACCAAACCTGTGACATGCCAAGCGCTGCAAGAGCACCATATTTATCGTTCACATCAACAACAGCAACTTACAAAGCACATAAATGGTAAATTAGGTATTTATTAAAACAAGAGAATAATTAGGAAAATTTGTGTTTAAACTATATTGAAAAAGTTAATGTAGTATGTGACCCCTGTTCTGTTGAAATGTACATTTTCCATAGGTGACCTACATGAACATTTCAATGTTTAAAGAGACCAGAATGATGTCTGGAGGTAAAATCTTTTTTGACGTTAGGTGTGAGGACAAATTGCATCTATTGTGAAATGCACCATTGATTTCATGCCCTCCTGAATGATATACGACAAGGTTATCAGGCATCTACGTTCTGCATCAGTTTAGTAGCTCACTGCCTAATGTTCATCGCATTTATTATCCAAGACAGACTGACCTGTTGCACAAGCTCCAGAAAGATGTCTCAAAACTAAATAAGAAAGATCTGAGACCACACTGTTTCACAGTTTTCAGAGTTAAACATTTGTTTCATGCAAGGAAACTTGGTCGCAGACCAATATTAAAGGGTAAGATTTATCCAGAGTGCCTAAATTAGACATCTGACGAACTTTTCTTAGAGCAATCTGTCACCATGACCACTAGTGTGTTGGAGAGTTAAAATGGATTTGGCTCAAGAGTAGGCAACAATCAAAGAGAAGCTTTGTCAAGCATGTTTAAAAACAACATGGAACAGATACCCAGTGTCGCCTATTATTGCCTGGCCATAGGCGGGATCTAAGAGGGCAAATAAAGGCTACGCACATGTGTGTGTATTTACGCAGGCGAAATCAAAGCATGGTCAACTTTCAATGTTTTGGCACCCATAGCAGGGCCAACGCATAATTTGAACTGAGGCTGTAAATAAAAGCAAGTTTTACAAGGCATGACCTGCATGCAGCATGATAGGTGGATGTACCTTTTAGGTTTACTGACGTTAGTTGGGCTTATATTTAGCCATGGGAAGGTGGGGGGAGTGCACCACTTGTTTTTTAAGCCCTTTTTTTACGAGTGATGAACTCATGTTGGTAATGTCAAGGACTTTGGCAGCAGACTTTGTTTGACAGCTAGTCTCTCGCCTTTAGCCAGACCTGACCCAATTAAGGCCAACCCAAAGCGAGCCGAAACTTTTTGCCATCGGGTTCTGAAGAAATCTTGGACGCTGGAGAAGAATGGTAAATAAATGTGGCCGTTCCTCACTGTGGCTGCGGACAGATGGGCTAAATGTGTGTTGAAACTTCGGGAGCATGTGAACTCTCTCTCCCACCCTAAATAACATGGACTATATTAGCTTACACTTACGAGCCCACAAAAATAGTCTTGTTTTGGATGGGATTAATTAAAACAAAGCCAAGAAAAACACAGTGGTTTCTCACACAGATAACCAACTCTCTTACTGGGGACCGCTGCCATGTTAGGAAAATGTATTTTATGTATTCTTACATTTAAAAAATTTGCTTTCAAATGTTAACCAGAGAGCTACTTAAAGCTTCTCCTTTGCTGATAACAGATTTATAAATAATTCTTATTGCAAATTTGAATGGAAGATGGATGGCACATGTTGCATTTTCAAATGCACGACCCGAACTCACAGTGTCAGCCAACTGGCTAGTAGTTTTTACAGTATACTTGCCAACGCCGATTTCTACTCACATACTTGGCGGGTGTTCATTTTAGACCCTGGCTGAGATGATAAGGGTGTCCCACACAGTCACTAGATGGCACTGCTAGCTTGTGCTGTGGAGTCGGAAGCTATAGTTTCCATGCATGAAATGAAAATATTTCAAATGTGTTACAAAATGCAGCTATTTTTCCCTTGGATTCACAGTCTTGGATTCAAGTGGGACATACTTTTCTTTGGTCTGAAAATACAGACATCTGTATAAAAATGCTGCACCTGAATCTGACCCAGTCGCTCAAAGACCTCGGATTGTGCTGTGATCATTTCACTGCAAGTCAATCCAACACAGCACAGAGGAGCCCATGGCCTTTCGATACCACCTGAATAACAACCGCCCAATCAATGAGCAATTTGTTATCTGTCTTTATTATGAGCAAAGAGAATTTCTCATGTCCATTTTAAAAGTGCTGTCAAGTCCAAAAACACACCCAATAAAATAAATTAAACTGAATCACCTGGAAAGAATGAAAAATTAGCTCCAGTTTGCAAAATTGTTTCTTAAATGCCCTCGTTTGAGTGACTGCCAGGCATTCCTGTGAGGAAAAGGCAAAGAGAATTAGCTTTCAGTTCTGCTCTGCAAAGGGGTCTAAAGGACATACACATGCAAGCCTTCTAAAATATCCTTTTGTGCACATATATGAGCGAATGCAGTCAAACATATCAATAAACTGCCCATGAAAGCCTGATATGGTGCTCGTATACATTTACAGCGAGAAAAACAACCTTTTTTAGAATCATCATTTGATGACTCATATCAAGGCATAGACTGATGCACTTACACCCAAAGTGAGGATTCACACACATACACACACATACGCGGCACAGGGGACGCATACAGATTCTTTCTCCTCAAATAGAACGCTGCGATGACTCATTCCCTGCACAGCCCCAACTGCAATGCTCCTCCCTGCCAGAGAACACGCACACGTTCACATATACATACACACTTGTGTGTATTTATTCCACCGGTTCAAATATTAACACATGCAGATAATGACAAGACCCTCTGTGTTGGAGGAAGGCCTCCTGCGGTATTCCAGAAAAATCAATGTTTCAAACAGGTTGACTCATTTAAAGCGGTGCTTACTGACCCGTGTCACTTTTCAGATAACAAACCGGTCCAATTATAATGCCAGTTGAGCTGCAACTGCAAACAGAGGTAAAAAAAATTATGCACGGAGAACAGCGCATGCACATACAACACAATGTTTATTTAATGTGTGCATTTTCTGCCATTTTTAGAGCTTTTGGTTATATGCGTTGCTAAAATAAGAACGTCATTACGCAAATGCTAGAAATAGATAGACATTTGTTTTGACCTTTACTTTTCAGTTATTCATACTTTTCTACTAAACAGGTTTATCCATTCTTTAATATTAGTTATATCAATATTTTACACTATTTTTATCTGACCAGTTCTACATATTTACACTTAAAGGGGTACTTCACCGCTTGCAAAATGGGCTTTTAATAATACTTGGCTGCCTATACAGTAGAAAGGTGGGAAAATGTTTTAAATCGTGCAACCTGACCAAAGGAAAAAAAGGCTGTTGTCTTTCCTTTTGTCAAATAGTTTCAACACCCATAATGCACTGGGCACGACTTGTATTGTTCCCGGGTGCAAGAATTAAAAGATTAAACTTTTAGAGAGAATGAGTTACTTTCCAGTTACTAGTGAAGGATCCAGCGCATTTTAGGCAGTGGAGTAAATATAGAGAGAATGCTGCGATAGAAAATCTGAAAAACCTCCATGTTTGTAGTCACGAACACAGTGTTTTAGGCCAAACGGAGGGGAAAAAACTGAAAGAATCTACCGTTCTTTCAGTTCCACCCAAAGCAAAATGTTGTTGTGTTGCTGTTTGAAGAGTAGACAAAGTACAACAAAAGTACAATAGTTTTCAACTTTTGGAAAATACCACGAATAAACAAATAAACGTGAATTTCTCGGTCCAGGTAACGCGAAGAACAGAGAAACATTGTTCATTTACATATAATACTGACACTGTAACAATAAGGTCCAACAACATTTTCCACATGATGCACTCTTTTACAGATGTGACAGCAATTACTTACTCGTTTGCTAGGTTCATCTGTTTAATAAGAAAACTTGGTTACACTTTATTTTAAGGCGTCATTGTTCCAGTGTAATTATATATTTAAGTACTAAGTAATAATAATTAACAACATGTACTTGCTGTAGGGTAAGGGTAAGATTAGAGTTTGGTTTATGGTTAGTTGCATGTAATTATGCCTAATTTACTGTTATTACTATGGTAAGTACATGTAACAAGGAAAACTCTCATTATTAGGGATTAGACACACTTAATCAGAATAACATCAAAATTGCCATTAGGCCAAGTACAACTAAACCAAAAAACTGTGAATTAATTAAATACAATCAATGAATTAAATGTAATAAAATTAAATATAATAAAAAGGTATAAAATATTAATAATAATATACTAATATATACAGTGGACACGCAACGTGA
Organism: Rhinogobio ventralis; assembly: GCA_039654625.1. Taxonomy (NCBI): domain Eukaryota; kingdom Metazoa; phylum Chordata; class Actinopteri; order Cypriniformes; family Gobionidae; genus Rhinogobio; species Rhinogobio ventralis. The sequence goes on along the minus strand of CM077196.1, from coordinate 33,068,144 downwards.
ATGACAGTGCAGCCGCTTTTTACTTTCGGTTTAGAATTAACGGCAATTCAGGGGCAGGTTGCTTGAATGTTCATTAGCCTATTATTCTTAATGAATAACACAACAACAAAACAGTACAATGACAAACTCACTTAAAAAGGCGCTTTTACATTTTGCTTTGAAACCAAATCTTCCGCTGTAATCTTGTCAGTCAGCTCCTCACTCTCCTGATAAATGAAATCGGACTCCTGCTGCCGGTCTGTGCTGCACCTCTCGTTTGGCTCACGCTGTTTTAAGCAGACACGTTCAGTTTTTAATTGTAGTGTCTGTTCTCTAACGGAACTAAATTATTTTATTACTATAAAAAAAATCTAAACGCTGGTGGGGCAGTACCGTGGTAGGCAAGTGATGTAACCGGTGTTTCGCTGAACACCGGCAACACAGACTATCGCAGCAAGCCTAACATACAGTAAAGTTCACAAACAATAAGAAAACATCTCAAAAGACACATGACCCACAAAAAAATATGAGCACAACAAAGTGACAGTACATAACGTTTGACACGTGTGTCCCTGAACTCGCCTGGTGCAAAGAATGCAGCCCATTTACGGTGAAGGGCTTCTGAAAATGAAATGGCCTTTTATTTTATTGAGGAACAGAACTGTACAACATGTCCCCAAGAGAACAAAAGGGCCTCACTGCATGGTTGAATGGATTGACACTTGTTTCACCTTGATGGGCTTGGATGTGCTGGATCACATGGAGCTCCAGGCTCAATGGACATCACCACAGACCAGCAAAAAGCAAGGTCCTATAATACTGCACAACATCAAAAGCATCTAGAGATAATTAACATGATGCTAGCTGATTATTTCAACTTGGCTCAACTATGACAGACAACTCTACAATAAAGCAATATGCCAAAAATGTGGAACATTTCAGTGATTTTACTGTCATTTAAGAGGTGTTTTAGGTAATATGTGAAGTTATTACAACAATAATATAAGTAGGGATGCGATACGGATGCAATGCTATAACATTTCTGGTACCGATAAACCGATAATTATTTTAATGTTATGCTGATAGTAAAAGTCTATTCTTGCATTAAAAATGTAAACTAAAATTAAATTCTACAAGTAGATTAGGCATCACAACATTATAATGTACAGTATGGAAAATGGATATTTCTTTAGAGATGTGCTAACAAAAACAACATTTAACAGTGTTAAGTGTGTATTTAATTATTAGTGTTTTTTAAAAGATTAATTAATATCGGATGATAAGTAACACTGTACAGATATGTTACACATCCCTACATACAAGAAAGCAAGGTTCAAAAATACATGAATTTATTACAAATAATTACAGCTATTTCAAATCAAGAAAATTTTCCCTGATCATTAGCCTAACTGAATATGAAACTAAGGTGGTTTATATTCAGTTAGGCTAATGAGCAGGAAAAATATTCTGGGAGAGGAATGGCGAATATGAAAAGTTTCAATCCGCCATACCTCTCACATTCACCTTTCCTAATTGCACATTAACTATAAGGCAACCATATAATTGTAATGTGCATGTTCAGTTTTGGTTTCATTTTCACTGTGTTCTGTTTGCCTATGTTCCCTTTGCTAGTTTGTAATGTACATGTTTCTGGTTAATTATCCCTGTGCATTTAAACCTACTGTTCATTCAGTTTCTTTGTCCGTTAGCGTCTATATTAATGTGGTTATGTTTGAATGATTATGGTTCCTGTTATCTCCTGTGTGTTCCTGGTTTGATTTATAATTAAAGACTTTTTTAAAAGACACTATTAGTGATATTCCTTTGTTGTGCGCTCATTATAGCCACTCAAATAAACTCAGCTAAAGGATTATTAGGAACACCTGTTCAATTTCTCATTAATGCAATTATCTAATCAACCAATCACATGGCAGTTGCTTCAATGCATTTAGGGGTGTGGTCCTGGTCAAGACAATCTCCTGAACTCCAAACTGAATGTCAGAATGGGAAAGAAAGGTGATTTAAGCAATTTTGAGCGTGGCATGGTTGTTGGTGCACAACCATTTCTAGAGTTTACAAAGAATGGTGTGAAAAGGGAAAAACATGGATCCATCATGCCTTGTTACCACTGTGCAGGCTGGTGGTGGTGGTGTAATGGGTGTGGGGGATGTTTTCTTGGCACACTTTAGGCCCCTTAGTGCCAATTGGGCATTGTTTAAATGCCACGGCCTACCTGAGCATCGTTTCTGACCATGTCCATCCCTTTATGACCACCATGTACCCATCCTCTGATGGCTACTTCCAGCAGGATAATGCACCATGTCACAAAGCTCGAATCATTTCAAATTGGTTTCTTGAACATGACAATGAGTTCACTGTACTAAAATAGTCACCAGACCCACAGTCACCAGATCTCAACCCAATAGAGCAACTTTAGGATGTGGTGGAACGGAACCTTCGTGCCCTGGATGTGCATCCCACAAATCTCCATCAACTGCAAGATGCTATCCTATCAATATGGGCCAACATTTCTAAAGAATGCTTTCAGCACCTTGTTGAATCAATGCCACGTAGAATTAAGGCAGTTCTGAAGGCGAAAGGGGGTCAAACACAGTATTAGTATGGTGTTCCTAATAATCCTTTAGGTGAGTGTATAATATAATTATAATATAATATTATCAATAACAGGAGCTGAATTCACAAAATGTTGTACTGTAACTGATGACAGTAGTGCCAGTATGAGCTCTCAAAATCCAAACTCAAACATTTGGTCCATTGTTCAAAGTGGTTTTCAAATTGAATGGGAAAGAGAAGATGGTAAAACTCCTCAATGTGATGAAAATGAAAGAACAGGAAGACTTGATACCTGCTATCTGAATAGCTATCATAACAAATCAGCTAAACACATCAATACAGAAACAGCTGGTTTCATTGGAGCCACGCACTCAATAAAATGTCAATCACATTGGCGTACACACAGAAAGCATATACGTAAAAGAACCAATGAGTTTGCATCACAGTGAGCAAACAGGCCAATCAGCAAAGAGCCCTCTAGGCAGTGTTGATGTGGAGTGGGGCGAAGCGTAGAAGGTTGCCACGGCATCCAGTGACATTCAAAGACGTCATGAGGGGGACAGAGGGTTAATAGAGGTTGTTACTGGTTCTAATTATAAATGGCAGAGAGTCAGAGAGAGCCAGGCGAGGAGCGGGTGGAGAGGAGAGAGTGGGGGCGGACACAGGGCCGAAGGTATGAATTAAAGGCACATTAAGAGGGAGCTGATGGGAAAAGAAAGGGGTGAGAAGGAGAAGAAAGCTGCAGGGTACGGTGACAGATGAAGGAAGATTAACAAAATCCACAGGTTTTGTTTGCCTGAGCAACAAATCTGGCTAAGCTTCACCTGAGACGAGACAATTATACGCAATTACGCACACAATCATAACAATGGGATACTCGTACGCTGACAGACCAAAAATCTTCTTCGAAACGTGATGTGTAATTGCTACAGCTGTGAGTCAGGTTGCATTACCACTACTACTACTACTACTACTACTACTACAATAACAACAACAACAACAACAACAACAAATGCCTTTAAATAAAGCTGCATTAATCATTAGTTTCCAAACACAGCAATATAGATTCAATTGATGCTTTGTAACCAATTACAGTCCAGATTTTATCACGACTTTTATGAACCAAGGAAATTTACAATTTTAGTTTAATTAAGGGCTTTAGATGCTTAAAAGAGCTTCACACAACTGACATAGTAACGACTATAACTATCTATCAACGCAAAATAGAAAAAAAAAACATAATACTGACAAACAATTTGTCTCTGTCGCCATCTCTATTTGAAATCTGCAATTGCAGTTATTTATGGAATTATAATTTTAGGTGGGTTGTGCATCGGCACGGCTCCTCAGCGCGGATTAATCTAATGTTTTGAGGAGTTTGTGTGGCTGTCATTCATTCACCACACTGAATGATTGATACTGTACTTCGGAAGTATGACCAAAATAAGAATTTTCACCGTAAAATGTCATCTGAACAAGTAAGTAACATGTCTGCCACTTTTCTTCTGACCAACTGAGAAAAAAGCATTTCAATAAATCGTGCTACCAACGGTGATTAAATCTAACGACCACTAAGCTCTTATTGTTACATAACAGAAGGGACGGAGACAAGGTGTACAGGTTAGTGATGTTTTATTGAGGACCAGATGAATCAACGGAAGTGTAGGTGAGTGGAATAGAAGTTCGTGAGCGTCTGATGAATATATATGAATGACCAGTCTTTGTACTTGCAGATGTAGCGGGGTGGAGACAGAACTGGATCGAGGAAGACACTGGAGGATCACACAGGACGAGGGAACACAATGGAGACTTGGAATCACTCAGGAGACAGGTAAAGGTTGTGGAAGTCCGTAAGGTGAGCATGGAGGTAAACAAATTTGCGGGGGAAGAAGGCACATGGGTGGGGTCTACTTGGGTTCCCCTGCTGCTGTGATAGAACGGCTCCAACTCCTGTGGTGGAAGCGTCTACCTCTACGACGAAGGGCTTAGTTGGATCTGGATGCACGAGGAGGGGAGCTGAGGTGAAAGCTTCTTTCAGTGTTTCAAACGCATGAGTGGCCGTGGGATTCCAGGACAGAGACTTGGGCTTGTTTCATAGGAGATTAGTGAGGGGACCGGAGATGATACTGTAATCTTGGATGAAACGGCGGTAAAAGTTGGCAAATCCTAGAAATCTCTGGAGTTCCTTGATGGTTGATGGTGTGGGCCAGTTCCTGATGGCTTCCACCTTCCCCTTGTCCATCCGGATGCCACTGCTGTCGATGTTATACTCAAGGAACTGCACTGAGGGCTGATGGAAGGAACATTTTTCGGCTTTGAGGTATAACTGGAATTCCCTCCTGCAACGTGGTGGCGATGTTCGGCCATACTCCGGGAGTAAATCAGAATGTCATCTATGTACACCAATACTGACCTGTGGAGGAACTCCCGGAGTACCTCATGTATGAAGTCCTGGAATACGGAGGGGGCGTTGACCAATCCATAAGGCATGACGAGGTATTCATAGTGTCCAGTAGGGGTCACAAAGGCTGTCTTCCACTCGTCCCCCTCATGTATCCGGATGAGGTTGTAGGCGCTGCGGAGGTCCAACTTGGTGAAAACAATGGCACCACGGAGATGTTCCAGCGCCGTTGGGACGAGAGGAAGGGGATAGCGGAATTTGACGGTGATTCTGTTGAGGGATCGGTAGTCGATAGAGGGCCGCAAGCCTCCATCCTTTTTTGCCACAAAGAAGAAGCTGGAAGCAGCAGGGGAAGTAAACGGACGGATGTATCCTTGGTCCAGTGCCTCCTGGATGCATTCTTCCATGGCCTTCTCCTTCGGTTGTGACAGAGGGTATATCTTCCCACGGGGCACTGACTCACCCGGAAGCAGATCGATGGCACAGTCCCATGGCCAATGGGGAGGCAGCTTAGAAGCTCGCTGGGGGCAGAAGACGTCGCTGAAGGGGGCGTAGCATGGAGAAATATCCACTGAGCGATTCTCAACTGGACTCTCAATGGAAGTCGCACACACTGGGACATCCTCGGTACGTGGAATGGAGGGGACAGGAAGAGCAGAGAAGCAGTCTGGGAAACAGCTAATCGCCCCACTTCAGGACCTCCCCGGTCTTCCATGAGATGACGGGATTGTGCTGCTCTAACCATGGGCACCCTAGGATCACGTCAGCGGTGGATTCCTCCAGAACCAGTAAATGTAGCTGTTCTTCATGCAGAATACCCACTCGAAGCCGGATGGGACCTGCGATAGTACAGACCTGTTTCCGGCTGAGGGGTGGACAGCGTAGCGGTGGTCTTCAGCTCGAGCTGACGGCAGAGGGCGCCAGAGATGAAGTTGCCGGCTGACCCAGGGTCGAGGAGGGCACTAACTGGAAGGGTGACATCGGCAGCAGTTAAGTGTACAATGGTAGTGAGTGGCTTCATCTTAGGAACGGAAGGAATAATAGCACTCACCATGGGACGAGGAGGACGAATGGGGCATTTGGAGATGAAGTGCTCAGGGCATACTCATTGACAGACATATTATTCTGCTTTAAATGATATAATTGCTCACCGATAGAAGCATCCCAGGCTGGTTTTCTAAAAACTTGAAATGTGATACGAAGCCCGGAAAAGATTGAACAATGGGGTTATTCTGGGTCCACAGGGTCTCTGCCCAGCGAAGCGCTTTCCCAGTCAATAGTGAGAGAATGAAGGCTATCTTGGAACGGTCAGTGGAAAATAAGTGCGGTTGCATCTCCAGGACCAGCGAACACTGTAGAATGAATCCGTTGCAATCCTCCGCCGAACCAGAGAAGGGCGCCGGTTGGGCCATGGGACTGGCGTGCATGGGTGGCGAAGGAGAGGTGACGTGTTTGCGGAAATGATGGCTGGTGAAGGTGCTGGTGAACTGGATGGCAGTGCTCGGCGGACAGCGTCCACGAGCTCTTGAAAGGGATCCGGGGTGCTCATTCTGGTGCTCAGCGGTTGTGGTCCGGTCTTCTGTTACATAACAGAAGGGACGGAGACAAGGTGTACAGGTTAGTGATGTTTTATTGAGGACCAGATGAATCAACGGAAGTGCAGGTGAGTGGAATAGAAGTTTGTGAGCGTCTGATGAAGATATATGAATGACCAGTCTTTGTACTTGCAGATGTAGCGGGGTGGAGACAGAACTGGATCGAGGAAGACACTGGAGGATCACACAGGACGAGGGAACACGATGGAGACTTGGAATCACTCAGGAGACAGGTAAAGGTTGTGGAAGTCCGTAAGGTGAGCATGGAGGTAAACAAATCGACGTGCTAACGAGACCGGACAGTGACTGGGTGTGAGAGAGTGTCTTTTGTGCTATGGGTGATTGCTGTGCTGATGGGATGCGGGTGATCGTGATTAGTACTAGTGAAGGTGTGCGCTCTGATTGGATGGCGTGGGAGCCTGACGTGTCTGTGACACTTATCACATCAAACCGTGCAAATTATAATTATTGTTAAACTTTGTTCTCAAAGTTTTAATGTTAACAACATCAGCATTGCATGACTACGTGTATTAAGCGTTACCTATAGGAGTGTAGATTTCAATTTCTGTACAGTCTAATATTTTGCTTATGACTACGGGTGGATCTCCAGTTGTCACTGATGATTATCATTTGGACCTTTCTAGATTACAATCCGCCATCAAAATTATACATTTAATTATTCCAGCTTCTGTGAAAAAAGGCTAATAAATGATCCGAATCCTCACGTGATATTACTACTAGCTGGACTAAATGACGAACGGCGACATGCTCGAATTTCCCGCGGAAATCTACCAGTACCACTCATCTACCAGTACTAACTATGACACATTATTACAAGCTTACTGTTGTGAATCGGTAAGGAAGTAGTTTTGAACACTGGCTGGTTATTTACTTGCTCAAAAATTGATTTTGGATAATTTTTAACCAAAAAAATGTACGGCCTGTAGCTTTAATAGAAACCAAATATTTTTCAAATAATATTTTAGACATATTTATAATATAAATGTTTTACACTAAAAATTGGATCTTTAAAACATGGATCTTTAAAACATCTGATACCTGGAAGTATTATCAACTGAGACAAAATCTTCCAATAGCAAACATCAATGTTTTAGAGTGCAACATGAATGAGTAAAAAAACTCTCACCGGGTGTGTTTGGTGAATTCATGGATGACGCCACTGATCTTCTCTGCCTCTGAAGTTCTCCAAGTAGCAAGGAAAGATGCTTTTTGGATAAACCTTAGCATGCAACCTCTGGTTCGCCTGGTTTCAGAGGCAAGGTGCCGCAAGACGGCCAGTTCTAAAGGGGGTCTTCAGCGTCAGCCATGACCGTAGGGCAGTGATGGCCGCTGGTGCCAGCTGAACACCCTCACTGCAACAGATACAAACACACTGACGTTAATGGAACTGAGACTACTGACATCCTTCAAGCCAAATAATGCAACACAAAAAACCCTCCTCAAAATTACAGTAGATTGCCCCTGTGACCTGTCTGAAAAGCAAGAGCATTAATAAATAATAATATAAAGCAAAACAGCTCATTTGCTTTTCAAAGAGTGAGTACAGTCCCCTAGCTGCATATTAACGGGTTTTGTAAGAGTCATTAATGCCCATGTCAGAATATTGCACTCGTAACAGAGTTGTATGTTTGCTGCTTACAAAACAGATCCAGAGGATGTTAATGGATGACTCACCCTGCCTCTAAGTCAGTGGAGACGCACTACAATACCCACGCTGCCTAGCAGCGACTGGATACGCAGCAGGGTAGCACATTACCCACGCTGCCTTTCATTCTACCATGAGCCCTGCCCCAAGCAAAGAATAGAGAGGTTCTCGACCGTCTAGTTTTAGTGATTATTAAAACACTGGCCCACACTTCCTGAGCCTTAGGTCTGCTCAGTATTCAAATTTATAATGTTATGCATCACAAAGTATTCGAGTTTGGGGATTTTAACATTCTGAAACAGACATTTTTATGCAAGTCGACACATAAACATGAAATATTAATATTGAAATAAAACTGAATAGGTCAAAAACTTTTCTGTGCACACCAGGTGCCTTTTTGGATAAACCTGCCAGATACTTTTGAACAATATGCACAGACTAACTGCATTAAATCACTGGTAAAACTCACAGCACTGCATTGAGAAGGTGGCAGGCTTTGAGTTGCCTTGCATGCACTGGGACGGTAGCCTCACCTGGTGGTCGAATCATGCAAGTGCAGTCTGGACGTCCTCCAGCAGTGCAACTTGTCTAATGACCCGTATGACCACAGCACACTTCCTTTGGTATGGAATAGTTAAAGCAAGTCCGTTTTCTTGAATTATTGAGTGAACAACAGTGTTCCAGGTACCTACTTGCATATGTAAATGAATCAATATCTACACAAACACATGTGTGTTATCAGCTCAGAACCAGTGACCCGTAATGAGTGACTGATATACGTCGGAAATAGTCTTGTTGTTTTCCTTTGATGCACTTATAAAGTAATTTGAACTTGGGCCAGGACTTTATGGTAGCTGGATTTCTTGAGTGTAATGTTTCGACTGCTAATCTCAAACTGCAAATTAGGGGTGTGCTATATCAATGATATAGTGACGCGATGACGTATGGTGCATTTACGTTCCCTAACGCACACAACAACAACACCTGTCTGAGAGTAAGAGCAGCATGTCAGCCTCCGATAACAATAGTACCTGAAAAGGGAGCAGTGAGACCTCTTGACAACTGACAAAACATTGATAAGCTGTTATTGATGTTTGCAGCTCAATATTTGACCGGAAGTGTAAAATATTTTCGTCAGTTAGATCCTGCATTCTGCCCGCTCTGAAGCAGACATAAAGTAGTGCGTAAGAGTACATTTATTTGAATGAATGAATCATAGCATTTATTTGAATTAATTATCCAGGGAGAAAGAGAGAGAGATCTCGTTTATTACTTAAAAATAGCGATTTAACCCCATCTTTGCTGAGAAATATAATGTAATCCAGTAGCTTAGCTATTTTATTGCTAAAAGTCGCGGGGCGGCGTTGATAAGTTTCTGTGCTCCTGAATGCGCAGCGCGATCTCCACTCTCTGTATGCGAGTGACGTGTACGTGTGTGTGCGCGCGCGCCCTTCAATGAAAACAACGCATTATTGCATTAGTTCACAGTCTTTGAAACGTGTTTTAGCAATACATTTCTAAAATGTATAATGTGTTTAGAAACAAATCTCAGAATTGCCTTTACAGGGACCTCAACTTCGGGCCAGGCGCGTAAACGTGGCAACGCGCGTGCGTCCTATTAAATGATTTTATTGCACACCTTCCAGCCAATCAGAATCGAATATTCAGACAGACCATGGCATAAAATACTTTAGTTATTGTTCAACTAAAATGTTAAGGAGTTATGTTATACTTGTACTTAATATTTCCAGTGAAAACACTACCGACTTGTAACAAGGCTACTTTTTTTTTTTTAATTTTTTTTACTTTGCTTCCATTTGACTCGTGCTGTGTGACTGTGATGCTGCTGCTGCCGCCTTGTGACAATTAAGAATGTAGCTCAATATAATGAAGGTCTACAGGACTGTTCCTTAGATCTGTGTGTTTCTCAAGTTTAACAACCTGCAATCGTGTTTGATTCTCACCAATTAAATAAGAGAAAAATCAAGTTATCAACAACGCCTGAGAATCAAGTGATAAACAGTTGAGATGGACAATCAATGCAAATAAATATTAGTTAAAATATCAAAGTACTGCTTCTTAAAAATAAATGACGAATTATGTATAAAGAATAGAACATAATCAATAATGGTTGCAGTTTTGCATAGAGGTGTATACTGGTTAACCAAATATATTCAATCTACAAATTCTTTCTTATATATATTTATTTATTTAAATCAATGATTTTTCCACTAAAAACTAGGGATGCAACAATATTAAAAATCAGGCCAATAACAAATAAATGGTATATCAAATTATTTTGTCTGAACTTTAAACTAAAATAACTGAAAACTGGAATCAATCATTTAAATGTGCCCCGATCCGAGTCATTAAATACTAGGTATCTGCTGATACTGAGTCCCGTTCCAATACTTGTATTTTCCACTACTTGTATGTACATTAAACTTTTAAATCAATCCAATGTATACAGTGATGTGCAGAGAGTCTCAGGGGCTCAAATTTAAAATCATCTATCATGCACTTCCAATATAACAATTACTACAGTAATTATATTTATAGGCCTATGTAGATATATAGTAGTATACTGTATACACACACACACACACACACACACAGTATAAAGACACTGGTAGATGTAAACATCTGTTAAAATGGTAGACATTGTAAACAAACTGATCACAATTATAAAATTCATGTATTTTATATGTACAATAAGCAGAATAATTGTAACAAAAAGAAAAAAAGGGGAGATAAAGTTAGAACGCATGAAGCTTGCGGTGTCAGAATGCCAGTCTCTCAAGTCCAAAGCAAGACGCAACCCATAGCAACGTGTTATGACAACAACGTCTCAGATAGTCTGACGGTAGATACAAATAAACAGTAAATAAAATTACTTTCGAGTTATTCGTTACAAAAGTGAGAATGCTAAACATAGAAGCTTGAACGTGTGTGATGTGCTAGGATGAGACCTCACTGGCTCTCTCCGATCAGTCACACAAAAGTTTCTTCTTTCTTTTCAATGGCGGTTGGCAAGCCCACTTCAAGTTGTACACTGTCACCTACTGCACGACACCTGATGTAAAATAAAGCTGATACAGTTAAAGAAATGCTTAATCGGGACATCCCTAGTATTTTCACTTTACTGTCAAAAAAAGCATGTCTTGACCAATTTTGCACCATGACATAGATCACCTGCAGTGCAGATCTTTCCACTCACATCGGCACTTTCATTAGATAGTGGCATAAGCACCACTCACATTCACTCATGAAACCATAATTAAGAATCAAGTTAAGAAAATTTCATAACTTCATTACAGAAAGTCCGAGTATTTTCTGCCATGGTCTGCAAATAAAACTATGGACCTACATGGATCTCATTCTGAAAAGCTTGTTCTTTTCTTTGGCCACAGCCAGCTCTGACATGTTCCAGGGCCTAACATGCTGGTACAGTTCCTGGAAAGCCCTGTATTGACTAAAGAGCAGGCTGAAGCTAGTCTCTAAAGCTCTGTCAGTGATTTAATGGAAGAGCTGAAAGCTCCTCCTGTCCAAATCTTTGTCACTCCTCTCTCTCTCCAACCTCTCTCTCTCTCGTGCAAGTGGTCAGGCTTCGAGCCAGAGCGCTGATCAGTGTTTAATGCTCTTAAAAAGGATGGGACATTTGATGAGTTTAAACACTGGCTCGATTGAGAGAATCATCCTTCCCGAGGTGCTTAGTTCTCTTTGAGGCTGAGAATATGAGAAGGCATCAGTCACTCAACAAGGGTGTGAATAGCGTGGGGGTGGAGATGTGTTGATTAGCGCTCACTAGCATCCGTGCTTGATGTTAAAGCCTCCTGCATCTCACTGAATGAAGGTTTCCAGATCATCAAGGTCCACTAATTTCATCATCTGTGTCACAAAATGGTAAAGCAAATCCCAAACTGTCTCAGGAGACTAATCAGTAAAGCATTAGACACACTTCAAAATCTTTAGATTCAGGCTAACCTTATATAAATGTGCAGATTTTCTAAAATCAAACTACTGAAAGCACAGCTCCAACTCATTTTACACACTAAACTGCACTACATTGTTATAGTGTTTGTTGAGTCATTTATTGTTGTCTTGTATCATTTTTGAAAAAGTATTGAGGGCTAAACACATTAGTTGGCCCAAATAAAGTGGGTACTGTCACATCTTTATTGGATAAGCGTTTTGCAAATCCCACATTGACCTTGCGGAGATTTGAGAAACAATCATCAAAAGTTGACACTGCTGTTGTATCACTAGCTGGTTTTCCATCCAAATCTTTTGAAAGTTCGCAAAAAAAACAAACAGACAAATGCGAATTAGGTTTCCATCAAGTTGTTCGAGCAGATGACAGGTAACATAGATATTGGTAACCTAGTAACCAACAGTAAATAAAACACCATCAGCAGAAACAGGCCATTAGTCACATGAGTTTAAAGTCCTCATGAAATCAAAATCGACCTTATTTACAGTGTTAGCAAACATTACTGGTCTAAGGGTGAACAATTAATCCATGCAAGTTAATACACAGAAATTTTTTTTTGCCGTGGTAATCTTTAATCAAAATCTGAAAAGTAACTTCCAGTCTGGAATGGCGTTGCTTCTCAGATGATGTTAGTTTGACGGCTTGGGTTTGAATATCCTTAACCACTCCCCTCCAACCCTTAGTCTGCTATGAGCGCGAAATGGAGAGGAGGTAAAACCATGCCCTCTATTTAATATTCCGTTTCACTTGGAAATACGTCACAGCACTAAAATAAAATCAGTTGCAACTTCCGGTTCACTGGGACTTTAATGTTCGCTGCGCCAGAGTTTGGGAATTTCCAATTATTCGTATTAACTCTTTGGCGTTTCCATCACTTGTGATCCTTCAAAATGTGCATAGAAACAGGACAATGGAATCATAGCTACTGTGGCAATTTTAACCACGGACTCTTCACATCATCCTTTGGAAGTGTATACAAAGAGAATGTGCTTTTGCTGTGTAGAAAACGGTGTCTTCTCAAGATGTGCACAACACAAACCAACTACAGTGTTTGAGGGTGGGTCAAAGTAGACGCTGTTCACGGGCAGCCAATGAAGACCATAGACGGGCATTATGCAAATTTGTTACATTGTTACGTGTTACAGATTTTTAAAATGTAAGAGACCACAAACATGATGATTTGTTAAAAAAAATCATAAATCATAGTCCCGATTGTGAACAAATCTCGCAAAATCTTTGGTATCGTTTCATTCCACATGACAATCTACAGAGTATGTGCGTGTTTGTCTTCGGCGTTCCCCCCACTCAACAAGATTTCTGATTATAAATATTCAACTTGTTGGATATTTACAATTTGAGATTGGTGTAGCCCGACATTCTTCCGAGCAGATTCAATCACTTAACACCTCACACCACAGGAAAATCTGATAAAATAATTTGTAAAACCATCAAGATAATCATTACTTTACCTGGCGCAAAATCAGCCAGATTATCAGTGTGTGGGTGCCTTAAGTGACACAAGTTATGTCAGAAAGCAGTCACAAGAATAATTGTAGTATTTAAACCTTTAACCACTTCTGAATGCTGACTGGAGCACTGCAGATGCATTATGATGTGTGAGGATTAAAATAGTACAACAGATTTAGCGTGCTGCCACACTCCCTGCCTGACGAGTGGCGACATATAGAATATGCAGGGAATAAGCGGTCTGTTTGATTGCAGGGCGACGGGTGAGCTGTTCCACAAGAAATTAGGTGAACGCTGCCTGGTGACCCAGGAAGTGGTCACCTAGGAGACGGTGGAGACAAAAGCCCTTGCGTCATTCTACCAAGATGAGATCAAGAGGCTTGTTTGACTTGATTTTAAAGGAGGCCCTTCAAGTTCAAAGATGAACGCCAGAGTAAACACTCATTTAAACTAATACGGTCAGGTGTCATGCAACGAACACGTTAATAACGTGCTACAACATATAAGGTCTATAATACCTACACATTTAGTAGCAGGTGTACGCAGTTAGGTAAGGTTACAGAGTCCTTGCTGCTTTAGAGCGGTCAAACCAAAAGCTGAAATTGGTCATTAGCATGCAGCATGGAGCATGACAGGTATGGCAGCCGCCCAAGAAAGTGGCTGTGTCCTCCTTCAGACCTCGAGTCTCTGACCGCTGTGTTCCAGGATCCTGCATGGCTCACATCCACAAAGACAAATTAACCTCTCTATGCCTTTAGTAACGGCTGCTTGACACACTTCAAGCACTAATCTAGTCTTTTTGATGCCACAATAAGATCACTTTGTGACTTAAAGTGCCCCTATTATGCTATTTTAAAGTTTCCTAATTTTTTTTGGGATATCTCCTACAACAGGTTTACATGCATCAAAGGTCAAAAAACATTTCATTTTCTCATAATATACATTGCACATCACCACATGGATGAATCTGTCTCTCTAAATCCTTCCTTTCCGCGAGCGTACTCTGCTCTGATTGGTCAGATGGCCCAATCTGTTGTGATTGGTCTACCTCGTACAGTGCACATTTTGGAAACAAACGTCCATTACCATAACTGAACTCCAGCTCCATCCAGAGGCTTCTTAAAGCTCAGCGACTTTACACACTGTAAAGAAAATAACGAGAACTAATTTTTCAATCCGAACCTTGAGCAGGACGTTTCTCAGTGATGCTACTCAGTTTGAGGTACATTATGAGATGTTTCAACTCTAATTCCTCACCATCAGCATTAGCAAGTGTGCGTCCATCAACAAACCTGTCTGTGTGTGTGTGTGTGTGTGTGTGTGTGTGTGTGTGTGTGTGTGTGTGTGTGTGTGTGTGTGCGCGTTTCAAATGTATTGCGTTGCACATGCAGGAAAAGTATCAAAAACAGCGCATAGCCAAGCACTAACGTGAATGACTGATGTAAACATTAACGTTTGCAAAACAAATCTTGCTCCATCCTTTATCTTTACTCAAAGTATTAAGAATGACAGACAATCTGCTTTAATAGACAGTTTTAGGTAATACTGCAGCCTACAGCTGATTTACAGTAGTATTTAATAGTAATAGACAGTAATAACATGAGTTAGAGATTTAACTCAACTGCAGTGCCTTATGGTGGAGTAAAGCTGGCTCAATTTACCCCACAGCATTTGGCTTATTTTGCCCCATAGCTGCCATTTTGGATAAAACTAGCTAGCTTACCAATTTAGGCTAATATTTAGCTAAATGATTTGCATATCTGCTATAGCCGCAACATAGACTTTTTTACACAATATGAAACAACACATTGTAGAGCACAGCGTCTTCTCGACATGATGCTATCCAGTATCCTTTGCAGTGTTTGAGGTGGTTCAATGTTTCCCTGGTCTCTGCGAGCGCAATAAGGTCACAACGAAATGGCTTAGGACTCGTTTAAAAAACGAGCCGTTTAACTGACTCTTACTTTTGAGAGACAACTTTATATACGGTGCACTTTCAGATTTAAAACTTTGCAGGATGTTTTCATTCACTTAGAACTATGTTACACACTACATGAAAGGTAATTTTCAAAAAGACCTTTGACTGTAGCCATTGACTTATTTATTTTTTTCCATACTATGGAAGTCAATGGATACTGTCAACTGTTTAGTTACCCACATTTTTTTTGGTTAAACACACCTTTGATGTAGTCAAAAACCACAACAAAAAAAACCCAATAAATTACTCAGCTGAACCAATGCATCTTGTGGAGGTACAAGTGTATTTTCAAAATTAATCTGGCTTTATGCCCCTCAGAATTGGCAGTATTGTGCAGTTAAGGGCCGGTCGGATAGCCTACTCACCGCAAATCACCCTGAATAAGAGACCCATTAAAAAAATAAACCCAGAAAAAGTCTATTGGGAAATTTGGTCCATTCTTTTCAATATTCTGCTGAAATATAGACCAGTATGAATTAAAACAGTATAGTCTAAAATAAGCTGTGTGACACAGTTTGCAAAAAGACTGCTATTCACTCACCCAATAGTTCACTGCATTTTGACAATTCACACAGAGCTCTGTTGAGCAACACCACACAATACAGAGCATTACTAAGAAATCAGACGTCAGAGAAACCGTCATGAACGCTTACAAACACACAAAAGATTCGACTGCATACACAGAGGTTCAGAGGGAGGCTGAACAGTGTGTGTGTGTGGGGGCGGAAGAATTCAGAATGGTGAATAAAAAGACTAATTGTCTGACGTCACCTGATAATTCATCCATCCATCTAAAAAAAAAAACTGAACACAATGAAAGCAACTAACTAATTAACATCAACAACTGACAAGTTGATTATGTTGTGGTGCTTTGTATTCAATCATCCTTTTAATTGACATTAATCTCCACTGCTACAACCATACACATTTAGACAAAGTAGAGCTGCACAATTATGGATAAATTAAAGGAACACGCCGACTTTTTGGGACTTTAGCTTATTCACTGTATCCCCCAGAGTTAGATAAGTCCATACATACCATTTTTATCTCCGTGCGTGCCGTAACTCTGTCTGACGCACCCACCACTAGCCTAGCTTAGCACAAAGACTGGAGGTAAACGGCTCCATCTAACCTACTGCTCAATAAATGACAAAATAACGCCAACATTTTCCTATATATATGTTGTGATGTGTATAGTTACATTGTGTACTGTGTAATATCATTGCGCCGCTGCACCCATGGTACGGCAGCAAAGTTCCTGGATTATTACGCAGGAATGAGAGTATAGTCCCCAGCCATATGAGTCTAGAAAATTGCAACTTTTCATTTTCCGTCGGTCTTAGTACACGATGTAACTATACACATCACAACATATAAATATGAAAATGTTGGCGTTATTTTGTCATTTATTGAGCAGTAGGCTAGATGGAGCCTCCAGTCTTTGTGCTAAGCTAGGCTAGCGGTGGGTGCGTCAGACAGAGTTATGGCACGCACGGAGATAAAAATGGTATGTATGGACTTATCTAACTCTGGGGGATACAGTGAATAAGCTAAAGTCCCAAAAAGTTGGCGTGTTCCTTTAAGAATAGTGATTTTTTTTGTTTGTTTGTTTAAAATGGAGATCACGATAATTCTCCCACAATTCTGAACAGATAACATACATAATTTACTATAGGTTCTGACAAAATGTCTATTTAAATGATTCAATGACTTCATTACTGGATGAACCTTTCTGAAAGAATCCCTTTAATGAGTGTTGTTATTTGAAGCGTCAAGTTACTTTCAAAGGGTGATTTGCTCTATTTTGATCGCTGCCATAGACATCAGTGTTTATATCTGAACTATAAGTGTAGTTTTATCCCAGTACTTCTGTGATAATATGAATATTTTTAACACGGAAATAACGATACTGTGTGGTTGAAAATATCTTAGGTTTCATACCTTTCTCTGGGTCAGTAGACATGGTCGAATAGTTGACATTTAGGAATGAGATTGTGTGGGTGTTTAAATTGAAATTGCGATTATTATTATTTTTAATGATTAATCGTGCAGCTCTGAGCTCTAAGACAAAAGTCTTGAGAGTTATGTTTTTAGGACAGTGTAGCAAGTGGAAAAAATTCTATAAAAATAAATAACCAGAGACCCCAGCATTCTGTTCCATCTAGGGTATTAGTACATAAAAACGCACATCTTACATAAAATCTCCCTAAGAAATGTGTCCAATAGGTATATCAGTTGAACCTAAAAACAACCTAAATATACAGTGCTTCCTTAAAGTGTAGTCAATAATTGTATCCCTTAAATCTCATCTTTGATCACCAAAATGCCATATTTAAAAAATTTTCCTGTGAGAAAAAATTATTCATGCATTAAAACAGCTTGAATGTAACTCTACACATTTGCTTCAATTAGTATACATGGAATCACACAAGCTCGGACTTCCTGATCCACTCGGTCAACACAATGGCAAGTGGAAATACTGGTTTAATTCAGCAATATATGTCTGAACCAGAAACTGATTCAGAAGTAAAAGAGTGAATTATATAGGCTCGTCTACAAGTTGATGTATCAGAATGGTAATGAATTTTATGTATCGCTCTCTACAATGTTACAATGACACATACACTCACCTAAAGGATTATTAGGAACACCTGTTCAATTTCTCATTAATGCAATTATCTAATCAACCAATCACATGGCAGTTGCTTCAATGCATTTAGGGGTGTGGTCCTGGTCAAGACAATCTCCTGAACTCCAAACTAAATGTCAGAATGGGAAAGAAAGGTGATTTAAGCAATTTTGAGCGTGCCATGGTTGTTGGTGCCAGACGGGCCGGTCTGAGTATTTCACAATCTGCTCAGTTACTGGGATTTTCACGCACAAACATTTCTAGAGTTTACAAAGAATTGTGTGAAAAGGGAAAAACATCCAGTATGCGGCAGTCCTGTGGGCGAAAATGCCTTGTTGATGCTAGAGGTCAGAGGAGAATGGGCCGACTGATTCAAGCTGATAGAAGAGCAACTTTGACTGAAATAACCACTCGTTACAACCGAGGTATGCAGCAAAGCATTTGTGAAGCCACAACACGCACAACCTTGAGGCGGATGGGCTACAACAGCAGAAGACCCCACCGGGTACCACTCATCTCCACTACAAATAGGAAAAAGAGGCTACAATTTGCACGAGCTCACCAAAATTGGACAGTTGAAGACTGGAAAAATGTTGCCTGGTCTGATGAGTCTCGATTTCTGTTGAGACATTCAGATGGTAGAGTCAGAATTTGGCGTAAACAGAATGAGAACATGGATCCATCATGCCTTGTTACCACTGTGCAGGCTGGTGGTGGTGGTGGTGTAATGGTGTGGGGGATGTTTTCTTGGCACACTTTAGGCCCCTTAGTGCCAATTGAGCATCGTTTAAATGCCACGGCCTACCTGAGCATTGTTTCTGACCATGTCCATCCCTTTATGACCACCATGTACCCATCCTCTGATGGCTACTTCCAGCAGGATAATGCACCATGTCACAAAGCTCGAATCATTTCAAATTGGTTTCTTGAACATGACAATCAGTTCACTGTACTAAAATGGCCCCCACAGTCACCAGATCTCAACCCAATAGAGCATCTTTGGGATGTGGTGGAACAGGAGCTTCGTGCCCTGGATGTGCATCCCACAAATCTCCATCAACTGCAAGATGCTATCCTATCAATATGGGCCAACATTTCTAAAGAATGCTTTCAGCACCTTGTTGAATCAATGCCACGTAGAATTAAGGCAGTTCTGAAGGCGAAAGGGGGTCAAACACAGTATTAGTATGGTGTTCCTAATAATCCTGGTGGTCATAAAGGGATGGACATGGTCAGAAACAATGCTCAGGTAGGCCGTGGCATTTAAACGATGCCCAATTGGCACTAAGGGGCATAAAGTGTGCCAAGAAAACATCCCCCACACCATTACACCACCACCACCAGCCTGCACAGTGGTAACAAGGCATGATGGATCCATGTTCTCATTCTGTTTACGCCAAATTCTGACTCTACCATCTGAATGTCTCAACAGAAATCGAGACTCATCAGACCAGGCAACATTTTTCCAGTCTTCAACTGTCCAATTTTGGTGAGCTCGTGCAAATTGTAGCCTCTTTTTCCTATTTGTAGTGGAGATGAGTGGTATCCGGTGGGGTCTTCTGCTGTTGTAGCCCATCTGCCTCAAGGTTGTACGTGTTGTGGCTTCACAAATGCTTTGCTGCATACCTCGGTTGTAACGAGCGGTTATTTCAGTCAAAGTTGCTCTTCTATCAGCTTGAATCAGTCGGCCCATTCTTCTCTGACCTCTAGCATCAACAAGGCATTTTCGCCCACAGGACTGCCGCATACTGGATGTTTTTCCCTTTTCACACCATTCTTTGTAAACTCTAGAAATGGTTGTGCGTGAAAATCCCAGTAACTGAGCAGATTGTGAAATACTCAGACCGGCCCGTCTGGCACCAACAACCATGCCACGCTCAAAATTGCTTAAATCACCTTTCTTTCCCATTCTGACATTCAGTTTGGAGTTCAGGAGATTGTCTTGACCAGGACCACACCCCTAAATGCATTGAAGCAACTGCCATGTGATTGGTTGATTAGATAATTGCATTAATGAGAAATTGAACAGGTGTTCCTAATAATCCTTTAGGTGAGTGTACATCATATATACATAATTCACCGCTATACTGCTAAAAGTATTTGTCACGTTAAAACCGTTTTTGAGACTGTCTTTGGTTCACCGAGGTTTTAATGGAGAAAATATGGTTTGTCTTCAATCAAATTAAAAACACCACATTGATATATAAACACCACAGGGGGTCTTTAAGACCTTAATGAAATTTTAATAACAGTCACAAATAGTAATATAGTGAGAAAGCATATTTACCAACAGAAAAAATACCTGCTGATTTGAACGTTCAATCGGGTGAAAACAAAGCCCAACCAACTGCAACAGATGCTGACAAAATCCGACAAAACCCAACAAACGTGTCACCAAGGTTAGGTCGCATTTATTTCTATACCGCAAAAACAGTAATATTGTGAAATATTACAATTTAAAATAACTTTTTTATTTTAATATATTTTATTCCTGTGATGAAAAAAGGCTGAATTTTCAGCATCATTACTCCAGTCTTCAGTGTCACATGATCCTTCAGAAATCATTCTAATATTGGTGATCAAGACACATTTCTTATTATTATCAATGTTGAAAACAGTTATACTGCTCAATATTTTTGTGAAAACGATGATAATTTTTTTCCAGGATTCTTTGATTTATATAAAGTTCAAAAGAACAGCACTTATTTGAAATCAAAATATTTTCTAACAAAGCAAAAGTTTGATCAATTTAATGCACCCTTGCTGATTAAAAGTGTTAAAAAATAAATAAATAAATACTGACACAAATTTTTTAATGGTAGTGTATATATTTGAATATATGACAAAAATCAAATAATATCACAACATATTAAATATAAGCTTAGTTGGCTTTGGATGCTGAACCCATTAATCTAAATCCAAAGACAAATGAGTATTCTTGTCTTGTTTTTTGACTTTTCATTCATCGTAGAGAGTGCATGAGGCACATCACAGTCTGATTTGAATGACTACCATGTTCAAAAGCTCATTACACAAACTCTTCATGGAACTGGAAGTCACACACCATCTGAAACACACCTTGATTACACTAGATTACACATTGATTACATGCCACTTTGCTCAACTGTTTTTGAACCTGTAATGTCTAAAGCGATTTAAAATCACCAATCTTCTGCTCAAATTATGGAAGAGAAAGAGGATT
Source organism: Rhinogobio ventralis (assembly GCA_039654625.1). NCBI lineage: Eukaryota > Metazoa > Chordata > Actinopteri > Cypriniformes > Gobionidae > Rhinogobio > Rhinogobio ventralis. The sequence goes on along the minus strand of CM077196.1, from coordinate 33,046,662 downwards.
TCCCAACACTGAAGCCATGAAAATGTACCCCAACCATAAATGTTTAGACCCTCAACAGTCTGCTAAAATCCTAAAAGGGAGTTTTTGAATGCCTCTGAGCGGACAGGATCACGAAAGAGGGTACAGCTCATCAGTGTAGCGTAACCACGGCAACATCTGTTTTCAACTCATCAAAATATTTTCAGATTTTCACACTCCTACATTCCACACTCACCTCCTGGCCCAGAGGGGTTGCGCTCATATTGTTAAGGGCTGAAGGAACCTGGTGTGGCTGTGGGTGGTGCAGAGGTTCGGATCTATTCATTACTAGGACTCACCATGCCCTTCATATAGAACGCAAAACAGACCAGAATTCTGCATTCCATTCTGACAAACCACGTCGTAAAGATGAGGGTGTGAACGTGGACGTGTAGGTGAGGCACAAGGCAACCAAAGAAGCGGAACAAGTTTTACGCACAGACACAATTGGAAAAACTACAGATGTCCAGTGCAAAAATGTAAACTAAATGTTTTAGTTACCTTTTATTGACCTACTTTGAAAACAGAAAGTACTCAGAGTATCTATGCATCTATAAAGTACAATTACCTTGCATTTACTACAAACAATGTGTAACTCAGCTTCCCTGAAAGAGTGGGTCAAAGTCCAATGTCAGATTGAGCCAATCAAAACAAACCACGAGCAAACAGCCAAAAATAGACAAAACTATACATACTGTAAAATAAGAGCAAATGCAATTGAATAAAACTACCAAAATATAACCGTTATGCAATTTTTAATAACTTTTTAATGCATCTGTGGTCACCTATAGTGCAAATATATCGGCCAAATAAACAGAAAAGTAATCCTAATCTAATCCTATGCACATTGTCTTGAATCTGTATTGTATAATCAAGTCAAAGGTGATGTATTTAAGAGATTGCACCTTATTCATCAAAATATTTGGCTGGCACGATCAACCCTGTGCTATTCAAGCCCAGAGAAAGCACTCAGAACTGAATCGCAGGTTTGAAAGTTATATTCAGAAAATATTTTGAGAGTGAATTTAGGTCAGTCTGTGATCTGCATAAACCTAAAACAGTGCAAACAGTGTGTGAAAATAACAATGTTATCAGGGGGGAACAACCAAATCGTAGCAAATTCCCTCCACTATGTTTTCTTAATATCCAAGACTTAGGTTTGCATCCAAAACACAGGAGCACCGACCAAGAGTCATGGCTAAATATGAAATTCAATTAATCTGATTTGCATAAAAATAAATCCAGAGATTTCAAAATCTACACAGACACATCAGTGTATCAATCCCTGGACCTATTGTTTAGCAAATTCTAAAATCACATTTTTAAGGAACACTTATTTTTTTCTTCAACAACAGATGGTGGTCCTCACCAGATCCATAATCAGTAAAGAGGACATTGTTTCCTGGAAATAACTGGAGTCAACTCACTAGTAAACGTGACTAAGTCAGATTGTTCTCGTATCCTTGAGCATGGTCATATCCACTATCAGCTGACCCCTCTCACATCCTAAAGAGCAAACACAGCTTTTTAAGCTCCTTTAATTGTTGGTTTAAAAAAACACATTAAGTCCATACTCTTCTAAATGCATGTAAAAAAAGAGTCACTACCTGAGATTCTCAGGATTCAGAAGCACCACAATAAAGTGCAACCAAAATTATTTTTGTTGCGGTTCATCTAGCCCAATTAATGTTACATAATTGAACCTGACCTAGCAATACTAACCTACAATGTGTTCATTGTTACACCCATTTGAGCTCATAACATAATAATGCTACAATGGCATCATCTTCCATTCACACAAATCAAGACAAATGAGCTACATCCTGCATCAGCCAAGCGAAAAATATCAATCTTGGTGCATGAGTGATATACCAGCCTATGTCCTGGGACAGCTGAAGTCGTGACTTCATTTGATGAGTTAATCATGAGAAGAAGAAAAAAACTGGATTTGATTACTTGGAGTCCTCGGTCAACCCACTTGACAAGAGGTGAAAACGCTGAGCAGCAGACAGCCTTGACTTGACCTCTGTGAAATACAGTTATTGTCTCATAACCAAATTTTAGACAGACACAGATAGATAGATACTAATAATATCATTAAAAATAAAAATAACTCTTCTACCAAAGTACAGAATGTTCTCTGATAAAATACTTAAGTTGAAGTTTTGACTGAGAATAAATTCAGCATATTTTGCTTATAATCATCATCTAGAACTTATGTCGAAACCAAAGAACCGAATATACATTAATCACTAGTTCAGACATCTCCATCGGACATTGCTCATTTATTCTGATCACTGTAAAATGTCATCATAACCTTGCGGTATGGCTGTAAAAGAAATAGCTCGCGACACTCTCTTTTCATACATCGTTGCGCAATAAAAGAAGATCATGATGAATATGATATAATCGCTTCTCCTCCAGCTCAGGAGAACATCTTCTCCTGCGCTATACTGGAGTTCAAACCGATCAACCTTCAACTGACTGTACAAAACGCACAGATATTATACTGGGAGACTGGTGGTCATGAAAATATCAAACTCATCCCGTCAGGCGATTCCCACGGGCAAAGAAATGGCGATAGTTTGAAGGAACTCGGACTAAATCAGACAAACTCCTGATGTTTGTTTAAGGCTGTTCAGTATGCGAATTCGCCAATGTGCAAAAGGTGTAAAGCTTTCTAAATGCAATACAAAATCCATCCGCTGTCAACATAATGTGTTTCCCTGCGGGTAAGACCGTTGCCTGTCGGTGGGTGTCAAACCCAGGAGGGAAAAGACAGAACATAAACCATCACTATCAGATAATGTAAATGTTTCTTTCTACTTTACCTGATACTTGTTGTCGTTCCGCGCGCCGTCACAGCCCGTCTTATTTCAACGCCTGTTTTCCTCTTTATCACTTTTGCGAAGCTATTTTCGTCCCCTGTTCATGCAAAGTAAAATTTTTCCTGTCTCAACTCTCTTTCCTCCATATTTGCAGCTTCTCCACCAACAACAACATTAATGACGTGCTCTCGACGGTCACGTGACCACGGCTGTGGGTTCTAAAAATAGCGCGCGCGACACGACACATTACAACCAGCAAAGCGGGTCTAGCGGGTCTCAAAGATGCCGATGTGAAGACCGCTGTTAATTATGACGATGTGTTCCGAGTGTCTGAGTTTGCTACAAAAGATGGGCTAATTTTACCAGGAGTCTTCTATGATTTATATATGTATAGCCTATATTTAAACAGGAACTAAACTGGTTTTAGAGAGGAGGGCGCTCCCTTTTGGTAGGTTATGGAGTATGTGATGCGTGGGGAGAATGTGGTGGGCGAGCGAGGATAATACACACTTATAACATATTTCTTTAAGGTGCTATATGGTAGGGTTTTTAAATTTGATCATTCAAATATGATCATCCTGGTGCGAGGGCCCTCCATCCTAAAATCTAAAAAAAAAACACCAATATATTTTCGTGTATAAAGACCAAATTTACACATTGAAAATTATTATTATAAAATGTGCAGGCCTACAATAGTATTTGGAACATATTTAGTTTGTATTGTGTTGCATTATTATTTTTTTTCTACTTATGCTGTACTGTAGTGTAGATTTATTATTTATTAGGGGCCCCGAAGGGAAAAACAAACATTGTATCTGTTAGTTTCCTATATTATTATTATTCTTCCTTCCCAATGGGTGTCTATGGCAGCCCTATGAACCATAAATTGGAAAATGATGAAATTTGGCACAACTGTAAAGATGTCTCTAGGACCAACTCCATAGCGCACGATCGACAGCATGTCCTGAACGTACCTGAGAAGTTTCAAAACAGCGCCACCTAGTTTTCCAAATATATAAGATTTTTTGCAAAAACGTTTATAACTTTTGAAAATTTTGTGTAATTTATGTCATTTTGTTCCCTGGCTTATGCAGATTCCGACGATATCTCATTTGTCATTTTCTAAACATGTGAGTGTCCGCCATATTGAAGAAAATGAAAAACAGTTTTTTCGCTACTCCTTCAAATTTTGTCCAATTTTGTCCAAAATCGACTCAGATGATCTTTGGACTGAGCAGAAATTTTCGCTACTGTTCCTGAGAAATTCGTCTCTGAAGTTGACCCTGCATGTGTTTGTGTCTTTATGCTAGTTAGCTTAGCATGCTAATTGGTTAATTGTAAAATTTGCTTCTGTTCCACACATTAAGTCTTTCTGAGAATGATCTAAAATGAACTTTTTAAATATTATATGCTGTGCATTTATATAAAAATGCTTCATTTTGAGTTGATTCTCACTAGAACTATGGAACTTTGGCAGCAGTGTGAAAACATGTCTGCCCAGTGGCACATCAAGATGAGTGACAGCCATCTGGCCCAAAGGTGTAGGTTTTAAAGTCCCGTGTGGGACAGCATTATAAAATTGTTTGTAATGTGTCATTTAGTGGCAAAAGCAGCGGTTCTGCCTTCAAAAACTGAAGTGTTTCTAAAATTAAACAAACCATTGTATGAGTGACATGCTGTTTAAAGCAACAGGCTAAAGCTTTGAAGATTGTTTGATCAAATTCAATGTGTAGCAAGTTAAGTTGAAGTTAATTTAAGTTGTTTAAGCATGTGAATTGGGCAATGTTCAAAAGTTTCCTAATAAAATCCAAAGTCCAAAAATGCCAAAAATAGCCATACTGGGCTTGGCCCTGCAATTGCAGCTATATTTTATAAGTATTCTTATTATTATTTTAAATATTTATTTTAATCAACGTTTTATTTATTTGATTCAATTTATTTATTTAATTATTTCTCTTTAATCTTATTTTTTTATTATTACACTATTTTTCTATAACTTATTTTTCAGTTTGAAAACCCCTAATTTATGCCGATTTAACCCGTTTTGAATAACTTATGCCAGCCTTAGTCACTTAAAGGTAATCTGTAATTCTTTGCTAATTGAAATTAAACTCTCTTGACTCTTCCATATTCCACCATTTCTTTATAGAGAAAATATTTCTGTAATTTTTGAGAAATTTACAAACCACAAACCAACATTTGACCCTATAGCAACAGCCCCAGCTGAGTCATATAGCTTAAGGATATACAGTGCATCGGGAAAGTATTCACAGCTTCACTTTTTCCACATTTTCTTATGTTACAGCCTTATTCCAAAATGGATTAAATTCATTATTTTCCCTCACAATTCTGCAGACAATACCCCATAATGACAAAATGAAAGAAGTTGAAGTTTGAAATCTTTGCAAATGTATTAAAAATTAAAAACAGAGAAAAAAAATAAAAATTCACATTCACCGTCAGGTGCCTTTTGGCAAACTCCAGGCAAGCTGTCATGTGCCTTTTACTGAGGAGTGGCTTTCGTCTGGCCACTTTACTATAGGCCTGATTGGTGGAGTGCTGCAGAGATGGTTGTTCTTCTGGAAGGTTCTCCTCTCTCCACAGAGAAACACTGAAGCTCTGTCAGAGTGGTCCTTCTCCCCCGATCGCTCAGTTTGGCCGGGCGGCCAGCTCTAGGATGAGTCCTGGTGGTTCCAAACTTCTTCCATTTATGGATGATGGAGGCCACTGTTCTCATTGGGATCTTCAATGTTGCAGAACTTTTTCTGTACCCTTCCCCAGATCTGTGCCTCGATACAATCCTGTTTTGGAGGTCTACAGACAATTCCTTGGACTTCATGGCTTGGTTTGTGCTCTGACATGCACTGTTAACTGTGGGACCTTATATAGACAGGTGTGTGCCTTTCCCAATCATGTCCAATCAACCAATCAAGTTGTAGAAACATCTCAAGTATGATCAGTGGAAACAGGATGCACCTGAGCTCAATTTTGAGTGTCATGGCAAAGTCTGTGAATACTTATGTACATGACGCAATTTTTCGCCATTTTTATCTACATACACAGAGGGTCCCCTGACAGTGAAGTCACCATTTTGCGCCGCCATGTTTCTACAGTAGCCCTAAACAGACAAATGCTCTACAGAGCGCTAGCAGGGCCGGATTAACATACGGGCTAGGTGGGGCTGAAGTCCCAGGGCCCGAGCATGGAGGGGGCCCCTGATTGGCCGAGGAAATGATTGACAGCTCGCCAAACCCCACCAGGTCCCCACATATTAAGCGCTGTTATTTACTGTCGCAGTATGAGTGCTGACAAACTCGTTTGACGCTTTCGCCGTGATAATGAGCGCCAGGCAGTCGCAAATTCGCATTTGAATTTGAGTACAAATGCAACATCATGTGTACAGTAAAGGCTCTGTGGTGAAACTAGCTGAACCAGACTAAATAGCTCCGACCATGTAAACTGAAGTGTTGAGGTAAACTATAGGCTGCCTACACGACTGTAATCATGGCCGTAGCCAGATATGAGGTCACCGAGGTCCGGACCTCTGTATTTTTCAGAGGTGTATATAATAAATGTTGTGAAATAATTGACTAACAGAGTATTAACACTACTTTAGTGCTCCAAGGATATCTTCTCATCTGAGCTGCCTGCCTGCGGTCTGTCACTGCTCACCAATGTCAAAATATTTGAGATGACCAATCAAATTAAAGTAGGCGGGCTTTATGTTCACAGAAGCTGCTGATTGCGAATTTGCATTTCGCACCGCGCAACGCTTCAGTAAATGGTGCAAGATGTAAGTAGCTAAACTAAACATTTTATATTTGACAGCTGTTTTAGGATAGATATGTTAAACAACAGGCAAAAATAATCAGGCAAACTAATACAATTTTGTCTAATTTCGCCATTTTGAATTAAAAAAGGACATTAACGAAGCCGATTTCATCAGCTTAGGCATAAGATAATGAATGTGTGTGTGTACATATTATGAATGAATTTATTAAACTTATTTACCTAGCGTTCGTAGCCTTCAGTGAATTAACTTGTCTAAGAAAATGCTTAATAAAATATAGGCTAAATATCAGTTGACCCTATGTTTGCTTTCTTCACTGACACAGACAAAAATGAAAAGACTATCAGCCAGAGCTCAGGTTTAGGAAGGGAAGAGACAGGGCAAGAAAAGGAAACTGAGAAAAAAAAAAGAGTGATGGAAATGAGGAAAGTGATAGAAATGAGAGAGTGATAAAACGAGGAGAGAGCAGGTATGACAGATAATCTACTGCAGTGTTTCCCAACCACGTTCCTGGAGGCCCCCCAACACTGCACATTTTGCATGTCACCTTTATCTGACACGGCCATTTAGTCTTAGAGTCTCTACTAATAAGATGATCATTTGAATCAGGTGTGTTTGATTAGGGAGACATGCAAAATGTGCAGTGTTGGGGAGCCTCCAGGATCTTGGTTGGGAAACATTGATCTACTGCCCACTAACAAGGTTTAGAAAGCTATTTATTATTCATTTTTTAGCCTTCAAACATCTTAAAATGCAAATACGTATGTAGATGAGAGAAATCTAAATTTACTTAATAGCCCCCTAGCCCCCCTTTTCTTTCAAACCCCCCTAAATAGCTCAAATTTGGGACCTCGCTGGTTTTAAAACTTCTTAAGGCAGTTGTATATGCTCAAAAGTTGTTTCTGTTTCTGGAAACCTGTTTGCTTTGACCTCATATCTGGAATTAATGCATTTATGCTGTTAATGTGGTTGCAGCCTGGAATATTTATATATAGGCCTACTTAATATTAAAATTGAATTTTTTAATTATTTCTGTGGTAGAAAACGTTGTGGCACCAAGATCGGCTCCTATGGGGGTCCTTGGGTTTGTTATAGCCCCAGGGCCCTACGTGTTCTTAATCCGGGGCTTAGTGCTAGCTACTCTCTGCTGTCTCAGATGACGACATCTTTGTCCAGTGTCAGCCACCGTAGCTTCTCTATCTGCTTCGAAAGGAAGGGGTGTGATCGGCGGGTGGTTGCAATTTGCAACCTCACCGCTAGATGCCGTTAAAATTTACATAGTGCACCTTTAAAGCGAGTAGCCCTCTTATCTGTACTCAACCAATGCTTTCTGGATAGAGAGTTCTGGGAATTTTTGTGTAGTTTTGCTTCCTGCTAGGGTTTGACATCTTGACCCCACACCCACCTGTTTTGTGCTTAAATTATATTCATTCAAATGCTGCAACACTCTCAAATGAGTTTTTGCATTGGTAATGCTTTTGACATTTCGAATTAGCGTTTCAGGAGGTGGAATGACGGCTTTTTGTTTGTGGGTGGATCATCTTGACAGTTGATTTCAAGTGGTTCGGTATTCTGTCCTCCAGTGCACAATTACCCTACATATCACTTAGATCACGTCTTATCGTGGTGGTCTCATAAATACAGTCTCTCTCTCTCTCTCTCTCTCTCTCTCTCTCTCTCATATGCACATGCACACACACACACAGTCCATGATTACTCTGCTCTGCACACTCACCAGGTTGCCATGGATGCATCTGACTGCCTGCTTGCATGGCTCATTGTAGCCCACAGGTCACTACAGAGCCATGTCTTAAATATAAATACGCTTGTGTACATCTGCATATATTGACTATACGCTATACACATAAACACAGTCATTGCCTTTAGACTTCAGACAAGGCAAAAGAGTGAAGAAGTGCATCAGAGCAGACTGGAATTCCAAGCAAAGGGGGAAACAGATTGCACTTTTTCTCTCTCTCTCTCTGTCTCCCTTCCCAGCGAGCAGCAGATAGTTCGCACTTTTACGTCAAAGGCTCATTCATGTGAAGGTGGTGTGGAGCAATCGATGTTCACATGTTGACAGATAAGAAAAGCAGCTAAAAATAAACCATCCGCAGCAAAAACCATCCACCACCTCACAGTCGCAAGGACAAACACATGAATTTTTGTTCTCTTCCTGGTACAACAGAGAGAAAAAAAACAGGATAAGAGGAGGATGAACGCAGAACAAAGATTGAGGAAATGTCACAGAAACCAGCCCCCTCTGTTTAGCAGTAACACATACAACAACACTGCATGAGTGTAGATGTGTGTGTGTGTGTGTGTGTGTGTGTTTAAAAGTTGCAAGTTATTGCATACATTTAAAAAGCATCTTTGCTCCTATAATTTGATAGCTGAACAGGGGAAGTGGGAGTTGATTGATCTTGGGATGCAGAGACACTTCAAAATCTTAAATTAATTCAGTGTTTCTTGATCCAGCCTGGTGGAGAGTTCATCCAAAAATGAATATTACATAATTTTTTACCAACACGATCACATAAGAATGCGTATCAATAGTACGAGTGTGCAATGTCGTGGAATGTATACGCCAAAATGAGTTTTGGTGTACATATGGTAGGCAGTTTTTCGCGTGCATATAATACGCACTTTATGGCGTGTATATGACACGCTCTTTGGTAGGATGAGGGTGGGGGGATGGGGGTTCGTGCGTATAATACGTCATAAAGTGAGTATCATATGCACGCGAAAACTCATTTTGGCGTATACATTCCACGACATTGCACACTCGTACTATTGATATGCATTTTTGACCCTCATCTTCTTCCAACCCGGTGTGACTTTCTTTCTTCTATGGAACACAAAAGAAGATATTGTAAAGAATGTTGGTGACCACTGACTGCCGTTGTATGGACAAAAAACACAAAATATCATCTTTTATGTTCCACAGAAGAAAGAAAGTCTTCCTTTAACAACTTCAGGGCAAATAATGACAGCAGTTTGGACGGCACCAATGGGCACAGCGGGGAAAATGTATTTAAAATGGCAATATACAACACCAAAAGGAGATTCTGAAGTGTGTATACGATGGACACTTTATATCCGATGAGGCCACGGGAGAGGATTTGTAAATGGCAGTGAAGAGATGTAACTGTCGCTGGTTATCATATGATAATGACAGCAAGGCGAATGTAGTGAGATTACATTCATACTAAACACACTCATACTATACTTTTTTTTAGCGCTTTATTCAAACTAAGTACCTCAAGATAATATGCGATTTTGGACGCAGCCATAGTATTTTTGCAAAATGCAAATAAAAATACTGGTTTACACTTTATTTTAAGGTGTCCTTGTTACAGTGTAATTATACATTTATACATTAACTATATGTAGGCCTACTTACTATAGGGTTAGGGTTAGGGTTAGTTGCATGTAATTATGCATAATTTATAGTTATCATTAACTGCATGTAATGTGTAACAAGGACATTCTAAATTAAAGTGTTGAATAAAGCATTAAATGTAGCTTTAAAATGCTTAACATTTTTGATGTGCCAAATCGAATCTTTAGGAGAGTGCAGAGATCCAGCATCACATCTTTATGGAGAAGCATCTCCAGTCCTAACAGTTATGACTCACCATTAGCCGATGAAATAAAAGCATGAAAACCTCCACGGTTATAGTCCTCCCAGAAGCATCTGTGACGTTATTTCTCACAAAGATTATGATCATCCATTGTTTAGCAGCTTTTCTCACTATAATGAAAACACACTTATTGCACTCTTTTTACACAAACAAATTTCCAGACATTTCCTCTTCTCCCATAATATGCTATATATTTTACTTACATAACCTACATAAAAATATTTACATGCACCCAGCCCCAAACAAGCTATAGAGCCTTTAAAGTTTGCATGCTATTTTTCTTGTCTTGGACACAAAAGCATCCAGAGAAAGAGGTAATTAGGGAGTCAAAACAGGCATAATTGTAATAGGCCCTCTATTATATAGGCTATATCATATCAACATGAACTACTTATATTGTCCTATTATTCATATTACTAAAGGAATTAAAATAAGGAAGTAATTATTTGGAATCCAGTTGTGTCTGTTTTCAAATGTGCTCTTTTGCATTTTATTTTTAGCTGTTTTCCTGCCTTCCGTCTCTCCGTTGTGTTCTTGGCTGGTGTTGGAGGCCGACGGGCAGCAGCAGTGCAGAGAGCCGGCTGTTGTCATGGCAACATGACACGTCGCCATACTGCAGGTTACCAGTTAGCAGGTTAGCATGCTCTGGCAACAAATCAAAACACTGCAATTTTTCAATTTAAGGTCCCAAGCACTAATCACTCTTTCTAGCTCTCCAACACGCATATTCCAGCGTAACTGGACTGGAGTTTTAACATTTTTTTTTTTCCCTGTAATAGATTTTGTAACTATATTTTATAACAAAAGGGGGATGTCTTAAAGCAGGGGTGTCCAATCCTGCTCCCGGTGGGCCATTGTCCTGCAGAATTTAGCTCCAACCCCAATTAAGCGTACTAGAAACTTCCAGGCAGGTGTGAGGAAAGTTGGAGCTAATCTCTGCAGGACAGTGGCCCTCCCGGACTGACTTTGGACATCCCTGTCTTAAAGGGACTCTATAAACACACATGGCTCAACACTAAGGAGTTTACTGGTTACTTGCCCTGCCAAAATTTTCACTGTCCCCACCACAAAAATGAATAAAAATAACAAAAAAAAAAGGTAAAAATAGTATTTGAATAAATAATGTTAAATAAAGACAAGTAAACAGTCAGCAATAAAATAAGAATGAATGAACAAATTACAAGCAATAGCCCAAGTATATAACCTACTATGGAAGGTTGTTTCTGCCACTGAATAAAAAAATAAAAAGGTGTGAATTTTTATCTCACAATTGCATGATATTAACTTGTAATTCTGAAAAAAAAGTATGTTTTTTGGAAACGGAATTGGACTTTAAAACTCGCAATTGCAAGTTTATTTCTAATAATTCTGAGAAAAGAATTCAGAATCGTGAGATAATTAAACTCGCAATTGCGAGAACAAATGTCAGAATTGAGTTTATATCTCGCAATTCTGATATTATATCTCAATTGCGAGTTTATAAAAAAGTCAGAATTGTGAGATAAAAAGTCGCAATTATCTTCTATATTTTTTTATTCTCCCAGCTGTTTACGTTCATTAAGACGTTAAAAAACTCAGTTAAGGCTGTGCTTACTAGGATACTGCTAAAACAGGCATTATGATGTAATTTTGTGTGTATTCGTACATTTAAAAGAACACAACGACTTTTTGGGACTTTAGCTTATTCACCGTATCCCCCAGAGTTAGATAAATCCATACATACCATTTTTATCTATGTGCGTGCCATAACTCTGTCTGACGCACCCACCGCTAGCCTAGCTTAGCACAAAGACTGGAGGTAAACGGCTCCATCTAGCCTACTGCTCAATAAGTGACAAAATAACTGCAACATTTTCCTATATACACTCACCTAAAAGATTATTAGGAACACCTGTTCAATTTTTCATTAATGCAATTATCTAATCAACCAATCACATGGCAGTTGCTTCAATGCATTTAGGGGTGTGGTCCTGGTCAAGACAATCTCCTGAACTCCAAACTGAATGTCAGAATGGGAAAGAAAGGTGATTTAAGCAATTTTGAGCGTGGCATGGTTGTTGGTGCCAGACGGGCCGGTCTGAGTATTTCACAATCTGCTCAGTTACTGGGATTTTCACGCACAACCATTTCTAGAGTTTACAAAGAATGGTGTGAAAAGGGAAAAACATCCAGTATGCGGCAGTCCTGTGGGCGAAAATGCCTTGTTGATGCTAGAGGTCAGAGGAGAATGGGCCGACTGATTCAAGCTGATAGAAGAGCAACTTTGAATGAAATAACCACTCATTACAACCGAGGTATGCAGCAAAGCATTTGTGAAGCCACAACACGCACAACCTTGAGGCGGATGGGCTACAACAGCAGAAGACCCCACCGGGTACCACTCATCTCCACTACAAATAGGAAAAAGAGGCTACAATTTGCACGAGCTCACCATAATTGGACAGTTGAAGACTGGAAAAATGTTGCCTGGTCTGAGGAGTCTCGATTTCTGTTGAGACATTCAGATGGTAGAGTCAGAATTTGGCGTAAACAGAATGAGAACATGGATCCATCATGCCTTGTTACCACTGTGCAGGCTGGTGGTGGTGGTGTAATGGTGTGGGGGATGTTTTCTTGGCACACTTTAGGCCCCTTAGTGCCAATTGGGCATCGTTTAAATGCCGCGGCCTACCTGAGCATTGTTTCTGACCATGTCCATCCCTTTATGACCACCATGTACCCATCCTCTGATGGCTACTTCCAGCAGGATAATGCACCATGTCACAAAGCTCGAATCATTTCAAATTGGTTTCTTGAACATGACAATGAGTTCACTGTACTAAAATGGCCCACCAGAATGGTCACCAGATCTCAACCCAATAGAGCATCTTTGGGATGTGGTGGAACGGGAGCTTCGTGCCCTGGATGTGCATCCCACAAATCTCCATCAACTGCAAGATGCTATCCTATCAATATGGGCCAACATTTCTAAAGAATGCTTTCAGCACCTTGTTGAATCAATGCCACGTAGAATTAAGGCAGTTCTGAAGGCGAAAGGGGGTCAAACACAGTATTAGTATGGTGTTCCTAATAATCCTTTAGGTGAGTGTATATGTTGTGATGTGAATAGTTACATTGTGTACTAAGACCGACGGAAAATTAAAAGTTGCAATTTTCTAGACTGATATGGCTAGGGACTTTACTCTCATTCCTGCTTAATAATCCAGGAACTTTCCTGCTGTACCATGGGTGCAGCGGCGCAATGATATTATGCAGCGCCTGAAAATAGGCTAACTTCCGTCAACATAACCAACGTGACAACCTGCTTGCACAGAGAGCATGCTGGGGACTATTTTCAGGCGCTGCGTAATATCATTGCGCAACTGCACCCATGGTACGGCAGCAAAGTTCCTGGATTATTACGCAGGAATGAGAATATAGTCCCCAGCCATATCAGTCTAGAAAATTGCAACTTTTAATTTTACCTCCAGTCTTTGTGCTAAGCTAGGCTAGCGGTGGGTGCGTCAGACAGAGTTATGGCACGCACGGAGATAAAAATGGTATGTATGGACTTATCTAACTCTAAAATCGGCGTGTTCCTTTAAGCCGGTAAGATGCAAAAGAGAACTCAGTACGCTAATGGCACGCTGAGACAGCTCTCTGTGTGCTCACTTTGTGTGTAGACTATGCGCACAGAAAACAGTGCGCGGGTACCCGATTTTTGATACTAAGCGATCCCCCTCAAAATATGGAGCTGACTTGAACATCGCACCATGCAATTTTGCAGTGGTTGGTTGTTGTTATTTGGCATGGGGCGGTGGTGGAGTTTTGTAATTGTAAAACAGTGAATCAATTGTGAGTCATTGCTTTGTGAAGTCATACTTGAAATGTCATCTCCCATCACTCACTCCCACCCCCAGCAGAAAGGCAGGAAATGAAAGGACAGGGAAAGCGAGGGGAAGAATGGTGTTATTGACGGAGAGCAGGATTATAGCGCTGAAGATAATGTCAGACTGTGACACATCATGCATACACATTATGTCAGCATAAGCTCTAATATTGTGGCCAATGACGACAGGAGATATTGCAGATGAATTGCAGCGATATCCACAGCTCATTGCATCCCTCTTGTGGTCAGTGTGTGACAGTATAAGGGATGATATTCAAGGTTCAGTTGGTAATAATGATGTGGGCTATGCAAACGAACTCAACAGATAATTCTGTCCGGACAAGGCAAATAGATATACAATTCTGCTCATAAGTTTACATACCACTTGCAGAATATGCAAGATGTTAATAATTTTAACTAAATAACAGGGATCACAAAGAGTCAATGTTATTTCTTTTTATTTAGTACTGTCCTGAATAAACTGTTTCACATAGACAAAATAATAACTACATTTACATAAATGAACCAGTTCAACAGTTTACAGACTCTTGAATCTATGTGTTGTTACCTGGATGATCAACGACTGAGGGCAGTACTAAACAAAAAATATGATCTTTAAACAAAATAAGAAAAAATTACACACCATGATCTTTTTAGTTCATGCAGAAGCTTTGTAGAAAATTACATTTTCCCAACAAGACTTAAGTTATAACAGGCTATGCAAATAAACAAATGTATTTACTTAAAATCTATTGATTTATTTATTTACATGTTATTTAGGAAGTTTTTGACTTCCATCCATCCATTTTCCAAACTGCTTTCCTATGTAAGTGTTTTACTTAAATAAATAAACATATAAATAAATTTAAATGGTAAATGATAAAATTAGGATAATAATAATAATAATAATAGCCTAATAAATGTTTCTTGAGCAGAAATTCAGCATATGATTTCAGAAGGATCATGCAACACTAAAGACTGAAGCAATGATGCTGAAAATTCACAGGAATAAATTACATTTTAATACATTAAAATAGAAATTAAAACAGTTATTTTTCCTATTTCAAATTGTAAAAATATTTATTTTTTTTATTGTATTTTTTTATGTGCCTTGGTGGTGAGCAAAAGGTAGGCTACTTTTTCAAAAACAAAAAAATCTTTTGAATGGCAGTGTACATAAATAAAACTATACAGTATCAAAACAGACATCACTAATAACAAATAAACAATCAATTATTATTAATCAATAGCTTACTAGCCTATTGTTTAGATGTGAGCCTATGCATTCTCTCTGCACGATAAATGACTGGAAATACTGAAATATAATATGGTTTGAGTATGGTTAAGCAATATGATCAAATCAACAGCAATCACTCAAAGAGGCAGGTTACCAAGGCAACGGAAGCATCAGCCCTGCATAATAATCCCTCCCATTTCCCGAGCAGCAGCCAATAGTGATAGCGTGAGGGCGTGGCCAAAATCTGCCCGTCAACTTCCAAGTGCGTCAAGACGAGCTACAGAAATGAACATGTTAAAAGTCAGGCAGGCGCGTGCATCGTGCGTCTAAATCAGCAGAAACTTCGACTTACTGTATAGAGAGAATATCAGATACATTTTTGATAGTAGGTTACAACCCCCCCCCCCGAGCAATAAGGATCTCGTGATTCTGGTCTTAAAATACAAAATAATAAAAACACGCCCTTTCTTCCGTCTTTCTGGAGACGTGGCTCAGGTGAGTGACACATTTTTCAGACTATTGACAGCGCGCATAATTTTGTGCCAAATACAATTTAAAATTGCATCAGCTCTAGATTATGGTTTGCATGACGTCTGGAGGAGTTTTCCCACCGTTATCCAAGGGTTCATCTTAAAACTTGTTATTATCGCGACGAGGTTAGTGGTTCTAGACCTAAACATGATGTGTTTGCACCAGCTAAGTGGGAGTTTAAGCTTGTTAATCATCATGCAGTCAGATATAACACATTGTTTTTACAAGAGGGTGATGTTGTGCTTTCGTAAGTCTGCCAAAGACCACATGATACTTAAACACACACTGAAGGTCTTTATCTGCATTATGTGTTTACTAAAGGCTCTCACAAGGCAAACGATTGAAACAATATGAAGACCTATTGCAATTCCATTGTACATGCATGCAGCTTCTTCTCTGCCAATATTAATGTTAAATAATAGTGCAATTATAGAACTAAATTATTGTGCATTGTTCGTCATTTTATGTCTGTATACACTTATTAGTATTACTATTATTATTATTATTAAAACAAATAATTTCACTTACTTGAATGTTTCTTATAACCATTTCAAGTACTTGGCTTTCATTATATCTTGAACATGTCCGGGTCGCAATATATTTTACATGAAGAGTGCAAATCTACTATTCATATTCGTATAATGCATACAGTATTTAATTTGCATAAGAGGTGGAGTCTTGTACATCTCAACTTCTTAAAGGTTTTCTTTCTTTCATCCCTGTGTCCCAGGTAATGGAGGGTATGCCGTTGAGCGCGGGCGGCTTGCGGACACTGCCGTGGTACGTGGTGTGTTCTCAGGTGCTGGGGGTTGCGTGTGTGGTGATCACAGGCGTGTGGATGGGACATTACCAGGGAGGCTACGCCTGGGACGGCTCAGCACAAGAGTTTAACGTCCACCCTCTCTGTATGGTCCTCGGCCTGGTCTTCCTCTATGGAGATGGTAAGAATTATAAGATAAAAAAACAAAAACAAAAAAAAAAAATATATATATATATATATATATATATATATATGTATTAATTTTTTAATTTTTATTTTTTAACTGATGTTTGCAGAATTAAAATAATAGAAGAGGTGCAGTTCAGGAAGGATACTGATATAGGTTGTCTGGGCTGAATATATTTATTTTTTCTGTAGCCCAGCAGGTGAACATGCAGTGCTACAGCTGCATAGAAAACTAATCTTTTTTTTTTTCATTTAATCATTTTTAATACCTTGAAATTACTGATTAACCTAGTTTTCCTCTGCTGTGTTGGTGACATGAACAAATGTTGCCATTATTTGAGCCATTTGTCAACCCATTTATTCCCTCACTCAAACAGTTTATTTTAAACTACACTATTGGATATAAAATGTGGTTAAAAAAATGTAACAAATAAAATTATTATTATATGCAATATATATATATATATATATATATATATATATATATATATATATATATATATATATATATACACTCACCTAAAGGATTATTAGGAACACCTGTTCAATTTCTCATTAATGCAATTATCTAATCAACCAATCACATGGCAGTTGCTTCAATGCATTTAGGGGTGTGGTCGTGGTCAAGACAATCTCCTGAACTCCAAACTGAATGTCAGAATGGGAAAGAAAGGTGATTTAAGCAATTTTGAGCGTGGCATGGTTGTTGGTGCCAGACGGGCCGGTCTGAGTATTCCACAATCTGCTCAGTTACTGGGATTTTCACGCACAACCATTTCTAGAGTTTACAAAGAATGGTGTGAAAAGGGAAAAACATCCAGTATGCAGCAGTCCTGTGGGCGAAAATGCTTTGTTGATGCTAGAGGTCAGAGGAGAATGGGCCGACTGATTCAAGCTGATAGAAGAGCAACTTTGACTGAAACACACACAACCTTGAGGCGGATGGGCTACAACAGTAGAAGACCCCACTGGGTACCACTCATCTCCACTACAAATAGGAAAAAGAGGCTACAATTTGCACGAGCTCACCAAAATTGGACAGTTGAAGACTGGAAAAATGTTGCCTGGTCTGATGAGTCTCGATTTCTGTTGAGACATTCAGATGCAGATGGTAGAGTCAGAATTTGGATCCATCATGCTTTGTTACCACTGTGCAGGCTGGTGGTGGTGGTGGTGTAATGGTGTGGGGGATGTTTTCTTGGCACACTTTAGGCCCATTAGTGCCAATTGGGCATCGTTTAAATGCCACGGCCTACCTGAGCATTGTTTCTGACCATGTTCATCCCTTTATGACCACCATGATGGCTCTGATGGCTACTTTCAGCAGGATAATGCACCATGTCACAAAACTCGAATAATTTCAAATTGGTTACTTGAACATGACAATGAGTTCCCTGTACTAAAATGGCCCCCACAGTCACCAGATCTCAACCCAATAGAGCATCTTTGGGATGTGGTGGAACTGGAGCTTCGTGCCCTGGATGTGCATCCCACAAATCTCCATCAACTGCAAGATGCTATCCTATCAATATGGGCCAACATTTCTAAAGAATGCTTTCAGCACCTTGTTGAATCAATGCCACGTAGAATTAAGGCAGTTCTGAAGGCGAAAGGAGGTCAAACACAGTATTAGTATGGTGTTCCTAATAATCCTTTAGGTGAGTGTGTGTATATATATATATATATATATATATATATATATATAAAAATCATATAAACAGTTAAAATGTTTATATGGTAAATAATGTTCAAAAGTTTGGGGTCTGTACGTTCTTTTATGTTTTTGAAAGAAGTCTCTTATGGTCACTAAGGCTGCATTTATTGAATTAATAATACATATAAAAATAATAGTGAAATATTATTACAATTTAAATTATTTTGTATGTAAATATATTTTAAAATGTAATTTATTCCTGTGATGTCAAAGCTGCTTCAGTGTCACATGATCCTTAAGAAATCATTATAATATAATGCTCAAGAAACACTTTTTTAAATTATTATTTTCAAAGTTGAAAACAGTTGAAAACCCTCAAACTTTTGAACTGTAGTGTATACGTATACATACAAGTATTAAAATATGTTCCTCATAATGTGTTACATATGTAGTAAAAATATTAAAGATATTGTGTAAAAATATTGTGTGTTAATAAACAAAATCTACTTATTGTGGTTTAATGGTGTAAGAATAATAATCAATCTAGGTAATTCTTAAAAAAAATGGTCTCTCTTTTCCTATAATACTGTGTATTGGCCAAATGTCAAATGTAGAATAGCTGGTTGCAAAGACCAAGAGATACGATGTAATTGTCTAATAAGACATCTTGTGTCTCTCAACCCTTAGGGTGTGTGTGTGACTTGTAATAAAACGCAATACTGAACAGGAAGGGCCAGCTAATGCTATTAGAGCTAAGATCTGATTTGTTTCCTGAGTTTGTGTATATATAAATCAATATGGGCTAGAATACTTTATGGTTGGTTTTCAAACCGAGATGAAGCCCTGCTGAGAGATAGTATTGTGTGGTTTTCTCTATTAATATGTAATGCTGTAGTCATGGTTACAGTAATAATATGGTTACAGTCAAGGTTACAGTAATCTATAATCTGATAGAATAAGAGATCATATACACCAATCAGGCACAATGCCCTGACCCATCAAGGCATTTGGTTTATTCAGCACATCCCACAGATGCTCGATTGGATTGAGATCTGGGGAATTTAGAGGCCAAGTCAACACCTCAAACTCGTTGTTGTGCTCCTCAAACCATTCTTGAACCATTTTTTGCTTTGTGGCAGAGCGCATTATCCTGCTGAAAGAGGCCACAGCTACCAGGGAATACCGTTTCCATGAAAGGGTGTACATGGTCTGAAACAATGCTTAGGTAGGTGGTACATGTCAAAGTAACATACACATGGATGGCAGGACCCAAGGTTTCCCAGCAGAACATTTCCCAAAGCATCACACCTCCAGTGCATCCTGGTGCCATGTGTTCTCCAGGTAAGCGATGCACTCGCACCCGGCCATCCACGTGATGTAAAAGAAATAGTGATTCATCAGACCAGGCTACCTTCTTCCATTGCTCCGTGGTCCAGTTCTGATGCTCACATGCCCACTGTTGGTGCTTTCGGCGGTGGACGGGTTCAGCATGGGCACCCTGACTGGTCTGCGGCTATGCAGCCCCATATGCAACAAACTGCGATGCACTGTGTATTCTGACACCTTTTTATCAGAACCAGCATTAACTTCTTAAGCAATTTGAGCTACAGTAGCTTGTCTGTTTGAGCAGACCACACAGGCCAGCATTCGCTCCCCACGGGCATCAGTAAGCATTGGCCGCCCATGACCCTGTCACCGGTTCACCACTGTTCCTTCCTTGAACCACTTTTGATAGATACTGAGTCTGACCACTGCAGACTGGGAACACCCCACAAGAGCTACAGTTTTGGAGATGCTCTGACCCAGTCGTCTAGCCATCACAATTTGGCCCTTGTCAAACTCGCTCAAACCCTTACGCTTGCCCATTTTTCCTGCTTCTAACACATCAACTTTGAAGACAAAATGTTCACTTGCTGCCTAATATATCCCACCCACTAATGTGATGAAGAGATAATCAGTGTTACTCACTTCACCTGTGAGTGGTCATAATGCTATGCCTGATCGGTGTATGTTACATAATCAGACTTCTGTGCTGTTAAAGTATAATCACAGTCAATTCAAGGTTCTTCCATCTGGACACTTATTAAAGCATTCAACAGAGACAGATGCTAATTGAGGTAATATCTTTAGCAGTGATCCTCTGATTCAAAGCCCTCGTCATGGCAATTTAATTAGGACATTATAGCTGAAAGGTCATTGGCCTATTAGAGGTTTAGCTGTCCCAAAAAGCACCAGTAAAAAGAGCCCAGAGGGGATCTGTCTAATAATACAAAGGTTAAAAACACACATGGGAATACATCCTCGGCCTGTTATTTGACAAGTTACTGCATCTGTAGAGTTTCAAACCTGACACAGGCTGATTTTGGTGCCTTTAATACTTCTGTCTGTTTATACTTTATACTTGTAATGCCTTTTATAATTTGCTAACCTTTTCACATATGATATAATGGCTTTACAAGAGCTTATTCTTTCTCTACCGCAGCGGTTCTGGTTTACCGTGTCTTTAGAAATGAGACTAAACGTTCGGTGAAAATTCTCCACGCTCTGCTGCATATGATTGCCCTCATCATCAGTATTGTAGGTAAGTCCAACATGCGAAGAAAAAGCCAATTACGAATGTACATTTGGCAGCACTTATTTTGCTGGGTATTTTTTTAATGACAGTGATTTTAGCTGCAATTCTCAACTGCTGCGGTCACAATAATTTCCCGTGACTAATGTGCAGTTTTAACCGTTAAACAAGGGGAAAACTAACATTTCAGATAAACAGATGTATTTTATTAATCGCAAGGCACAGGATAACTTGATTTGCATTTCCAGAAGTCAACACCAATGCATGCAACATAACTGCTCTGTAGCGGTCTATATATGTACTTTACCGTTTAAAAGTTTGGGGTCAGTAAGTTTTTTTTATTTGTATTTTTTTTTAAAGGTACACTATGTAACTTTTGGCCCTCTAGGTTAAAAACAAAACTGCATGCATTTTGCGGAAGAACATTGTTTTGGTGGTGCTTCGGCTCTGCGTGACTGTGCGGATGAATATGGTTATCATACTGCTCATAAAACATTCACTACTAGGTCTCTCAAAAGAGATATAACCAGTTTAGATGGAAATGATCTTAAGCTGACTAGCTGAAGACATTACTGTATCTAAACCCATTAATAGACACGGTACTTCCTTGAAAATAAATTCCAGCACAGCTACAACAACCATAAAATGACTCTCAAAATAGATAATGCTTTTTAATGATTAAGAGAGCTACATATGGCAATTTATCTGTTCAATAAAATAACATACTCACCTGTTGAGTAATAAAAATGCCATCTACATGTCGATTTTACAACATTTAATGTCCCTCAGCTCTTGCCATCTAATGTTGATTCTGGTTTTATTACGAGCTCTGTTGCGTTCTCTTTTTGCCAGCAGATTCTCCTCTGTTCGGTGTTTGTTTAAAAGGTTTGAGATGTTGCTGCTCCATGTCAACCTTTCTCACTCGTTTTGACAACTAACTTCTGCCACTCCCATATGCGTCAAAGTAGCCGCAGCAACATTTCTCTATTTACGGATTTGATGAGTCACGCACGGACGAATAACGCAATTTTTAATATATAAAAGTCTAAAATATAAACAATTATAATAGGCTTACCATAGTGAATCAGGAAAAAAAACATTTTGGAAGAAGGTTAGATGATGTATTTACCTGTTATTTAATTGTAGTAAATTTTGAACAAAATCATTGCACCTTTTAGAAATTAATACTTTTATTCAGCAAGGATGCATTGAAATGATCAAAAGAGACAGTAATGACATTTATGTTATTTGTTTGATCAAATGTTTGCAGACTTCGTGTGAGTAAAATAGACTTCTTTCAAAAACAAACAAAAAAAATTTTACTGACCCCAAACTTTTGAATGGAAGTGTAGATGGATAAGTATATTCAAGAAAGAAAAGAACAATATCAATTAAATATGCACATTTTTGTGGTTATTTTTCTTAATCTTTAATCGCTATTCAAAATCTATTCAGACATCTTAAAAGTTTACTAAAACAAAATAGATAACACACCTAAAACATCAGCAGTTTGATTTAAATTAATTGCAGAAAAATAAAAAGTATACAGTTTTTAATATCTCTCTCTCTCTCCTCAGGTCTTGTGGCCGTATTTGATTTCCATTCATCGGCTAAGATCTCTCACATGTATTCTCTGCATAGCTGGTGTGGCATGCTCACTTTTGTGCTTTTTTTCTTGCAGGTAATTTAGGAAAATGTAATTTTGACGAATGCGAAGGTCTATTTAGCATTTAAACATCTTCCTTATTTGAACAGCCAAGCTGCATCATGACTGTTCTGTGGTTTGGAAGCACTTTGCTGTGCATTAGCAAACCCTGTGTGGATGGTCACATCCATTACAAGGCTAACATCACTACTGACATCAGAACATTGCCATTAGTGTTTTTGTTGACACCGGTAATCCAGCCTTGAAACCTGACCCACTAGTCTACTCATTCATATATATACACATACATACATACACACACACACACACACATATACATATATATATATATATATATATATGGAAAAAATATTTATACACAAATAATTCCATTATATATATATATTAAACCAAGCTTAATTTTCTTATATATTATAGTTTTTTTATGGATTATAAATTTTTTATAAAACCTTTTCATAAATTGATGGATACCTGATCCTAAAACATTTTTAAGAAGCCAATAGAATAGATCGCCTTAAGTTGTCTTAGGACTGACTAGTTCTCCTCTCCTTTCTTCCAGTGGTTACTTGGACTGGGATTTTTCCTTTTCCCATGGGCATCTGCTCAGTTGAGGAGCTGGTATCTTCCTCTGCACGTCTTCTTTGGCCTGTTGCTGCTGGTCATGTCTGTAGGATCCTGTCTGCTGGGAATCACAGAGAAACTGCTCTTCAGTATCATGTGAGTGTCAATGTATCTAACAGATATATTTTGAAAACTGATGTCACTAAGCTGTGGTAAACATTTTGAATCGGAAGAAAGGAATGAGTCACCGTGTGAATGAGTCACAGCGGAAAGGCACTTTCAATGAATATGAATGATATTTGGCTTTTTTCCTCCATCTCTCACTGTAGAGCATCAAATGCTGGTTTTATTCAAGATATTCCTTGTGTGACTATTTACTGCGTAACTCATGAATAGTTTATTTTAAAAAATGATAAAATATGCTGCACAATTCATTAACATAAATAAAGACTCTTCACACATTTGGGTGGCTGCAGGTAGAATTCATAATGTCCAAATAATACAATGGAAATAAATAGGAAAAGTCCCACACACTGACATAACTATAATGAGGACGATAACTATAATGATAAAGAGGATGATAACTATAACGATAAAGATATAGGGGCTGTTTACACAACACCATTTTCAACTAAAAACTTATGCGTTTCGGCTGTTCATTTACACGACAACTGTGTTTTGGGGGCCTGAAAACGCAAACTTTTGAAAATGGGTTTTAAAGTGCAAGTTTTTGAAAATGATACCGTTATCGTCTCCACGTAAACTACAAAAACGTGAGTTTGTGAAAACGGTGACATCATGCACGTGTTCAGTTCTTTACAAAGCGGCATCTACTGGCCTGGCACGAATAATACAGCGTTTTTAGTCGTTTTCATTTTGTAGGATCAATTTGACATGTTTGTCTGTACGCTAAAAACGCAAAGGAAAAACTTTTTTAGATCGTTGTCACTTTCAGAATGATTTTTTACCAGCTGATGAACGATAAAAACCAATAAGCCAATAAGAATCCATCCTGCTGTAATGAGCTCGATCATTTAAAGCGGCAGACCACAAAACCGCAGCACATGCTTAGAATAAACAAAATGGTATCGTCTGCTGGTGTGGACATTTATATATTTATCATTAAAGTTAACATTCTTGATGTAAATCTGCCATAAGAAACAGTGTTTCAGTTGAAGTGAGTCTGAAGCTTGTGTTATTTAAGATTTGAAAGCTACAACCAGTAGCTGTTTTTCCATTCATTAACCAGTAAAAAATTTACGGCACTTTTTCTGTTCTCAGGCCAACTTACTCCAAGTTTGCTGCTGAGGGGGTCCTGGCAAATATTTTAGGCTTGTTGCTGGTGTGCTTTGGGGTCGTGGTGGGTTACGTGGTGACGAGAGACGATTTTAGGCGACCACCGAATCCTGAAGAGGAGCCTCTATCCGTGCACTTTAAGACCCTGTCGGAAGGAGAAATCCCTAGTTCTCCTTAATGTCTTAATATACTTCAACAACTACCTTTCTGCACTTTCTAACCATGTCCTAGCAAACCTGTCAGCCAGTTCCTTCATTTGCAGTCTCCGTATTATTTGTATTTGACACCCCTTGTCAGGATTAAATTACCACCATGTAATTGTGCCAAACCAAATTAATATGAAAGAAATATTAGAGTTGTATATATTGTGTTTATATGCATTACATTATTTAAAATATCAGGATGTACTTTCTTGTGCCTTAGAATTTATTTGACCAGACTGTACTAAAAAAGACTGAAACACACAGGCACAGCAGCAAATGTTTTCTCACAGGCTTTGAACAGCAAGTTTGTTTTACATTACTTATAACTGCATAACTTAATATTATATGCAGAAACCTGCATTACGCCATATTTATATGAAAATATTGAACGTCTCTTCCTGAATGAAAAATACTTGCGGATTAAGACTGAAATTTCAATTTGTTATCCAAACAGAGCAGTTCAATATTGAAAGTCTTTTGCACAGTGTTGTTCTGTTCTTAGATTACTCTTTCCTATATTCCAAGAAATGTGATATATATGATCAGGCATAACATTATGACTAAATATTGTGTTGCTGACAAAACAGCCCTGACCCGTCGAGGCTTGGACTCCACTAGACCCCTGAAGGTGTGCTGTGGTATCAGGCACCAAGATGTTAGCAGCAGATCCTTTAAGTCCTGTAAGTTGCGAGATGGGGCCTCCATGGATCGGACTTGGTTGTCCAGCACAGCCCACAGATGCTTGACTGGATTGAGATCTGGGGAATTTTGAGGCCAAGTCAACACCTCAAACTCATTGTTGTGCTCCTCAAACCATTCCTGAACCATTTTTGCCATTGGGCACATTATCCTGCTGAAAGAGGCCACAGCCACCAGGGAATACTGTTTCCATGAAAGGGTGTACATGGTCTGCAACAATGCTTAGGTAGGTGGTATGTGTCAAAGTAACATCCACATGGATGGCAGGACCCAAGGTTTCCCAGCAGAACATTGCCCAAAGCATCACACTGCCTCCACCGGTTTGTCTTCTTCCCATAGTGCATCCTGGTGCCATGTGTTCCCCAGGTAAGCGACACACGCACCCGGCCATCCACGTGATGTAAAAGAAAGGATTCATTAGACCAGGCCGCCTTCTTCCATTGCTCCGTGGTCCAGTTCAGATGCGAATGCCGTATATATCCCACCCACTAACAGGTGCCGTGATGAAGAGATAATCAGTGTTTTTCACTTCACCTGTCAGCGGTCATAATGTTATGCCTGATCAGAGAGTATATATATATATATATATATATATATATATATATATATATATATTATACACACACACACACATACACAAATACAGTGTTTGGGAAGTTACTATTAAAAAGTATTTAATTACTAGCTACTTAGAACATCTTCAAAATTGTAATTAGATTACTGTACTAATTACTCTAAAAATATTCAATTACTTTCTAAATCCCACATCAACCTCGACCAGTTGAACTTTGCAAGGATAGTAATGTAATTACTCCTTATTCTTTAAAATAAATAATATAAAATTGCATAAATTGTTGTTGAACTGACCAAAGTATTTAAAGGGAGAAGGTTAAATTAAAAACAAATTTTAACATTAGCACATTAACATTTAGCACATTAAATCTTGATTTTAAATCCACTATTAATATAGAATTGTTCTATAATCTATACAGTACTTAATGCAATTACATCAAAAGTAACTAATTAAAAGACATAAAAAAAAATTAAGAGTAATCCCTTACTTTACTTTTTCAAGGGAAAAGTAATTCAATTAGAATAATTGATTAGTAATGCATTACACGCAACACTGTGTGTGTGTGTGTGTGTGTGTGTGTGTGTGTGTGTATGCATGTATACACACACACAAATCTGTATTTCCATCTGAAAGAGTGTGTACAGATGTTCTGCAAGTGCCCTTGTACTGTATTTTCGTTGGTGTGTTTGTATTGTGTACTTGTCTGTTGCAAGTGTAGTGCCAATATTTCTATCACTGTTTTCTATTTGACATAAAATAATCGGTACGTGTTCATAATGCTTGATTTAAAAGTTCAGTTGTGATTTAAGGATGTACACTATACCAAGTTTTTAACCATAATAAATTCATGAGAAATAAGTTTTGACTCCGTGATAAATTATTTCACCTTGATTTTCTTTAAAGTGGTATTATTTTTTAAATAAGCTCATTATTTCCCTCATACATACAGATGATTGTAGTGTTTACAATTGTTTAACCAGATAAAAAGTCCTCATTCATGTTTCTGATTTTCCTTCCCAGCAAAACATCACAGCTCACATTTACAGACAATTTACAATGAATCCTCCTTCGCAAGCCCAGTTATAAACAAAATCAAAATATTAAAACAAATTACATACAAAACCAAAACTTCCGTTCTTTTTTTGTCTAACAAGGGAAACGAGGAAATATATTGTGCCACAGTCTTTTCCCTCATACATAAAACCACACTCAGGTTTGTGTATAAGCAGAGAGCATGCGTTCTAGTTCAGCACATTATTTACAGCCATGTACATTTCGGTCATACAAAAGGAAAACAAATAGTTAAATACAAAGACTGTTGTACAGTAAGCAGTATTCCAGGTCAACTCTGAGTGCACCGCATATTTTTCTAAAAAGAGGAAAAAAAATTAAAACGCTGCAAAAGACCTGCTCTTTTTCAACAGCAGTTGTCATTGATTAGTAAAGCCAGATCCAGTGAGTGAATCTAACTTGCTGCCATCCTCCTAAAATATACCGTCAAGACATCCATAAAAAAGTGCCTGACCTTCCAATAGTATGGTGAGGCAAACAGATTCACAACTTACAGTATGTGAATGTTTCAGTGCACAAATAAACTCTCAAAACATAATGGATGACAGCATGTGGATTCTGAGGCTGAAAAAAAAGAATTTTCCCCACACCCATTTCCCATGAGAAAAGTTTCTTTGGAAAAGACAATTTCTGCTTTAATGGTTTGATTAAGTAAATTAACGGCTGGCCACCTGGATGCTACTTCCCATGAGCAGATTACTAACCAAACAC
Source organism: Rhinogobio ventralis (assembly GCA_039654625.1). Taxonomy (NCBI): domain Eukaryota; kingdom Metazoa; phylum Chordata; class Actinopteri; order Cypriniformes; family Gobionidae; genus Rhinogobio; species Rhinogobio ventralis. The sequence goes on along the minus strand of CM077196.1, from coordinate 33,018,793 downwards.
TACATATATTTGCAGCAATCCTGTTGACCTTTGTAACCTGTTGGAAGAAAAAATAAAAATGCCCATAAAAAGTCTAAAAATATTTCACATTGCTGTCAACTTAGGAACTAAAGGCAAACTGAAAAACACAACTGCATTGAAATGTAGAGATATATATATATATATATATATTTTTTACAAACATAACTTAAAATGTTAAATATTACTTTTTTGCTTAAGCAATATTGGAATATTTCAGGAACATTTTCAACTCAAGACGCAGCAGGATTCTCAGGGATTATTACTGGTCTGAGTGGGGACATTAGTGGGAATATCTGGTCCAGGGGGCAATGTGTCCATGGCTGGCACTGAGTAGCCGCCCACTCGGAAGGTACAGAAAAGTAGAAGGTTGGTGTACAGCAGTGACACAGGCCTACTTTTACTCCAATGGGTCTTGATGCTTCCATATTTGTGTCCAAAGCAAATACAGATGCACTTTATTTGTACATGCTAGATTCACTTCACATAAGTGGAATTCACCTCATCAGGTCAGTATTTTGATCATCAAGATATGGGACAAAAAAAATTAAGAGATAAGATGTTCAACATGTTAGATATTCTTCTGGAATGTTCTAATAAATCTTGCACACTGACTCTTTCTTCTTATACATTAGACTCCACAAAAGGTCTCTTTGGTTTAATGGGTGAGGTTGTGCCTTGCCTTTCATTGCGAGACATCTGCCTATACTCATTGTCCTGGTAGGCCTGGGAAACTGGTAGAGTTCGTGCCACTTTCACATCTGGGTATGTGGGAACCTGGCTAACTCTGCCCATAGCGTCCGCCCGGTCCCGCGCCACACCAGGAGGGTTGGCGTAGAAATCATCATCCATTAGGTGGCCATTGTGAGCATTGTTGGTGCGGTTGTAGTAGGCGATATGGCTGAGGGGTGTCGTTTGCTGCCCGTATCCCATGTTGCTTGGGGAAGTGGCTGGACTGTTCACCACTGTATCCAGAGAAGAAACAGCCCAGGGTCGAGAACCAGAGGAGGACGATGCAAGTGAAGGCTGCTGCTGAAGGTACTGCTGAGTCCGTGCAGTCTTGTCTATGATGCCCATGAAAGGTGTGGTGCGGGAGCGAAGGGCCTCTCCTGGATATGTTCCACCCACCACCCGGAATTCTGTGCCTTGTGGTGGTGACATCGGTGAAAGGTCATCATGGTAGCTTCCTTCATAGGAAATCTTTAGGGGTATCTCCATTTGCTGAGAGGAAGCTGACACCCTAAACCCTGGGCCTAGATTAGCAGCAGAACCTGCCACCAAACTGTTGCTGGATGGAGAGAAGCGTAGACCTGTACTGTGGGAGTGAATGAGGGGGCGTGGAGCCGGTGGGTGCTGTTTGGGTTCTACGCTATTGGCACTGACTGGACGTCGGTGTGCATGAAGGTTCTCAGGTGAACCTAGCGTCACCTGTCGCTCCATTTCGTGGGGTGAGACCGGATAGTAGGCAGTTGACTGACTGCGGCTGATCTGCGGTGTCTGACCGTAGCGGACACCTCCAGGACTGGGTCTGTAGGCAGAGGAAGGCCTGTGGGGAAGCTCATCCTCCACAAGGCCAGGATCCATGCTGATGGCACGCTGGTACAAGCCCCCTGCACTCAGACTGCCCTGAGGTTGAAGTGAGGATGAGTATCCTCCATCCCCAAGTTCATCCATGTCACCTGGGCAGCGGGCACTCATCGAGTGAGCAATCTGACTGTACGCACTACTACCCAGTACGGCACTGGAGTGTACCGCGGTGCTTGGCTGGTTTGTGCGGACGATCTGTGCCTTAGCTGGCTGCAACCACTGGCTTTGTTGTGATGGCTGGGAAGTCTGTTGGGAAAACTGGAATGAACGTTGGCTGCTCATCTTAGACAGAGGGGACTTGGGTCGTCCTGCAAGCTGGTCCTGCTGGTAGCGTCCTGCAGAGGCAGACTGGGGACGGTACATGGCAACTCCCTCAGAGGTGGGGCTGGCACGATACTGTGGTCCACGGCGTAATGGTGATGGTGGTGGGCTAAAGTGGTAGGAGGCCTGATGAGGGGGACTGGGCCGGAAGTGGGAGCTCTGGTGCGTTGGGGAGAGTGACGGGGAGGTGGATTGGTAGCCTTGCCGTGTAGGAGAGGACATTGAAGGGGGGCTGGGGCGAAGGTCATATGCTTGACCCAAGTAGGGTGAATCATGATGGCTTGGAGATGGAGGCATGTTCTGAATGACTGGAAGTCCCGATGGAATCGTGTGGGGTTCAGCGGGAACACCAATCGGGAGGCCATCCAAGTCCCGCTCAAGGTAATCGTCCTCCTCAAACAAGTCCTGAACAGGCTCCATGTCTGAAATATGGGGCTCCATTGGTGGAGGCGGGATCATGGATGGGGCTTGATCGCGGGGAGGGGAAGGAGGAGGATCCAGCTCCTGTTGCTCTTCAACCTGACGACATTCTTCTTCCACGCGTTGCAGCAGGCGCTGGATCTCGCGGTTATTGGGACACAGACGCACAGCTTCACTCAGGTCCTCCAGGGCTGCGTGGAATTGCCTACAGCAAGGGAGATAGGGAATGAGAGAGAGTAGGAAGGTGGAATATGTCAGTAGGAAGAGAGAAAAAAAGAAATATGCTTGTTAAAGACTGAGAAACGACTACGGCTAAAGGGATATTCTAGTTTCAATGTAAGTTCATCCTTGTCAACAGCATCTGAAGTGGCTCACTGTAAATTAATGATGACACGGTTTACCTGTAAACCCTGTAAAACCTATATCATTATATATATATATAAAAATAAATATATTTGAAACAGGAATTGTCCGCAGTGCATAATCAGAAGTTAACAGTAGTCCCAACACAAAAATGACTATTTAGACAGATCAAAAAAATAATAATAAAATAATATTGTACCGAAACAAATTTAAGTGCTTTGACAAAAACACAAGCTGTCTTCTGGGATACCCATAGACTTTCACTGTAAATGTCAAGCTTAACTTGTATTGAACTCTGAACATTCCTTTAATCATTTTACCAATCAAAATCATACACCACAACCCCCCCCCCACAAAAAAAGATTTTCCAAAACAAAGCAAATTGATCAAAAGAGAAAAAGGAATAAAATATGAATGATGGACATTCTGAGGAAAAATAATCTGATTGTTCAACACAACATGAAGTATGAAGAACAGGTCTAATCCTGATGTTGTCAACTAATGAGGGAGAAGTCAAGGGGCTAAAATTGACTTCTATCTTGGAACTCTAGCATAGCACTATGTCAACCAATCGAAACACATTTGGCCAGTTTGGGTCATGATCTGTCAGCACTTTATCTGTGCTAGACAGAATGTGTTTTATAGGCTGTCCTGCCTGTTGGTTGCTACGGTTACCTGCTGCTGCGCTTGGCACGGGCTCGTGCGTAATAGGCTTCATAGGATTTGGGTTTCAACTCTAGTGCCTTGGAGGCAAACTCCTCCGCCATCCCAAAGTCCTGCAAGCAACAACAGGACCAACAGTCATACACTGAGCCGTACATGAGGTCAGAGGGAGGACACACACACACACACACACACACACACACACACACACACACACACACACACACATATATATATATATGCATGCGGACATGCTCACACAAACACACACAGACACACTCTCTTACATCATTGACGCACACAAACTCATGTTGGACATGAACATGTCACACTTATATGAGGATGTCAATACTGATTATTACAAAAATCAACACAAAAATCAACATATTTCGAGCACCATTAGTGCAAATATGACAAACAGACATACAATTATGGAAATGCACGTACACACTTATAAGATGTGCTGACACACACAAATATATGCTCAACAGAGACAGTGGGAAAATGCAATGTGACAGCTCAAACCTCCACCTGTACTAAACCTAACTCTTAAACAAATCCAACAAATGTCAGAAAAACCCAATGAACCAACAAATCAAACCGAAACAGGGATGAGATCATGATGGGAAGATAAACTAGAGCATGGGCTGAGTGTATAGAGAGCTTTCAAGAGAATTTCTTCATTCAGAGGAAAATGAGAAATAATCATCCAAAATGAGAAATAATGTAATTATGCCAATAAAGGTAAAAAAAAAAAAAAATGGGAAGATCAAAATATCTCTTAATACAGCAATATGGTCTTTAAAATCCTTGTTCCATAACTGCTTTGGTCTGAAGTGTTTTCAAAAGCAATTAAGAACACAGACCAAACAAAACTAATACATGCAGTTTGTTGGTTAGGCAAGTTGCCATTGCATACACTACCAGTCAAAAGTTTGGACACACTTTCCCATTCTCTTTGATGGGAAAGTGTGTCCAAACTTTTGACTGAAAGTGTATATGCTTATAAACAAGACGCTTTACAGTATACTAGCTGCTTTTTTAAACAGTACAGCATATCATGGACATTAGTTAGGGTAGATACCTTATTTAATTTAACACAAAGTGTACAGTGTGTTGTCTTCAGACATGTTTTTTCATTGAAGTTAAATATGCGTTCTACCCAGAATAAGGTATACCACAAATATATACAATTGTAAATAATTTGAAAGGTAACAAATGAAAAATAAATACAATTGCATAAATTATTACACAATATTTGAATAATACACTGAATGAAAATGTTGACAAGGCTGTTTTTAGCACAGGACCAACCAGACACAGTTATCAGTGGATGCTGGAATCACGTGCTGTAACTCTACAGCACCACTAACTCCATTTTGGATTTGTCCTGCAATCCTTTTTCTGCAATACCATATCCTTAACAAACAGACTATCAATACACCTAGGAACAAATTATCAATCGGTTAGAATGACATTTTAAAAAAAAGTCAAAAAGTAATTTTACATAGGGTGATCAAACTAGATTAATGTCGTCAGGGCAATCTCAATTCTTCCTCATAACGACGCTATGACTGAAGAGAGACAGAAGGAAGAGAGTTTTATGAAACTGAGTTCTTTGGACTCACATTCATTTTCCTCCGGCAGCGGGAGAGGTTGAGCAGCAGAGAGACTTTGAGCTCGCGGAAGGTCTTCAGGTCCTCTGTGAAACCCTCACGTGGGAACTTCTTCAGGGCATACTGGTAGCGTTGGGCGGCTTCTTTCACCTTTCCTTTCTGGTTTGGCAAGACATTTTTACTTCTCAATTTCAAAATAATATATGGTTATGATATATCTTCATAAAAACAAATGCTATACAATACAGAACTCTAAACCAAAGTACATTAAAAGCATACATTTAAAAAATATATATATATATTTTACACTATTAAACATTAAACACTATTGTTTTACATAGAGTTGTTCTATAGCCTATACAGTATTTAATGAAATTTCATCAGAAGTAACTAATTAAATTACAGAAAAACTAAGAGTAATCCCATACGTTACTTTTTCAAGGGATAAGTAATTAAATTACTGTAATTACTTAGTAATGCATTGCACCTAACACTGTATATTATTATTGGCAGCATATTCCTAAACACAGTTTTGTGTATGTATTGTACAAACTACATTTCTTCAGCTGAATATTATATTCTATTCATTGTGTATGATTATAATTCAGATAAAAGCCACTCACCTTGTAGAAACCATCTCCTTCCTCTATCAGTTTGCTTAGCAGAACAATCATAATATCGGGTTTGGATGTGGCCATTGCCCATGTTGCAGGACCTAAAGTGCAATAGAACAGGAAAAAGAGGAAAAGCAAAGAGTCACCACAGCCTGATAGTCCATATGGACATAAAGTAGCTTGCTATTCTCTGAGGGACACAAAGGAACAAGCAGGCTGCCAGGATACCTTGCTTAAAAAGGAGGCAAAGTCTACGAACATCTTTTGGATATCACAAAAAGTCATGGCAACACGCCAGACAAAAAAGAAAGAAACAAATCTTGGCTGTTTATACCTTGCCGAAATTGAAATCTGTTTATACTGGCAATAAAAACATTTGAATCCAACAGTTACTGAACTTGTGGTCAGCATGTTTGAGTTCGCTGTGGACAGCCTGAACCGAGGTCAAGTGTTTCTACTGGTTTGGACTTAATATACAGTGGAGGGAGGGTGGGAATAAGAGATTGATAGGGGTCTATTAGAGCTGTAGATTTCGCCATGGGCAGCCAGTTGCAGTATGCAGGCAGGCAGTGATTTAGTGCAATTCATGCAAGGTGCAGTTGAGGACAAACTAATGAGCACGAGATCAGTTAGCAAACTGGCCAGTAGCCTGAAAAAGCCAAACTGAGAGCAACTGTGGAAAAAAATGAAGGGGTTGTTCACACAGAATGCATTCTTGCTTTCAAAAACGGCTAGACGCAATACAGAATTGCAGTGCAACAGAAACGGCGAGGATTCAGAGAATAATTCGAGACATGTTTTTAACTTGATAAAGCTAAAAAAACGTCATGTCGCAGTAATCAAAGACATCCATTATAATACAGCAGTGCATCAGAATATAACAATCGCAAAAGGCTTTTTAAAACCACATCATCTAAAATCTAAAAAAAGTGACACTGATGACACGAGATGCTAAAAATGATCACACATAAGTCAAAAAACATCCATCCCAATACGAAAATGCGACGCTAATGAAAAGCAACTGCACGTAACATTGAAAGACACCATCACAATGCAACAGCACAAAGGATTAGAAAAAAATTTAGGCGTTTCTAGACAAAATCAGAATATTGAATGACATCTCGAGATGAGTTTTAACTTCTTTTAACTTAACACAGCATCTTTTTTTGCGATGCTAATGGCACAGAATGCTGCAAAACAGCAAAAAGCATCACAATGCAGCATCTCGAGATGATTTTAACTTTTAACTTGACAGCATCTTTATTTACGATTGCAAATGGCACAAGATGCTGCTAAACAGCAAAAAGCGTCACTATACAGCATCTCAAGATGAGTTTTAACTTTTAACTTGACACAGCATCTTAAAATGTGATGCTAATAGCCCAAGATGCTGCAAAACAGCAAAAAGTGTCACTATTTAGCATCTCGAGATGAGTTTTAACTTTTAATGTGATATAGCATCATAAAAATGCAACACTAGAAAAACACATAAAAAACCCCAGCAAGACAACACAACGCATGTTTACATGAAAAAAAGTTACAAAACAGTGCAAGAATACATTCTGTGTTTATGTCCCCCCGAAACCAAAAAACATTCTGCAGCATCATGCTAAAATGCAACACTTTTTCCTACATGCAGCCATGCAAGCCGACAGAATGAACGAACAGATCCACGTCTACCGTCAGATTTTTGCCGCAGTACATGATTACACAAAATCAAGCCATGTTTATGGCTGACAGCAGCTCTTTCCATTTTTTGTAGCTAAGAATTGTGATATGAATATGGCGTTCACATTTGGGCATCCAAAACACTAAGACCCGATCAATGGAGAAGGGACCACACGGGTAACAAGATGAAGGGACACAGTCAAAAATGGCAGATGGGGACAAAGGTCTGCGTTTTACCTCGAGCACGGGTGGGGAGTGTCTGACATCCTGGTTACGAGGAGAGAAGAGGTGGGAAGGGTCACGAGTGAAAGGGTGACAGATTATTAGGGCAGAGTGAAGCATCATGGGAGGGGCGTCCATATCAGACAGAGAGCAAAGGTTTATGAAAACAGGAAAATGGAGAGTGTGATAGAGAGTCAAGGGAAGAAAAAGAAAGAGATTGATAGTTGTGGTTAAGGGTGAAAGAGTGATGTGAAAGGAAGAACAAGGAAGATCAGCCGTGAGAAGCCATGGCAAGCAGCAACATTAGCAAAAGCAACAATCAGCTGCAGATCAGTGGAGTTCTGCAGTTCGGTGAAGGAGGGTTAGACTAGGATGACTGAGGTCACAGGGAGGGGTATGAAGGAGAAAGACATCTAAATGTGAAGCTAATTTCATATGATATTCAATGCATGTGCTGCTTACATTCCTAATGCATTTCTTCAAGGTATAACCTTTGGAATCTATGCTGCGTTTCATCCAAATGTGATTGTGGGATATTCTGGACATACAACCAGATCCACTGCCTGACACTCAGAAGATGACGTACACGATCATTTACTACTATTGCTGTCGGTAGTAATTACTTTTAATTAATATGTTTGTCTAGTAAGGATGCATGAAATTGATCAAAGTAAAAGTAAAGACATTCATAATATTACAAAAGCTTTTTTTCTATCACGTTTTCCACAAAAATAATTGAGCAGCTTGACTGTTTTCTCCATTAAATATAATAAATGTTTCTTGAGTACCAGATCATCATAGTATGATTTCCGAAGGATTATGAGACACAGAAGACTCGAGTAATGGCAGGTAAAAATTGCATTTTACAAATAAAGCAGTTTTTCCATTCCATGTGTTGAAGAGAACAATATAAATAGGAATGGAAATGAAAGTTTTAGCCACGAGAAGCCGCGGTGGCTTTTTTTACATTTTAAATGTAATGCATTTCTTGCAGTTTAAAGCATGCAGACAAAACACTCTGACTAACTTCATGGTTGCTAGCAATCGACATCAGATGCTTCATGTTTAGAAGCAACAGTGTGTCAGGCAATGCTTTGATTCCGGCATTTTAGAATGACCAGAAAACCTTGTTTTCTTTTCTCACTGAGCAAATTATTCAGTCAGAAATAATTCAGCAAGAGTTTCCAACTTGAAGTGGATTTTAAAATGGATTTTTCCAAGTAGGAAGCTGGTGACTAACTTTACAAGCTGAATGGAGCGCAGCATTACAACCCCAAATGAATATTTTACAAACTGTGTGAAATGGTGTGTTTAAACATCTACCTGAAATTCAACATATGGTTATCTACTTTTTAGCACAGCAAACTATTGTACTTTTAAAGTTATTGTACTTTTAAAACAAGAGTGTAATTTAGCATAATTTTTTTCTGTAAGAACCTTCCAGCCTACCTATCTTGGCGCCCTTCTTGAGCAGTGCCACCACCACTGACGTGTTCCTGCAGCCAACCGCACGATCTAATGGACGCATGCCGCTGTAGTCCACATGCTCGATCATCGCACCATGATCCACCAGATACTGCACCTGAAACCACATCAAGACCAGAGCTATGGTTTATTGTCTGTATATCTCCTGTCAGCTCCTACGTGATCTCTGTGCAGAACCATAAGCTTACGCTAGCATCCCAATTTGGAAACGTAAAGTTAAAATTTTTAGTTTAGTTGACTATGACAAAACCAACCACTTCTGAGTCTCCATAAAAAGCGGCAAGATCCAGTGGAGTGCGGCCGCTCTTGTCTGCATGGGCCGTTGCCGCACCCCTCTCAACCAGAGCACGGACCAATGGGAGGTGGCCTTTAAGACACGCCCAGCTCAGTGCTGTCAGCCCCTCCTTGTCCATCAAAGACAATGAGGCACCTGTGAAATAAGTTAGAAATAGTCAGAAGGATAGAGAGTATTGACCAAAGTCCCTTTAAGACAAGTCATTTCATTCGGCGGCCAACTCTGAAACGCCTCTCAGGCATGCAAGTGCAGCTCCTATCTCTCTGAATAGGGAAACATCAAATTCTCCAAAACTGCTCGCCAAGCTTACAATTAAATTTCATATTTGAAAATCACCAATGAAATCTGACAACAACTGTCTCATAAATTTGTTTCTAAACGCTCAAATCATGACAAAAAAGCCTGGACAAAGCTAATGCGCATAGCGACTTGAGCTTCTAACGGCAGCTGCAGTGACGCAATGACTTTACTAATCAACGATTGGCTCTTTCATTTTGAAGGCGGGGCTTATTCGCTCTTATTGCACTTTCTCCCATTCATAAGTAATCGGAGTGTACCCTCTTCCTACATATAAAGTCTTTGGTATTGACGGACAGTCTCCTTTAACATACATGCAACTTTAAAATTAATTTTGTAATGAAATTGTATAATTGCAACAACAAATCTAGTGTATGAGCCGGACAGCTGTACCTTGAGCTAGCAGGAACTCCGCCGTACCCAGATGTCCCTCAGAAGCAGCCATCATTAGAGGAGTTCGGCCCTGTTTGTCAGCCATGTTCACATCAGCACCATGATTTAGCAACAGGTCCACTATCTGCACAACCAACACAGAAATCTTAGACTAAATCATCTATAAAATAAAAATGCACTAAATAAAAATTTTACTTTTGTGGTGTAAGAGGTGCCCACCTGCCAGTGTCCCTGCCGCACGGCGCTGAAGAGTGGCACAATGCCCCTGCGGTTGGGCTGAGCCACAGCGGCACCCTGCTCCAATAAAAGACGGCACACATCCAGCTTCCCCCGACCCGCTGCTGCTGTCAGTGCTGAGGTATACAGAGAGTTGTAAGTGAGCAGTTTGTGTGTTCATATTTAAATCAAAATACAAAACAGGTTGTCTAGTGGTGTTGTACCTGTTTCGCCCCATAGTGTGTCAAAGTTGTTTATCTGAGCCCTTTCCTCCTCTTCCTCATCTTTCTCAGGCAGGTCAAGCAAGTATGATACAATCTGTGTATAAATATGTGTAAGGTAATTTTTTTCCCCATTACCAAACTTAACATGTTAACAGAGATGTTTAAAAATGCTGTAACATTGCTAAATCTATTAAGTATAATAAATACATTCACATTTTTGTGTTTATTTGTAATATTTTATATGGTTATATTTATATAAATATATAACAAATATAGGAAAATGTGAATGGTGGAACAGTGATGCACTTTTTCTTTGCTGAATAGAAAGTAAACAGAAATTATATAAATGTACATTATAAATGTATTTACTGTCACTTTTAAACAGTATAGTGAATTCTTGATAAATAAAAGTATTAATAAAAAAAAAAATAAAATAAAAAAAAAAACCTCTTACCTCTGTATAGCCCATACTGGCGGCTGCTATGAGGGCCTGTTGTACTGCATGGCTCTTGCTGAAGGACCCGGATGGCTGTCCATCTGTGTTCCACTCACACTGCACCAGATACTTCACCACCTCTACATGACCCCGCAGGGCGGCGTGGACCAGTGCACACTGACCGTTCTTATCCAGGTGATCCACCTTAACAAAGAGAGAGAGGAGAAACAGAGATGAAACTTTGATAGCTGAAAAAGAACAGCCACTACCTTGTGTTCCTATTATTTATCAGTCTTTATTTAGACATGTCATGGCTGACCTTGGCTTTCTTGCTGCAGAGGGCAGTGATGATGGGTAGGTGACCCGCAGCGGCTGCATAGCCGAGGGGAGTGAGCCCGCTCTCTGAAACACCCTCCACTTCCGCCCCAAACTCTAACAGCAAAGCCACAGTCTCCAGGTAGCCCAGGTGAGCGTGCACACACAGGATGGGGGCGTTATTCAACACCTCTGTACGATAGTTCACATTAGCTCCACCTATAATCAGCAGCCGAGATACCTAGAGAAAGAGATGAAGACAGGGAGTACTATAATAAATAAACAGTTGAAATGTTTAATCAGGGTTAACATACATCACTTTATATGTACAACATGCATATTTTACTGTACTCAAATTTAACAATTTCTTGCTGATAAAATATTACAGAATGTAGCACAACTAGAAAAAATGTACACTACCGGGCCATTAAGATAAAAAAAAGAAGAAGAAATTAATACTTCTATTCTATTTACTATCATTGTTAATACTTTTACATTGTTACAAAGCATTCCCGTTTCAATAAATTCAATAGCATAAATTCACTGTAGAAATATCCATGACTTTCCCAAGATTTTAAAAGATTTTCCTTGCCTTTTCCAGGTCTGGAAATCACTTTAAATTCACAGTATTTTCAGGTTTTCTGTGGCTGTCTGTTTTTATACCTTGATGTTCGGTGTGTAGAGGTTTCTAAGTGAAGCCAAAGCTGCAGAGAGCCCTTCTGTACTGTAGGACACCCACAGCCCCTGCAGCACTGAGGAGGAAACCCCAACCTTCTTACTCAGGCCCTGAGACCAAGAGACATTGTAGTTAATAAAAAAAAAAAAAAACACCCAATTTGGCGATATATTATATACTACTATAGTCAGATTGATGTCAATTTAGCAAACATCAGAAGTGTTGTAGTTGTTATAGTTAGCCTTACCTTAAAGATGTGAGCTTTGAGAATGTGGTGGCCAAGTTCGAGGGTCTGTTGTCGATTAAGCTTGCTGTCTTGCCGTGAAAACCAGAAAGCAAGCAGTGTGTGGCCACTCCTAAAGAACCATGGAAAAAGAGACAAGAGAACGTTATAAGAGATTTCACTTCAGTACTGTGATGTATTACGGAGTGCAACAAGATATTTCAACAAGACAAAATGTGGGACAGGAATCAAGTTATTACATTTTGATGGAAGATTCAGAAGACACACATTTTGACTCCTTGAGCTCCTCACCTGGGGTCGCAGAGGAACTTGGTCTTCTCTCCGTCCTCTCTCCAGATGAGCCACTCTCTGAACGAGGGGTGGACGAACATGCGCGTTCCATCACGTCTTTTCACCAGGAAAGGCGACAGGAGTTCAGACCTCTGCTGGAAATCATCCCAGTCCATGGCTGCTCCACGCACCATGCTGGCGTTCACGGCGCTGTAGGCCTGCTCATCAGTTAACGGGTGTAGAGAAGCCACGGCCACGTTCAGCAGTGGAAGAACACGCTCAAATGATGACTGAGTTGGGAAACGCATGTTCAGCTGCAACAGGTAGACCTCAGCCAGATTCACTGGAACAACCTGAACACAAACCGATTTAAAAAATAAACACACGCAAAAAAGCTGAAACATATTCATCCTTTTAGACCTTTTTTTGTTTTTTTTCCATTCATTTTATTTCATAAAGTAATAGGGGAATTAAAATCCTTTTTTTGCCATTTAAAATGCTTTTAAATTGCTGAAATAAAATAAAAGCATACCACATATATAGCTCTAAAAAGGTAAAATAAAATAAACATGAAAAATATATAAAATTAAATAAACTAACACCACTAATATATCTGAAAAGCTAAAATAAAATAAGAAAATAAATTAAAGAAATATAGCTTTTTAGCATTATGTATGCTATGTTTATTTTGTCTTTTTTCTTTCTCTCTTTCTTTTCCTTTAATAAAATAACACCACACAACTCTAAAAAGCTACAATAAAATAAACATAAAACATGTCAAATACATAAACTAACACCATATAAAACCTAAAATAAAGTATATAAAATAAAAATATTATACATAACACTGAAAAGCTATAATTTGTTGTTTTTAATTGTGTACTGCCTTTCTTTCTTTTAATTTCCTTTTATTATACACTCACCTAAAGGATTATTAGGAACACCATACTAATACTGTGTTTGACCCCCTTTCGCCTTCAGAACTGCCTTAATTCTACGTGGCATTGATTCAACAAGGTGCTGAAAGCATTCTTTAGAAATGTTGGCCCATATTGATAGGATAGCATCTTGCAGTTGATGGAGATTTGTGGGATGCACATCCAGGGCACGAAGCTCCCGTTCCACCACATCCCAAAGATGCTCTATTGGGTTGAGATCTGGTGACTGTGGGGGCCATTTTAGTACAGTGAACTCATTGTCATGTTCAAGAAACCAATTTGAAATGATTCGAGCTTTGTGACATGGTGCATTATCCTGCTGGAAGTAGCCATCAGAGGATGGGTACATGGTGGTCATAAAGGGATGGACATGGTCAGAAACAATGCTCAGGTAGGCCGTGGCATTTAAACGATGCCCAATTGGCACTAAGGGGCCTAAAGTGTGCCAAGAAAACATCCCCCACACCATTACACCACCACCACCAGCCTGCACAGTGGTAACAAGGCATGATGGATCCATGTTCTCATTCTGTTTACGCCAAATTCTGACTCTACCATCTGAATGTCTCAACAGAAATCGAGACTCATCAGACCAGGCAACATTTTTCCAGTCTTTAACTGTCCAATTTTGGTGAGCTCGTGCAAATTGTAGCCTCTTTTTCCTATTTGTAGTGGAGATGAGTGGTACCCGGTGGGGTCTTCTGCTGTTGTAGCCCATCCGCCTCACGGTTGTGCGTGTTGTGGCTTCACAAATGCTTTGCTGCATACCTCGGTTGTAACGAGTGGTTATTTCAGTCAAAGTTGCTCTTCTATCAGCTTGAATCAGTCGGCCCATTCTCCTCTGACCTCTAGCATCAACAAGGCATTTTGGCCCACAGGACTGCCGCATACTGGATGTTTTTCCCTTTTCACACAATTCTTTGTAAACTCTAGAAATGGTTGTGCGTGAAAATCCCAGTAACTGAGCAGATTGTGAAATACTCAGACCGGCCCGTCTGGCACCAACAACCATGGCACGCTCAAAATTGCTTAAATCACCTTTCTTTCCCATTCTGACATTTAGTTTGGAGTTCAGGAGATTGTCTTGACCAGGACCACACCCCTAAATGCATTGAAGCAACTGCCATGTGATTGGTTGATTAGATAATTGCATTAATGAGAAATTGAACAGGTGTTCCTAATAATCCTTTAGGTGAGTGTATGCATTTCATTTAATTTCATATCATGCATGAAGTGTCACTCCTATGATGTACTTAGTAATAAAGGAGGCATCTGTGTGACCCCTGACCTTGTAGCTGGAGCTTTTGAGCACGAGGTAACCCTTCTCAATGAGGTCCAGTGTGAGCTTCAGGTAGAGGTAGGAGCCCCGGCTCAGACTCTTCAGATGAGCGCTGAGTTTGGTGAAGGCCGCGTTGTCCAGTTTGCCGTTGAGTGCCACGTTGTTCTGGATCTCCTGGCTGGCGTGCAGCCGGTGCAGGATGTAGCCCTGCAGGTCAGAGTCAATCGCATCACTCTCATCCAGGCGATCCAGAGAGATACGGTGGAACGGCAACGGACGAGTCACGTCCTTAGATAGAAAGAAAAAATAGCACAGAGCAAATAAGCAAAAAAGTAAATCAAAAGTAAGTATGATTGCTATGGATAGATGGGATACAGACCTGTAGCGTTGTTCTGACGGTGACCACCAGTTTGAGCCAAGGAGGGAAACGCTCAATGGTTTTGCACAGGAAGGAAACAATAGTTTCTCCATAATCCGGTTTATGGAACTCTGCCTCATTCAACCCGTCAATCAAGATGATGAGATTCTCTTCACAGGCAATCTTCCTCTCTGTAAATATTGCATGTTTTAAATATTACATGCATGTATGTGTACATACAGTATGTGAGTATGCAAGAACACGTTTACGTGCCTCGATGCAGGATCTCCAGAGGTTCCAGCAGGCCCCTGCGGAAAGCGTTGAAGGGGTCCTGGACGCAGGAGCGCAGGCTCAGTGTGCTCTGCAGATGCGGCTGGCGGAGCAGAAGATCTCGGTAGGCCTGCATCTGAGGAGCCCTGCACAACAATGCTGCCACATTATGCACAAACTCAGGGACCAGGCAGGTGTACGCGTTGTCGGCCTGACAGTAATGGTATGCCACCACCTACAGCAGAGGGAAGGAGCAAATGAGATATAAGCACACATTTACATTCAACAAGACAGCTTGGGTTGAGAACCTGTTTTAACCTTTGCTTAGCAACAAGTTCCACTCACTGAATTTGTTTGGCCAAACGTTGTTCCAAGAGAGCTGATATTTCACTGACTGAATAATTAAAAAAACGCATTAATTCAGGAACAAAATACCACTACTGTTGTTCACACAGCTTCGGTTGGAACGCTGTTTTCATTGTTGAATCAAGAATATTGCATATAAAAAGTACACTACGATTCAAAAGTTTGGGGTCATTAAGAAATTAATACTTTTATTCAGCAAGGATGCATTAAACTGATCAATAGTGACATTAAAGACTTACATAAAATTTCTATTTCAAATAAATGCTGTTCATTTAAACCACCCTCCACTCATCTTGAAAAAAAAGTTTCCACAAAAATATTAAGCAGTAACTGTTTTCAACATTGATAATCATCAAATTATCATATCAGAATGATTTTTGAAGGATCACGTGACACTGAAGACTGGAGTAATAAATTACATTTCAAATTACAAAATTAAAAATAGAAAAATAAATAGAAATAGAAAAATAATATTTCTGAATATTACTGTATTTTTCATCAAATACATGCAGCCTTGGTGAACAAGAGTAAAAAAAGTTAAAAAAAAATCTTACTGACCCCAAATGGTAGTGTAAGTGAAAAGCTGTATCAGCATTACTGTATGTGTATTCATTATTAGAGCATCAGGCACTACTACTGTATCAATGGCAAACACAACTCAGTGATACATTTAACAGAGTAGGGTTCTTAGTACATCTAGAGACTCCTGCTAAATGTAGGTTTAGACAAAGAGAAACACACACACACACACACACAGTGCAGAAACTGCTTTAAGCTGAAAAACACAATGAATATAAAACTAGAAAGATTCAAAGTTTTATTAATGCATAAAACATTATGGAGTTTGAGTGCATTGATGGCCTTATTCCAATATTCTAAGACTGCTGCTCCCCTGGATTCACTTCATCACGCAGTGTGTGTGTGTGTGTGTGTGTGTGTGTGTGTGTGTTTCAAAAGCTTGTCATCATTAGCAATGCAGAGCTCTGAGTATATCTAATGGCTGTGCTGGGAGACTCTGTGCATATAAATATTTGATAAGGCAACAGAGCTGCAATAAACCTTTGTGCTTAAAAGAATAGAGAGAGAGAGAGAGAGAGAGAGAGAGAGAGAGAGAGAGAGAGAGAGAGAGAGAGAGAGAGAGAGAGAGAAGAGTGCAAATTAATGAAAGAAGAAACAGGGAGACAGAGAGATAATAAAACAATAGAAGAGAAGAAGAGAGAGATTGAAAGGCAGGCTGGTCATATGCCCGGCCCTGTTGATTATGTTGGTATTAGTTGGCACCTGTGAAGCCAGCCTTCTGAGCGCCTCCTCCTGGCGTCTCCGCATCTCTGGCGTTCCAGGACAGCTGCTCCCTCCGACCAGAGTGCCGTGAGCGGACTGAGGCTGGCTCAAGGGAAGTGTGTCGCCATCTGAGAGAAAGACATGGTATGCATGGGATGTGAACAGTGTTAGAAATTTTATATTTTATTTTTTTATATATATATATTCAAGTCTATAATCAAATATTGACTAGTATCAGCAACTAGTCACATTCGCTGTGTCCAAATCGAATATTTCTCTACTATATAGTATGTGAAAAACAGTACGCCAACAAAGTAGTATGTCCGAATACATAGTATTCGAAAAAACAGTAGGCGAAAAGTCCCAGGATGACCTACTACTTCTGAAGTGCGCATTCGATGGACACTTTACTATCCATGAGGCCACGTTAGAGGATTTATGACTGGAGGTGAATGGACGCAACTGACACTGGTAGGTCACATGATAATGACAACATGGTGGATGTAGTATGTCCAAATTACATTCATAATACACGCATTCATACTACATAGAACATACTTTTTTTAACGGCCATGAAGTAAGTTCAAATTCAAATGTAGTACCTACTCACATAGTATGCGATTTCGGACGCAGCTACTAACTACTTTATGCTTTATGCTTTTTTTTCTTTTTTGGAGCTTGACAGTTGTGTTGTGATGGAAAAGAGCATACAGGTTTGAGGTCTCAACACAATGGTCAGTAAATAATGACAACTTATGACAATTGTTTTTTTGCTTGAACTAGCTTGTCTGTTAGATGTTTATTAATAGGAATATATTCCTATAAGACCTTTAAGCATCTAACAGACAATTATGTGATATTCTTTTAAACTAATCCACTCACGTTTAGGTGAGGCGTGTGGACTGTCAGAGGCGAGTTGTCTCATGTGGATGCCGTGGCAGCTGAGAGCCACTAAGCGAGAGATGATGGCTGTTTTGCCAAAGCCCACGTTTCCGGCAATAATGACACCTTGATTGGCAGTGGGCTCGCTGCTGCGGAGACACACGTCAACTTCCTGGAACAGCCATTCCCGACCGGTGAAAACCGTATCGGGCATCAGACTGGGCACCTCGAAGAGAAGCGGCTTTAGGGCGATGTCCGGTGGCCGGTATGGAGCAAAGCGCACTGCATCATGGGAAACATTAGGAAATGTACTAAATGAAACCGGTTTATACATATACAAACTTTCCTTCTACAATTTTTTTTTTTTACAGTTAACAATTCTTTTTACAGTGATTTTATCCATCAAAGCCGACGTTTATTACCCCAGTTTCACAGACTTAAGCCTATAGTCCCAAACTAAAATGCATGTTTGAGCGGTTTTAACTGAAAGTGACTTGCACTGACATTTCTTAAAAAAAAATGTCACTGCCATTGTTTTGTCTCAAGATTTACACCAGTAAATGTTTTCTTCTAAGGCATGTTGAACTAATTGAACTAATCTAATCCTGGTTTAATCAAAGCCCTGTCTGTGAAACCAGGCCTTTAAAATGCAAACCTCTTCATATTGCAGTTATCATTTTTAACCAGCAGGGGGAGATGCTTTGTCTGAAAAAGGCCAGAACTGGCAGCTTATGCAAGACGAAGCTGCAGTGTGAAACACCATGAATCAATGTTCGTCAATGGGGTGCCTTGACCCATTAATGTACAGCAGAAAACATCTGAAATAAGCCTCTATGCATCAAGAACAGGAGTAGAGCCATCACTGAGCCGTTGCCATGCTTACCGGGACCCACCCTGGAGGATGATTGTTGCTTTTGTTCATAGACTATTTGTCAAATGTATTGCCACCATGCACATAGCAAAATTTATATTCATCGTCATGTTAATCCACCACATATGCTTGCAATAAATTAACATTAATTTTAAAAATCCTCATATTCAGTTGTATAATCCTCATTATTCTTATACATATCATAAGCCTAACTACACAAACAGTTAATCCAAATTACTGATAATATTCTAAGCAAGTGTCATTTCAAAGCAGGATGGGGATCATCAACACAATTAGCTTAAATTATTTAATGCAGCTATATCATTTCCTGATCGTATATGCTTATACTGCAACAAGTGCGAATGAGGATACCCATTTGCATGTGCACTATTAATTAGCCAGATAACATGTGAATTAATTATCTGTGCATTAGCATAATGAGGTGGGTGGGGTTGCACATGGCGGGTGACCTTTATGAGCATATGCTGAGCTTCGATGCAAGCAGACACTATTGGAACATATAGAGGGAGACAAGGAAGGAGAGAGATAGAAACCAGGGCAGCCGAGCAGTAAAATGGCTATAAAGAACTAGAGTTGGGAAGGTTGTAAATAAAGAAAAGATGAAAGGAACAATTTAACCCATAGGGTTTCAGTGGCACACATTAAAATTTCCTTTCATGGCACAGCTAGGGTGAATGTTTTCCACAATTAAGCATCATTATTACTGGTGGAAATGTCTTCTGAAAGAGTACTATACTTATACATGAAAGAACCTGCTTGTAATTGTGGTAAAATTAGCCACAGTGTGCTAGAATTACGATCTACAGATACCTTATGTCTGTCGTACAGTTTGAGCATCATGTCACTATAACTAACCACACGGATAGAGTCCACCTCCACTTCTTCGTCACCAGTGCAGTCATCCTGAAATAAACAGTTTTTTTTGGTGAATTGTGACTCAAGCTATTGGAGTTTCTGAGTGAATCAGAGAGGAAACCTAGACCCTCCACTGCTGATTTAGGATGTGTGAAGCCTTGACTGTGAGCTTTAGACAGCAGGCTGAGCTCTGACAGATGAGCCAGCGCTAATGCTAATAGGAAGTCAATACTTCGATCTGGACAGGAGACAGATTATGGAACGGCAGTCCAAAGGGGAAACCAAGAACAGCAGGACGAGGATGGGGGGAGTGATCCACTGAAGAGCAGTGGAGTGTGTTGAGGGTTTTAATGGGACATGCTGTGTGTAGCGGAGAGCAGATTTGAGAGATGCAAGTTGCACATGCATATCAATATAATTAACATTTTATTATAGAAGTTAATTTTAAAAGGGACATATTGTACCATTTTGTTTGTTTTTCCTTACTTAAAGGTTCAGTATGTAGTATTTATGAGGATCTATTGACAGAAATGCAATATAATATACTAATAATAATGTACCGTTATGTTTTTATTACCTTAGAATGAGTCATTTCTATCTACATACACAGCAGGTCCCCTTACAGGGAAATCGCCATTTTGCGCCGTCATGTTTCTACAGTAGCCCTAAACGGACAAACTGCTCTACAGAGCGCTAGTCACTCTCTGCTCTCTCTAAAGAGAACATTTTTGTCCCGTGTCGGCCCCTGTAGCTTCTCTATGCACCCTGAAAGGGAGGGGGGAGTGCAATTCACAACCTCACTGCTAGATGCCGCTAAAAATCACACACTACACCTTTAAAGGGATTGTTCACCCAAAAATTAAAATGACCCCATGATTTACTCACCCTCAAGCCATCCTATGTGTATATGACATTCTTCTTTCAGATGAATACAATCAGAGTTATATTAAAAAATGTCCTGGCCTTCTAAGCATTATAATGGCAGTAAATGGCAGCCCAAAAAAGTGCACCCATCCATTATAAAAGTAATCCATATGGCTCCGGGGGGGTTAATAAAGGCCTTCTGAAGCAAACGATAGGTTTGTGTGGATGCACTTTTTTGGCCTTCAAATTTCGGGCTGCCATTCACTGCCATTATAAAGCTTGGAAGAGCCAGGACATGTTTTAAACAATTGCATTTGCCTGAAAGAAGAATGTCATACACATAGGATGGCTTGAGGGTGAGTAAATCATGGTCTAATTTTCATTTTTGTGTGAACTATCCCTTTAAGCCGGGTGCACACTGTACGATTTATAATAGTCTGTTACGACTGTTGCTTGTCAGACTGTACGAACATGATCCCCGCAGTAAACCATGTCACACTGTTGGATCTCAGTTGTCATTAATGCGAGACTGTATGACAGTCAAGATGTGTTAAAAACAAATGCACGCAAGAAGACTCATCCAGAGTTTTAGATCATCTATCTGTGACACATTCGGTGACTGAACTGCATTACAACAGGATTGAAATGGAGGTTAGCAAACAAAAACAATCTGTAGCATTTATTATTATCATGGTTTGTCTTGAAAAGAAAACTGGAAAACACACAATGAAAAATTTGAGCTAAAAAGGCGAGGACAGTTATTTTTGTGGCTGAACTTATTGCATATGCAAGAGTTTCACTTTCAGACACAAAATAATGGGAGAAGAGTATTTAAATTAATCATGCAAGGTGATTTACTAAGGTTTGCGCTCGTCAGTTTACTGGTGTTTGTGCCATTATTTACTGGCCAAAAAAGCATGTCTCATATATATATATATATATATATATATATATATATATATATATATATATATATATATATATATATATATATATATATATATATATATATATATATATATATATATATATATATATATATATACACACACACACAGTATATATATAGTATATATATATTGCTAATTGTTAGCAAGATATATATCTTGCTAGATGTACATCACATGAGGCCTATTTGGGCCCATTTTTTTGGGCCCAAAAAGAAATGTAGCGGTCTTTTAATGGTCTTAATTATAATCACAAATCATTGGTCAGGAAATTAGCAAGAATTGCACAAGTACTGTAGATAAAGGAAGCATGGAATAGCCTTTCCCCATCTTGCAGACAGCTTTTTACATTAAGAAGAGTCAGTGTTGTTCCACTCAAACTTCAAGCTGTTCACGAGTAGCTGAAAAATGTCTGAGTTTAATGTGAGACCAAATATTGAGTATAGGGTTGAAATCTGGACTCTTACCAGGCCAAAATATGAGCCTGATGGACTGATGGAGCGCTGAAGACACTTCTTGTGGGAAGCAAGCCATTCTGCAATATTCTCTTGTATATTCTTCAAAGCATTAAATTAATTTTCAGTGAAGTATCTCACCAATACCAGCAGCTAAAAAGGCTCCACACACAATGACAACTTTTCCTCAATGCTTCACTGTGCAAGAGATGCATTTATTATAATATTTCGAAGCAGATTTTCAAAGACATAGCTCTGGAGCACCACCATGTGACTCATGTTTCATTGTGATTCATTACTCCACAAACAACTTTCCCATATTCTGCCAAAATCTTCATTCTGTCTTTGATATTTTTCTGAGACTGGATTTGTAAGTAGTGAGCTAACCTTGCTTTGATTCACATTTATTTAGTCAATACATAAATCCCATGCTTCTGTTTATGTTATTTCATAGTGTGGCAAAATAAAGAATGAGTAGGTTTGTCCACATGTGACTGTTACTATACACAAGACTGGTGATGAAGTGAAAGAAAGTGGAAGAGTAAAAGGTACATGTGATCCCGTTTAAGCACAAAATCTAGAAAGAATATGCACACCTCTCATGTCCGCTTGTCCAGAGCGGCTGGAACCGGAGTTCTGACGTGGCATACGCAAAGACGTGCGCAGTGGAGCCTGTCTCTGCTCATCCAGATAAGCAAGATCCTCCAGGTGAGCTGAACTAGTGGCTGATGGAGAGAGAAAAAATACAGTTATTTTTTTAACATATTAAATATTGGCTTTATTTATTTAATTTTATTTCAAATGATTACAATTTCAAAGTGATAACCACTTTCATCACTTTTTTAAAAATACATTTTTGTGTGTGTATTGATGCTTGGGCAATAATATATTTAAAATATTGATGCCAATTAAGTACTTTGAAATTGAACACTGAAATAAATATTGCATTGATATTGAAAATTGACAAAAAGAGAAAAAGAGTGAGAGAGAGATTGATAAACTTTTAAACTTATGCCGCCCACATACATATTAAACAGAGGGAGAATACACAACAATAACTGTGCAAAACAGAACCCAATTATGCATTTCCTCATTCCAGCAGCCAAATAAAAGGAAGAAAAGCTATTAACAAAAGCAAAAATATTCTAGCAAACAGGTTTCTTTAGGAGCTTGCTGTTCCAACATGAGAGTAAGTTTAGACCAACATTTTTTTTTTTCATTTACCGTGGTAAAACAATGCCCTCAGTGGTTATGCAATTAATATTATAAACCATAATATTTGTAATTACATTAATTCAATACATGCTTTTACTCAAAAAATTAAGGTGACTTACAAAAGAAGGTACAATATACTCCAAGGTATTTTCTAATACAATGGTATTTCATAGTACTATCAAAAACATGGTAATACCATGGTTCTATCTGCAGTTAGAGATGGGTCAAACCCTTTGACAAACTGTATGAGAGCTTGTGTTTGCTTAGCTTGTGGTTATGAGCTTTCATGAGGATGCATGCATAAATTAAGCTTTTTATCCATTGCTAATGAGGAGGAAAGTTCATGGCGGCTTGATGCACAAGAATATTAAGAACGCTGTGGGTGGCCACAGAATTTATCTCCTCTCAAAGCATATGGAGAGAGCTTTTGAAACTATTAACAACAGCTAATGTTAGAACAGATGCTAAGGACGACTGGCCACCAGCCATGTAAAGTGACAGGTGCAACACACTAAGGAAAGCCTTTCGGTCTTCTATAATAGGTTTAATTGAAGACAGATTTCAGAAATGCAACCATGGCCCCATGGTACATACGTGTACAAATTACAACTTCCTGTTGGTGTACATGTGTGGATCAACAGTTCAGTAATGTAACTCTCCTCTAAGAGAACCCCACATTATAGAGCTGATTGAAACAAAGTCCGCAAACCAGCAGCTGGGAAAGCTGCTCTTACAAAATTCGGTAGCTACAGTTTATGTTTTTACAAGTTACTACAATTAATGTTACTATTGTAAAACCATAATAAATGAATAGAGGATTTCCATCAGCATAAAGGCTGTTAATACCCAAGATGATAACTATAACAATATAGTTTTAATAATCCTAATTCTATAAGAACAGGGAAGTCCACACCACAGCTATGACAATAACGACACAGAGGAATGATATCATTGAAATATTTTTTTTTACAGCTGATTAACAATAAAAACACTGACAGCCAATCAGAATCCACCCAGTGTATTCCTTTGGTGTGGACACTAATATAGTTTAGTTGCATTTATAGGTATCGTTCTTGGTTTGAACGGGCCTTAATGTCAGCATGAATTCAAAATTGACAATTCAGCAATAGCAAACCACAACAAATCCAATGATCCAATCAATTCAAAAATCCTACATTTTCCCTGTTTGAGAAGCCTTGAATATGTCACAATAGGGAAAAACAAGAATCATAACTTCCATTTTATGGCGATTTTAAGAGACTTAGCCAGCACTGCTAACTGCATATTGGCTAAAACTATGGTTATTATTGTAAAATGAAAAAATAAAATAAAAAATGCTATTTAGACACCAGCATTTGTCTTGCCCAACCCCACCCCCTCCATCTGCACTGCAGACTGTCTGGCTGGCATGACTGTGTTGCTGGATTTATGGCTGCTTGAACTGCGTCACAATGACTTTGGCTCCCATCACTAAACTGGTGTTTTACAGCCCCACGTGGTGCTGGTCCAGAAAGCACGTCTGCATTTTACGCCAAACGTCTGAGCATGTTCATATCGACATATCTCTAAACTTTGATTGAACATGGAGATCTGATTGTGTCCTCATATGTGATCAGACATGAATTTTCAATTTTGAAAGGGGAAGATGTAATGAAAGAGTGAGGGAGAGGTGGGGATGGAATGAGTGGGTGGGATGAGGAGAGAAAGAAATCAAAAGTGTGACAGAAAAGAATGAGAAAGATGAAAAGTGTGAGAGGTGAGCATGCATGAGTAAGAAAGACAATCAGGGGGAGAATAAAGAGAGAGAGGTGAGAAGAGTAACAAGAACAGACAGATGGATGAACAAACAGATCACGTCATTCACTCACTGCTGCAGCTGTCTTCTCAAATCTTTTACACGTCACACTTGATTAAATTTGATCATTATTTAACTCCCATTTTTATGATGCTTTTATGCTGCTTTTTGTATGCCACTTTGACGTTCTATTAATTAAAAACTTTGTAACAATTAAGAAAGAGTGAGGTAAATGTATTGAAATAAATGTAAAGATAATAATAATAATTTAATAATAAATTGAATTTATGATATAAACAAATAAGGGATTAATAAATAAAAATAATGGATAATTTAAACAAACAAATAAACAAACTGGAATGAAAATAAGACCGAATTAAATGTCACCATAATTTGTTCCACCTACAATTAGGCTGCTATACTATTCAGGGCTCGACATTAACACTTGTCCGCTTGTTTGGGACAAGTGGATTTTTTTTAAGGGGCAAGTAAAGAAGAATTTTACTTGCCCGACCAGACAAGTAGCCTGATTAAAATGTCAATAACAAAAAATAACTAGGGAGTCACCAAAATGCAAGAATGATTCTGCATTCATTTAGTGTAAGTGGCGATTGATAGTGAATAATAATATAATATAAAATGTACTGACAGTACTCGTGCGGCCGAATGAGGAGAAATCTCAACACAAAGAAACTCAGTTAACTTACTGTGGTAAAAATTCAAAATGTGGAGTTTTTATATTTTTAACATATGATACAGTTAAGCAACATCACACAACCAAGAGTGCTGAATACCATCCCGATTTAAAATGTGATACTGATTTCATTTCATAGTTTGAATGAATGAGTCACTCATTAAGACGGTCACCTGCCGCCACCTACTGGCAGTTTAGTTTAATGCTTAAAAGTATCATTCTTTTAAACATTTCTTATTTGTATATTCAAAAAATATTCTAAGCAATCTTATAACATTTTTTATGCAGTTGTAATTTTTCATTTAATTTGATTGGTAACAGCCCTATAGTGTCTTATTATTCTAATTTAATTTATTGATCAAATTTAAGAAATTAAAATGAAA
The DNA here is from genome assembly GCA_039654625.1 of Rhinogobio ventralis. Classification (NCBI taxonomy): domain Eukaryota; kingdom Metazoa; phylum Chordata; class Actinopteri; order Cypriniformes; family Gobionidae; genus Rhinogobio; species Rhinogobio ventralis. Next base: position 32,992,976 of record CM077196.1, on the reverse strand, counting down.
GATGATTGACATTCTGGCCAAAAATTAATACGCACAATTTGGCATGTTTCATTGCGTTATCACAAAATAAAAATATTTGTATATTTCATATTTCATTTATTTTTATTATACCTTTATAAAAGGTAAAAAATATCATAAATATGCAGATTTAAATATGTCCAAGCTGACTGAATACTGATGCTTCAGAATAAATTATATTTACAACACAAAAAAAAAGCAATTTTTTACTCGGGCAAGAGAATGACCGATTTACTTGTGCAAAGGACAAGCACATGAAAAGGCTTAATGCTATTACATATTTCTATTACATATAGTATGAAATATATTTTAGGCTACTAAACAAAACTACATCATATTCATGATAATACTAATAATACTACTACTAATAATAATAATAATAATTATTATTATTATTATTATTGCTGTTGCTGTCATGGTTATTATAAAGAATAAATAATAGAATTTGTTAACCTTTATTTGTCACATTAATTAAATTATAAAGTCTTATTTAATCAGATTTTAGATATTAATTTTCCCACTATTCAATTTACTTTATCTGGAAATTTCTTCTAACAAACCTTCAAAAGTCCAAAGTCGACAGTAAACTAAAAAAATCTACATTACATGGAACTGTGCTAGTGAGTTTTACACCATCTTCTCACATATGGATCCAAACCCAGCAGCACAAATCACAAATGCTTCATAAAACCTGGAGGAGATTCACACAGATGTCCTTGCTCTGTTGTAATGGGCCGGCATCAGGAGCTAGAATGGCCCATAAAGCTGAAAAAAGGGGCATGTCTGTAGCTCTCACAGTAATCACTATGTGCTTTTACTGACCTTGACATTTTGAGGGAATTGGAAACACATGTCTGTTGACTTTTAGGGTCTGGATTATTATTATTACACTTCATTTTATTTGTATTTCATTTGCTTTGTATGTACTCTGCACAATGAGTAAAGTGGAATCTAATTTGATCTGATCTAATCTAATCTAATCTAAAGTATATGTTCAGACTGGCATATATATTTTGGCACTAGTATTGTGCATAGTATGCAAATGTTCAACTATAATTACCCCTTGGCCGCATCACCCTAAGGACAGCCCTGCATACATGTATATACTGCACAGTATGCAGTAAGCAATGCTCAGTGTAGTGTACACTCTTCTGAACATACAGTAGCCAAAATTTGACAGGTGCAGAAACTTACCAGCCACAGAATTGGGGCGGGGCATGAGGTAGAGGGGGATGGAGTGGGCAGAATGAGAGACAGAATGCTCCAGACTCCTCTCTGGGATTTTGTTGAGGCTGTATGTGGAGGCGGCCATGTTTTCATCCACCCGATAAAGAAAAGAGTCTGTACCCATGGACTTCTGTGCCTGCCAGAGTTTCAGGCTGCCCCGTGAGCTTTCGCTGTGTTTACCTCCATGCTCAGCGTTCTCAGAGTAACTTGTGAGAGTTGCTGCAAGAAAGCAATGAGTTTTTTGAAACGGACATCAATGATTAGCATTTATTTCTATTCCTAAAATAAGCCACAGAATGTCTCTCACCGATAATGCCACTGTCTCGGCTCTCCAGTGTGGAGGTGGGACTCGTGATGGATCCGTAAGCACAGTCTCGGGTGCCCATGTTACCCGGGGCTCCAGCGGGCAATGTGGAGCAGGGGCTGCCAGGAGGGGGTGACGCTGTGCTGCTAGCTAAGCTAGAGCATGGGCTGATCCTCTGGGTCATGGAGATGCCCTGAACATCAGAAAAAAAAAAGAGTTAGAGAACTCCAAACTTGCCACAAGTATATCAGCAATGAATGAAAATGTCAACATTTGTTGCTTGCTTTCTATTTCACAGCTCAGACTAGTGACCAGACACAGTGAAATTTCATTGGTTAAAAATCCTACTACACCTTGTACTACCAAGTTTGTGTTAGAAGCTTAAGCTTATGTTTTTCCAATAAACAAAACTATCTGTTTGTAATAAACATGCACAAGTTCAAGGTGGCCATTCACTAGGCCTCATTCATGAAACACTAACAGAACAAATTTGAGTTAATTATTTGTAAAACCACTTCTTGAAATTGTTCCATTCAATTCAATCTGGCAATTCGCATTAGAATAATTGTACAAACAATTTACATGCGTTTTGCTTGCGTTTCATAAATTAGGTGTAGAGTGTTCACTCATTGTTACACTGCAGAAATATAGCATATTGAAAGATTCTGCTAGATCAGTGCACCATTGTATATACAGTCAAACCAAAAATTATTCAGACATCAGTATCATTTTTTACTAGTGGGTGCAGGACACTATAGTGAGGTAATGTAAGTGAGGATAGCAAAATAAAGTAAACTGTGGCATATTACACTCAAAAATTCTTCATACAGTGGACTACCAGTAAAATTGATAAACATTTGGGACCAAAATTATTCAGACACTTTGACCTGACCATGTTTTGCTTAAGTGTTTTTTCTTTAATTGCTAATGCAACCTTTTATACCACAAACAAAATTAGGCATTGCTTGGTAATTGGTATTATCTAATTAAGTACTTAAATTTAACAGCTGACAGCTGATTGGTTGATTGTAATCGATTACATACCTTTCTATCTGTTATCTGACATTATCAAGATGAATTTGTTCTGACACGGTTTAACTCTGAGTAGGGATGCTCCGATCCGATACTCAGATCCAGTATCGGCTCCAATACTTCCATTTTTGCCGGATCGGGGATCTGGTCAGAGACGACAGATCCAAATCCGCTAAATTCACATGAATGCTTCCCTAGACTGCGGCTGTCAGTCATTTTCCATTCAAACTGCGTGTGGCGTTCCGTTACGACAGACAACACAATAAAACTCTCTCCAAGATGATTCAATGTCCCATTATTATACTTGATCAGTAGATAAAAGGTATATGGTTTATTGCAGTTTCTAATTCATGTTACTTTTATCTATAAATATATTTACTTGTTTTTCATGAATACATGACAAAGTCATGAGTCATGGATGAAGGAGTTAGCCTGACTCCTGTTCATTTTGAATGTCTACTAGTAAAGCTATTAATGCACTGGTGCACAATTATTTAATAAATAATTCACTACATTGGTGTCTGTTTGTAATTTTATTTTACAAATTTAATAATGTTTGTCAAGCCTGCCTGATGCCTTTCACAAAAGAATGATCCCAGTCTCTTCCACACAGTGAGGCATACTGTTTATTAGGTAATTCAGCACTTTTTTATTTTAGTATCAGATCGGTGATCGGCATCGGCCGATACTGAATCCCAGATATTGGAATCGGTATCGGAGTCAACAAATGCTGATCGGAGCATCCCTAACTCTGAGTTCTTGTCATATTTTATTACCATTTTCTAAACTATAGCGAAAAAACTGTATATGAGATTCCTCTTCCAGAAAAGTAGCACCGCTGAATGACTTTCACACACAAAAATGCCCCCAGAAGTGGAAATCTGCTGACTGGTATTTAATGATACAGTACTGTCCCATATTTCAGCTGAGGACTGCATACTCTTGTGGAATTATCTCTTTTTATGGCCTGGGCTGACTTGAACAATTTTTCCACCATGACTCAATATTATGTCCTTTAATACAATGTTACTTGCTTTACGGTATATGACTGAGAGAACGTTAAATTTGAAAGAAGAGAGAAATGAGTGTGTTATTTTGGCATGCTGCGGTCGGCTACAAGACATGACCTACAAAAACCAACCAGGATGGTGGATCATTTTACCCAATGGGATGAGAGCAAGAAAGACAAAGTGAGAAACAAACAGATAACAAGAATTTATAATGAAAGGGTTGCAAGAAAAAAAGTAAAGAGGGAGTAGAAAAGAGAGTGGAAGAGACATGGAAAGAATAAGTAGTTCATGTCTGACTCTGGGTCTGCGGTGGAGGCAACATTAATGACATCATTCAGATGGATATGAACTTCAGTCAGTCAGTGGTACTTCTGTCTAGAAGTTGTTTTAGATGATACGTTTCATGCAACCAAAAGAGATTCTACTGCAAACCAAGAGGATGTTCTTTAATAAAAACATCAATTTAAGGATAAATTTGAAAAACACAACATGAAAATGATTCCCGGCTCTGATGCAACACAAGACTCTTCCCAAACTCAGGTTTGAATATAACACTAAGTAGTTAACCTTGTTTTTCTTTAAGAGTGCACTCAGAGATCTTCTTTTCTTTATGTGTACAGCTGATTTGAGAGCACTTTTAAACTGGCAACACTGGAATGTCTACTATTTCTGAAAACCACTGAAAAATAATAATACTTTTCACTATGAACTAGCAGTGCGCTCTGAGCCAGATCTTGGACTCAATAACTTCCCAAATATGCCTAAATAGCTCAGTCTACACCTTTTTGTCCAATTCAGGCTTCGTGTGCGTGGGAGAGATTGGCTCTGAATCTGTGTTTTGAGAAATTGTGGCCTTTCGGTGACCACACTCGCTTGGCAGGGACCAGCCTCAGAAAAAGCTCTGGACGGCAAGAGCCGTGTGTTGTGCGATACATTCCTGGACTCAACTATGAGTCAGATTGCGAACAATTAGAAGAGAATGAAACACTTTTGATTTTAACCAGAGGAATCTAACAAGTGCTACATTTAAGAGTTCAAAATGGCCTTTTAAAAAAGGCGAGGCTGTTTCCATTATTAGTTTTTGTTAAGATGCATTTTGTTTTTTAAATAGTTTTCATAATTGTCAATTTAACGCTATTAGTTATGTAAAATACATAAATACATATGATAAAATATATACAAGTTCCCTGACCTGTATGTTAGTCAGCTTTAAAAAAAAAAAAAAAAAAAAAAAACAATTATTATATATATATATATATATATATATATACACACACTCACCTAAAGGATTATTAGGAACACCTGTTCAATTTCTTATTAATGCAATTATCTAATCAACCAATCACATGGCAGTTGCTTCAATGCATTTAGGGGTGTGGTCCTGGTCAAGACAATCTCCTGAACTCCAAACTGAATGTCAGAATGGGAAAGAAAGGTGATTTAAGCAATTTTGAGCGTGGCATGGTTGTTTGTGCCAGACGGGCCGGTCTGAGTATTTCACAATCTGCTCAGTTACTGGGATTTTCACGCACAACCATTTCTACAGTTTACAAAGAATGGTGTGAAAAGGGAAAAACATCCAGTATGCGGCAGTCCTGTGGGCGAAAATGCCTTGTTGATGCTAGAGGTTGGAGGAGAATGGGCCGACTGATTCAAGCTGATAGAAGAGCAACTTTGACTGAAATAACCACTCGTTACAACCGAGGTATGCAGCAAAGCATTTGTGAAGCCACAACACGCACAACCTTGAGGCGGATGGGCTACAACAGCAGAAGACCCCACCGGGTAGCACTCATCTCCACTACAAATAGGAAAAAGAGGCTACAATTTGCACGAGCTCACCAAAATTGGACAGTTGAAGACTGGAAAAATGTTGCCTGGTCTGATGAGTCTCGATTTCTGTTGAGACATTCAGATGGTAGAGTCAGAATTTGGCGTAAACAGAATGAGAACATGGATCCATCATGCCTTGTTACCACTGTGCAGGCTGGTGGTGGTGGTGTAATGGTGTGGGGGATGTTTTCTTGGCACACTTTAGGCCCCTTAGTGCCAATTGGGCATCGTTTAAATGCCACAGCCTACCTGAGCATTGTTTCTGACCATGTCCATCCCTTTATGACCACCATGTACCCATCCTCTGATGGCTACTTCCAGCAGGATAATGCACCATGTCACAAAGCTCGAATCATTTCAAATTGGTTTCTTGAACATGACAATGAGTTCACTGTACTAAAATGGCCCCCACAGTCACCAGATCTCAACCCAATAGAGCATCTTTGGGATGTGGTGGAACGGGAGCTTCGTGCCCTGGATGTGCATCCCACAAATCTCCATCAACTGCAAGATGCTATCCTATCAATATGGGCCAACATTTCTAAAGAATGCTTTCAGCACCTTGTTGAATCAATGCCACGTAGAATTAAGGCAGTTCTGAAGGCAAAAGGGGGTCAAACACAGTATTAGTATGGTGTTCCTAATAATCCTTTAGGTGAGTGTACATCACAATAGGGAAGAAAAGACCATCGCAACTTGGGTTTTATGTCAACTTTAATTCCGTAATATGGAATTTTTGTATTATTGGACTAATTTCATTTTAAAATTCTAACAATGTTTGAAATAAAACAAACAATATATTAATTAACAGGTGGATGCTGCACATTGGTGGTGGTTGAGGAGATTCCCCCCTTCTAAATGTAAAGCGCTTTGAGTACCCAGAAAAGCACTATATAAGTGTAACAAATTATTATTATTATTAACTTCTAATTCCAATATATTAACTAATCCATTTTTATAAAAACTATTTAATCTGTATATTAAGCAATTCATTTATTTGAAAATATAATAAAAGTATGGCCCTAGATTTCATTTTATCTGACATCAATTATATGTTACTGTACTGAATATTGAATTGAACACATGTTGGATAAAACTTTTCTGACTCGAAAGGTTTCTAAGCACTCCAAACCCAAAAGCAGATGTTCACTGGAAAATCATGGGTAAGATCAGTGTGGACTGTAAATAGAGTAGCAGCAGGGGTTTCAGCATCTGCTGTCTGCGACATGCCTAGTTAGACTCGAACTGTACGATTACACCATTGCAAACTGCTGGTGTTCATCCAAAACCCAGGAACATCTGCCATGATTTAGAGAGCAAGAATATCTGTGTTTTTGAGGTGGGGAGCCGCCCACTGACAAAAGGACTGCATACTCCCTGAGCTGCAGAGAAGCATCTCCCATCATCACTAGGCCAAAAAGTCACTTGAATTATTTTTAAGAATAATGAGAGACTGGATAGAGCATCAAATGCATGAATCAAACCTGGGGGTCATCTTGTTCCTCCATATTGTACTGTGCTCCACCAGGCCCTTCGTTCACTTTGTCCCCGAGCAGGAACCCCAGTCGCGTCATCAGTGTGTTGGCGGCCTCGTCTACAGATGGAGGAGGACCCAGTTCTTGGCCTTCATCCCCTGTAAGACAGTAAAAGAAAAAGAGAGTAAAGTAAGAAACCATTTAAAGGCTGTTGTTGGCATAATGTAAAGCTAATGTGCAACAGCAGCAAGAGGAATATGATAAAACAATAATAAAATCACACCAAACTATTTTTATGTCAATATAGTTCCTCAGCTAAGGATGCATATCAGTTATCGGCTGCTATCAGTGATTTGTTTTTTGGCATTTTCTTTTTCTTCTCTAGATTAAAATATACAATAATTTAACTTTATATGTTTATAATATTGGCTATATAAATAATATTAATTAATAAAATTATTATCATCTGGTATCAGCCAGAATTTCAATACAGGTAATAATGAAAACCAGACATTAAGTCATAAATCAAGGTCGCATTTATTTGATCAAAAATACACTAAAACAGCAATATTTAAAAATATTATTCCAAATTAAAATAACACTTTTCTATTTGAATATATTTTAAAAAGTTATTTATTCCTGTGATGCAAAGCTGAATTTTCAGCATCATTACTCCAGTCTTCAGTGTCACATGATCCTTCAGAAATCACTCTAATATGCTGATTTGATGCTCATTATCAGTTGAAAACAGTTGTGCTGCTTAATACTTTTGTGGAAACATGATTCAGGATTCTACAAAGTTTGAACAACTTTATTTGAATTAGAATTTTTAAATACAGTGGATACAAGGGAATTATTAAGGAAAATATTAGGTGTAATTATGTATTTGCTACTGCCAAAACTGCAGTATGATTCCTGAAATTCCACATTATCCAGTGTCCACTACAACTAACAAATACAGACTCTACGCTGCATACCTGTGGTCTCATCCGAATTTCAGTCTCAAACAGCCCCATTCTAATGCAATTTGACTGTTTCTACTTTGTTTACAAATCATATATCATAGCAGTGAGATAAAAATCACCAAAAGATTGTAAAACACCGTCACACTAAACTACCTAACAATCCACATCAAAAGGATGTCTGTGTGTCTTAACGTTTCTTGAACTGTAAGCGCAGATGTGTCTGAGCCTGTGCGTTCACAAATCACAGTCAAAGGCTAATCACTAGACTTCAAAAGAAGAGGTGTCCTACAGTGGCTAAATCCAGTGAGGAGAGCTTTTTCAGGATTAGTTTTTTCCCATGCCTTTCACCAGAACAGAACAGAACTGAAGAGAACCTACTGCAAAACAAACAGTCTTTCCCAGAAATACTGGGCGAGTCGCCTCACCTCTGAGGCACATGCTCGTCTTACTGTCAAACCCGTCATCAGAGACTCAATTTCTCTCAGATAAACCAAAGCCTCAGGCAGCAGCAGCTCTGTGCAGCAGATATGGTTAGCTTTTATAAGTTGTCCTAAAAAGCACAAACTATCTAAAAGAAAACAAATATCTGTATAACAGTTACCAAATGAGTCCTGAAATAGAAAAATCAACACGATAGATGCTACAGCTAAATATGCTAATTCGTTCAAAGCTCATGAATGGCCATCTATGCCTCAAAACCTTTAAATGACCTAAAAACATTGGGCCTTTTGGAGCATTTCAATATGCACATTGGGCATATACGTACATTGGCTATTTTACAATGGTTTCAAAAGTTGCTTGGACATACAGATTAAAAGAATAAAATGCTACAGCTAATTACGCTAATCAGGTACAGCATCTATAGGTCAAAGCATGGCAATCGCCATCTATGGCTGTGCCTTAGATTGATTTTTGCGTATCATAAGAGCATTTTAATATTTTATATAGTATATTTTAATATTTGCACCTATGATGCCCCAAAAATATTGTTAACAAAAACTAGTAAAAACACATTTTTGTTAACTTAAACCTGAAATAAAACATATCTATATCTGTTATTTTATAAATATTAGATAAATTATAATGATAAATGTTAATAATAAGCAAAATTAAAATTACTAACTGGAAAAAAATTACAAAAAAAAAAAATTACCTCAATAGAAATAAATAGTATATATACACTCACCTAAAGGATTATTAGGAACACCAAACTAATACTGTGTTTGACCCCCTTTCGCCTTCAGAACTGCCTTAATTCTACGTGGCATTGATTCAACAAGGTGCTGAAAGCATTCTTTAGAAATGTTGGCCCATATTGATAGGATAGCATCTTGCAGTTGATGGAGATTTGTGGGATGCACATCCAGGGCATGAAGCTCCTGTTCCACCACATCCCAAAGATGCTCTATTGGGTTGAGATCTGGTGACTGTGGGGGCCATTTTAGTACAGTGAACTCATTGTCATGTTCAAGAAACCAATTTGAAATGATTCGAGCTTTGTGACATGGTGCATTATCCTGCTGGAAGTAGCCATCAGAGGATGGGTACATGGTGGTCATAAAGGGATGGACATGGTCAGAAACAATGCTCAGGTAGGCCGTGGCATTTAAACGATGCCCAATTGGCACTAAGGGGCCTAAAGTGTGCCAAGAAAACATCCCCCACACCATTACACCACCACCACCAGCCTGCACAGTGGTAACAAGGCATGATGGATCCATGTTCTCATTCTGTTTACACCAAATTCTGACTCTACCATCTGAATGTCTCAACAGAAATCGAGACTCATCAGACCAGGCAACATTTTTCCAGTCTTCAACTGTCCAATTTTGGTGAGCTCGTGCAAATTGTAGCCTCTTTTTCCTATTTGTAGTGGAGATGAGTGGTACCCAGTGGGGTCTTCTGCTGTTGTAGCCCATCCGCCTCAAGGTTGTGCGTGTTGTGGCTTCACAAATGCTTTGCTGCATACCTCGGTTGTAACGAGTGGTTATTTCAGTCAAAGTTGCTCTTCTATCAGCTTGAATCAGTCGGCCCATTCTCCTCTGACCTCTAGCATCAACAAGGCATTTTCACCCACAGGACTGCCGCATACTGGATGTTTTTCCCTTTTCACACCATTCTTTGTAAACTCTAGAAATGGTTGTGCGTGAAAATCCCAGTAACTGAGCAGATTGTGAAATACTCAGACCGGCCCGTCTGGCACCAACAACCATGCCACGCTCAAAATTGCTTAAATCACCTTTCTTTCCCATTCTGACATTCAGTTTGGAGTTCAGGAGATTGTCT